>JAJHZJ010000470.1:22233747-23433747 GCA_023548195.1 Bettongia penicillata ogilbyi
GTAAAGAGCATAGTAGATGGAAGTAGTAAAAGGCATGAAACCAGGGGAGCTGGATTCTCTTCTTTGATGTGTGGCCTTAGGCAAATCCCTTCTGTTTCTCTGGGCTCCCAATTTCATCATCTGTAAAGGAAAGTTGGGATTAAATGATGTCTAAAGATCTCAAAGACCTCATAGGAATCAGGTTTGATTTTTTTGGTCTGTTTTTCCCAACTAGAATTATAAAAGGAAAATCACCTATTATGTTCATGTTTAATGAAGGCAAAACTGAGCCTGACAATTTGTATGACAGAGCTACTTCAAGTGGGATGTATGTTTTAACTCTTGGTACTTTGGGACAATGCAGAAGACCTTGGATGCTAGTTTTATTCCTCCCATTCCTTCTTGGTCCTTTATAGTTATGATATGATGAGGCAATAACCAATAACTGCAATTATATGTTCAAGGAAGGTGTATGTGTAAAATATGAAGTACTTGGTTGGATTGTTGACCTGGCATTTCACCTTTATTGGGGCTCTGTACTATTCAAACAAATCCCATAGCGAGGAGATTGGGAATAGTGACCCTCAGGTATTACCAAACAAAGATTCACATTTTGTAATCTCAACACGTTGACTGAGATTGGGATAGGGACTAGACTGTGCCAAATAAGGAAACTTCCTCTACCAATGCAGGATAGTATTTATCTTCAGTTTATGATCAGAGAGATTGTGTGAATTTCTCAGGGTCACACAGTCATTATGGCAAAGACAGCACTTAAAGGAAGGTCTCCTTGACCACTAGACCATAAAAAAAAAAAAAAAAAAAAACCTGATCAACTCACAATTCCATGAGAAATAGTTCCCCAAATTAAATAAACAAGTAATACGATTAAGCAGAATAATTATGAGTACCATGCTGTCTTTCCCTCCAACGTATGCTTTTCCCAGTGTGTTGCTTTGTATACATTTAGAAGAGTTTTTCATCCCTTTAATTATTATTCTTAGCTATATTGTGTAAAGTTCCTTGCTCTTATAGAAATGGTGAGAAGCAAAAATGGATAGTCAGTATCTATTCATATGGGTATCTTGGAAGTGGCAGTCTCCAGTAGCTAAAGACAATGCCAGGTCCAACTGAAGAATCTCTTGACTAAACAAAAAGTCATAACGAGAATAAGATGGGCTGGGCAGAAGCTATATTCTTCCCATGCAAATTATTCTGAAGACTTGGACTGAAAGAATGAAGGTCCTTTCTGAGTATATGTAGAGCTCCTAGCTAATTCCATAAAAGGTAGTGTGAAAAATTGTTGTTCTTGGTAGTCAGTGTCTTGAACAGTCAGACTTTCCTCCCAATTCCTTCCTTGCTCCTTTAGAAGGACATTACTGATAATGAGATTACATTGATTCTTCTTGTCCTGGTTAAACTTGATCCAAGTCTGAATTGATTTTTATCTTACTCATGTTTGGGTGAAGACAGATTCTTCTACCTGGATGGTCCAAGGCTAGGAGTGCTCTTTGGAAGGGAGGGGGGTGATCTGATTGAAGAAATATTTTGCCAAAAGGAGGTGGGGTGATGTCAGATCCTGTTGAAAAGTTAATTAAACTGGGCATTTCGACTTTCAAACCCAGCCAGTTCTGGACCATAATTCCAATGCAATGTATGTCAAGCTAACTTCAGAGAAATGAAAATGTGTACACACAGGCTAATATGGTTTGTTTTTCTTAGAACAAAGTCTAAGGTTGATCATAGGCATGAATAGTCAAATAGAAACAGGAATGATGCCTTTTAAGGAACAATTTCCTATATTAGTATCTTAAAAGTCATCGTTCATAGGAAGATTGGAAAAGTAAATTAGGCCTAGAAGGGAAATTATTGGTAGAAAATGAATGCCAAATTGAAGGGTATGTTGAAATTTTGCCCATTTGTCCTTCATCTTCTAAACTGATTTCCCACTTATCATTAGCATTGAAAAAAGTTCTGAGAAAAAAGTATATGAGATGCACTAGTACCTTATTTTGACTTTGTCCATACATTTCTTTTGAATGCTACACTGAATGATTATAGAATTTTGTAATTGAAAGAAAACCCTTGAGATCATCTAGTCAAAGTGTTCTTAATCTTATCTCATGAATATCTTGGCAGTCTGGTGTAATTTATGAACCCCTGTAATAAGAGATAAAGATTTTCCCCACCCATTAATAGGCCTCAGATGGAGTCCATTAAAGGAAACTTGATTAGGGGAGTCTTGTTTTAAAGGAAAGTTTTCCCACTTTTTGTTAATTTCTAGTGGGGTACTGGGTCATGAGATACATGATGCCCTCTGGCTCTGAAAAGTATAGATACGTATGTGTGTGTATATGTATGTGTGTGTGTGTATTCTGAGGTAAGGTTTTGCTTTGGGGCTTACTTTTTGGAAGAAGGCTCATAAGCCAGGTAGCTGTTAAGGAGCCTCTCAGTTTTGAAAACTCAGGTGTTGACATTTCTTTCTCTCTGATAACTATGTATGTGTATAATGGTCAGACAGTTGAATCTGTTGATCTACAATGTATGTACTGCTTATGGTGAGACAGTTAGAAACCCTGCCTCTTGGTCTTTATTTCTCTGCTTGTATTTTCTCTATTGGTATATGTGATTAAAGAAGATTGTTGCTTTCCTTTTCTAAAAACAGATCTAAGAACCTGTGCTAAAAGACCATCCCAGATGTGTCAGGGTGTCTGCTGATACAACTCTTTATCCAAATGATGTTTATAAATGCATAAAGCAAAATAATAGAATTACAGTAGATACCAAAATTTAATGAAAATGAAACCAATTCTTTATCCAAATTTAGAGACACTTTCAAATCTATTTGAGGACCTCCAGTTGAGAAACCATTGTGTAATCATGTCATAAAAACTTGTTAATAACTATTATGCTGAATAACATAATGGCTATAATAAAGCATTGCTAAAGAATTGATTGCTTTGAGATAGATCTCTGTATTCTAGAAAGGCATACAAGAGTATTTAGTAGAAACCATGAGTAGGTCCTGTGGCGGATTTAGCACCAGACTGCTCAGTGGAAGGGCCCTGAAGTCAATGTCAATACTGTCATTGTCCTTTTCATTATTAATAGTAGCAGAATAAAGGTAACCAGCATCTCATCATCATACAAAAAGCCAGGATTCAGGAGGGCCTGGCTTTCAGCCCTGCTTTTTATACATACTGAGTATATGAACCTGTACAAGTTACTTAACCTCTTTATGCCCAGGCAACTCTTGAGTTGAAGCCTACAAATTGAAGGACACAGATCTACATGGGTATTGGAAGCCTCCTTGATGAGTTTTACCAATGAAATCACAAATCTAGACACCACCTCTACCCCATGACCTCCCATTTAAAAAATATATATATATATATTTTTAACTGATACCATAGGCAAGGCACTGTGCTCAGTGCAGGGAATATGAAGAAAAATTGGTAACAGTATTTTTAGTTCTTGGGGAACACACTGTGTACCCAGATAAATAAATGCTATATCATTTGAAGAGACAGAGAGTAGTAATAGTAATAAAACAATAATAGCAGACAGGCATGTGTTGTGGGAGAGAGTTCAGGAAAGTTCTCATGGTACCTGATTGAAGGACAAAATGAATATATTCTGAAAGACAGAGATGAGATGAGCAGATAGATAGGCAGAGAGATGGATGGATGGATGGATAAATAGATAGATAGATAGATAGATAGATAGATAGATAGATAGATAGATAGATAGATAGATAGAAGAGATAGATAGATGAGGGATGACAGGGAGAGGGAACAAGTGAGTGTTTATTAAGTACTTATTGTATAAGACTTATAGATACAAATACAAACAACCAAAATGAGCTTACATTCTAATATGGGGGATAATTGAGCTGGAAAAAGCAAGGGGGTGAAAAGGAAGTGGAGAGATAATGTGGAGAAGGAAATGAATTGGGAATGAAGTGAGGAACTCTCCAGTTCCTGCATCCTTCAGCTCTTTCCCAGTAGATAGTTCTCTTTTACTACTATACTTTCTTTCCTTCCTGTGGTTAACCAGTTGAAATCTAAATTATTATGGTTCAGTTACATTAGTATCATCTTCAACTCTTCATTTTCACTTAATCCATAAATCCAATCTGTTCTCAAATATTAGGCTTTCTATTTCATAGCATCTCTTTTGAATAATCCTGTGGAAGGCAGCTCTAATACCAGATATCTCAACAGGTTTCCATGGTCAAATGAGATAAGTCACTCACCTGTCACTGAAAATTTAATAAGAGGAGGTTTATTTTGCCCTAACACAGCAAGGGTATGAAGCATGGATAGAGTGGCACTTAGTTTCTCTGGATGGGGCCCTGTCTCCATACCGAAATGATGGGGTACAAACACCGGGAACATCCTTGAATTCTCCTCGAATCTTCCCATTTGATCTGGCAGTCTCTGGAGGCCCATGAGCTTTTTATTACCCCTATGCCCAAGTGTCTGTTGTACTCTCCACCCTTGATCATATCAAAATCCCATTCTCCAGGCTGCTGGCCACTCCCATCAAGATCCTCCCTGGATTTGATCTACATTACAGGTTGACCTCACCTATCAAGATCATCCCTGGAGCCCCAGACTATCTGGCAACACCTGGATTCTTCCCTCATTCTTTTTCTGCATTTAAATTCCTTCTCACTTTCATGAAGGCACTCAGATTCAATCAAGCTCAGACTCTGTGTAGCTGAGATTCTATCTGGCCTGTTTTGTTAATACAAGCTCTACAAATGCTTAGGGCTCCTTAAGAGTCAAACCAATATGGTGAATCTTTAATAAACTTTGTTTTTTCTTTGGCTTTAAGAAGGTTTGTGTCAAATTTATTTGAGCAGAACCTGTCATGTCGGTATTTTGGGGTCCCTGGCACCCCTAACATCAACAGAAATATATCTCATAATAATATTTAATATCATTTTAGGACTTTAAAAGGCCAGAGCTTGAAGAAGAACCTGGACCTAATAGTCTCTTTATTCTCTGACATAAACTCAGAGAACACCTCTTCCTATGTCTACAAGGCCAAACAGGGCTGACTTAGCATACTTTATGAGACCCTGGACCTGAGACACTATCTTGAATAGTGAAACTCTTTTTTTCTTATTATCTTGTGGACATGTACTATGTTATGACATGTTAATGATAGAGAAAACACAGATGTTCTGAGTTGTAACTTCAATCTATACCTTCTCAACTCTCTTATCTTATTGTATTTACAACCTATCCAATTAAGGGATTCCTTTCTTGTGTTACAGTTAATCACTCATCGAGACCATAAATCTGAAAGACACAGACAACCTTGGATTGTTCTAAATGAATTTAAGCCTGGTCATTCTTATATTAGTCAGGAGTTTTTCTGGCTCCGTGATCATGTAATCACTACCTTAAAGGGAATAAACTGTATTCATTTAGCCTGTTAGTCTTTTCTTAACCAAACTTTCAGGTTGACACTCATCATTAGCACAAGATATAGTAAAAGATATTATTGTGGTCTTTGGTTTGAAGTTCCACAATTACTCATGTCTGAGGCTTTTTTATGTCTTTAGGTGACCAGGAAGCTGGACGTCCAATCCAGGGACAACTTTGACACTTTCAAGAGAAAAACTAATCACTGTTAGAGGAGGGGCCTGAGCATACTCCATGTTGGGAGAGGGTGGGTAGAAATATACCTCAAAAGAAGCATAAGCCAATTGTATTAGGAGAGGGTAAAGGAGGGCATGAGATACTTTTTCTCCTTTTATGGAAAGCTAATCACTGATTCAAGATGGAAGAAGGAGGGCCATGGGCCTACCTCATGTTATGGGTAAAAGAGGAAAGAATCTGCATGGCAGAAAACCTAGTAACTATTAATCCTAATAATAGACCAGTATACTCTTCTCTCCATTTACACAGGCACATCACTACACTAGACCTTCATTACTTCCCTCCAGAATTATTACTATAACCTCCTTCTTGACCTCCCTAACTCAAATCTGTCCTCACTGTAATCCATTTACTGCACATTTGCCACAGTAATTTCCTTAATGCATAAATCTATGGCAGCCCTCTGTTTCAGAACTCAGTAAACTCCAGTGACTCCCTATTGCCCTTACATTCTAATACAACCTCTTCTATTTACCATTATAATGGCAATTAAATTAGGATCTTTTGCTGTTTTTGTTTTACTAAAAGTGCCTATGATTGAATAATGTGATTAAGGAAGACCTTTCCCATCCATTGATGTGCATGCCCATTGTGGGAAGTTTGTTTGGGGAGATGTTTTGTAGAAGGGTCCCAAGTACCTTTTGTTTTTTCTATTGAGGCACTGTGTCAGAGGGTCATGCACTGTGGCTCTAAAAAATGCACTCTGAGGGGGAGGTTTTACTTTGGGGCTTACTAACTCGAAGTATTTCTTTGGCCAGACAGACTATGGGAAGCCACTAAGGAGCCCTCCCCGACCAAAATCCAGAAGTTGACGCTTCCTTCTCAGGTAACTGTGTACGTATGCAGTGGTCAGACATTTTGGAAGCATGTCTGTTGACTTGATTTCTCTGTATTTTCTCTGAAATTTTGATTTTGATTTTCTCTGATACCTGTGTTTGATTAATGTGATTGTTACCCCCTCAAAAGTTGCCTTCCTTTCTATGAATGCAGATCTGAAAACCTGTGATAGTAGGTCCCCCTATGTATGTTAAGATGCTGTCACAGCCATTTAAAGCTTTTCAGAGCCTTGACAACCTTCTTAGAGGTATTTGTTTTATGAAGCTTGGGCCCAGTCAAAGGGCCACCCTGAAGGCCTGGAGGACCAAATACCTCCTGAGCCACAGGTTCCCCCACACTGGTCTAGGAAGTCCCAGAAATGGAACATAATACCAACTTTCACACACATTATGATTCAGTCAAAGGGTCTACCTATGCTCTCTACACATGGCATTCTATCTCCTGTTTCTGTGCCAGAGGGAGGCCTTACTAGTCCCGACAACTATTAGCATCTTCCCCTCTAGGCTTACCTTGTATCTACTTTGCATACATCATGCACATATGAGGACAGAGGAAAGTGATGGGATCCTCCAATAGAACAGAGAGAGTCCCTTAACAGTAGAGATTATTTTCATTTTTTTCTTTGTAACCCTCCCCTACCTTACCCTACTATTCAGCACAGTGTCTCAACACCTAGGAAATACTTAATAAATTTTTATTTTGCTGATAACTAATTTACAAGCTTCATCTATAGGATTTTTAAATCCCAAGATAATATTGAGAATTTTAGGATTCACTTTTAGAAATTAGAAATAAAATTTATACTTATGTGGTCTTTTATATTAATTTATCATAGGTACAACTCCCTTAAAAATTGCAATACAAATTCTCTTCTTTGTCCCAGTATAAAAGTAATGATAAATAATAAACTTGTTAAGCCTCTTTAGTCACACAGTTGTATATATTAAATGGTTATACAGAATGTCCATGTCCCAAGAATTTATTTGCAAACAGTGTAATTTACAAAGATTATAGATTACACAGGTTGCATCATATCACCAATTCATTAAAGCCAAGTCTTTATATCCAAGACCTAGGAATATGTGATAAGGTCTCTACACAGTACTAAGAAGGAATTATACCAGAAAATTCAATTTAAAATGAATTAATTAAAATTCTAGAAGCTTCAACCAAGAATTTTTTTTAGCTTATAAAACAACAAAGTTTAGAGAAACTCATCCCTACAATAGCTATAGTGTAATAGTGTAGTAATGATAGATTTTTAAGCCATTGTAATTCCCAAAGATCAACTGAAAAAGCTTAGAGGTGTTGCAACATGCATGACTTAAAGAAATAACCATAAAAAAAAATCACAGATTCCTGAAGTATTGAACAAGAACGTTAAAATCAATACAGTTATCTTACCTGCTAATATACTCTGAAGAAGTTGCCATGTAAGACTCTCATATGATCAAACAAATAAACTCATTGTTTTGTTTTATTAGAATAGATATACTAGGAGGATGATCATTTGTTCTTACTTCCTTTTATTTAATAAACTCCTTAAACAGAATAATAAAATCATCATATAACGATTATCAGACATCTCTTATTTAATAATAATTATAGCATAAAAGCATTCTTACAATTTTTGAAATGGACAATAGTTGAATTTTTAAATAATTTCCTTCCTCAACTAATGTGGACTAAGGCAATCTTACAAGCAAGGCAACAATGACACTCCAAAAAGACACCAAATGAATCCAAGGTCATCAGCTTACACATAGTGCAGATGGGTTTTCCAATTTTATGACTGTATAGGGGACTCAGGCTTACTGTTGCCTCATGATTTTCAAACTGACTTTCCCTCTTACAAATCCACATTTTCACTGCAGCTAAAAAGCTAAGCCATATGTTGCTCTGTGAATACTTTAAAATGTCTGGTGCATGTAATTATTACAATGGAACCAGCATGCATTAGTAATTTTCAATTTGTGAGCAGAGCACACTTTTTTTTAGAGGAACACTTTCTTTTGCATCATGATGCCTATAAATAATTCAACTTAAAACATACTATCTGGCTGATACACTTCCTAATATGCAATATAATTTTACATACAGAAGATGGGCTTACATCTTGACATATTAAAAATAATTGTCATTTGGACTTGAAGCAAGCCAACAAACATTTACAAACTACTTATTATGTGTAAGATACTGTGTCAGGCACTAGAGATATAAAGACAAAAATGAAACATTTCCTACCCTCGAGGACCTTATGTTCTCTAAAGTGAGAGATGCATATATATACATATACATATATATATATATATATATATATATATATATATATATAAGCAAAATCTAGTACATGTATAGTATAACATAACCCATAGGCATGTACATGAATATTACAAGCCAAATATAGCAAATGGGGTTGGGAAATTAGGAAGAGGTTTATGTAGAACAGGATACTTGAGCTGAGCTTTGCTGGAAAGGAGATTCTAAGAGGCAGTGGTGAGAGCATTTTCTAGGCACAGAGAATAGCCTATTTAAATTAAAAATAAAAAAAAACAAATTGACCATCACCTGAGTACAGCAAAAAGTCAGATTATTTGAATCATAAAGTGCATGAAAGGCAGCAACATTTATAAAAGGAACAAGCAGATAAGCCCCCATAAGCAGCACTTTACAAAGAGCTGATCATCTACATCTGGCTCTTTCATGGCTGCATGTTTTGGTCGCTTGAAGTTAGCACATTACCTGATACATAGTGGGGCTTAACAAATGCTTGTTGACTTGAATTGATTAATGCATATTTTATGACCAACGACCACTGAATGGTTCTTGTGTGTATCACTGATTTGGGGTTGGTTTGAAGGGGATTGGCATTTGAGACAAGAAGGACTGCCCCCTTACCAAGCTTAAGATGGGAAAAGAAATGAGAACCTTTTTCCCTCCTGCCCTAGCCTTGGTGACCGACCATTGCAGTGAAAATGTGTGCCTATATCATACTAGTTACTGAGGTCCTACATGACTCTTCGGTTTTGTGTTCTTTCTCTGATATCCAGTCCATACACAGAAACCCTGAAAAATAGATATACCTAGCCCTGTTGGGCATCTAGTGTTTTTAAGGGGATGAGTTCCTTTTCCAGCAGGAGTGATGGTCACAGCAGCTTCTCGGGGGAACTCACCACCAGCAAGAGCTGTATCTGAAAGGACTATTGACCAAAAGACTTAAGAGTTGTCCTGACTGCATAGATCTGAGATGAAAAGGAAATATGAAACTGTGCCACAGTTTCAAAAAGTTATCTTTACCTCCAGAGAGGGTATAACAAAAGAGAGAGGTGTGGAACGATATTGCATGGGTAGAAACAGACAAGCCCTGGTAACTGACTGGATACGAGAAAGGAGGACAGTGAAGACTGGTGATGATGACACTAAGGCTATGAATCCAGGTAACTAAAATGATACATGGTGGAGATCTTGCCTGAATTGGGGGTGGGGGAGGGGAGCAAGAAAGGTTTAGGGAAAAGATGACTTCTCTTTTGGGTATGTTAGATACACTATTTGCCAGGTGCTGTGCTAGGATACAAAGACAAAATTAAAAATGCCCCTGCCCTCAAAAGGCTTACATTCTATCTGAGGAGATAGCATGTATACATAGAAATATATTTAAAATATGTACTAAATAAATATGTTAACTTCTTTCTTCTCCCTCCACTGACACTATGCTGGATCCTGGAAATGCAAAGACAATAATACAATCTATCCCTGTTCTCAAGGAGAATATATTTTCTATTAGGGTAGACATACATATACCTGTATATAAAATAAATACAAAGTAATATGGGGAGAGGCAATAGAGGCTGGATAGGTGAGGAAAAGTTTCAAATGGGTAGCATTACATGAGTTGAGCTTTGAAGAAAACTAGGGACTCTGACTTGAAGACGTAAAGAGGGAGTCAATTTTGTCCATGGGAGACAAGTTATGCAAAGGTAGAGATGAGATATAGAATATTATTTGAGAAATAGCAAGGAAATCATTTTAGCTTATATGTATATTCCATGTCCACAAAACTATACAGTAAGACTTTGGACAGCAGAAACTGTTCTTATCTTGAGACTTTGAATACTGATAGTCTACCTAGTCACTAAATAATGATTTGTGTCATGAATACTCCACTTGCATCATCTCATTAAAAGGAAGTCAGGTCTCCCTTCATTTTTCCACATTATAGTAACACAAGCCATATGTGTAAGAGTGGTTGTAGTAAAGATCCAGGTTGCAGGCATATAACCGGGTAAAAAGGAGGTGATAACCACAACAACAGCTAGCATTTATACAGCACTTTAAGATTTGCAAAGTGCTTTATATGTCACCTCATTTGATCATCCCAAACAATCCTGTGAGGTTGTATTATTATCCACATTTATATCCACAGGATGTTGTGACTTCTTGTCCCAGGATATAGATAAAAGTCCAAGGCAAGATTTGGACTCAAATCTTCCCATCTCCAAACCCAGGGCTCCATCCATTCCATCATCTAGCTGCCTTGTCATAAGCTCTTCAAATATATGTGCCAGTGTAGCTCTCTCTCTCTCTCTCTCTCTCTCTCTCTCTCTCTCTCTCTCTCTCTCTCTCTCTCTCTCTCTCTCTCCTCTCATTAAGCACTAAGGAGCAGTCCTTTCTCCTGTCTTCTTATTTATATGGAGGAGGGCAGAGAGAAGATTTTTTTTTATGTATCTTGGGCAAAGATTCAATTGCACCCTCAACTGAGCAAAGAAACAAGTCCTGATAGAAAGAAGTACACAAGGCAGAATAGAAACCAAAGAGCAGGCCAGAAAAATGTATTCTATTAGTGCCTCTGCTGAATGGGAGTCTGCATTTGGAGCCAGGTCAAGAGGTTGGTATGTAGAAGGTATGGAGGATTACCAAAAAATGATTTTAGGGAGCAGGCATTAGGCAGCAAAGGCAAGATCTTATAAAGACCATTTTCAAAGTAAAGAAGGAGACTTGATTTCTTGCCTTAGCTTGGCTAACAACTTCCTGTGAGACCTTGAGCACAAGAAGTTGTCATATTGATAAAGCAAACAAAACCAAATCCCCTTAGTAGGGTCCAGTTAGAAGCACTGCAACCATTAGACTGACTTTTATTGTCTCTTAGCTATTGAACATATCACTAGGCTTAGCTGGATTCATTTCTTCCTTGATAAAATAAGAAGAAATTGAATGAGATCGCTCCTCAAATCTCTTCTAGTGTAGATATAGGACTGATTACATTTGAAATCAAAATGAAGGCAGCATGGAGGGAAAGTAAGGATCCAATGTAGTAACTAGTTGACAATGTCAAACTGGGAGAGGAAAGGTGTTAAAGATTTCTTCAAGCTTTCAAACTTGAGAATTTGGCAAATTGTGATATTCTGATAGAAATGGGAAAATAAATAGGTGTATTGATCATGCACTTTTGCTTATTGTTAAAATAATTTTGCTTCATAAAGGAAAAATCTTTCCCATTCATTAATAGACCCATGTGACCTGCTTAAGTCACATAGAAGGCTGAGTCATATCTAAGTTAAGTCTAAGTTACATGGAACAGGAAGAGGCAGAGCTAGAGTAGAGCTGAGAGAAAATTTGGTCAGAGCTGGGAAGGATGCAGGCAAGAAGGCAGCTAGCTAGCATGAGTAAAAAATTATCTATAAATTTGTTTAAGGGAGCCAGCTTGTGATTTATTTAATGAACTTGGTTTGTGGGAAGCCTATCAGGGGGGAGTTTGGGGATGGTGTTGTTCTGTGCATTGTTACTGTGTATAGATTTTTGTTACTATGATGGATTTAGCTTTCTGGTATCTGAATAAATGTTTTGGTTTTGTCTTCCATGTGGAGAGTCTGTTGTATTTCACGATTTAGAATGTAGCCAGGATATTCATGGCTGCCATAGATTCTGTGAATATCATATTGATGCTACAGCCAGGGAAATAAATTTTGTCTGGAGGCTGCTGAGTTAGACTTGAGTTAAATTAAATTTGAGAAGATAGCAGGTCACTGAAGAGGAAACACATTGTGAACAGTTGAAGACAAGCAGACGGAACTCCTTAAAGAGTATAGGGGTAGAGATGGATACTCTTGAGTCATAAAGGAGATAGGTGGGGCCCTGAGAGGAACGAGGATATTGATGAAAATCATGAGGACAGAAGAGTAGGGAGAACTTGAGAATTGAACCTTGCAAAGTGCCCATAGTTAGGATATAGTGAAAGGAAGAGGAGTTAAGGAGGAGCTAGAGCAGTACAGGATCAAGAGAATCTGAAATGGAAGATATGAGAGGAAATGTTTATAAAAAAAGAAGGCAAGGTTGAAAAATGTCAAATATTGCCCACAAACACACACACACATACGCACACACACACTGAGATTGGTGTGAGGGTCTAAGAGAGGTAGGGGCATTGAAAACTCCAAGCAACCTTTCTAACATCAACATTTAAAATTATAGAAGAAAATAATATTTTTACTGCTTGCAAATTGCACACATTCCCAAACTACTAAATCTCTCAGTGGAGATAAGGATCAGTTATGAAATGTTTATTTAGAAGACAGTTATCATGTTTTCTACAAACTTATTTACATGGGAAAACACACATCAATCCGACCCCTGTCAAAATAATTAGCTGAGCATGAGATAAGGATTTTGAGCTTTCTAAGAGAAACTATCTCATCTTTGATATAAAATCAAATCTATGCATTTCATTGAAATAATAAGCATAGCATTATTATTCCATCATATTACAATTACACTGTCCATACACATATTGAAATGCTAAATCTATTTTAATAAAATATCTGATTTAGAAAAAATACATTAGCAGCTGGTAATCATCAAGCTAATAAGAAATATAGTTACCCTATCACTTTTCCCATCCCTCTCATTCCAAGTGAGGCATTATGAAATTGAAATACAATCCAATTAAATTAAAAGAGTAAGCTGTATCTGTTCTCTTAGATTGACTTATAAAAAAATTACAGAATTCAGAATGATCATGATATAATAATATGCATTCTCTAAGTGTAGGAGTCAATAATAAATGTTCTTCCATATGTCAGTAAATATATATATATATGTATATATATACACACACACACAAAAAAATCTATATGTATACATACATATGCACACACATTGCCTTATATGCTACTTAGCACAGTGTTGGTCCCTTGCAGCTTGCCTTTTACCAGAAAGAGGCAAGAACAAGGAAGAATACAGAGGAAAAGGACGAATGGCTGCCACACATCAGACCTCTATTCATGGACCAACTCAGGAATAGCCTTGAATGGTACAATTAGTTATAGGTGGCAGAGGTTTCTGGCCCCCTAATTTCTCAAGGACCCAACCATATTTTTTAAACTTTGAACATGATTTTCTTAATTTATATGCTACCACACCTCATTGTAAATTAGACATGTCAGAACATTTTATTAGCTCATTCACTTTACTAGATTATTGTGTCAGTAAGGTAAATAGTACCCTAATCACGTTGACAAATTAGAGAAGCTTCCAATAATGGTCAGGCAAGGATAAATTTAACAGGAATTGGTTGTGTATTCATTCTTTCAAGATTTATTGAGTGCCTTCTATATGTAAGGTATTTTGGAAGGCCCTGTAAACATTTATTCTCTATGGAGGATTATTGTCCACCCACCAAGAAACAGACCTTGGTGCTAGTTACGGCTCTAAGTTTATGTGATTTTGAACTTCACTTTCTCTCTTTGGTCCTCAGTTCTGTCCTGTGTAAACAGAATATGTTTGATTAGGTGATCTGTAAGGTCCCTCACATCTCCAAAATTCAAAAATCCTATGAAATAATTATAGTAGAAAGAAATATTTATCCCAATTCTAACCTAGTAAATATATTAGCTAAAAGCTTACTAAGTATGGTCACCACAGAGCAAAAAGCAAGCTATAGTTTCAAAAAATAGAAGGACAGTGCCATAAAGAAAAATCTTATAGTTATTCTTTTTGTAAATGTAATCGCTATCTGGCAACTAACTGGATCTAAAGAACTATACATGAACAGAACTGTATGGTGGCATTTCTGACTATAAGATATTCTGTATTATAATTGAATATTTCAAAATTTAAAATGTATACATAATTATGAATAATGTTATAGGACTTGTTCAATGGAGGAGAAAAGGGAGAAGGGGAAAGGCTATAAGTGAAGCTACTCCCTCCACATATGGCTGAAGGAGGGAATGACATGCTCCTAAATTTGATATGAAAATCTATCGTACACCACAGGAAAGTAGGGAAGGAGTTGACAAGTGAGGTGAGGGGAATGATACAAGGGAGAGCAAATAGGAGAAGGGAGTTATTAGAAATAAACACTTTCTAGAAGGGATAAGGTCAATTGAGGGGGGGAAATAAGAGGGAATAAAGTAGGACACAGGGCAATATAGTCAGTATTACACAGTAAGATTATTATGGAAGTCTTTTGCAAAACAAAATATATTTAGTCTATATTGAATTGCTTGCCTTCTCAGTGGGATTGGGGAAGGAATGGGAGAGAGAAAGAAGTTGGAATTTAAAGTATTAGCAACAATTGTTGATAATTTTTATAGCATATAATTGGGAAATAAATATAGGGAATGGGGTGTAGAAATTTATCTTGCCCTGCAAGAAAAGAGAGAAGATAGGGATAAGGGAAGGGTGGGGTGTGATAGAAGGGAGAGTACATTGAGGGAAGGAGTAATCAGAATGCAAGGTACTAGGAAGCAGAGGGAGGGGAGTGATGGGGAGAAAAATTGGACATGTTACAAAGTGAGGTAAAAGCAATTAGTATTAAAACAATTGACTGAATTAATTACCGAGAATAAATCAATGACATCTTTAGTTTGGGGAAAAGAATTTTAGTCTAAATTTCCGACAGGAAGGTAATCTCGGGTAAAATTTTGCATTGATGGAAAAGTTAAGGTTTTAACGATAAATTTGATTTTATGATTGCTATTTAATCAAGAATTAGAACATGTATAGAAAGGCATGAAAGAGACTCAAGACTTGCCTCAAAAGATGTTCTTTAGCCAAAGTGAAATTATAATCATATTTGAAACCTGGTTATTGGAACTTGTTATTTTTAGATGCTATGGGACTATTAAGTGACTGTTCTTCTGAGTCTAACTACAGATATAGATAGTATGAAAGGCAGTCTGAGCCTCCAATCCATGATGCCAGTAAGCCTGTGAGATGCTGGTATGAACTGCAAAAGATGATCTCATGGGAAGGGTGGGAGAGTGGCTGTTCAGCCTGGGCTGAGGTAGGATTCTCCTGACTCAATTTCCCCACTGACACCTGGCAGACTTTAAGCCTGACTGAATGCAAGTTGACAATCTAATCCTGCCTGGAATTGAAATGAAGTTGGGGAGATATTGTTTCCTTGCAATGTCCCTACTCTTGGTGGTAATTTCCTATAGTCAAAAGATTTGTGAGATTAATACCAGATCTATTAAATTATAGATTATTGGTTAGGAAACAACTGAGGTTAAGTCTAAAATTAAGCTATTAGGCTTAGGACTTTAGACCAACGACAATAAGTTAGGGTCCTTTAATTCTTAGTAATGCTGTGGAGACAATTAGGTCAAGAGCTTGTGAAGTTAGCATACGTAAATATTATTTGTGTCTCAGTTGGTTAATGTTTAAAGAAAAACTCTTTTGTGGTCCACATTGTAAATGCTTTAAAAAGGAGTATCACTTGACCAAAAGTTTGAATTATTTTATCTGTTATAAACTGTATTAAAAATGAAAAATAAAATTTAAAAAAAAAATGTACTTCTAGCAAATATTACAGTCAAGCAAAGAAAATTACCTCATTGGCCATGCACCAAAATGCATCGTGAGTCTATGACTCTCCTGCAGGAGGTAAGTAGCATCCATTATCATTAGTCCTCTGAAATCCTGGTTGGTCATTGTATAGATTAGAGATCTTAACTTTTTTTAGTTTATCATTACAATGTTGTTGTTATTGAATGAAATGCTTGCTTTACTCTGCTCATTTCACTTTGAATGAGCTTATACAAATTTCTCCAAGCTTTTCTTAAAGATCTGATCATATTTTTGATGCAATAATGTTCTGTTAATAATATGGCATAATGGGGAGAAGCCAAGATGGCGGAGTAGAAAGACTCACGTATGCTAGTTCCGAATCCACAGCCCATAAATTTCCTGTAAAAAGAACTCCGCACAAATTCTGGAGCAGTGGAACCCACGCAGAAACACACTGGAAGAGATTTCCATTCCAGAGAGCCCTGGAAAGCCATCCCCGGGGGTCCATCACGCTCCGGACAGCAGAACCCTGCATTGCCCTGGCCATGCAGCCCCAGAGGAGCAAATCCGAGCAGGCGAAGGTCCCTCCGCCCACAGACACTACAGGTCAGTGAGAGAGACTTCTGGGCTGGCCGAGAGGGGAGCGGGGTGTCTCCGTGGCTCGGGCCTCCCTCAAGGGACTCCTTGAGCAGGCAGGAGCTCCATTACTGAAGGTCTCTGCATAAAGCCCCTGAGGGAACCGAGACTGGGAGGTAGCCCTGCCCCCACTCAAGCACCAGAACTTAAGCTCACATTGAATAGCAGCCACTCCCACTGCAGAAAGCCCTGAGACTGGAAAGGAGCATTTGAATCTCAGACCCCAAGCACTAACTGGGCAGATCTAGGCAGGGGTGGACAGGAATCTCAGAAGTCAAGTAATTAGCTGGGGAAATGCCCAGAAAAAGGAAGCAAAATGAGACCATAGAGAACTACTTTCTTGGGGAAGAGATGTTCCTTCCTCCCATCATTTCTGATAAGGAAGTACAATGCTTGCCATCAGAGAAAGACGTGGAGGTCAGGGTCTCTCTATCCCAGATATCCAAGGTGGATGTCTGGTGGGCTCAGGGCATGGAAGAGCTCAAAAAAGATTTTGAAAATCAAGTTAGACAGGTGGAGGAAAAACTGGGAAGAGAAATGAGAGAGAGGCAAGAAAAGCATGAAAAACGGGTCAACACCTTGCTGAAGGAGACCCAAAAAAATGCTGAAGAAAATAACACCTTGAAAAATAGGCTCACTCAATTGGCAAAAGAGGTTCAAAAAGCCAATGAGGAGAAGAATGCTTTCAAAAGCAGAATTAGCCAAATGGAAAAAGAGGTTCAAAAGCTCACTGAAGAAAATAGTTCTCTCAAGATTAGAATGGAACAGATGGAGTCTAATGACTTTCTGAGAAACCAAGAAATCATAAAACAAAACCAAAACAATGAAAAAATGGAAGAGAATGTGAAATATCTCATTGGAACAACAACTGACCTGGAAAATAGATCCAGGAGAGACAATTTAAAAATTATGGGACTACCTGAAAGCCATGATCAAAAAAAGAGCCTAGACATCATCTTCCATGAAATTATCAAGGAAAACTGCCCTGAGATTCTAGAACCAGAGGGCAAAATAAGTATTGAAGGAATCCATCAATCACCGCCTGAAAGAGATCCAAAAAGAGAAACTCTTAGGAACATTGTGGCCAAATTCCAGGTCAAGGAGAAAATATTGCAAGCAACTAGAAAGAAACAATTCCAGTATTGTGGAAACACAATCAGGATAACACAAGATCTAGCAGCTTCTACATTAAGGGATTGAAGGGCGTGGAATAGGATATTCCAGAAGTCAAAGGAACTAGGACTCAAACCAAGAATCACCTACCCAGCAAAACTGAGTAAAATACTTCAGGGGAAAATATGGTCTTTCAATGAAACAGAGGACTTTCAAGCATTCTTGATGAAAAGAACAGAGGTGAAAAGAAAATTTGACTTTCAAACACAATAATGAGAAGAAGCCTGAAAAAGTAAACAGCAAAGAGAAGGCATAAGGGACTTACCAAAGGTGAAATGTTTACATTCCTCCATGGAAAGACAATATTTGTAACTCTTAAAAAGTTTCAGTATCTGGGTAGTTGGTGGGACCACACACAGACATACACACACATACACACATGCGCTCACACACACACATGGACATGCGCGCACGCACACACACATATACACATGCACGCACATACGGAGACAGAGAGCACAGAGTGAATTGAATAGGATGGGACCATATCTTAAAAGAAATTAAGGTAAATGATGAGAGAGAAATGTAGTGGGAGGAGAGAGGGTGAAATGGAATGGGGTAAATTATATCTCATTCAAGAGGAAAGCAGGAGAATTTTTAGTGGAGGGGAAAAGAGGAGAGCTGAGAAAAATACATGAAGTTTACCCTCATCACATTCGACTAAAGGAAGGAGTGAAATGCACACTCATTTTGGTATGAAAACCTATCTTACAGTACAGGAAAGTGGGGGAGAAGGAGATAAGCAGGGAGGGAGGGATGATGGAAGGGAGGGCAATGGGAAAAGGGAGCAATTTGAAGTCAACACTCGGGGAGGGACAGGATCAAAAGACAGAATAGAAACAATGGGGGGAAGAATAGGATGGAGGGATATACAGTTAGTCTTACACAACACAACTGTTATCGAAGTCATTTGCAAAACTACACAGATATGGCCTATATTGAATTGCCTGCCTTCCCAAAGGGAACAGGTGGGGAGGGGGGGGAGGGGGAGAATTTGGAACTCAAAGTTTTAGGAACAACTGTTGAATATTGTTGTTGCTACTAGGAAATAAGAAATACAGTTAATGGGGAATAGAAAGTCATCTGGCCCTACAGGACAAAAGAGAAGATGGGAAGAAGAGAAGGGAGGGATGATAGAAGAGACAGAAGATTGGTGATAGGGAAAATTAGAATGCTTGGTGTATTGGGGTGGGGGAGGGGATAAATGGGGAGAAAATTTGGAACCCAAAATTTTGTGAAAATTAATGTAAAAAGTTAAATAAATAAATTTATATTAAAAAAAATAATAATATGGCATAATTTCCTTACTCATTCCACAATGAGGGGGTACTCCACGCAGTTCCATTTCTGAGTCAATACACTGTTCTGTCAAAAAAAAAGAGTTAGTATAAATATTGTTGTACACATGTGTCCTTTTCCTTTTCCTTTGATCTCCTTGGGGAGTAGATCTAGTAGTAGTATAATGGTCAAAGGGTACACACAGTAGAGTGCCTTTTGGGGAATAGTTTCAAATTGTTTTGGACTTTTTCTGATCCTTAGTGCCAGACTTTCTATATCAGGTTTTGCCTACACTGTTGAAATTACAGCTGAATAAGAAAATAAAATCAGAAAAATGACCAAAAAAATTCCCTATTATCTATGCTGGGTTTACAAAAATAAAAAATCTAATAAAATTCTCCTCCCAACAAGAATTTATGGTGTAGTATTTTCTAAAGACTGCATACACAAAGAAAATGTGATGAGTAAAAAATATACAAGAGAAATTGTCATGAGGGAAGTTCTATCAGAGGCAGACTTTGGAAAATGAAAAAATATTCAACAGGAAGAGATATATAAAGAACAATTTTAATCAATCTATAATCAATTAATAAGCATTCATTAGGTGTCTACTGTATACCAGGTACCAAGCTAAGTTCTTAGCTCAAGGCATAGAAAATAGCCTGATCAAATTAAAAGAAATCAAGAATAGGTGGACCAGATCAGGAAATAAATGACAGATCAGTTTGGCTAGAATTTGGTGTAGAAGGAGTAAAATAGTGTGACTCAAGCCTAAGAGGCAGGTTTGACACAGAATGTAGATAACTTCAAGTTGAGGAATTTTATTTTTATTAGGTAACAGAAAGCCACTGAAGGATTTTGATCAAGGTACTGACATGATCAGATGAATGCCCTTGGCAAGTGGCAACTGCGTGAAGGATCTGTTAAAGATGGGAGACTGAAATCCTGAGGAATCACTTAAAAGCTACTACAAAGCTCCATATGAGAGATATTGAGGACCTGAACTTTGATCATGCCAACATGAGTAGAATTCAAGGGACAGAAGAGATATTGTGGAGGCAAAAATCTTTCAACCAAATGTGTAAAGGGAAAAGAAGTGTCAGAGATAATTCTAATGTATTAAAAGTCTCTATTACTGCAAAATCAACAATAAAGATGGTAAAAGAAAAAAAATACTATCAGTATCCAAATTTGATTTAAGTTATTGTAATTCAATAGACATTTATTGTCTCCGAATTTCACAGTTGGAAAAGATACCATTTGTCACCTATCACAATGTTCTCCAACAAATGTAATCCACCCTTAGCTTGAAGATTCTCGGCCAATCTCAACCAAGATTCTACTACCTTCCCAAGGTGTCCCATTGCATTTTGAAAGAGATTTAATGGTTAACATAAGTTTTCATTTACATATAGAATTTTACTTCTTTACAATTTTCACCCATTGCTCCTAGTCCTGCCCTCTGTGGACACAGAGAGCAAGGCTTTTGTCTTCTACAAGTCAGTTCTTTAAATACTTTATAAAATACACTTGGATATAGATGTGAGGTCCTGTTAAGTCTTTTCTTCTCCAGATCAATCATTTCAAATTCCTTCAATCCATTCTTATGGAACATTCTCATCATCTCATGGTCCTTCAACATCATGGCTGCTCTTCTTGGTATACCCTAAAGGTTACTGATATTTTTTCTAAATTGTGGTTACCAGAATTAAATACGAAACTCCAGATGTGCTCTGACCATGGCAGAAAACAAAAGAGCTATCACTTCCTTTTTCCGGAATACTCTGCATCTATTTTTCAGGAACAAAAAACAAAGGGCAGAAAACAAAACTACTATCTAATCATACTTCCTCAATTTGTGAAGTTAAGTTTTTGAATGTTATTATAGAACTGCATATCTATCTCTTTTAAATGTCAGTTTATCAGAGTTAGAATGATTTTCTGAACCTGCCAAAATTTTTTGCATTCAAAATTTGTTATCAAGGTATTAGGCATTCCTTCCAACATTGTGGAAAGACTTCCAAGAATGTCACATATGCCATTATTCAGATCATTGATGACAATATTAACCAACACTGGAATAACCAACAAATAATAAATCCCTTGAACACTCCACTGAAGTCCTCATTCCAAGTGTTCATGAAACAATGGATTGCATGAGATGTTTAGCTCTTCAACCACTTTTCAGTCCATCAAATTGTACTGTTGCCAAACAAGTTTCCCCATAAATTGAAGAATGCTAGTCAAATTGTGATATATGAATATCACAGAACATTGCTGCACCATAAAAGCAACAAATATAAAGAATCCAGAGCAGCATGGGAAGTTAAATGAATTGATGAATGAGTGAATGGATGAATAAAGATTTGTTAAACTCTTGCCATGTTGAAGCACTGTGCTAAGTACTGAGAATAAAAACACAAAAATACAGGCCTTACTCTTGTGGAGTTCACATTCTAATGAGAAAGATAACACATATGGAAGGTTTCACCTTCAAGTGAGATGGAAAGGTCCCATATTCCTAACAGTGCACCAATTTAACAGATGGTAATGTCTCCTATTTAGTACCATTTACATTGATAAAATAATATCAGTTTCTTATGTTAAACCATCTAAAAATGTCAAGGAATTTGGTAACAAAAGCCTTCTTTTCTGGCTCTTCGATAGAGGTTAAGTACAGCACTTGTAGGAGTGGTTGCCAGGCTGCATCTCCACTGAGGCAGCATAAAGTAAGTAAAAGTAGGAAAACGACATACACAATGACAACAATATAAATAGAAAAGCACAACAAAATAAAGTTGATTAACTATGTTAACTACACTTGTCCTGAGAGATGTGAGAAAATGACTCTCCCTCTCTTCACTGCAGACACTGGGAACTATAGATAGGTACTATACTGGTGGATATGATCAAATGTGTTCTGCTTTGATGAACTGGATTTTAATGTCTGTTTCTCTTAATGCTTATTACAGATAAGGGAGGAGAAACATTCAGAAATGGAAATGTGTTTTGCATGATGATGCATATTTGTAAAGGATTCTATTTCTCTTGTTTTCTCAATAAATGAGGAAGAGGATGGGAAAAGTTGAGAATTCTGAATTATATATACAATTTAATTTAAAAACTAAAGGGAAGATTAAGGAAAAATAAGGAGTAGTTTGGGAAAAAAGAAATAAATGCACTAAGACAAAAGTCACTAATTTTATCTAATTTATTCCTATTTTATTGCTTTTTTAATTGTCCTATTGTCAAGCCCACACTGAATATTGAATACTTTGAAGTGAATACTTTCTACTGAATACATTGCTAAAATCTAGGTAAATTTTATCTGCAGAATTCCCTAGATATACCAGTTGAGTAGTCCTTTCAATTAAAAAAAAGAATGGTTTGTCATCTCACGTGCGCCATTTTTAATAAGACACATTGGTTCTTTTGATAATTGACACCTTTTCTAGCTATTCACCAACCATGTCTTTAAAAACATGACCTACATTTTTGCCAGGAATTGAGGTCAAGTTCTCTGGTCTACAATAGGGAGATTCCATTCTCTTTTCCTTTTTGAAAAATGCCTTTCTCTAGTACTACTATACCTCTTCTGTTCTCTATGATCCCTCCACCTTGTGAAGGATAAAATTATCATTACAGCAACTCAATAAATTATTTGTTGCTCTGCTTTTGCAAGAGAGCTCCAGAAGATTTCCAGATAAAAGAAAGCAGCATACACGGTATTGAGTCAGTTGAATATCACAGATCATACCAATTCTTCTACAATGCCAAGGTTCTAAACAAAGTTACCAAGTTCATTTAATTGCTTTGAGTTCTACCCCACAAAAGAAAAAAGAAAAAAGATGCACTTAGGTACAATCATTAAGGTTTCTGTATTCATCTTGGAGGTTGCATATAAAGATTAGTCAAAAAGCAATTTTATTTCATTGTATGGATACTACAGGGGAAAATAATAAAATTATAACTTATAAAGGGCTTTAAGTTTTGCAATGTACTTTACAAATACTATCTATTTTGAGTCTCACAACAATATTGGAAAATGTGTTCATCCTTCCTTTTGAAGAGGATGAATGACATCACAGGGTGATGCTTTTTTTTTAATTTAATTAATTTGTTTTCAGTTTTCAACAACCACTTCTATAAGTTTTACATTTTCTCTCCCTCCCTTCTCCCTCCCTCCCCAAGATGGCATGAAATCTTATATGGGTTCTACACTTACATTCTTATTAAGCACATTTTCACATTAGTCATGTTGCATAGAAGAATTAGAAGGAATGGGAGAAACCATGAGAAAAACCAAACCAAAACATAACAAAAGAGAAAATGCCCTGTTTCATTCTGCATTCTGATTCCATAGTTCTTTCTCTGGATGTGGACGGCATTTTGCCTCAAGAGTCTTTTAGGAATGTTTTAGGTCTTTGCATTGCTATGAAGGGCTAAGTCTATCAGAAACAGTCCTCACACACTGTGGTTCTTACTGTGTATGATGTTCTCCTGGTTCTGCCCATTTCACTCAGCATCAGTTCATATAAGTCCTTCCAGGTTTTTCTGAAGTCTATTCATCACTCCTTATAGCACAACAATATTCTATTGCATTCATATACCGCAACTTGTCCAGCCATTTCCCAATTGATGGAGATCTCCTCAATTTCCAGTTCTTGGCCACCACAGAAAGAGCCGCTGTAAATGTTTAGAACATGCTGACAATACTTATACTCTCTCAACTACATAGAAACAATTTAGTTTAGTACCTAAGCTACCACGGTAATTAACTAAAAGCCATTTCCACTCTCTAGCAGTTATGACTAAAATGTATTCTGTACTGACCTATTTTCACCCCTACTGACTTCTCCTACACAGATTCCTAGTACCTATAACTAACATACCTGTAGCTCACTGTAGCATGAGAATTTCTTAGAAAACCTACATCCCAAATTTCTAAGATGTGCTTTTTTATAGTAGCATCTTCCTCATGTCCCAGGGTTCCTGTTCCACCTACTGCCACTACCCCAAATGAATTTGTCCTTTTCAATCTATTTTAATGCATATTTTATGCTCTTTGCTGGGAGGTGGAAGAGGGGAGATTTTGCAAAACTTGCCCAAGTTTCCAAAATTGCCAGCTACAGCTACAGCTGTTACTTCAAAAGAAATAACACTAATTCTGCAACCTGCACATAAATATTGACAAGTGACAGATCTGAAGCTCACTATAACATGTAAATTCCTTTGAAAATCTAACAAAAAGGAGTATTCATTAAATTTCTTTTACTCAATTGTCTTTATTTCACTTTAGAAGGTCTAATTTGAGTGCCAGGGGAGTTACAAAAGTATTGACAAAGGCATTTGGGGAACTTGAAAAGAACTAGGAAAATGTAATCCTTTTTCTTGAGGATTCTCTAATTTAAAAAGGAAACCAATGGATAGATGTTTAAAATCACATTACTATATTGATGATAACATATATTTGCAAAACACTTAGCAAAAACTATGAAGAATAAGCCAAGTATCATAACTCCTCCAGGTCCAAAGTCCTATACGTATTTTTCAAGGGAAACTGTCATTTTTAAATGATTATGATATGGTTGTTATAAATTACCATTTGATATCTCAAATCCTTTCCTCATGGCCTTCAGTTCTTTCTTCACTTAAGTCTTTTTTCCTTATTTCATTTTGTTGCATAGTGATATAAACAGACATTTTCATTAGAAATGAAATCATACAGTATAAATGGTTTGTCCTTCATTTTCAGAGGACCAGTGACATCATAGGGTGATGTCATCACTTGTGTGTAAACTGGCTTTTCTGAGGCAGAGTTACAAAGTCATCAGCCTCACTCTCTCTTCCAGAGCCATCAAAGTCTAGTGACAGGACAAAAGTCAACGTAACTGGGGATGACCCAGGACGCACTAGATGATCTTGGTGCCTTTAATGTCTGAGCAAGCTCTAAGTGCTTCACAGCACATCCTTCAGTCACTTCCATGCCCATTGGAACAGATTGTTCTCATCTGCCCATCCTACAAAGGGAAGTCTTCAAATGCGTCAGGTAGAAATCCCCCTAACTAACCAAAGGAATTGAATCCCGTTAGTTACCCTAAACCTGGTTTAGCCCATCTTTTAAGACAGTTCATCTGGTTGTGGCCACTGAGCATTCTCCAGCTTTTTGGAGCCACAGATGAGGGTTGAGTACCAGGTAGACACCAAAGATGGATAAGGAGACCTGAAAAGGGTTTGGGAAGCCCTTACACCAGAAGTACTAGTCCTTTTCAAACACTCATACTAAAGCTTCACAAGTTATCTTTAAAGAGCCGTATAAAGAGTCAAATCAAGTTGTCTTTATCATACATCCAAAGGTGACAAAAAATTCCACTAAAACCTCCCTAAAATTCCCCCACTCCACCAAGAAATTAATCCAACATGATGGATTAAACACAAAGGTTGGCTTAGTACAGAGCAACAAAATACATGTTGGAAAAATACAATTCAAGATGAAGAAACAGAAAAAGCCTCATGCCTATGTATCCTGAATACTCTCTTTAAGAAAAGAACCAGGAGATTATGGAAATGGTGTGTACCAAGTAAGCTAACCAATACGAAATACAAACTGATTCTTTTTTAAGCAGATGGGAAATAAATAATTACCAATGTGAAAATTATCTACAGAACCAGTTGTCTGTTTATACTCTATCTCTGTTTATCTCATTAAGTTTTCAAGTACACTTTCAGGGTCTTACCCTCTCAGTTTGATTTTTTTTTTTTTTTTTTATTAAAGAGGCCATCTCTTGATTTACTTTTTAAAGAGACCTAGTCACTGAATGGGCATTATCTCACTCAAAGTAAGAATCTGTGGAGACTTTACCCTTAAAGTGCCAGAATCTCCAGTCTCCCATTGTATTCTGAGTCATCTCCAAAAGTCATGATGAATATCTGGCCACTGGACCCAGATGGTTATGGAGGACAAATTGAGGCTGATGACCTTGCATAGTCCTCCCTCACTCAAATACTACAAGTCCTATCATCTCCCTGATATCATGGTCCTCATTGAAAATGAAGGACAAACACATCAGGCTCTCAGTTAACAATTGGTATTGTATGTAACAATAATTCATGGGCTTATGGATCATAGGATCTTAGAGCAAGAACTGGAAGATACCTCAGGGGCCATTTATTTCAACCGTCTTATTTTACATCTGAGTAAGCTGAAGCCTTCCGCTGAGGGTTGAAACTACTTGGCTAAGGCCAAGACCCATGCTCCTTTCATTCTACTATACTACCTCACAGTTCCTCTGCTTTGAAAAATCTATAGCCTTTCCACTGAAAATCTCATTTGTAGATGTAGGTATTTATTTGCTGTTCTTGACCACAAAGACTCTAGTAGATTAACTGTGAATATTAACATCTCAGCAAGTGTGTCCAAAATGCATCACATTCAACCATTCCTATTTTTATTTTAATATGTCTGACTCCAAGATTTGAAATTGCTAGGGAGGCTTCCAGGTCCCTGAAGTGTTTCCTGAATGCACTGAAAACAGTCTTGCACCATACTTCACTGCCCAGCCAACTCATGGAACCATCCTACCAATCCCAAAGAAAATTCCAGTTTTCCTGCCAAACATGACATTTTGATACCTCTCTGTGGTTGAAGGCTGCTGAGAAATTTGCTGAAAAAACAAAATCTTCTTTACCAAAAGCATAATATTGGCTAATGGATATCTTACCCCCTCCTCTTGGGTTGTCCAGTGGTATAAAATAACCAGAGAATGTTGTGCCCTGTAAACCAAGAGATAACCTTTATGGATTTTTATAAATACAATAGCTATGGCAGGTCCCTGATGAGATAGTTTTGATAGATAAATACTCAAATTGAAGTAAAGCCAGCATTGCACTTTCCTTTATTATGTGTCCTTGATACTTGCCAAACTAAATGTTTTAGAAAGGAGCAACAATGAAGCCAAATTTCACAGATAACAATGGAGGAGCCCAAATCCTTGTAACATCCCAAGCATCCCACAATCTAAAGTGCAATTTTCCTCCTTAACACCAGAGTATGTATCCAAAATGTCAAAGCATTTCATGGGGGCTGTTGTTGAAAAGCTTTCTATGTTATCCACAGAGAAGAAATGAGTAATTTCTATTGCCAAGAGTCCAGACACAATGAAAAAAAGAGCTAAGCCATTCAAATGCTCATTTTCAAACATTTGTACTTTATCTTTTCAAATTCCACCTAATGTACTATTTTGAAAATGAAAATATCCCTGGAAAATGTAAGCACTATTTCATTACAGTTTAAAAATATTAATATTATTAAAAATAAATCACCTTTGCAATGAATTACAGTACATACAAAATTCACAGCATGAATTTGAAATGCACAGATCAGCAAGAGTTAATCTGCTACAACATTCAAGGATCTGCAGAAATCACAGACTTTTCTTTAGAGTCAGTTTTATAAGACTTCTTGCCCCAGGCTAGGCCTTGTGGAAGATCTACAGATCAGAATACCTATTACCAAACTGTTTCTTTTTTCTTCACATACCTGTAGGAAGAGATCAGTTAGGCTGAAAACACATAATCACCTGGTTAGAAGACCTTACCTGGACTCAAAGGAACAAAGAAAAAAATTGTGAAATAAGCAAAATGGTTAAAGTTACAGCAGGGATCAGAGAACTGAATAATTGCCTTTTATATATGAATAATCAAGTCACTGGCTATAATATTGAAATTGTGAAGGAGCCTAGCATATATGCCAGAGACTAGACATTCTTGTCTTGTAGCTAAAGACACAACCTAAAATTTAGACACAGATAGTCATATGGAGCTGTGGTCATTAAGGGAACATTCAGAATGTCATTAGTTGAAGTGTACCAGTTATGATAGAGGCAGGTCATTTCTACTATCCTGTCAACTCCACTGGCTTTCTTTCTTTAGATTTCTCTTTTTCTTTTCTCTTATTTTCTCCTTGTCCTTTTTGCTTTTTAAAGAAAATATCCATTTTCCCCTTGCCCTAGAAGTAAGTAAGCCAGCCAGTGCTCTAATCTCAGTTGATATAAGAGAAATTCCATTTGTATTCTGTAGCTTATTTTCCTTTCTTGGGGTGGTTAAGAAATGACTTAGGCTAGAGGCAAGGACAAAAAAAAATTATAAGATCTCTGTTTCTTGACTGGAATGAAGAATTAACTACTCGAGCTCAAGCAATAATGGGAAAAGATAGCCTCCTCTGTCAGTATGAGTTCTAATCCGCAGCACCAGATTAGTTGTACTCTTCATTCTATATAAATGTGAAGTCTGTGTTACGTTCCTCACTACGTAAGGGGAATAACTGCAAATATGCACAATAAAATCCCATTGTGATTGTTGCCCTGTAAGTTAGAAACAGACACTAGAGAAATATAAAAAATGAAGCTGTTTTATATACCAAAAAAGATAAGAAGTGGTTTACAAGGCAGTTTTATGATATATACTAGTTGATCAGCCATCTCTAAAAATAAGCGAAAAAAAAATAGTAGTCACATATTGTGCTGAAAAATCAGTTTGAAGATATCTATCTAGACATGTCAGAGAAATCACTGCTATGTAGAAAATACAACTATACATAACCTCACATATGTCTTGTTGATGCCATTGGATACTTTGACATATCATTGTAACAGGACAAAATAAAAGGTGTCCAAACAGAACACAAAGATGTTAGAGATACAAATCAAAGAAAAAGTATGATAACTTTCAACAGTGAGATTTATTCTTTAATTTGATTATGGCAAGATAATTAAATACCAGAAATGTTTAATTTTGAGAGTCTATGGCATAGTGAATAAAGGGCCAGACTTGTAGTCAAGATTACTAGGGTTCAAGCTATATCTCTGATGAATATTAGCTTTCAGACTCCAGGAACTCACTTAATTTCTCAATGCCCAAAGCAATAACACAAGACAAGTTAATGATAGATGAATTGTGATCTATATCAATAGAAGGAATTTCCTTACTGAGGATTCCCTACAGTAATAAAATCGGTATAAAAATAATTCAATTGAAGTGAAATGAATATATGGGGTTATTATAAACTCTGAACATTTAATTTTCTTATCACAAATGGATTATTACCAAC
The DNA here is from genome assembly GCA_023548195.1 of Bettongia penicillata ogilbyi. Taxonomy (NCBI): domain Eukaryota; kingdom Metazoa; phylum Chordata; class Mammalia; order Diprotodontia; family Potoroidae; genus Bettongia; species Bettongia penicillata. The sequence goes on from JAJHZJ010000470.1 coordinate 22,263,220, forward strand.
CAAAATTAGAAAAGGTTTATATAATTCTGTAGAGAAGATATTTGCTTTCATTTTTCTTGGGTTAATATATTAGTGATAAAAATTGAAGAGCAACTTTATTTTTATTTATTTACTTTAGTTTTCAACACTCACTTTTGTAAGATTGTGAGTTTAAAATTTCCCCCCTCTTTTCCATCCCTGTTCCCCAAGCTGGCATGCAATCTGATATAGGCTATATAAGTAGGATCATATTAAACATATTTCCACAGTAGTCATGTTGTGAAATAAGAATCAGAACAAAAGGGGAAAAAATGAGAAAAAAAAACAAAAAGAAACAACAAAAGAAGAAAATAACATCCTTCAATCTGCATTCACACTCCATTGTTCTTTCCCTGGATGTAGATGGCATTTTCCATCATGAGTCTTTTGGCATTTTCCATCATTAGTCTTTTGGAATTGTCTTAGATCATTGCCTTGCTCAGAAGAGATAAGTTTAACAAAGTTGGTCAGTGCATAACTGTGTATAGTGCTTTCCCAGTTCTGGTCACTTCGCTCAGCATCAATTTATGCAAGTCTTTCAAACTTTTCCTGAAGTCCATCTGCTTACCATTTCTTATGGAATAATCATATTCCATTACATTCTTATACCACAATTTGTTTAGCCATTTTCCAATTGATGCACATACCCTCAATTCCAATTCTTGGTCACCATAAAAAGAGAGCTGCTATAAATAATTTTGTACATGTGATCTTTTCCCCTTTTTTATTATCTTGAAGAGTAATTTTAAAAGAATGTTAAAGACATATCAGTGTTTATATGTCTAAGAGAATTTGTAATAAAGAAATGGATTGTTGGATACTAATTATGTATCTATATATAATCCAGTGGGTTTGTAACCCTTAGTTTTACCATTTATTTTCATTAAGAAATCTCTATTCTTTTATGAATTCATACAGACTAATTCAACATGTTTTGTATCAAAAAACCCTAGTTCAGACATGATTTAAAAAAAAAAGATCATCTCCTATAGGATTGCTCACAGATCACAGGTTGTTTTACATTCCTACATAAAGTTTAATTACTCAACAATAAGCTGATCTACCACCATTTCCAATTTTCCAGACTATTTTAAAGTGCCAGACTAGCAAAAGCTGTGTTCTTCTACTGGATCTCTGAAACTCTTCTCTACAATTTCATGCATGAATTATGTTTCATTGAAAACAAATTGGCTAAAAAACAACTCCAAATTTTTCTGTTCATTTGAAACTAAGAGCCTTTTTCAAGTACCATCAGGTCTCAACATTTGGCAAAATTGCCTATTGACCCTTCTAATAACCTCATTTCTTTAGCATATCCCCAGATGGTCCCCACATTTCCTTTACAGGTTTGAGGGGAGGGGGATATGTACCTGTTCAACAAACCCAAAAGTTGAGATGTGAGTGAGAAAGGCAATGAAACATAACAGTTTATATTCCAGATGCTCCAAATGTTTGAGCATATTGTGAGGGTTTAGTTAAAAGACAGTGATTTGACTGAACCTATATAAGAATGCTTCATTCTTCTAAATGTGCCTTGAACTATATGAGGGAGAAGTATTACCAATATCTCCTATTTTTGCTTTCAGATCCATATTTTAATTCAAGGATGTCAAAAGGTGTTTTGCACCTTTTTCATCCTCAGAAGGGGATGAGGGATGAATATTGAAAGAGCTTTTCATAGCAAAGATAAGTATAAACTAAAACAGGAATATGCATGTTTTGGGTTGTTGTCTTCAATTTAGAAGAGGACCAAAATGACATCACCATGATAAAGTGAAGTTTCAGTGTGTCTGACCATCTCTGGTCAGACCAATAGGAGCTCAGAATTCTCTACCACAGGTTGGGCACAGATAGTTCACGTGAACATTTGGGGTGGATACTCCAGATGTGCACATCCTACGGTTACTTTGTGGCATCTCATTTCTGCTTTGCTCATAGAACAGAGCACCCTTTCTGATGTGAGTATGCCATGCTGAGTGGTCCTGTGCCAATGTCTCCCATGTTGCACAGTCAAATCCAAAGTTCTTGAGAGAGACCTTTAGAGTGTCTTTGTATTGCTTCTTCTGACCATCATGTGATCATCTGCCCCATGTGAGTTCTACATAAAATAGCCTTTTTGGTAAGCGTATATTTTGCATTTGAACATGGCCAGTCCACTGGAGTTAGTTTGAATGCTTGGCAGTTCAGCTCAGGCATGGACTTCAGTGCCTGGTAACTTATCCTGCCTGGTGATCCTCAGAATCTTTCTAAGACTGTTCATGTTGAAAGAAAAGCATTTCATAGCTTTGTTATTTACATAAGCTGATATCAAGACACTTCACCTTCACTCTAGGTCATAAGATGCACATTGCAATGACCAAATCAATTCTTTCCATTCCTTCACATAAGAGATATGAGTTTGGCAAATATAATGCAAAGATTTACTCCTATTGTGCTAGTCCAGTCACACAACACTCAGTCTCAAAGAACATACTATATCTTTCAGGTCATAACATACTATATCTTTCAGGAACCTTCCAACAGCCAAGGAAATAGTAGCTTGACAAATCAATGATGTTATCCTCTACTAGTATCCCCCAAAATTGGCCCAAACCAGGAATCTCAGGGACTGGCCACTTATATAATCTGATTGATTTGCACCAAAACTTAAATACTCAAATAGATCAATAACGTCAATGATGGTGATGATGATCAATGAACCTCTATTGATATATGTATGATATATGCCTTTTTATCGTGTGTAATTTTCATCATATTTGCCCATAAATTCACTGCAGGGATCCATCCAAACAGTGGAAGGTGGTAAGGGTGGGACAGTGTTCCTTGAGTTCCCTCTACAAGTGATATGGCTTAGAGATACATAAAATATTACATATATATACAATATATATGAATATATAAATTAAAAATTTATAAATTACTAATAAAAATAAAAGAATAAGTAACTACATCTTTTCTTTACTCAGAACAAATTAAACAAAAGATTTTATTTACATAGTAATAGAGACTTAAGGAAATGGTGTGCATAATGGAGTTCTATACACAATAAGTGCAATTGTTACGGTCTTCTCTGTGCATCTGTCAATTAAGTAAAAATCAGAGAAGCATTTGTTTGCAAATTTGCATGTAAAACAATACAGACTTATTTTTCCCTAAGCTTTATTTTAGTCTTAATTCTTCTACCTAAGATTGGAAATATTTTAAGGGGTATTTTTCTAAACTAGAATAGGGAGGTTTTATGGTATGTCATAACAAATGGAAGAATGGTGAGTTACTATCTATCATATCAGTACTCTTCATTCAATGATCATAGCACCAGAATAGCAATCCTACTGTAAAAGTACTTTTTAACTGAAATCATTACATCTGATAATATAATAATTTATTAAATCCTTATAAACTCCAAACGCAAATTTATAGGGTGAATGCATTAGTGCTGTCTTGAGAGAGGGATCATGAAAAATCACAAATAATATATAAAAATAATTTTACAATAAATGGGTAATTATATGTACCCACACTTGCTTTCCTCATGGTAAAAAAAACAAAGTATTTAAATGTGGCAGCTGAATTCCAGTGAACAACATTAAAAAGCAACTGCTACAAGAGATGAAGAAAACAACTTCGATGTAATAATTTCAAAAAGATTACTTGAAAGAATATTGCCCTTAAAGAATAAATGTATTGATTAAGACAATTATCTTAGTATTAATAAATGCTCAAAATAGACTTCATTTTTTTGTTTCATACTATGAATTTTGCATCCTTAATTAGAAACAGTAAAAACAAACTAAGTCAGTTGTATGTTATAAAGTGATCATAATAATATTTTTTTAAAAAAGAAAACACTGGATCTCGATTCAGTGGACCTGAGTTTAAATCTTGCCTTTGCTATTTATTACCTGTGTGACCTTTGGCAAATGATTTGCCTACTTGAATACTAAGTTCCACTAGTCATTATCTGCAGTTCAATACTCAGTTTTGTTGTCCAAAAAGTTTGCTACCATTCTCTAATGATTCTAGTCAACAAGAAGGAATTGATTATTGAATTTATACTGAAATTCTTAAGAGGAAGTAATTCATTCCATTTTTAGAATTTATGATAAAGAGAGGAAATGTAAGCATAGACTAATATCCAAAGTAGATTTTGAAAGAGCAGATTTGTAAGACTTCAGAGAAATCCTAAGTAAGATTCTGTAGCTGAAAATTCTGTAGTGAAACTCTGCATAAGAGCAATAGGCAATTCTCAAGAAGGTAACAATGAAAATCATGGAAAAATAATCCTGATGTGGAAGAAAATGGAAGGTTGGCTAAAGAAACTGACATAGATGAATTCATCAGACAACTAAGACATATGCACATATATATGTATTTATATATCAGGAATATAGGGCAGGGAACTGAAGATGAACACAAAGGAGTAGTGTGAACATAATCCTACAAGAACTGTGTCAAAAGTAATAGGCTCAAAAGCAAATGAAGCCAGCCACAAAAGCTAAGATAGGAAAAGAGTCATTTTTAATAATCCTTTGGGAGCAAGCGGTAGATCAAAAAGGTATAACTGCTAAAGTACATGAAGGGGTAGATATTTTTTCTAACAAGGAAAATTATTTTTAAAGTAAAAAACTACAGAATGAAAATGACTAACAGGTAAGCTTCAACACAGCGGTGTCACTACTAGCTACTGCAGAAATAGGAAAAGTATCCATATACGTAAAAATAGTCATAGCAGCAGTTTTGTGATAGTAAAGAATTGAAAACAAAGTAGATACCCATCAATTTGGGAGTGGTTGAACAAACCATAATATGTGAAAATAATGGATTATTATGGCAGACTAAGAAGTGAAAAAATAAAATTGATTCAAAGAGGAAGATTTCTCTGAATGGATGTAGCATAAAGTAAGCACAACCAGGAAAATAATTCATACAATCACCCCATAATGGAAAGGAAACAAAAAAAAAACCTCTAAAAGACTTCAGATCTCTTATTAGCACATTAAGACTGCAACATTGTGATGGAGAATTCAACAAAAACAGATATTGCAAATATAGGTTGAATGATAGGGATATTGTATCCAGAACAAAGAAGTCTATAACACTGATTGACTTTGCTCTGGACAGAATACACTATAATATTATATTCAGATCTGAGTGCTCCATTCTAATAAAGATGTTTCAAAACTGGAATATATTCAGAAGAGGGAATTCAGGGTGGTGAAAGGACTACAGATCATTTAGTATGAGTTGCAAGAAGAGTTGGAGATATTTGGAAACTTTGGAAAGCAAAGCTTTAGGTCTAAGTTTGTAATAAAAAAGAAAAATGTTCAAATGGCTAACACTAAGGTGAAACCAAAGATAACTCTGGAGAAGGTGAAATAGAATTGAGTTGCTCTTAATTAGTTCAAGTCAGCAGATAGCTAGTTAAATCTTAGATACTGAAAGAATCCATAATTATGGCTCCTCAAGCCACTGTTACAAAATGGTCAAGATAGCAAATGTTCTAATTAAAAAAGAGAGGGGGGTGTAGTCTTAGACCAAAGAGCATCACTTTACTTTCTAATAAATAATTTGGGACTACATCATTAAATAGACAGTATAGAAAGAGAAAAGGGAAGAATAAAAGATCGCATCTCACTAAGAGAAGGAGCTCTGGATTTGTAGTCCAGAAGACTTAGATTACATGCAGTTTTGTCTCTTACTATTTGTGTAACATTGGGCAAGTCATTTCTCATCCCTGGGTTTCAGTTATATAAAATGAATGGAGCTTCACAGGTAACTTCTTAAATAACTTTGACCTATAAATTCTTTGGTTCCTAGGAATAAATAGTATAATACAGGCTTTATTTCCTTTTTACATAGAGTTACTAGACAAGATGATCAGAAGAATGCTATAGATATAATATGCCTGGAATCCAACTACTCATTTGGCAAAAAGTTCCTATATTAGCCTTGTGAACAAGACGAAGAAATAGCAACTATAGTTGACAGGTCTTGTTGATATGCAGCTGTCAGTGAACCATTTAGTCTGTAACCATACTCATTTTATGCTGAGGTTGGGGATGAATGGATGAAGGATAATGAAAAATCTCACCTGTCAAGTGGAAGCATTGCTATAACAAGATAGATTTAGAACTGATTGAATAACCTAAAGAGAAGTGATTAATATCACCCTCATGGAAAGTGTCTAGTGGACAGTTCCAGACATTTGTCCCTGTATTGCTCAACATTATAATAAATATCTTGGATATAAGCAGATAATGTATGTTTACCAAATTTTCAGGTGAGAGTGATAGGGATAGCTAACTCACTTTACAACAATCTCTTGATCCAAAAATATCTTGACATTAGGATAATGGGCCAAATCTAATAGGATGAAATTTGAGAGAAACAAATATGAAAGAGTCCAAGGGATCAAAAGAAAATAAAAAACAACTAAAGAAGGAAAGATTGGGAGACACATGACTAGATAATAGTATTGCAAAATGTTTTCATGTGTTTTGGGGTGTTTTTGGAGGACCGCAACATTGTGACATAAAATCCAACAAAAGTAGATATTGAAAACATAGGTTGAATAATAGGGAGGTTGTGTCCAGAACAAAGAAATCTATAACACTGATTGACTTTGCTCTGGACAGAATACACCTATAATATTATATTCAGATCTGAGTGTTCCATTTTAATAAAGACATTTAAAAACTGGAATATATTCAGAAGAGGGAGTTCAGGGTGGTAAAAGGACTACAGATCATTTAGTATGAGTTGCAAGAAGAGTTGGAGACATTTGAAAACTTTGGAAAGCAAAGCTTTAGATGGAACATGAAAACTGTCTCCAAGCTTTTTAAAGAAAAGGGGAGGGATCAAATTTATTCTATTTGTTTCCAGTAGACACATTTAAGAGCAAGGAGTCAGAAGGCCCAGAGGCATTTTCAATTCAATTTAAGGAATAGCCTCCAGTCACTAAAGTGATTTTCCTAAAACACTGCCCCAATCATGTCATTTCCTACTCAGTAAATTCCAGTGGTTGCCCCTTACCTCCAAGATCAAATACAAAATGCTCTGTTCATCACTCAGAACCATTTAGAACTTAGCTCCCTCCTATCTTTCCAGTCTTCTTAAACATTATTCCCTGGCATGTGTTCTTTGATCCTTATCATTGGCTTCCTGGTTGTTCCTCAAAGATGACTTTCCATCTCTTGGCTCTGGGCATTTTCTATAGTTGTCCCCCATTCCTAGAATGATATCTCTCCTCCATTAGGACTACTGACCCCTTTGGTTTTCTTTAAGTTCCAACTAAATTTCCATCTTCTCCAAGAAGCCTTCCCTAACACCTCTTAATTCTCTCTTTTAATTATTTCCTATTCATCTTACATATAGATAGCAGTGTTTATCTTTATTTGCATGCTTTCTCCTCATTAGAATGGGAGCTCCTTGAGGGCAAGAACTGTCTTTTGCCTCTTTTTGTCTTTGTAGCATTTAGTCCAATGCCTAGAACAAAGAAGGCACTTAATAAATGGTAATTGATTGATTTAGGAGAACAATAATCTAAAACAATAATTTAGAAGGCAGGACAGCACAGTAAAAGGAGTGTTAAATGTGAAGTCAAAGGACCTGGTTCAAATCCTAGCTCCGGAACTTGCTACCTGTATGACCTTGGGCAAGTCATTTCACAACTCTTGACCTCAATTTACTCATATGTAAAGTGAATAAACTGGGCTCAATTCTTTTAAGCTCCCTTATATCTCTAAATCTGTGCTCCAGTGATCTTATAATCCTAGAATAATTAGAAATTTGAGCTAAAAAAATACAAGTTTCACAAAGAGGAGAAGGGTACAAATTATCTTTTTACTGAGATAAGTTTTATAGTCTTTCTTTCTGGGATAAGGGAGGAGCTAAAAAAGCAATTATATAATTTTGGCATTATACCTAAACACATATTTTTTTGTCCTATATTTCAGAACATAAGAGTCTTGATTGCTTTTCTTCTTTCTTCTCTTCTTCCTTCATATTTCCCTTCTTTCCATCCTCCCTTTTTTTCTTTCCTTTTCTTCCTCCCTTTGTTCCTCTTTTTCTTCCTTTTTTCTGTCCTTCCTTCTTCGTTCCCTCCCTTCCTCTGTTCTTTCTTTCCTTCATTGTTCTGAATCTTTGATTTTTGTCATGGTAGAAAGCATAGCATGGAAACTCCTTACACGAACATACATTGTCAGTTGTTCAGTAATTGAATAAGAGGTTAAATGTCTTAGTATATGTCAGAACCACAACTTATAACAAGGTCTTGTCTTCCTCAAAAGTCAACCCTCTATCCACTAGACCATGCTATCTTCCTTCTACTTTTACCTGATTTTATAAAACTATTTATTTAAAAAAAAACAAATTATCTCTGAGGGCTAAGTAACAGGATTTCAAAAAACACTCATAAAATGTAGAGTAAGGAACCTTTAAAATATTGGTATAGCATTTTTGAAAGAAAAACAATGATAGGGAAGTTGAGTGCTGATTAATTTTTAGGGAGGAAAGAATTCAAATTTATTTTCCTATTATATGATCCACTACCCCTCAAAGACAATATCATGTCTTTATCATGAATACAAATAATAATGTTACACTGAAGAGATTTCTGAATTTCCAAAAGGCAGTAATATTTTTTTTCCTTGCAGATCTGGAAAATTATTGTGGGATTCAGAAAGGAATTTTATTGCTAAGAAAATTTGGGCTCTTTAATGAGCTTTTTCCTTGCATAGTATTTGCCAATATTTTAAAGTCCACTATCTCATTATAAGCTCTACATCCTCTAAATGGAGTTAGAATTCATTCCTCGGTCTCTCTTTCCCTCCCCCTTGAATCCCTAGAACAATCTTCCTAAACTAAGAATCAAAAGTGCTACTTTGCTGTCTTCTCGTTTCTCAAATGACTCTGAAGTCAAAAACTTTGCCCTACTTGCCCATGCCCTTTATACACTAAATTATTTTAGAGACTTTTTGAGTAGTCTAGGATTGAAATGTCTCAGAAATGTAAAAACTACAAAAAATAAGCTAATTTAACTTGTTTTCTTGCTCCTTTTTTCCACTTCTGTCCCTTACTTCTCCTTTCTATTAGTCCCCAAATTTCATCTGGTTGTACAAATGAAAGATCTATCTTAGTAAAAACTGTATTTCTATATAGTAATCTGTCCCCAGTGAAATGATGCTGAATAGCTATTAAGGAAGTCAGAAATCAGGCTTTGGAAATGTTACATGTCCATGAAGTCTTCATTATTAAATCTGTTGAAACATAGAGTTTCTAGGTTCTCATCTGGGAAAGAGGTACAAGGAAAACTAATTACTCACCTTGAAGTGGGGAAGAAAAAGGGGAACCAGACCAGTTAGAATATTAACTGAGATATAAATTCCCAGTTCTACCATGACAACATCTCACTCTAGGGACTAGAATTGGGAGCAAGCTGACAGAGTTGATAATACTGTGGAAGGAATATATAACGTGGAGTCAGAGAACTCTCACTACATAATCTTGGACAAATAACTTCATCTGTCTGGGCCTTCATTTCTTCATCTGTAATTAAGAAGTTGATCTAACTGGATCTCAGAAGTTCCTTCTAGCTATAAATCTGGAATCCAATGATCCTATTCAATGAGATCTAACCTAAGATCTTCACCATCACTTAACCTCCATATTAGTCCTTACTCTATGTTTGAGCTCAGTAGCAACAAGAGGCAAGGCACAGTCTGAAAACAACTCATCCATGAGTATTTCCCACATGCCACAAACATGATACAAGATGAGATCCATAATCAACACTGTTTTCACTGCTGACCAAGATCTTTAACTCTTTATTTCTCCAACATGCTCTTTGGTTTAATCTACTCACAAAGTGTAATTTATATGCTGCTCATCCACTTTCTGCCACCTAATTTGAGAGAGTATTTCCAACCTCCAGATCATTCATCAGAACAATTTTTTTCTTTTCATTTTCATTTATAATAATTATCTGAATATGTACATGACCCCTAGGATCAATTCAGAGTTACATAATGAGTAAGTTAGTATGAGGAAAGCAGCTATGCAGTGAGGAAATCTTAGGTTCATAAGGATCTAACATTGGTTGGTGTAAAGAGACTACGTCTTTTTAGTATATAGAGAAAAGACTCTAGAGCCTAGAATCTAGACCATCAAGAGGAGAACAAATCAAAAAGGCCTAGATATTGCTCTCTGCTTCAGGCAGACCTATCAGAACAGGGGTAGAATAAAGTTAGAGAGTGAGCAGCAGAAGGGGACAATGCATGGAAATCTTCTTAAAAGGAATAAAAGAAACATTAAGGCTTAGAAATCGACTGAGCAGCTGTTATACAGATAGATATATATTTTATATATGTGTGTATACATACATATACACATATATCTATTTATATAAAATTCTTTAAATGTAATATTTTCCCAATTACATTTAAAAACAATTTTAATATTCTTTCTTCAGATTTTGAGTTCCAAATTCTCTTCCCTCCCACCCTTCTCCCCTAATTGAGAAGGCAAGCAATTTGACATAAATTATATATGTTTAATCATTAAAAACACATTTCCATGCAAATCAAGATATGAAATAAAGCAGAGACACAACCACCATCACTCCCCCAAAAAACAAGAAAAATAAAGAAAAAGTATCTTTGATCTGCATTCAGGATCCACCTGCTCTTTCCCTGGATATGGGCAACATCTTTCATCATGATTCCTTGAGAGTCGTTTTGGATCATCATATTGCTGAGAATGGCTAAGTTATTCACAGTTGATCAACATAAAACATGTTGTGACTGTATATAATGTTCTCCTGGTTCTGCTCATTTCATTTTGCATCAATTCATGTAAGTTTTTCTAGATTTTTCTGAGAGCATCCTGCTCATCATTTCCTATAGCACAATAGTTTTCTATCATAACCATATGCAACTTGATCAACCGTTCCCCCAGCCAATGGACTTCCCTTCAATTTCCAATTCTTTGCCACCACTAAAAGAGTTGCCATAAACACTTTTGTACACACAGGTCTTTTTCCTTTTTTTTTTTGTTTCTTTGGTATATAGACCAAGTAATTGTAATGCTTTGTCAAAGGGCATGCATAATTTTATAGCCCTTTGGGCATAGTTCTTAATTACTCTCCAGAATAGTTGAATCTGTATACAACTTCACCACCAGTGCATTAGTGTTTTAATTTTCCCACATTGAGCCAATGTAGACAAGAATAAGGTTCACACTCTCCTCCACTCCCAGTCTTCTCCTCATCTTCCTGTCCACTGTGATAAGCTCTTCTGGGACTCTACTATATCAGATGATTTATCCCATTCTACCTCTCACTTTCCCTTCTATCACTGCATTTTTCTCTCTCATAACTTAATTTTATTTTTTCACATAATCAGCCTATCATATTCAACTCACACCTGTGCTTTATGTCTATGTGTACCCCTAACTGTCTAATACTGAGAAAGTTTTTAGGAGATATAAGTATCATCCCATATCAGAATGTAAACAGTTTAACCTTTCCTTTTCTGTTTACCTTTTTGTGCTTCTTTAGTGTTATATTTGAAAGACAAAATTTCTATTCAGCTCTGGTCTTTTCATTAGGATTACTTGAAGTTCTCTTTTTCATTGAATGTCCATTTTTTACCTGAAGGATTATACTCAGTTTGGCTGGGTAGGTGATTCTTGGTTGTAATAACAGTTTTTTCAATTCCAAAATATTAGATTTCAAACCCTCCAGTCCTTTAACTTAGAAGTCACTAAATCTTGTGTAATCATGACTGTGGTTCCACAATATGTTAATTATTTTTTTCTGTTTCTTTCTCTTTGACCTGGGAGCTTTGGAATTTGACTATAACACTACTTGGAGTTTTAATTTGGGATATCTTTCAAAAGGACAACTGGATTCTTTCAATTTCTATTCTTCTGATTCCAGAATATCAGGACATTTTTCCCTTGATAATTTCATGAAAGATGCTATCTAGGATCTTTTTTTGTTCATGGGTTTCAGGTGGTTCAATAATTCTTAAATTATCTCTCCTCAGTCTATTTTCCAAGTTATTTCTTTTTATGATGAGTATTTAACATTTTCTTCTTTTTTTATTATTTTAACTTTGCTTTATTTTTTCTTGATATCTCCTGGAATCCTTGGTTTCCACTTGCCCATTTCTAACATTTAAGAATATAATAACATAATAATATAACATTTAAGAATACATATATATTTAAGAATATAAATCTAACATTGAAGAATAATTCTTCAGTTTGTATATCTCTTTTCCATTTGTCCAATTCTGCATTGTAAAGAGCTCTTTTCTTCAGTTAATTTTCATGCCTCTATAACCATGAGTCCAATTCTATTGTTTAATGTTGTATTTTCTTCAGTATTTCTTTGTGCCTCTCTTACCAAGCTATTTATTTTATTTTCATAATTTTCTTGAATCACTCTCATTTCTTTTCTCATTTTTTCTTTATCACTCTTATCTGTTTCTTGATACTTCCAGGAACTCTTTTTGGACTTATGTTCAATTAGAATTTTTCTTTATGGCTTTGCTACTAGCTATTATCAAATTATTATCTTCTTTTGAATTTGTTTCTTGATCTTCTCTGATAATTAGTAGCTTTCTGTGGTCAGGTTTGTTGATGCTGTTGTTGTTTGCTCATCTTTCGTGCATATGTCTTGACTTTGAACTGTAGGTTAAAGTTGGGCTCTGCTCACCATGGGGTTGGGAGGCACTGTTGAAAACTATAGGCTTTTTCAAGCCACTATTTTCAGAGCCAGTTCTTGCAGTCTGTGAGTTTTTGGTGCTTCTAAGGTGTTGTGATGTAGTGAGTGGTGAGGTCACTGCTCTCCTTTTCTGTAACCTTTTTTTTTTTTTTTAACTCTGGTCCCCTGTTGCCCGGCAGCTTCAAATGCTAGTTTTCCTCTTGTTCCTAGAACTGTGATCAGGTACCTTGCTCTGCTGCAGCCACCATACTTGTGCTCTTCTATGCTTTGGAATTGTGGACATGTCTCCTACTTTCTTGTGATCATCATAAGTGCTCCTTTTCACCCTGCAACCATGACCCAGAATTGCATATGAGCAATAGAGTTTCAAATCAGCACCAGCAACACTCAGTGCCAGCAATGGGTCCTCTGTAATCTTTTTTCTGACCAGATGTAGGATCCCTTACTCCCTCTATGCTAAGAGATTTGGAAGCTGCTGATGCTTCCATCTCCATTGTTGCTGACACCATATGCATGCATATTCAATAAGCCTTCACCCTGGTGTCACAGATCGCTCCTGCCAACATCCTAAATTTTCTTACACTGGAAAAATATTTTACCCCAACATTTTGTTGGTTCACCTGCTGAAAAATTTGATGTGAGGTGTCATTTTAAAGTTGTTTAGTGTGGGATGTTGAGAGATTTCAGCTGGGTTGCTACTTCTAATCAGTCATCTTAGCTTACCACCACCACCGCCATTTAAAATATTTAAGAGATTGATTTATTATTTAGATGAAAATAAAGATTGTGAAGTTTGGAAAACTCTGTAGTCTTCTGCCTGCAGGTAACCTGAGCTTGAGAAAGGAGAAGTAATGTCAATAAAACCCCAATAGATGTCAATACCTCTCTGTGCCAGTAACTGGCTAAAAAGGGATTTGGAGTCACAAGAATAAAGTCACAGGGAAGAGGTGACTGTTGGATCCTACTCCTTGATCTTGGGCTTCCTGGCACTACATTATTGCAAATGGTTTTCACAATCCATGTTATCTAAACTGATCACTCATGTCTAATTTCTTCCATGTCTATGTTTCTAAGTTTTTAACATATGGTGTTATTTCAAAACTGTTACTTCTCCACCTCCAGGTCCCTCTGATCTTTCACCCCATGACCACAGATGGAACATTAGAGTTATTGGGTCTAGCTCTCTCATTAGTGGAATAGAGGAGTAAAATGCCATTTCCACTGTACGTCAAGCACCCACATGGAGGACCTCAAAAACGTTGAAGATGAGACAATCTGAATTTTATAGACAAAAATGCAAAGGCCATTTAATAAAGCAAGAAATCATCTATTTAGCACCTATTATGTACCATGCACTATTTTACAAAGACCAAATTAAAGCACTGATCTTTAAAATGCACATAAAGCAAATATAAGGTGATGAGAAAGGCCTGAGCAGATGGGGATGAGAGAGGGGTTCAGTAGATGGGAGGAAGGGAAGGAATGAGGACCAGAAAAGACCTCAAATAGAAAGAAGTGCATAAGCAGAAGAAATAAAGAATCCAAGGAGTTGGAAATAAAGGGTCAGTGTTCTAGGCATGGGGTACATTCACAGAAAATTACATAAAGGGAAGATAGAATGATATGTTAATTGACTTGTTCTAGGTCACATAGACCTCTGAAATAGGAAGATCTTCCTGACCGCCCTCTGTAGAATGAGGCCTGCTCTCTATCTACCATGGCTCACTAATGTGAAGAGTCTGGGCATTATGAAATAAATAATGGGAAACCATGGAAAACTTTTGAGTAATGGAATAACTTGAGTAATATCATGAAAAAGGGAAGGTGATTGTAGGAATGGTGCTAAGGATATAATAAAGAGGGAAAAATATTGGAGAATAAGTATTGATGGCCTGAATTGATTTGGTGTAAATAGGGATTCCACTAGGAGGGTAGTAATGGAATGGAGAATCAAGAAGAAGAGGGAAAGGTCAAAGATTTGAGACATGGGAGAGAATGATGGTGTCACTGATAAACAGTATATTTGCTGAGCTTTGCCATAATGAGTTGAGCAGAGAACTATCTAGAATGGCATTCCCCAGTGTTCAAAACAAAACAAACTGGAAAGGCAGTTCCATAGCCTTCCAGGTACTATCAGATAGACATATGAGAAGAATCATTAGTGAAACTACATTTGAGACTTTCCCCCTGTGTTTTTGAGGGGATAAGATCTGCATTCTTCTTGTTCACTGTATTCATTCCTATGCTTTACTTTTTCTTAACAGAGAGTTAGGTAAAAGGCTAGATATTTTGCTCCTGTCTCTCCATCCCACTTTCACAGCAGCAAATTATGGCCACTTTCTAAATAATTATTTGAACAAGGAATATTGTTTTAAACATTTTCTAATTGTGTATGTAATAATGTGCTAATAATATTAGATGCTAACGTTCATACAGTTCATGATCCTCATGACACAGTGAAGTAGCTGCTATTGTCAGGCTCATTTTGCAGTCATTTAAAATGGATAGAAAGAGTCTAAGTGATGAGCACAAGAATCCTTAAGTAATAAGAAGAACAGCAGTAGTAGTAGTGGTGGGGGAGAGGGTAGTGGTGGTTGTTGGTGGTGGTGGTACTATTAGTAGTAGTAGTAGCTAATATTTAAATACGTTGCCTCATATTATCCTTACAACCTTTGTAGGCAGCTGCAATCATTATTCCATTTTACAGATGAGAAAGCTTTTCATTGCACAGGTAAGTAAAATAATTGATTTTTGTAGTTAAATAATAATATGATAACATAAACTAAGCTTTTGTTGACTCACTGAAAGAATGCTTAGTGCAACTATAGTATCAGGACGATGGTAGCAATATTATTGGATTCTGATGTCACATGATTTTGATTGATCATAATAGATGTCTATATTTTAAATGATTTTTATTTCATGATAATGAGTATTTGGCTTGATGGTATCTATCAGTTACAGTGTTGTTCATTTTTATGGATCAGTGTTATAGGAGGCAATGTATGCAACAGTTTCAATAGCAAAAACAATTTCAGATCTAATAAATTTCATTACTTGAGTTCTCAAGATATTTTGAGGAATACTTTTTATAGCATGAGGACTTATTATATGAAGTTTCTAATATATAATTCTAGCAAGTTTCTAACATAATTCTACCTACTAGATCTTAGTTATTCCATAAATGTTAAATTTTTGCTATCTACTGTAATGTTTGACATAGTTTCTACCATTTCTGTACATAATTCTCATTCAAAACTAAATCCAAGCTTTTACAGAATAATCTTTTGAAAAAAGTCTTCTGGAGTTCTTATGGTTCTTAATTTCCCCACAAACTTTTCCATTTCCATAAACAAATATTCATGGATCAGTCATTTTTTTAATGTTTCTTTATTGACATGTTATTGACTGAGTTCATATGGATGTATAATGGGAAGGGAATTTGAAAATCTTCCCTGCCCCTTAGTAAGCCCATGTGACCTGCTTTGAGATTTGGCCCAAACCAAAACTGGAGTAACATGGAGCCCATGGTGGGAGGACCTTGTTGGATAGGTGGAGCAGAAAGAGAGGATGAGGTGGAGGAGAGAGAGAGAGAGAGAGAGAGAGAGAGAGAGAGAGAGAGAGAGAGACAGAGACAGAGACAGAGAGAGAGAGACAGAGAGAGAGAGAGAGCTGGGAGAGCAGAGGGCAACTAGCAAGAGTGAGAGGAGGGAGTGATTTCTACCTAAGGGAGCCTGTTTGTGGGTAGGTCTGATGGAGGGGAGGCTTTGGGATGACTTTGCTCCTTTTATTGTCAATATGTACAAACGTTGCTGTTACCATGCTGGAACTGGCTTTCTGGAATCTGGATAAATATCTTGGTTTCATGTTTGAAGAAAAGAGTTTATATTTTGAGAATTTACCCTGAAATACACATTCATATCCATAGTGACTGCTGTGGGTATCCCATTGGCATGACAAGATGTCATTCATAGAGGGTCCTTTGATTTTACTCTTGGATATCAGCCATTTAATAGGCTCCTTCTGGTAACAAAAAACTTTTACGTATTTTAGACAAATCCAAAGGCATGTACCTGTTGTTAGAATTTGTTGCTACTTAGTGAAATCAGGTCTCTCTTTTCCTGTGTCTTTCTGTGGGTTGTTGCTCTATTGGCATGTGCTATGAGAATGTCTGCCATAGCTGGAAGGCACAGTGGATAGAGTTCTAGATGTGGAGTCAGGAAGACCTAAGTTCAAAGCCATCCTCAGACACCAGATGTGTGATCCTGAGCAAGTCACTTAACTGCTGTTTGCCTTGTGAGCAGCTAGGTAGATCAGTGGGTAGACTACTAGGCTTGTATTCAGGGAGACGAGCTCAAATGCAGTCTCAGCCACATACTAGCTGTGTGACCCTAGACAAGTCACTTAACCTCTGTTTGCCTTAATTCACTGGAGAAGAAAATGGCAAAACTTTCCAGTATCCTTGCTGAAGAAAATCCATACTCCAAAATCCAAAGACCATAGTTCACAGGATCACAAAGAGTTGATTGGGACTGAATGATTGAACATTAACAGCAATGAGATTTTCTATCAATGACCCTTGCTGGTGAAGATGGACACTCCAGAGAACAGTAGCTGTGTTTTCTTAATATGCTACAATATGGCTACAATAAGATTAGGAAAGCATAAGTGTTAATTGTTAAAATATATTATAGTAAATATATTAAAATATATTATATGTGCCAAGTCAAAATGCAAAAGTCAATTTGATATCACTGAGATAAAATTCTAGAAAATGAAAGAGAAATGTAGCTGGATGTCATCTATGAATATCAAAAAGATTAACAAGTGGTTTTTATCTGAATCTCTCTTTAACTTAGAAAGTGGGAGGGGAGTCAAGGTGATGGAATGGGCCAGGTCCAGGGCACATAAGAATGGTCCAGTCATGAGTAAGCCTGTGTAAGGACCAGAGAGGAGACTATAAGGGGAGTGACGAGATCTTTCCCTGGATCACACCAGTTTGGAAGCAGTGAAAACTTACAGGTTCCCAGATCAATTTGTGAGAGCAACATAAAGACAGAACAGACATACTCAGGCCAGTCATCCTGTCCCTAGTCATACAAAATGAGCAGATCCCAATTCTAATATAAAGTTACAAATCAAGAAGTAGTCTGGGAAATGAACATACAGCAACCACAAAAGAAACTAATCATAAAATAAATATTATAGTGAAAGGGAAGATCAAGATACGGACTCAGAAGAAGACATGAAAATAGTTACAAAGTTATCAAAGGGAAAAAAAATGAATTAGACACAAAGCCAAAAGAATTCTTAGAAGAGTTAAAGAGAAAGATAAAAAGGACAAAAAGGCCATATATAAAAATCAAATAAGAGTACAGAAATTGAGAAAAGAAATGAAAGTTCTGCAAGAAAATTATGAAAAAAGAATTAACAGTTGGATAAAAGAGACACCAAAAAATACTGAAGAAAATAACTTCTTACAAAAAATTGGCCAAATGATTAAAAAGTTTCAAAATAAAACTAAAGAAAATAACTCTTTAAAAATCAGAATTGGCAAAATGGTTCAATGGACACAAAATCTCAGTGAAGAAAATAGCACTGTAAAAATTAGAATTGTTTGAGTGGAAACTAATTACTCTATGAGATATCAAAAACAATAATCCAAAGTTAAAAATCTGCCACATAGAAGAAAGTGTGAGGTATCTCATAGGGAAAATAATTGACCTTGCAAATAAATAGACTGAGGAAAGATAACTTTAAAATTATTTGACTACATATAAACCATGAACAGTAACCACAACAATAACAAAAGCTTAGACATCATATTTCAATAAATAATAAAGTAAAACTTCACAGATATCCTAGAACCAT
The DNA here is from genome assembly GCA_023548195.1 of Bettongia penicillata ogilbyi. Lineage (NCBI taxonomy): Eukaryota > Metazoa > Chordata > Mammalia > Diprotodontia > Potoroidae > Bettongia > Bettongia penicillata. The sequence continues at coordinate 22,281,836 of JAJHZJ010000470.1, forward strand.
AGGGCAAAGTAGAAATTGAGAGAGTCCATTGGTCACCTTCTGAAAGAGATTTCCAAATGAAAATTCCCAGAAATATAAGTGACAAAATCCAAAGCTCCCAGGTGAAGGAGAAAATACTGAAAGTAGCCAGAAAGAAATCTTTCAAATACTGTAGAGCCACAATAAGGATCATTCAAAATTTAACAGGTAAAATAAAGGAGTAATAGGCTTAGAAAATGATAACCCAGATGGCAAAAGAACTAGGATTACAACCAAAGATAACTACTCAGCAAAACTAAGTATAATCCTTTCAGAGGGAAAGGATATTTAATGGCATAAATGGGATTTTAAACATTCATTCCTGATGAAACAACCATAGCTGAATAAAAAATTTGACATTCAAATCCAAGACTCAAGAGAGAATGAAAAGAAAAACATAAGAAATCCTCAACAGACTGAAGAAGCTAAACTGTTTGTATTCTTTTATAGGAAGATGATACAAGTAATCACTTATAATTTTATCATTATTAAAGCAATTAGGAGTCTACTTAGAGGTCATAGGTTTATTATGCTGAGATTATCTCAAAAAAGAATGGAAAGCTTAAAAGAAGAAAGAAAGAAGGAAAGAAAGCTTAAAAGAAGAAAGAAAAAAAAAGAAAGAAAGAAGGAAAAGAATGAGGGAAATTATCTCACATAAATAAGGCACACAAGCAAAAATTTATACAATGGAGGGGGAATGCAGGGCAGTGGGATGGCCAGAGCAGGCAGTCGTTGAACCTCAACCTCATATAGAGAGGTTCAAGAGGGGAAGAGTATGCATACATACAATTGGGTCCAGAAATTTATCTTACCCAAGAAGGAAGGAAGAAGAAAAGGAAGAACAAGAAAGGGCAAGGTGGGAGAGGAGCCAAGATGGCAGAGTAGAAAGATTCACATATGCTAGCTCCAAACCCACAGCCCATAATTACCTGTAAAGAGGAACTCCTAACAAATTCTGGAGCAGTGTAAGCTGCACAGCAACAGAGTGGAGGAGATTTCTGTTCCAGAGAGCCCTGAAAAACCAGCACCAAAGGTCCATAGCGCACCAGACCTAGAGCAGAGCCCAGCCCTGCCTTGGCCGCGCAGCACCTAGAGGAGCAGATCCAAGCAGGTTTCAGGGGTGGAATCTCCAGCGGCCGTGAAGGTCCCTCAACCCACAGGCACTACAGGTCAGCGAGAGACCCTATCTGGTTGGCCGAGAGGGGAGTGGGGTGTCTCCATAACTCAGTACACCTCGGGAGGAAGTGGCAGGGGAAGCAGCTCCCAAAGCAGGAAAGAGCTCTGGTCCATTACTGAAGGTCTCCGCATAAACCCCTGAGGGAACTGAGGCTGGGAGGCAACCCTGCCCCCACCTGAGAACCTGAATTTAATCTTACCCTGAATAGCAGCCACTCCCACTGCTGAAAGCCCTGAGGCTGGGAAGCAACATTTGAATCTCAGACCCCAAGCACTAGTGAGGCGGGGGGTGGAGAGGAATCTCAGAAGTCAAGTAACTGGCTGGGAAAGTGCCCAGAAAAGGGAAAAAAAATAAGACCATAGAAGGTTACTTTCTTGGTGAACAGATGTTTCCTCCTTTTCTTTCTGATGAGGAAGAAAAATGCTTACCATGAGGGAAAGACATAGAAGTCAAGGCCTCTGTATCCCAAACATCTGAAATAGATATCCAATGGGCTCAGGCCATGGAAGAGCTCAAAAAGGATTTTGAAAATCAAGTTAGAGAGGTGGAGGAAAAACTGGGAAGAGAAGTGAGAAAGATGCAAGAAAAGCATGAAAAACAGGTCAATACCTTGCTAAAGGACACCCAAAAAAATGCTGAAGAAAATAACACCTTGAAAAATAGGCTCACTCAATTGGCAAAAGAGGTTCAAAAAGCCAATGAGGAGAAGAATGCTTTCAAAAGCAGAATTAGCCAAATGGAAAAAGAGGTTCAAAAGCTCACTGAAGAAAATAGTTCTCTCAAAATTAGAATGGAACAGATGGAGTCTAATGACTTTCTGAGAAACCAAGAAATCATAAAACATAACCAAAAGAATGAAAAAATGGCAGAAGAAAGGGCAAGGAAGTAAAGAAAAAGAGAGAGTAAATTAAGAGAGGCAGTGGTCAGAAGCAAAACAGACCCTTGAGGAAGTGTCAAGGTTTAAAAAAAGAGAAAGATAAGTAGAAGAGAATAGGATGGTGACAAATACATGGTTAGTGATTTTTACTGTGAATGTAAATAGGATGAACTTGCCCATAAAATAGAAACAGAAAGTAAAATGACTCAGAAACTAGAATTCGACAAAACTTTGCTTACACTTGAAACAGAAAGATATACATAGTTAAAATAAGCATCCACAGTAGAAAATATTATGCTTCAGTTGTAGTGAAAAAGACAAAGTTAGCAATCATGTTCTCAAATAAAGCAAAAGCAAAATAAACCAAATTAAAAGAATAATCAAGAAAACTACACTTCACAATGAATTAAAATCAATCCTGCACATACACATACCAAATTATATAACATGCAAATTCTTGAAGGAGATGTGAAATGAGTTACCAAAGGAAATAGACAGTAAAATGATACTAGCGATTGACTTCCGTTTACCCTTCTCAGAACTAGATAAATCCAACTATTAAAAAAAACTTAGAAACCACTCTTAATCCTGATTTTATATTTAATGGGAGGCAATATAAAAGGTAATGGCATTGAGCATCAGAAGACCTGAATGTGAATAATACCTTCAATAATTACTAGTTGTATTCCCCTGAGCAAATCACTTAACTTTCCTGAACTTCTATTTCCGTCTCCTAAAAATAGGGAGGATAGTATCTCCATTCATTAGATTAAAGTCCCTTTCAGATATAGCTCTATGATCAGTCTATGGTGCTTAATATTATCAGGAAAAACTATAATGGAATTGCATTATCTCCAAGATCTTTTACAAATTGTTCTTTTGATTTTTATTATACAGAAATTACTTTTCCTGTCCTTTTTGATGAAATCCAGATAGAAACAGCTTTAGGACAAGACACTATTCCGTCATGCTATTACATTCAATTTTTCCAGACTATTGTACAATAGAAAATGACTTCTTTGTATAATTCAATAAAAGTATTAGGATATAATCTTATTAATCTAGGAATGGTGGTACAAGGCAATAGTCCTTCTTGGTGGGGAGGGTAAGGTTAGTGAATCCTTTGAGAATAGGTTTTCTGAGCTTCACTTGGGCTAATGACAATTGGGAGTCTTCATTAAGTATGATATCAGCATATCCAGAAATGGAGGGCTACCAGGATAAGGCTTTCATGATGATCAGTATTGCATCTGGGCCCAGGAATGGTCACAGCATTGATGAGGTAGGAAGATCTAGTCATACAAATATAGGCATGTAAATATATGCATATACATTACATGCCTACACTTATATGACTAGGTCTATATAACCTTCCATATATACATGGGCAACCCTTTTTGTATCTGGGGGCAGTTTAATAGTGCAGTAGATAAAGTGATGGGCCTGGAGTAAGGGAGAGCGGTTCAAATCTGGACTCACACACCTACTAGCTGCATGACCTTGGGCAAGTCACTTAATCCTGTTTACCTCAGTTTTGTTATCTATGAAATGAGCTGGAGAGGGAAATGGCAAATCACTGTAATATCTTTGCCAAGAAAACCCTAAGAAGAGCCACAAAAAGTCAGACAAGGCTGAAATGACTGAAGAACAATGAGACTATTTTATACATGTGTGCATAATACCTGTAGTATGTATAACTATATATATATATATATATATATATATAAAGCATTATACATATATGTAATTATTTATAAAATCATTTTCTGTAGGCTCATTGAAAGCATTCTCAGTTCATCTGTAATAGTAGATTATGAGGATAAGGTATATCTCTGTTTTGTTGCCATTTGATAATGACATTGGAGAGAGTTAGATGGGTCAATGTATAGAGCACAAAACCTGAAGTCAGAAAGACCTAAGTTCAAATTCAGCCTCAGGCACTTACCTTTTATGTGACCCTGGGCTAGTCATTTATCCTGTATTGTTCCTTAATCCACTGGAGAAGAAGAAAATGGCAAACCACTCCAGTATCTTTGTCAAGAAAATTTTGTGGACAGCATTGGTGCGCTATGGTCCCCATGGTGACAAAAAGTAGGACATGATCAAATAACAACATTATTGATATCATTATTATTAAATTATCCTATGATTAATATAGAAATTGTCCATAAACAGGTAAATATTATTGTGCCACTATCTGCTTATACTGAATGATCTATAGTAAGTTCTCCATAGGTACATGGAGTAACTTTTTGTAGCTGAATCGAAGTATTAGCATGTAACCTCATCCACTATAAATTCACTGAAAACATTTCTTCTTTGACACATAGACAAGATGAGGGGAATATACATACGGATGAATATGTATGTTTGTATACATGCATGTGCATATATCTGCGCATATACATATGTGTGTAGGCACACATGTATATTATGTATAATTATTGATATATCTGTATCTATATCTATATCCTGGAATGCATGTATTCAGAGGAGAAATACTTTAAGAACAGTTCAATATTTACCCAACTGCCTGTTAGATAATAAAGATTTATTTTTAATTTTTCACAGTGTTATAGGTCACTGGAAGCTCTGCCCAATGACCTAGATTTTACCTAATTTACTTTATGGACACACTCCTATCTGATTTTGTATTTGGTGATCTCATCAGGAAGGTTGGACAGTAGGACTCCCTGACATTGGTATAAAGTATGACTTTCCAATGAACTGCGCTTCAGTTTTAAATAAGGTCTGTCTGTGTGCTTCACTTGTCTGTTCTTGCTATTGTCATCGAGATTGGCCTCTGCATTTTGAATAGTGCTTAGCCAAGAGGGCTCTCAACATCCAAATGAGGTAATTTATAGAAAGGTACATGCCTGGCCTACTGAAGCATATTAGCAGTGCAGTGCATTACTTGACTGGAGCAATTTGACCAAAAGGGAACCCTCAATGGCATTTTCATTTCCAAGCAGAGTCAGAATTATTAAGAAAAGGGGCCAGGAAATAAGTCCATCAGGTAAAATAAGATCCCCTCTTATTGCTTCAAATATTAATAAGAGAAGTAATTTGCCTTAGACAACAGGTTAGTTCATCAATTTAGAAAAGATACTGTTTAATTCTGAAATAAACCTGTGTAGAATAAATATGTTTCAGGAGTTGTTTTCGTGACAGTATTTTATGCCTTAGGATGATGATCTTTGTCACATCTTTAAATTCAAAAGAATACTTTTTGCTATTTTTTTACTTTGGAATTTTCAATTCCCACTAGATATTAACCACAGATGCTAAGCAAAATTAATTGGAGCTTAATATAAACAAATATTGTCATTTCAAGGAGTAACAATGCCAACTCAGGCAATTTGAAAATGTTTTGGATATGAACTTAGGCAAGAAATGAATATATTCACAGTTAAATTTCTCATTAAAATTTTGAATTTCTGAAAATCTAAGCACAAAACCAAAATCCTTGATAGTCAAACCATATGAAAATCAAAATACCTTCTATTTTACCCTCCTATTTATTTAAAATAGAAAATTTTCAAACTATAACCTGAAGTATAAGTCTAGTTAATATAACAAGAATTGATTATAATGAAATAACACACCATAAATTATAGTAATTGACTCCAAGAGTTGGAAAGGATCTCATCTCCATAATATGCTTTCTAAGTAAGAATCCCTTTCTTAGCATCCTTGAAAAATGATCAACCAGCCTTCACTTTGCAACTTCCCCTGGACACCTATTAGAGATTTTTTTCCCTAATCTTGGACTGAATTCTGCCATTCTTAACTTTTAACAATTGACCTTAGTTAAATATCCTTTGAGGTCACACAGATTAAGTTTAATCTCTTTTCCTCTTTAGCTAAAGATTTCCAAGTTCCTTCAACCTCTCCTTGTATGTCATGATTTACAATTCCTTCATCATTCTGGTCACCATCTTTTGAATAAAAGGGTTTGTCTTTGATCTTTCTAAAATGTGGCACTCAGAACTAGACACAACTCTGATATGGTCAGACAAAGTTGAAGTACAATGGCAAAATCACCTCACTTATTCTGGATGCAATGCTCCTGTTATTTTATCCAAAGATTGAATTAGCTTTTATGTGTAAAGTATCAAGTAATTTGATTTTAGGCAATGTATGAATCTGAGTAAATCAAATTGTGCTTATATGAAGACAGTCCATTAAAACTCTATCAGGTGTTGGTTTTTTTTTTTTTTCCCATTCATACTATTTTCCAGCCACATAAGTGCAATACTTTACATTCAATTTTTTTTTTAAATTTTATCTTGATTCATGTAATTCACTCTTCTAACCCATGAACTAATTTCTGGATTGTAATTCAATCATGTACCATATTTGTTATCCTTCTCAGGTTTGTGTAATCCAAAAATATAAGCATTTTGTCCTTGTCTTTATCTTTGTCAAAAACAAATTTTAATAACCCTGGGTCAAAAAGAGACATTATTCCTTTTCAACTTTTTTTTAATGAACTAATTCATTTATTTTTCAGTTTTCAAAGTTCATTTCCATGAGTTTTATATTTTCTCTCCCTTTCTCCCTGCTGGCCTCCTCCCCAAGAAGGTAAGCAATCTTATATAGGCTCTACATATACATTCCAATTAAACACATTTTCCCACTAGCCATGTTGTATAGAAGAATGAGAATGAATGCGAGAAGCCATGAGAAAGAAAACAAAACAAAAAGAAAAATGGTCTGCTTAACTCTGTATTCAGTTTCCATAGTTCTTTCTCTGGATGTGGATGGCATTTTCAACCATGAATCTTTCGGAATTATTTTAAGAATTGCTGAGAAGGGCTAAGTCTATTGAAGTCCATCATCATACACTGTCACTGTTACTGTGTACAATGTTCTCCTGTTTTTCAGGAAACCTACAGGTTTTTCTGAAGTCTGCCTGTTCGTCATTTCTTACAGCACAGTATCTGGAGATACATACATATATATTGAGAGAGAGAGAGAGAGAGAGAGAGAGAGAGAGAGAGAGAGAGAGAGAGAGAGAGAGAGAGAGAGAGAGAGAGAGAGAGAGAGATTTTCCTCCCTTTGGAGTATTTATTTTTAACTTTGGACATTGAACCAAGGTATTTTGTAAATGTTTCCACAATAAAAGATAAGAAGTCTTTTCTTTTCCTCTGTATTTTATCCTGCCTTTCTCTTCTGAAATGAAGACCTTTATGTTTGCTTTTTTAAGATCTTTATTATACCATCTAAATATAGAATTGAGACCTGGAAGGGCCTTAGAGATCAATTCATCCCAATTTTGCCATTCCTCATATAGGGAAACAAATCTAGAAAGAAAATAATTTGCCCAAGGTATAACAAGTTATTAAGTGGCAGAGCTAAGATTATAAAGCAGATCTAATGCAAGGCTTCTGATACTAAATCAAGTACACATCCCACTATACCACAAAGACTAGATTTAAATGTATTTTCATAATTGCTAAATACTATTTAGGAGCCAGTTAAGTGGGTCAGTGGTTAGAGAACTAGACCTGAAGTCAAGGAGATCTGAGTTCAAATTTGACCTCAGATACTTAGTAGTTTTGTGACTCTGGGCAAGTCACTAAACTTTTGTTGCCTTAATCCGCTGGAGAGGGAAATGATAAAACACTCCAGTATCTTTGTCAAGAAAACCTCATACAGGGTCATAAAGTGACGGACGTGACTGAAAAACCACAGTAACAAACACTTATCCTAAGAGGAAGTCCTAGATCAGTGTCTGCCAGTTATTCTGAAATTAGTTTTGGATATCCTCTAAAAGTTATTTGTTATATCTAAAATATTCCCTCTCCACATCATCCCAAGGTTGTAGTTTGCCCATGTGATTGTAACATTTAATATCTACTTAGTTTTATTCTTTTTCTCTCTTTTTAACATTTTTTGTGCTTTCACATCGTAGAAAGGAATACTAGTCTTATATGAGCTTATTTTTAATATCTTTACACCATGAAATTCTCTTTATCTTAAGCGTGATTAGTTAAGAGATAAGGATTAAATTTGAGATTTCGTAAATATAGGGAATTCCCAGGTGAGGAAACTCCCTCTACTAAAGCCAGTTCGAACCTTTGCTGCAACACAAGGTCTTAAAGAATGGTTTCAGGTACTGAAAAGCCAAGTCATTTTTCTAAAATCAAAAAAAAGTATGGATTAAAAGTATCTTAACAGTCAACTCCCTTTCGTTATACCAGTTTGCCTTCTCAAGGTATCTATTGCCCAATAAAATGTAAACACCATATCACCCTTCAACTCCTGACCTCCCTTTATTCTTTCTTTTTAAAAATGTGTATGTTTTAATTAGCCAAAAATCTACCTTCTCACCCTACTCCCTTTATCATCCCCCCAACTGAAAACACAAGAAAAACAAAACTCATTACAAAACTGTAACTTATCTCAGTCACCTATCAGGAGGTTTTAATCATCATGCTAATAAAAGAGCAGAACAATTCTATTTATCTTTCTATCTATCTATACATCTATCTGTCTGTCTGTCTGTCTATACAGCTGCATCTATATATCTGTCTATGTAACCATGTCTACTTATCTATATCTGAGACTTTGCTTATAGATGTTTTGGAATTATGCTCTTCTAGATTTGTGTCAGGAGCTTCCCTGACACCTTAATAGCCAAGCTTGGGAGAAATTTTAATGAGATCTTTTTATAAAATGGCAAAGCTTATGAAAACATAAAATTTCTTTAAAGTAAGTTTACATTATTGACAATTTAAAGGGAGAACTTCCACTAATCCACGCTCTTTAATTTTGGTTCCATCTAGGGAAAGTCTACTAATTCATTAAGCAATTAAAGTATTATTAGATACCAGGCTTAGAGGTAAAAGGAGATTTGGGGAAAACAAAACAAAACAAAAGCCACAATCTTTTGGTCAGTCACACATTTGTTTCATTCTTAATTCAATCATGCAAGGATTGTATATTGCTTAAAGGCATACATCTCCGCCCCAGGCTATTGAGTGCATACAGTCTATGTTATCTCATGCTAGGGGAGAAAAACACAAGCTTTTTCTGAGAATTCTGCCACTGGCAAAACAAAAAGGAATGGGGAGAAAAAAACTTGATAAAATATAAATTATATTCTTTTAAAATTTGTGGGGAATGAATTGATTTACATGAAAATACTTAGTTTCTAGTAAATGAACCAATCCTATCTACTTTACCAAAATATGTAAAGAATTATTTTGAACTTAAAGTGAACTAGTTTTTATTACTAAAATATATTGAATGTCATATGGTAATCATGACAAAAAAATAAAAACAGGCAGGAAAGAATCTAAGGGAAACTATTTTGAGAAAAATATATATTTTAAAGTGACAAAAATTTTATTATATATATTTCAGATTCCTGCAGAGTTGTCTTTATGTGTGTGTGTGTGTGTGTGTGTGTGTGTATACACACACACACATATGTCTAAGTATTGCTATAGAAATCCAATCCATCTTATACAAAGAACTAGGGAACACAAGCAAATGGCAAGTGCTACATCAACAATCTGGGTCTTGACAATAGAGCAGTACTAGATTGTACTATAATTTATTGGTAACATTTAACCAGATGGAAAATGGGGGGAAATATAGATGCCATTCAGAAATAATGTCTAGTCAGGAAAGATGCTTCCTACCTGTGAAAAAGTTACTTAGTAAAAGCTGATCTAATTATTTTGAACAGAATTCATTAGGAGAGCTCATATCATCCTTAAGTATTACATCTGGTGTCCACAGCATACAACTACTTGATCATTTTACTATTAGTTTTCTTTTTATTTTTTTGGAACAGAAAGTAACTGAATATAAACTCTGATGATTACTAAAGAGAATAAATCACGTATCTCAAAAGTTTTTGCACAAGTATTCAGGTTACACTTTTCATTTGTGCAGAACTGCCCCCATATTAGACGCTAGTTAAGAAACTTTATTAGACTCAAGATGATTCTTCCAGATCAGGGAACGAAAGCACCTTGGGGAGAGTGATATATGACTACTCTGAGTGATCCATAACCAAGTACAATATGTCAATCTTATGCCTTTCACAGAAAGTGAAGAAGAGCTTAAATACATGCAGCCTTCTCTAATGGATAAAGTGGAAAAATGCTTTCTGAAGGTGCTCCCTTGCCTACAGCAGCTTAGGGAACTTCAACTCCACTGAAAATTGAATGGCAAGGTCTTCAAATTTTAAGGTTTCCAAGACTGACAGTTTATTTTTGTGATCAGCTTATATTTGGACTCAAAACAGAAAAAAAATAAATGGTTCAGGCACATTTTTTGGATGAATATCTTGATGAAAATTATGTGGGAGTTTTTGGGGTTTCTTTGACATTCATTTAACAAGTAATCTACGTTTGCCACTACCTACTTGGATGATTTTGAATAAATCACTTTTTCCCTTTGGGTCTCAGTTTCTTCAGATGTTAAGTAAGGAACTTAACTTAGATGAATGTTAAGATCCATCTAAGTTCAAATCTCTCATCTTACGAGAGTAAATTCATAAAGTGTCTAATGGCATTTGTAATGTATGAATGTGAAATCACTTACTAAAAGACTAGATTTTTTAGACTCTCTTTGTAGTATCACAAGGGACCTCAGGAACCATTTGCCCAAACCACATGTGAATAAGTATCAGAGCTAGAACAAGAACCTAGTTTGCTCCTCATGTCAAAGCCAGTTTTCTTTCCGTTACAACACGTTGTCACTTTCTTCCTAAATTCTCCAAGAGAAAGCCATATGTTAATTGCGCAGTAAACTCCTTAAGGTCACTCTTCATCTTTTTGCTCCTAGTCTCTAGGACATTGTTTTGTACATAGTAGGCACTTAATAAATTTTTCCTATTACATTTTATGAAGCTGAGTATGTGGCATCCATGATAAGATCAAATAAAGCGTGGAAGGCACAGGCAATGCACCAAAATGGAGCAAGCACATGCAAATAATCAGCATAAATTCTGACAAAAAGCAGGCACAATTTGAAGCTCAAATACTACATTAGGAAACCAGCCTTGATCTTATTAGTCTATGCACAGAACGAGAGTATACCATAGCAAAGAAAGATGCATATCTTTATAGTTTTTCACTCTTTTATTTTCTTTAAATTTAATTTTCCATTATTTGGAAGTGCCAGAGCTTTTCAGACTCTGATGAGCACATGGCACTTGAGAGTTCTGAACATCTGGGGTGGGAGGGTGTGGGGGGAACCCATTGCTCATCTTGATTGCCAACACTCTAAACTTGTTTGGGAACTCACGAGCAAATGTGTTTTAAAACTATAGAATCTATTAAAATAGAACTAAACTGAAGTTCTGGTTTTGGGTTTGTTTTTTTTAATCCTGTCTCCTCCAATGCCCTCCACCCCACCTCATTCCAAATAAAAACCTTTCCATTTGTTTTCTAAGATCCTAAAGAATCTACTCATGTCAAGTACACATGTGATCTACTGACACTTAGATTGAATGCTGTTACCGTGTTGAGCAGGGTCTCATTCTCTCTCTCCCCTCACTTTCTCTACATTCCCTCCACTGGAGCACTTTCCATTTCACCCTTCCTAATATAGCAAGATCGGGTGTTTGGTTAGGTTAGAAATGCCAGTTCCATGAAAATAAATTCTAATACCCCTATTTGGGCTTTGAATTTAAAAATCAAACTACACAACAATATGAATATCTATTCAACAGTTTTGAAGAATGAAATAAATGATTTTGCCTTCTAATCAGTCATAGATCATAGATCTCAGTCATCTGGGACAGGATATTAGTCCAAATGTTTGGTCTATTGTCAATACTTTAAAAAGACAGATAGATATAATCTTATTTTTGTACTGAAAAAATATTTTAGAAAACTATAGCCTGTGTTGTGCTTTGGAAACTATATATAATATATTTATATATCAGACATGTGTATGTGTGTATATATATGTATATATATATATGTATGTGTATATATATATATACATATCATGGATTACAGTTACAGGATTATTATTATTACCATGGATAACCACATACTGTCATTTCTCTTTTTCAGTTTTGCATAGCAGGAAATCAAATGTGCAATCTACAAAGAAAAATGCTAAAACTCTTCTAAAAGCATCTTAATCAATGGGAAATACTACAGTATAAGCAAGAAACACCTAATAAAATGCATCAAAGTTCTTTATTAAGGCATCACCCAGTAAAGAAAGCAGCATGGTATAGAGTACAGAACCAGTCTTTTGACTTAAGACTGAAGTTCAAGTTCTTACTCTGATACATATTATGTTACCTTTATCTGGATTCAAGTACTCTTTCTGGTACTTGGAAAGTCACTTAACCTCCTAGTGCTCTAATTTTTTTTAAGATTATAAACTGAAGTTGAGTTGCCATATGCATTAGTGAAGGGACTTTGTAACTAAGGAATTCTCAACACAGATGAAATCACAGATTTAGACAAAAAAAAAAATCCCACATAGTAATGAGAAACCTCTCTCTAGAGTATAAAGTGATCATAAAAATAGAGGAAGCATTTCAATATAAAATCAAAATAGAAAAAGTAACTGAAGAGGTATAGTAACGATAATAACATGATAACTGCATTTTGTAGTGTTTTAAGGTTTACAAAGAGTTCTACAAATATTATCTCATTTAACCCTCATAACAACCCTAGGAAGTAGATACTATTATCATCCCCATTTACAGATGAATAAAATGTGGCAAACAGAGATTAAGTAACTTGCCCAGGGTCACACAGTTAATCAGTATCTGACGCCATATCTGAACTCTGGTCTTTAACTTCAGGTTTAGTGCTCTATGCACTGTGGAATAAGTGGAAGAATGTTGTAGAAAGAAGAAAGAGAAGAAGAAAGTCCACTTAATACATGGAGTTACGAAACAAATAGGACAGGAAGGAAAGAGGCTCTGATAAAGAATGATAGCCATTTGTACCAGAAGGGATGATGATATGGAATCACACATGGGTATGATGATATGAAATGTTGAGTAAGGGAGAGAGGAAGATGTGAGAAACAGTAATTAAAGCCTACTTGCTAAGAGATACCAAGACATCTATTTGTAGAGTGGCAGGAAAATAGCCTGTTGTCTTCCTAGAGTATTCAATTAAAATGTGAAATGCAGCCTTTCAAAACTTGTCACTCTCAATGGGTTAGTACCCTTTACTGGTGATTCCAGTGGGCACATATGTATGACCTGAAGGAATCTGCACAGCATTGATGAAGATTTCATCTTCTTGGGCAAGAAATGAAGTTCTTAGGGAAACGGGCCATTTTTTCATCATAACTACTGTTTGAAGATGAGGAATTCAGAAAAAGAGAACAGATTTGAGAAGCAAATAATAGATTTTGATTTTCTAGACTACAGATTAAAATTTAGAAATGTCAAACTCTAATAGGGACAGAGTATGTCTAAAAAGAATTATCAATAATATATTTATCTGGAATACTACAAATCTAATCAAAAGGACAGTAAACTGAAAAGAAAACTGAATAAATGTGCTTATTAGAGCTAGCTACAGTAGCTACCAGGAAGCAAAGCAAGGGACACATCTAGAAGTTTGTAGGATACAAAAAAGGAAAGGACCCACAATTAAATCTTATGGTTTCGTATATTTACATGTAAATGTTTAAAGCAGGGTGGAAAAAAAGGAAACAAGCTCCAACTTTAGGGGCCAGGTAATAAACAAAGTGATTTTTTAATATAAATATTAACTTATTTATCTTCACAACAGCCTTGTGAGCTAGGTGCTATTTTTAGTACCCATTTCACAGTTAAGGAAACTGATGTAGATAGTACTTAAATGATTTGTATAGGGTTAGATAGTTACTTAGAGTCTAAGACCATATCTGAACTCGGTTCTTCTGACTCTAGGACCAGTATTCTAACCTCTGCCCACCTCACTCTGTAAGCAAAATAAGATATTACTAGGACTTGGTGGATAAAACCATAACTGAAATATGGTTGTGGCAGGTTATGATATATTCAAAAGAACAATATGTCTTGGATTGTAGCTTTTTCAAGTTGAAGAATTTACCATAAGTGTGGTGCCTGACCTTAATGCCATGTTGATCCCCATTGGAAGCGTTTGACATGACTGCAAACATCATGCTACAAAGCACAGGAGCAAGTACACAGGCTTGTTTCACTTCATTGGTGACCGGAAAAGCAAGAGAGCATTGTCCATTATCGAGAAACCATGCGAACACGCCATCATGAAACTGACATACAATGAGACCAAAGTGGAGGGATCTTGGTGCATGATTTTCTGTGTGCACGTGATTGTGCACTCAGTGTAGGCTCTGAAGCTGAAATGTAATCAAGTATGGAGTGATTTTCTGCTGCTTGTTCTAATTTTGGCTTCACAATTAATACCAAGAAAACACAAGTGCTCCATCAGTCACCACCACACCATTTATATGTGGAACCACCAGTTACAGCAAATGGAGAAGTTTTGAATGCTTCAGATAAGTTTACATAAGTAATGTACTCTCCAGGAATGTACATATTGAGAATGAGGTTAAGGCATGCATTGCCAGAGCTAGCTCAGGGTTTGGGAGGCTCCAAAGTATAGGAGGGAAGAGGTATTAGACTGACTACCAAGTTGAAGGTCTACAGAGACATTGTGTTGACCTCATTGTTGTATGCCTGTGAGACCCGGTAATCTATCAGTGCCAGGACACTAAATTGCTTCCATTTGAATTGTTTTAGGAAGATTCTGAAGATCAGCTGGCAGGATAAGATGCCAGACAATGAGATCCTTACTCAAACTAAATGGACAAGCATTCAAGCTCTAGTTCAGAGAGCACAACTCTGAAGGGCTGGCCATGATGTTCAAATGTAAAACATATAATTGCCAAAAAGACTATTTTGCGCAGAACCCACACAGGGCAAGCAATCACAAGGTGGTATCATGGTGATAGAATGACACAGGTCTCTCTTAAGAAGTTTGGAATTGATTGTGTAACATGGGAGACACTGGCACAGGATTGTTTAGTATGAGATGGTGCTGTGCTCTGTGAGCAAAGCAGAACTGAAACAGCTCAAAGGAAATGTAGGATGCTAAAATTTTGAGAATCCACCCCAAAATGTTCATATGGACCATTTGTGCCCAACTTATTGTAGAGTACTCCAAGCTCATATTGGTCTGATCAGCCACAGTTGGACACATTGAAACTTGAATCTGGCATAGTGATGTCACTTTGGTCCTCTCTGAGAACGAAGGACAATAACCAGGTTGTATTCATCCTTCATTTTCGAAGGGGACCATGACATCAGAGAAATGACTTGACTTGCACTTGATATTTTTTGAGTGAGGAAAGGCTGTGCAAGGTCACCAGCGTCACTTTCCTTTCCTCATCCATCTGGATCCAGTGACCAGATATTCACCACGATGACTGGAGATGGCCTAGGATGCAATGGGAGACTTAGCCTTTTAGGCTAAGTCCTTTTCAGGTACTCCCTTAAAATGAGGTAATGTCCATTCAGTGAATAGGCCTCTTTAAAAAAGAGTTCTTATGAACCCTTCAATTGAAAAGAAAAAAATTAGGTAACAACAAACAGGTAATAAGGACAAAGAAGCACTGAATTTTAAGACACTATAGCAAAAAGAGCAAATCTAAGAGCTGGAGGGCTGAAGTATAGCAGAGAGGGTATTTAGGTAAAGATCAAAGGAGGCAGAAACAAAAGTGTTACTGTCATACAAATAGTCAAGAGGCCACTCACACACAGAAAAGCAGGATTAGATGTGATCAAGATACTATTGTGTCATAAGCCTGAAATGGAGGGCTGATATGGTAGTGAACAGAGGCTTTGATTTTCCAGACTCTCCTGCAAAAGTGGAGTGGCTAATTATTTCTTGACTTTCCTTAAGGATAATTAGGGCAGCGAATCAAGCAGAAGGAGATTCTATTTTGGATCTCATTCTAACCTAAAGAAAAAAGTTACTGGGGTAGAAATAATGGAAACCTTAAGGGGCAGAAGTGATCACTCCATCTTAGAATTTGTGAAAAAAAAGGAAAAGAAATATGGGTACATTCTGAAATATACCCTATATTGGGGGAACCCAGATTTTAAAGGGTCAAAAGAAAGATTAGTAAGGTCTATTCCTCCAAAACCACTTGATTGCTTAACTTTCCAAGATCCCAACCAACTTAATTTTACTAAAATACCACATCTATCCATTTATTCATTCACTTATTCATCCAATAAATATCTTTACTCTGTGCAGAAAGAGAAATATGCTAGATAATGAGAAATACAAAGATTGCATTGGAAAGAGTTTCTGTATTCGTGCAATTTTTTAATCTAGAAGAGGTAGATGATAGACAGAAATAACTTTAATAAACAAGAATACATTTTCTGTGCATGCATTAACAAAGAGATATGTAAGAACTGAGGGATCTCTCCTCCTCCCCAAAACGTTCAGTTGTTCTATTAAGACCACATCAGAATCCATCTTCTTAGGATAATATTATACCTCTCCTCTTAACAACCATTGATCATTGCACCTTTATATTAGCTCTATATCCTAGCCTAAAAGGCTGCAATAAAATTTTCCTGATTCTTTCTGATTATCAAAGCCCTATATACTTTCAGGGCAGCATTCAAGTTCCACCTGCTCCTTGAACTGTTCATCAACCTTCAAGTTAAAGTTTGAGGACTTCTGTCCTTAAACTATCATCATATTTATGGTACTTCTACAGTAGTCCTTAAAATTGGATAGACAGACAGACAGATAGAGAGATAGAGAGAGACAGAGAGAGACAGAAAGAGGTTCCCACTATCAGCATCCATAAATACTACAAACTTTATATAGGTTTTTGGTTTTGTTTTACTTGGTTTCATTGAAATCTCTGATTGTGATTGACTAATCAACCTTCCTGACTGATTTCTCCTGTCTGTTGGCTTGGTGACTCTTCCCTGAATTAGCTAATCTGTAAATTTACAAGCCCATACTCTCTAATTCTGCGTGCTTTGTTAAATTGATCGAGATGCCGAAACTCTCCTATCTCTCTATATGCACAGCTATTCTTCTGCCCCCAGTGTCCTGCTTAGGAGGTGTGTTAAGTACAATAGTGCGTGATATCTTTTATTTTTATTCATATTATCATTTGTCTGTCCCTTCTTCCTCACTACAGTATCAGCCCAGTGAGGAAAGATATGCATCTTTTTTTTTTAGCCATCTGAGTCATACAAGGTAGCTACTCAATAAATGTTTCTAGAGGGAAAAACCCAACAAGATACGAAGTCAGGAGAGAAAATAATTTCAGATTTCAGTTCAAGTTTCTACTAGCTATGTGACCTTGGGCAAGTCATTTGACTTATTTAAGCCTCAACTTAATCCTTTATAAAAGAGAGAACACAATATTCACCTTCCAGGTTTTTTATGATAAACTACTTGTAATTTATGATGCATTATAGAAATGTGAGTAATTATTACCATCATCACTAATAGAAACAGATTGGGTAAAATGCTGGATTTGAAGTCAGGAATACTTTAACTCCCACTTCAGAGACTTACTGTGTGACTCTAACTGAGTCACTTAAATGAGATCAATCTCAGTTTCCTCATCTGTAAAACGGGAAAAAATGGTAACTATTTCACAGGGCTATTTTGAGGACAAAAAAGATAATGCATAAAGAACTTTGCAAATCTTAAAGTGCACTATAAAATGAAAGTTATATTATTATGTTTATTATCATTAACATTGTCATCATCATTACATGTTTTATATATGTATATGTGTATTTGTGTGTGTGGTGTTATTATAGCCAACAGGGACAATGGATATATGGACAATGACACATGACACACATGTAAAGCGTTTGACATGTTATCTCATTAGAGCTTCCCAAGAACCTTGTGACATAAGTGTAATTTTTGTCCATATTTTCTGATGAGGAAACGGAGGCTCAGAGCAGTTAACTGACTTGTTCAGGTCACAACTGAGGAAAGATTTAAAACAGTTCCTGTTCACCCTAAACACAGTGTTCTAATCCTTATGTTACCTAATATAATGCAGTGTAGTAACCCACCCTCAACCCCTTAAACCACCATAATTTCCCTTGTATGAAGAAGCATGTGTTTAATCTAGAAACCAAATGTCATTTTCAAGTGGAATAAAATCCCTAGAGAAATACCAAGCCAGAATTGCCACAATATGGATTCAAGGGGCTCGGTTATAATGAGGTTAGTGCTGAGAAGGCAGAATGTCTAAAACCTAGTCATCACAAGTCCTTGGCCCCATTAAATTTACTAGACTTTAAATTGCAAGGACTGGCAGGTTGGAAAACAAATGACAAGAAAGTGAGCGAACCTATTTTTTTTATTTAGGTATTCTTTCCTAGCACAGATTCAGATTGACAAGAAGTATATTTTATCTATGTAGGTAGCAGTCTTAAGAGTCAAGATTTATGTTAGGTTGCCTTAAGAATGCTCTGTCAAGTTTCAGAGCCCTGAAATTCATGGTGTATTGCTAAAGTGGGAGGTTAATAGCTAAGACGGTCAGCTAGGCCCTTGGTAAGTAAATAAAAATTTAAAAATAAAATGAAAAATAAAAGATAAACAATTGATTAAGCCACTGATGTATTTTAGTAATCAAGCGTCATGCACCCATTGAACTATTTCAAGTCTAAGCAACTAGCCAATTATAATTTTCTTTAATAATAAAAAAGTCCCTGAAACCCCTCCAAAAAAAAATCTCCAAGATTACAGACACAAAACAGCTGCAGAATGTTCAATTCAGCAAACAATTATTAAGCATTTACTATGGAGCAGAAATTGGGTCTACAAAGACAAGATCCAAATAGTTTCTGTCCTCAAGGAGTTTGTATTCTGTTGAGGGAATACATGTACACAGAGAAGAGAAGCAGGTGCAAGGTAATTGGAAGAGGTTAGGAAACTGTAACATCTGGGAGGCTTAGGAAAAGATTCACAGAAGGCAACTTCAAAAGTCAATATGAGGATTGTTCAGTTGTTTTAATGTGCTAACATAAAATCTGTAGCTTATTAGTTTGATTCAAAAACATATCCTGGGCTTCAGGACGTATGGGAAAAAAACCCTATGTATGCAGAGCTATTTTCCTACCAACAAATAATAAGACATATATTTACATATATATATATATATATATATATATATAAAATTTGGTAGGAAGAGTAAAAATGTTTATTCTAGAAATTCTGAGTAGATGCTAATCATTTGCCCAGTGGTTACATGATTTGTGCGCTGGTAGGGCTGTCGTCCTTCTGTCAAGAAGCACACAAGTTTCCTGGTTATACTGAAGGAAGTGAAAGTGTTTACTTGGTATTTTGGAAATAAGAAGTAATATCAAATATAATTGTCCCTGCTTTGACTTTGTTTCACCCTCACCGAGAGACCAAAATGTTTCCTTGTAGTTGAAGATGTTTTAAATCAAATACATTTAGGTAATTTTGTAAGGAAGACTGAAACTTTTTTTCTCCCTCAAGGAAAATGTCCATGTTTTTATGCAGCTGGTGATCTGGCTGCTTTAAAAGTCAAATGAGGACAGATTATTCTATTCCATCTCCTTCCGTTCTAAACTCTTCTGTTCTAATTGTATGTCTTACAATAAAGCACTAGGCAACCGTAAATCAATACACACATTACTGAGCGTCAACCACATGGAAAGGATGGAGAATTCACAAATGTTAAAAACATGGTCTCTTGTCAAAGGGCTTCCAGTCAGGTTGGAAATGTAAGAGACATGCATATAAACACAGCTATATGTACGTATGTATAGGGAGTTAGGAAACAGGAACATAAGGCACACCCATATGAAAAGATAAAAAGATGACAGGACAGGAACTTATGTCAAATAAATTCAGAATAAATATTAAGACTCTAAAAAGAACAAAAAAAAATACACATAAGCTTAGTACCTGAAGAAGTAGATAGGTTCTGCACCTGGCTTTGAGGGTTCTCAAAAGGCGGAGTGGAGAGAATTCGATGTTTGCCACAGAAGGGAAATTGTAATGGACTGGGACCACACATCCTAGACTAGAGAGAAGAAATTTTAAAGAGTTCGGAGTAAAAATAGGCAGCATTGCAAAATTCTGCAAAGAAATCAGGCCAAGAGAGGAGTCTCTCAAGGATGAAATTCTGAATACATAGAGAGTGCTTTGATGAGGAAGAAGGGAATTTGGCTAGGAATTCCAATGTGAGATGCACAAGGAAACTGCCCATCAATTTAATTTGTTGAAGATAAATACATATAGGGGGAAAAAAGCAAGGGTAAGTAGTAACTACAAAATTGTGGCATGATCCTAGAAACATGATCTT
Organism: Bettongia penicillata ogilbyi; assembly: GCA_023548195.1. Classification (NCBI taxonomy): domain Eukaryota; kingdom Metazoa; phylum Chordata; class Mammalia; order Diprotodontia; family Potoroidae; genus Bettongia; species Bettongia penicillata. Next base: position 22,302,217 of record JAJHZJ010000470.1, read on the forward strand.
GCCTATTAAGCTTAGAAAGTTGAAGAAGGCAATGTCAAGCAAGGTCAGATTCAGGAGAGCAGTTTGAGTGTGAAAGAATTCACTCAGATGTTTTCCGTAACTAGTGCAAGCTTTATTATATGGAGGATATGCAGGTCTTGTTAGCAAGGAGCTAACGAAAGGCATTTATTGGGATGATGCACCAAAGCAGGCCTGCTTCCCAGTGGAAGAGATGGAGGATAGGCTTCCCTAAAGGAGCCAAGCAGCCCCCGCTTCCTATAGGAGGCAAAAGCAGGAAGCCCTGTTCCCCGAAGGGCGTAGAGCAGCCCCTATCTCTAAGAGGCAAAGGCAATTAGTTAGGGTAAAGGAATGGTTTAAATACATTTTTGTGGAATGGGGCAAATGGGACAAGAGAATGGAAAGATCAAGTACGGCTCCAAAATGCCTGGGGATCAGCAGTCTACAGGTGCCCTTACCGTAAAGCATAGCAAAGAGAATCGGAAAGGGGAGGGGAAGAGTTGTTCTGGAATTGGGGGGGCTTTGTGAAAGTCCATGGTGGGGGACTTCAATGTACAGTCTTCTTTATCATTTTTCTGGCTGGTCACGCCCTGCATCTTATCGGCTCTGTGCTCTCCTTCATCCTGCTTGCTCCGTTTGCCTCAAGCACTCCCTTCTAACTCATCAGCAAGAAGAGTAAAGAACAGCTCAGTTATCATTTCTGAAAAATATAGAGGAGATAAAAGATCATTTTAAAAAAGGAAAAGACAACAGCTTCGGGTAGGTTGAACACAATAACTCATGGCTGAGAGGAGCGAGAACTCTTCAATTCTTGTTTTGTTTCTTTGTTTTGTCAAAAAGAATGATCTTTGACCTGAAAATAGTCGGAAGAATAAGGCTAATGAACTCACACAAAAAGATGACATTAAAAGGATAGTAAGACAATACCTTGCTACCTTTAAGTCTGGGTAACTCAGCCCATACTAACCACATCCTCAAGTAGGGAAAGAGTTGTCAAATGTGATCCGTGATGGTGATCTCTCCAATGTCCCAGTTTTCAAAAAAATAAGGGAAGAAGAAAAGGTTTGCAAACTATAGATGATGATACTGACTTCTACTTTATTTTATATTTATTTACTTAGCATATACTTTTGTTTATTCACTTTAATATGTACATATAATGCATACAACTTTGTGTGTATATATATGTATGTGTGTGTGTATATGTGTGTGTGTACTTACATAAACGTTTTTTCCCCTATTCAAAAGTAGACTTATTTCAAGTTGAAATTGTTTATCTTTATGGTGACTTCCTATTACCTCCAGAACAAAATACAAAACTCTGTTTAACATTCCAAGTCCTTCATCAACTGGTTCCTTCCTACATTTTTATCTTTTTATACCTTTCTTCACCCCATGTATTCTGTCATCCACTGACACTGAACTCTATGCTTTTCTTCTCATAAGAACCTCTATTTCCCAGCTCTGAATATTTTCACTGGCTGTCCCCTGTCTAGCAATGTTCCTCTTCCTAATTTTCCTGGTTTCATTCAAGTCTCAGGTAAAGTCATATCTTCTACAGGAATCCTTTTGCAGTCCTTTTTACCCTTAGTGCCTTCCCCTGAGATTATCTCCAATTTATTCTTTACTTATCTCATTTGCATCTAATTGTTTTTTGCTTTTCTGTTTTGTTTTGTTTTTTGCACATTATTTTCCCATTCAACTGTGACTTCCTTCCTACTTGTATTATGTTGTTTTGTTTTTTACTTTTATTTGTATTCCCAATTCTTAGCATAATGTCTAGGCATACATAGGTATTTAATAAATGTTTATTGAATCATTAGGCAGTTAATAAATGCTCTTTGATTTATTGGTTGAGCTATGATAAAATATTAGCCCTGTTACCAAAGAGATGGCTGAAGGAAAAGGTGGTCACAAAATACCAGTATGGCTTCACAAGGAACAGGTCATACCAAGCTAATGTTATTTTGTTTCCCACAAGTTTATTTGAAATGATTCACTGTTTATCTACAGTGCCTGTATGATACAAGCATATGGATCAACTTGACAGTTGGCCTACCCAACACAAGTCATAAACTAGAACACAAATATTTTCGTCCATCTTGTTTTTCTAATATGTATGGTTGTTCCAATCTCTTCGACTTTGCTAGGTAATACCAAGTCGGCTTAGTAGTGTTCCAGAGCAAAATACAAGTAACAAAATATTATCTGTACAGAGGAGCATTTAAAGAATTTTGCCAACCACAGGGAACACTTTGGGTTTAGAACCTATGAATATTATTTTCAATGATTCATTAGGTAAACTTCATTTTCTCCTGTTTTTTTTATTCCTTTCTTAACTTGAATTCAAGTGAAGTACCATCGCAGATCTTCCAATAATTATGCAGAATAAGAAAGGTACTTCAGCCCTGGATATAGAGAAACATCTCAGTTTTCAAAAAAAGGAAGGGAGTGTACTGAAAATTATAAGCTATCGGACTTGACTGATTACTGATTCTATGTTATTATTATTCAAGGGATGCTTTATGAGCTTTTAGAAAGGGAAGTGGTGTTTACTAAAAAACCAACATGGCTGTTTAAAAAGAGGAAACTATTACAATTGAATTTCAATTCATTTTTATAAGGTTATTAGAATAGAAAAGTACTACTGACATAGTATGACTAAGTGGATTTCAACAAAGCATTTTACTAATATTATTCTTTTGAACAAAAGGGAGAAAGGCAACACAGCACAGTAAATAAAGAACTTTGAGTCAAATTGACTTGGCTATGAGAAAAAAAGCACAATGATGCATTGTTGGAAGAGTAGTGCAACTTCATAACTATATCAACAAAGTCAATGAACTGTGCATAATCTTTTACCTAGCAATATCTCTACTAGCCCAGTATTGCAGAGATCAAATAAAAGGGCCTTGTAGCAAAATGCTTGTAGTAACTCTTTTTTTGTAGTGGCAAAGATCTAAGGGGATGCTCATAAACAGGGAAATGGCTGAACAAATTATGGTGTATGAATCTACTGGAATGTTATTATGAAATAAGAAATAATGAAAAGGTGGGTTCGGAGAAATCTGGGAAGACTTTTATGAATTGATGCATAACCAGAAGAACAATGTGTATAGTAATAGCATCACTTAAAAGACATACACTTTGAAGACTTTGCAGTTTTACCAATGCAATGACAAGTCATGATTCAAGGGGTATTATGATAGTCTATGCCACTTGTTTCCTGATGGATTCAAGTTTCATGATGAGATATACATTTTTAGAAATGGATAATGTGGTTATTTCCATTCCTTCTATATGCATATTTGTTATAAGGAATTTTTCATTTAAACTGGAGGGGATGGGGAAAGAAAATAAAATTGTTATTTCAAAGTGATTTTTAAAAGAAAAAATGAGTTTATATCCCACTATACATGTTTACTAGCTTTGGTCAAGCTACTTAGAAAATCAGATCTTCAATTTACTCTTCCACAAAAAGAAGCTCTTGGATTTAATTGCTTCTAAGATCCCTTCCAGTTCTTAATCTATGACCCTATGATCCTAAAATTAGGTCTAAATGACAGTATCATTAGATAGATTCAGAAACTGGTTGAATAACAGTACTGAGTGTATAATTACAAATTCATATAGGGCAGCCTGAAGAGTGGTGTCCAGGGGAACAACTCAGGGATCTGCTCTTGCACTATTCAACATTTTTACCAATGATTTAGATGAAAGCATTAATTAAATATCTATTACATTTGCAGAAAATACAAAGTGGGGGCGGTATCTACCAATGATGGAGGACAGTTGGGATCTAAAAGATCAAGATGGGTATGAATAAGGCAGTTAGTTGAATGAAATCACATTGAACAGAAATAAGTTTTTCTTATTTAATTTAAAAACTACTTCAAAATACAGGATGAGGAAGAAAGTGTATTTGAGGGGCGGAGCCAAGATGGCGGAGTAGAAGGATGCACGTTCACGAGCTCCAAAACCAAAAGCCCATAGAATTAATGTAAAAAGAGTCCCCCATAACTTCTGGGTCAATACAAGGTGTGCAGAAAGAGAGTGGAAGAGATTTCCATTCCAGGGAGCCCTGGAGACCCATCCCCAGGGTCCGGCGCACCCCGGAAAGTGGACTCCACCCCCAGCGCTGCCCTGGTCGCGGCCCCAGAGAAGCTGATCCGAGCAGGCTTCAGAGACGGAAGCTCCAGCAGCCGGAAAAGTCCCTCCGCCCACAGAAGCTACAGGTCAGTGAGAGAGAAGGCCGGACTGGAGGAGAGGGAAAGCAGGGCATCTCCGTGACTCAGGCCACCTCAGGAGGAAGCGGCTGCGGCAGGGACGGGGGCAGGAAGCGGCGGAGGCAGAGGTGTGGGCGGCGGCTGAGGCGGCAGCAGACCAGGACTCGGGAAACCCCCAGCAGCAGGCAGGATCTTCATTACGGAAGATTCCTGCATAAAACCTGACCGAGCTGAGCCTGGGAGACGACCCTGCCCCCACCCCGCTCTGTTACTGAAGGCTTCTGCTTAAAGCCCCCAAGGGAGCTGGGCTTGGGAGGTGGGCCCCCCACCCCGCCCCCACCCGCTCCATTCCTGAAAGTCTCTGCATAAAGCCCCTGAGGGATCTGAGCCTGGGAGGCGGCCCTGCCCCCACCCCAGCACCTGAACTAAAGCTCACTGATTGACAGCAGGCAGGAGGAAAGCCCATTTAAATCTCAGAGGCCAAGCACTAGCTGGGCAGATCCAGGTGGGGGTGGAAAGGAATCTCAGAAGTCAAGTAACTGGCTGGGAAAATGCCTAGAAAAGGGAAGAAAAATAAGACTATAGAGAGTTTTTTCCAACAAATGCAAATGATCCCGACCTTCGGATCTGATGATGAGGACGTATCCTTGCCATCAGGGAAAGACGTGGAGGGCGGGGCCTCAGTACCCCAGACACCCCAGGGGGGTGGCGGGTGGGCTCAGGCCATGGAAGAGCTCAAAAAGGATTTTGAAAAGCAAGTTAGACAGGTGGAGGAAAAACTGGTAAGAGAAATGTCAGAGATGCAAGAAAAGTATGAAAAACAGGTCAATACCTTGGTAAAGGAGACCCAAAAAAATGCTGAGGAAATTAACACCTTGAAAAATAGGCTCACTCAACTGGCAAAGGAGGTTCAAAAAGCCAATGAGGAGAAGAATGCTTTCAAAAGCAGAATGAGCCAAATGGAAAAAGAGGCTCAAAAGCTCACTGAATTTAATAGTTCTTTCAAAATTAGAATGGAACAGATGGAGTCTAATGATTTTATGAGAAACCAAGAAATCACCAAACAAAACCAAAAGAATGCAAAAATGGAAGAGAATGTGAAATATCTCATGGGAAAAACAACTGACCTGGAAAATAGATCCAGGAGAGACAATTTAAAAATTATGGGACTACCTGAAACTCATGATCAAAAAAAGAGCCTAGACATCATCTTCCATGAAATTATCAAGGAAAACTGCCCTGATATTCTAGAACCAGAGGGCAAAATAAGTATTGAAAGAATCCATCGATCACCACCTGAAAGATATCCAAAAAGAGAAACTCCTAGGAACATTGTGGCCAAATTCCAGAACTCCCAGCTCAAGGACAAAATCTTGCAAGCAGCTAGAAAGAAACAATTCCAGTACTGTGGAAATACAATCAGGATAACCCAAGATCTAGCAGCTTCTACATTAAGGGATCGAAGGGCGTGGAATAGGATATTCCAGAAGGCAAAGGAACTAGGACTCAAATCAAAAATCACCTACCCAGCTAAACTGAGTATAATACTTCAAGGGAAAATATGGTCTTTCAATGAAACAGAGGACTTTCAATCATTCTTAATGAAAAAACCAGAGCTGAAAAGAAAATTTGACTTTCAAACACAAGAATGAGAAGAAGCATGAAAAAGGAAACAGCAAAGAGAAGTCTTAAGGGACTTACCAGAAGTGAACTGTTTACATTCATACAGGGAAAGACAATATTTCTAACTCTTAAAACTTTTCAGTATCTGGGTAGTTGGTGGGACCACACATACACATGTACACGCATGCACACACATACACACATGCACACACATACAGAGATAGAGAGCACAGATTGAACTGAATAGGATGGGACCATACCTTAAAAGAAACTAAGGTAAATGGTGAGAGAGAAATGTAGGGGGAGGAAAGAGAGGGAAAGGGAAGGGGGTAACTATATGTCATTTAAGAGGCAGGTAGGAGTTTTTCTTAGTGGAGGGAAAAGAGGAGAGCTGAGAAAAAAAAAAGAAACAAGAAGTTTACCCTCATCACATTTGACTAAACGAAGGAGTGAAATGCACACTCATTTTGGTATGAAAACCTATCTTACAGTATAAGAAAGTGGGGGAGAAAGAGATATTGCAAGGGGGGGATGATGGAAGGGAGGGCAAAGGGAGGAGGGAGCAATTTGAAGTCAACACTTGGGGAGGGACAGGATCAAAAGACAGAAGAGAAACAAGGAGGGGCAGGTTAGGAGGGATGGTAATCCAGTTAGTCTTACACAACATGACTATCAGGGAGGTCATTTGCAAAACTACACAGATATGGCCTATATTGAATTGCCTGCCTTCCCAAAGGGAATGGGTGGGGAGGGAGGGATGGGGAGAATTTGGAACTCAAAGTTTTAGGAACAACTGTTTAGTATTGTTGTTGCAACTAGGAAAGAAGACATACAGTTAATGAGGAATAGAAAGTCATCTGGCCCTACAGGAGAAAAGAGAAGATGGAGACAAGAGAAGGGAGGGATGACAGAAGAGAGGGCAGATTGGAGATAGGGAAAATAAGATTGCTTGGGGTATTGGGGTGGGGGGAGGGGATAAAAGGGGAGAAAATTTGGAACCCAAAAATTTGTGAAAATGAATGTAAAAAATTAAATAAATAAGTGTATTTGAAAAAACTCTGAGTTTTATTTTATCATCATCTCAATATTTCAACAGTTTCATGGAAGCAGAGAAAAAGTAGTTCAGTCTTAATTTGCAGTAAGTTGTCTAGTATCTAGGATAAGGTTAATGCAGTCTACTCTTACGTAGAAACATGTATTGCCCTCAGTTCTGAGTGACATATCTTGGAAGAACATTAAACAAATGTGGTTAATCTCAAAAATGAAAATCAGGATGATGAATGAACTGAATTTGGGCCATAAGGTAATGACGCATGGTTAGCTTAAAGGAAAGACAGTTGCCTTCATATGTTTGAAAGCTCCTAGAAGGATAAGACATTAGTTGATCCAGAGGGCAGAAGAAGGGGCAATAGGCAGAAGTTATGAGGAGGCAACTTTAAGCTTCTTATGAGGGAAATCTTTCTGGAATTTAAAAATGATATTTGTCTGGTTCAGGAGGTGGTGAATTTCCCATCCCTGACGTTTTAAAAAAAAAAGTTGAATTATCAGGAGTCAGAGATTTTACAGAAGTAATCTTTGTTCCAGTGTAGTTGGACTAAATAATAACTATATCATTTGTCTCTCCAAGGAGAAGCTGTGACCATATGAGCTTTGCAGCTATAATCTTTTTACTATTGTCTTCTAGTTTAATTCATAGAGAACACATTGGTGTGGATGTGGCTAATTTCTTCTAGCAGTGTGCCATCTCCTAGTTACTAAACTATTAATAAATGTAATGTAGATGCTTAAAGAACTATTTCATTTCACTGTTAACCTCCATCATCACCACCCCACCCCCATCATCACATCATGAGAAATGATACTGACGGCTCACATTTTATCTAGCAGTTTCTGATTTCCTAGGGGCTTTACTCACAACAATGAAAATAAAATGGATTTTATAGTGCCTGTTTTAAAGATTAAGTAAAACAAAACTCAGAGAAAATAAATGACATATTCAAGGTCACAAAAATACTCAAAGTGATATTAAAATCCAGGTCTTCTGATTCAAAAGTCCTGTGTTCCTTCTTATCCTAAAGTGTCTCTCAAAATATCAAGAAAAATGCCCAAAGAGAAAAGTTAAGAGTTAATAACTGAGGGAGAGAAAGAGGACATTGGAGGCTTCAGGCTCTCAAAATTGGGTCAAGCAATAGAATAAAGAAAGGTGATATCAGTGGATCAGGTCTGAAAGTCACCTTAGAGATCAGGATACCACAGATTTGAAGAGATATCATGGGTCTTTTCAGTTCTTGGTAAAGCTGCTTTCCAATTCTGTACACCCTTCTATTTTGCAATCTGCTCTCTCCACAATTGCTATCATTCTCTTAATTGCCAGATTTAATGGGCAATGAATAAATTCATCTTTATCCTTCTTTACCTCTCTGCAGTCTTTGATACTATGGATCTCCCTCTTTTCCTTAATACTCTTATCCCTAGGTTTTTGTGACTGCTCTCTCCTAGTTTTCCTCATTCCTGTCTGACCACTCCTTCTCAGTCTCCTTTGCTGAATCTTCCTTTAGACCTCATCATTTAACTGTGGGTGACTCCTAGGACTTTTGGCCTGGCATCTTTTACCTTTACTCTCTATACTATGTCATTTGGTGACTTCATTTCTCAAGGATTACATTAGCTTTATGATGATGATTCTCAAAGCTATTTATCTAGCCCTAACATAGCTACTGACCTCTAGTTTTGCACCTCCAATTATGTATTATACATCTTGAATTGGATGTCCTGTATATTTTATAAACTCAACATGTCCAAAACTGAACACATGATCTTTCCCCTCACAAATTTTCCCTTATTACTTTCAAGAGCAGCACCATTTTCCTAGTTACATGATATTCTGAACCTTCATTCAGTAGCATGTGAATAAGAGAGAAGATAATGGGAGTGATCCAAGGTTGAGGCTTGGATCTGACAAGGAGTCTAGTGATTCAGGAGAGGACAATGTAGAGTTAAATTGCTTCACTAAGGGGTTGAGTTGTAGGAAAAGAGTAGCTAGGGAAAGGGAGACAGCATGGGAGAAAATGGGGGGTCCAGAATTTAGAGGTCACTGTGCAGATGAAGAGGTGGATTTTGTAAAAGAAGGAGTAGAGGGAGAGATTATGATTGGATAAGAGGACTTCAGAATACTTGAGCATAGTGGTGGTACATTTGTGCACAATGGCAAGGTCAAGGGTATAACCACCTTGGTATGTAGTGAGGAGAAGTAGCTCATGAGAGGTGAATATTTTGAGGAACTGAGTAGTTAAGTATCTGAGAGAAAATCAATATGTATGTCAAAGTCCCCTAGTATAAAGACAGGAATTGAAGAGGAGAGAAAAATTGTGAGCCAAGTATCTAGCTCACTGAGGAAGGGAGTGACCCGTGAAAGCTATAGACAACGACTACCAGAATTTTGACTGGGGAGTAAATATGAATAGCATGGAAATCAAAGGAAGAGAGGTTACTGAGTCATGAAGGGAGAGAACCTGGAAATGGCAATAGAGAGCAAGGAGTATTCCAGTTCCCTTACCTTGAGGAGAACGAATGAAGGTACAACGAGTACTTGAAAGAGTGGCCAGGGAGACTGTGTCATCAAGGGAAAGGTAAGTTTCAGTAAGAGTTATTAGATGGATGGAGAGGGAGAGGAAATATTTAATATGAAGGGAAGTTCGTTGCCTATGAACAGGCATTCCAGATGGTGCAGTGGAAAGGCTAGGTAGAATTAAGCTGAAACTTTTGGGTGGGAGTGTTGAAGGGAACAGGAATGAGAAGTAGTGTGATAGGGTATGGGGAATGAGGTTTGGAAGATAATCTACAGGAGCTGAGTCATTGAAATGTGAATGGTATAACTGGGTGTGAAAATATTCTTTGTTGAGCGGATATCACCTCTTGTCTACTCTCAAAGGACAGATTTCATGCATGGAAGGTATGAAATTAAAAGAAGGTTGATCTTCTTTGCACTTGAGACTCTCCACATCACAGTTGCAAGAGTAGGCTGGCCGCAGGAGGTGGAAGTTGCCTTGTACTGACACAGATGAAAGTGGTTGTTTGGGGTAGACAGAAGACATGGCCCCAGCCCCCAGCATATGCCCCATTCTTACCTCTGATACTGCCACCACTCCGGGGCAGTCAGTCAGTTGACAAGCATTTATTAAGCTCTTGCATGGAAAGTACTGGGCTAAGCCCTGGGAATGCAAATATGAGCACAAAGAAAGACCAGCACAGGCCTTTATTACCTCACTCCTGGACCATAGCAATAGCCCATCTTCTAGTTGCTCTTTCCCACCATAAGTCATTTCCCCACCCTAATTCACCCTCTATTCAAGTTTAAAGGTGATCTTCCTAAAGTGGAAGTCTAACGATATCACACAAAACCCCAACTCAATAAATTACAATGGTTCCCTCTTAGCTTCAGGATCAGACTTTTTCAAATCCTCTGGTGTTCAAAGCCCTTCATAATCTGCCCCACTCCCCACCTTTCAGTTTTCTTTCACCTGACACCTTCCCCCACATACTCTGTCATCCAGTGACTCTTGTCACTCATTCAGATTTAGGGCATTTTCACTGGCTGTCCCTCATGCCTGGAATGTCCTTCTTTCTCATCTCTACCTCCTGGCTTCTTTCAAGTCCCAGTTAAAGTCTGACCATCTACAGGGAGCCCCTCTCTACATTCTAGAGCCTTTGATCTATTAACTCCTTCCAAATTATCATATATATATATATATATATATATATATATATATAATTAACATACACAGTAATTAGCATGTTATCTCCCATTTTAGATTTACAAACTCTTTTTTAGATTGGCTTTTACTTTTCTTTGTATGCCTAGCGCATAGCACAGTGACTGGCATACAGTAGGTGATTAATAAATGTTTATTGACTGACAATCGTCAGCAAGATAGAGAAGTAGTAGGAAAGAGTATATGGATTGGATCTTTGGATTACTTCCATTTCCAGGAGTGGTCAAAAGAAATAGATGACCTATGGTCCTATAGGTCATCAAAAAATGGCGAGTTTGAAAGATTTGCTACTTTTGTGTTTCTTGATTGAAAAAGAGAAATCACAAGGAAATTAGTGCCCTGTATCTTTATCCAAAGTATATGACCAGTGTGGTCCTGACATAGACAGATTATCAAATTAACAGATCACTTAGTAGCATACACATGGACGGAAAACAAATAAGGTAAAAAACATTTAATCCTAAAACAATCCTATTTATACCAAGAAGCTTGCCCTAATTCTCCCAGATGGAAGTAATCTCTCTTGGAGCACTTTGTATCTCACCTAAAGCACTTACTACATTCTGCTATGAGTACATATTTTATTTCTCCTATCAAATTGTAAACTCCTTGAGGATAAGGACCATGTTTTATCCTCTTTGGTCCCCCAGAGTTCTTACAACAGTCCCCTTACACATAACAGGTATTCAATAAATGTCTCTTAAATTTGGATTCATTCCCAGACACAACAATTATTTGGCATCACAAAGAGTCCCAGTAAACATTTCAAAAGTTTATTCATCTCACAGATGTTTAAGGTTTGGTGACCCACCTTGTTACTTGGCACTTTTGCACATATCCGTACATTCCTTCATTTGGTTCACATTATAGATCGATTTGTGTTATTTGGTTCTCTGTTGTGTTCTTTGTAGGAGTGGAAACAATGATGAAAACAAATTACCTTTAATGGGAGATGTCACAAGTTTTTTGATCCTTGCTTTATCTGTTCTCTTCTTTAGAAGTCATTGTTCCTGCTAGAGCTTAAAATGTATCCCATTATGTAATACCAAAGGAAAAAAGAAATCTAAATGAATGCACATGCAGTATCCTTTTGTCTAGCCGAACTTTTCGGCTCAATCGCTATCTGTCTAGTTTCCTAAATTCTCAAATATCTTTTTCCTCTCTGAAAAACTATTTGTCAGTAGAAAATGATAAATTAGATGTACTTCAACTATGATGACCTCTTATAAGCATTTAAAATAATTAATAAAGAGCAGAGACACACACAAGCTAATCTGTACCTTATAATGTTTCTCTCCATGAATTCAGATAAAACACTGCCCTTCTCACTGGCCACTTCTTGGCTTTTCTGTATATGGTATGCACTGTCTTCCTTATCCAGAAAGGATGATATGTTATCTCAAGAGTAAATAAAACTAAAGAGACAAAGGCTACAGCACAGATAATTATTGCTAATTAAAATAATAATGTTATTGCATATTTTATTAGAGTGATTGATCTGAATATATCCTAGACTGCTTCTTTCCCTAATATGAATTCACTTATTACAGACAGAAACTAACTTGGCCAAATGTCATTCATGGGAATAACTATTAGCAAATTAATTCAGTTCTGTTTTTAATTCTAATGCAAAGGATAACCATCTTTTACCTTAAGACTAATAAACAAGCTAGTGAAATAATTAGTTTTCTTATCCATCAAGTGAGGATAACATTACCTATTCTTCTACAAGGTGGCTGAAAGACTTAGATAATATAAGGAATATGAGTGCAAATTGAAAAGCATGAAGTACAATATAAAAGATCACCTACTATTTTATTAACAAATTATTTCAATTCAAAATTTAAAATCTAATTGAAAAATATGATTAAATGTGAATTTAATACATTTCCTAAAACCATTACCTATTTATAGACAATAACTGAAGTTTCAGAGGTGAGATATAGATAAGTATAGATATATATAGGCGTAATAAAATTCTATTTTATGAGACTAATGCTCAATTTATGCTGACCTGAGGAATGAAAGGGTTATGATGTCCAATAGAGAAGAAGATTTGTCTACAAAAAAATTCTGGATTTATCAAACTAATAAATCATAACAGGAGAATTATACAATAATTCTTTGAGAAATTGCGATTAGATTTTTGGAGTAATTTCTAGTTACATGTTCTGTTCACATTTTATCATTATTCACACATTAAGTTTAGTAGAATCTATGATGACTTTAGTGATGGGCCGACAAAGGAATGATAGGGAAGGATGTCTTTAGTAAGAATGGAAGAGAGGAGAGAAAGGAAAATCACAATAATGTTGCAATAGAAAATTTCCAGGAAAGGTGACTAAGGACATCCACTGCTGCCTGTATATGAGTGGATCAGACAATCTCATGGCTTCTCATCCCCAGATCCCACATCTTCACACAAGCCACTTGGGAATAAAAAGCCCCTGAAAAGAGACAGAACTTAAGGAGCTGAATTACTATTCAAAGACCATCCTGAGATGTGGAATCAGTTCTGGGGCTTGTTTTAGTTTTATACTACCTGCTGTCCATGATAAATTTTCTTATTTCCCTTTATTTTGTTGTCAGAACTCAGAATTCTTCATGCCATTATGATGTTCGGATGATGTTGTGTGAGTTGGAGATTATCCATTATGACATGAAAACTGCGTAGCATATAACTGGGAGGAAAGGATACATTTAGAGCCCAAGAGTAGGTCACTGTACTCTTCAACACTTGTTGCAATTTGAAGACCAAGAGGATTAATATTATCTTTTTTTTTTCTCTATAGGAGGTCAGGCAAATGATCTGATAATGGGGAAGAACTCAGATTTTGTTTTAAGTGGAAGCAGAGCTTGTATTGTAGGATCTACCAAATAGAATGTCTAAGTTCTTTGCTAAGAATAGATTGTAATGAAATTATTCATAGCCATATTTTTTTTGTATTTCATCCTTTTTGAGGGAGCTCTAAGAACTTTTGTCAATTGAATTAATGGACATATGCAGACATATGTAGACATATACATGCTTGGTAAAATGCTTCTTAGTTATTCTCTAATATTCTCCCCAAAAGAAGTTAATATGAAGATTGTGGACACAGAGGGCAGTGAGGCAAAACACCACATAGCATATTGGCTGTAGATTATTAGAACCCATTGATATCTGTCTCTATGCCAAAGACACAATAATAATGAAGAATTTTAGGAGAAAATAACAGAATTGTGAATAGAGGAAGGTTAATTGTTGAAAGCTAGTCTCATTAAAAGAATAGACCAAAGGGAAATGGTTCCACTGGTTTCTTGGAAAGAATATTAAATTGGAAGTTCTAGGTTCTACTAGTTGAGTGGCATGCATCATTTTGCTCATCTGCAAAATGAGAGGTTTGGTATAGATGATCTCTGTGATTTCTTCTAGGGCTGAGGTTAATAGAGAGCACGGTACAATGGAAAGGGGTTGAATTTAGAGTAAGAAGACCTGAGTTCATATCCCACTTCTGTCATTTACTGACTTTGTGACCTTAGACAGGCCACAATCTGGGCCTCAGTTTCCTCAGTTATAAAATACAGAGATTAGCTCATAGATTTTCTCTAAAGTCCATTCCAGCTCTAAATCTTTTGTCCTGTGTGTTAAATGTAGACATAGCAAGTTTCTTTTATGAATTAAAATGGGTAGTCAGCAGGACAAGTAAGATTCACTAAGATCATAGAAGGAATTGCAGGTATCTCATAGAACTGGTGTTGTAAAATTCCTGAAAGAATGGCAGATATAGAAATATATTTAAAATGAATATATAATTGAATTTCTTTTTTTTCCTTTGTCTAACAACTAACAGTGATAAAAGGAAGAAAAATCCAACTTCATTACATTGTAGAGTTAAGAAACCATGCCAGGCACTGTGCCTCCAACTGGAGATCAAAGAAATCCTCTACGAAACCCTTTGGTTTGCAGAACTCTGTCAATCAGACTGTCAATGTTCCGGATTATTATCCAAGTAGCAATCCCAAATTTTGCTGGATATATCAGATCGTCTCCTGATTCATAGGTAATATTTTTCCTAGTGGGTTTTGAAATTTTTATATTGACTTTAGGTTCATGTGCCTGTCCCTGAAAATTTTCTCAGGCATTAAGGGTATAATCTTTTATTCACAAATAATTGGGCTGGTGTTATCTAGGCAAATTTCTATGTATAGCCATCAAAGTAATTCAGGAGATGATTTATCTTAATTGTGAATTATCTCGGACTCTTGCTCTTCCTCCTCCATCATGGTTTATTTATTTATTTTGTCATTTTCTTTGCTTTTGCCTTCTTCCTTTGAGAATCTCAAGGGTAGAGATATAAGTTTCAAAACTAAACAGCTACTGTGAAATATTACTGTCCTGTCAAATGTTTTTCTTCATAATCACACATCATGTATGTGACAGCAACTGGACTTAAATTCAGTCTTGTCACCACTAAAATGCCCCAAGGGGCATCTAGATGCCTCAGTGCACAGAGCAGCAGCCCCGGTGTCAGGACTACCTGAGTTCAAATCTGGCTTCAGACATTTACAAGCTATGTGACCCTGAACAAGTTACTTAACCACAATTGCCTCAAAAATAAATAAATAAATGGGCCAATCTTGTACAAAAATAGGCACTTAAAAATGAATATCTTTTAAATTAAATCATCTGAATCCATTTATCCTAATAATTAATGATAATAATATCTACTCTCTTAACTAAATTGTCTCTCTACCCGTGAGAACAATACACCTTTTCCAATGTTCCCAAATCTTCAATGTATTACCCCTGCTGTGCCAGATAACATGCTTGTGTTTTATATAATCCCTATGTTATAGCATTTTTAAGCTGAAGAGCATTTTATAAACAATAAAAGTCTTCAGGATGTTTTGGGTGGGGACAGGGTGGGGAATAATAGATATCACTGAAGTAAACAATCACTCCACCTCATAAAGTTAACATTTACATAGCACTTTAAGCTTTGCAAAACTTTTTTTTTCCCATACGTTAGTATCTCATTTGATTTCACAAAGTTCTGTAAGGCAGACATCATTATTATTCGCATTTCATAGATGAGGAAGCTGGAGATGAAAGATTAAGTGATTTATCCAAGGTCACCTAGTTAGTATCAGTGGTAAAATTTAAATAAAGGTATTCCTGAATCCAAGCCATGTATTTTATCCATTATACACCCTTCTTTTTGTACAGGGATTACTTTGTACTAGAATTCCAAAAATAACAATATTTTAGATTTAGATAGACACTATGTGAGTTATTTTTACTGTAGATTTTACTATAGATTACTATCAAATTTGATAGAACTCCTCAAGATATTTTGAAATTTCACTCAGTGTGCCATAATTAACAAAACTATGCAATAGAATTTATAAATTATGCAAACATACATCATGAGACTTTTGTTTTTATTTACTTATTTTATTTTATTTTTGGTTTATTTTATTATTTTATTACTATTTATTTAGAAATAGCACTATTTGGGAAAGTTACAGCAGTTGATTAGGCAGAAGCGGCTATTGGTGGTGATATGGTGTTCACTTTCTCATTAGCTCTTTCCCCATGAAGCTTGAGGTACAGATACGTCCACTTCTCTTCATTTTTCCTCTAAAATTCAAATTTCTATTCATTCTGCAAAACAGGCTTCCTACTTCATCTGAGTTGTTCAAAATGAGAACCAGACACTCAAAATGTATGCCTGCAGATTTGCCTAGCATAACAAATTTAATAAAAGGATAATGATAATAATAAATGGAACTGTTCCAGCAAAAATGAAACAAACCAGCCTAACGTATCCTATCCAATGGGTGAGACAATGCATTGTAACTTCAATACTCAAAAGGAGAAAAAGATAGTGACCTTTTTTTTAAACAAACAGCCCTTTACCAAAGTTACCATGGTGTCCCACAAAGTTAGAAAGTTGTGTACACAGCCAAACATCATGTGATATAGCAAATCAAAGTAAGATGACACTTAGCTTTCCCTGAAGAAGTGAATCCCATATTATTCTTTGTCCTGTAAGCAAAAGGCTTCCTCTGGAATTTCTTTAAGGGAGAATAGGAAATGTAAAATGTTCCATATGTAGACTGAAATAATTTAAATTTGCATTTTGTACTCATTCATTGTATTTATCTCTCTAGATTAACAAGGTGGTTTCTTCCTGTTTACAAAGATGGAAAAGTGGAAAAGTGGTGATTATTATTTGGAGAGCCAAAAAAAGGGCATTGTTATTGTATGAATAAAAGGAGACCTTATGTCCACATTCATTTTTGGTAAAGTCATTCTTCTCTACACGCTTCTATAATTTCCCACAATAGTTCTTAAAACTAATTAAATACATGCAAATGTATGTTTTATATGTGACATCTATAAATGGACATGAAATTTGAAGGGAAAATATTATTTAGAAATATAACAAACAGTAAAATATAATAAAATACCAAGTCTGAATAATAAATCTTCTCAAATAAAAGTTGTATTTTTGTTTTTGTGAGGGTTCTTTGGCTCATAGAATTTTCTACATTAATATCAATATATAACAAGAGCTTAGGGACTTTACTCCAGAAGAAGACGGGAAGAGAAGTGCAAAGAAGGAATGTATCTATTATCTGTAATGTGTTAAAAACTGTGCTAAGTGATTTTTTTCCAGATGTCATTTGAGCCTCACATCAACTGTGAGAGATAATTATTATCATTATATTCATTTTGCAGATGAGGAAACTGAGGCAGATAGAGATTAAGTGATTTGTCCTGGACCAAATAACTAATTTCTAAAACCTGATTTGAGCTCATTTTCCTGACTCTAGGTTCAGATACCTACAAACTGTATGACTTGGGAATATCCCTTAACATCTCATGGACACCAAACTATTCTGTAAGATTATTAACTGCAGAACTCTCTGAAATTCACTGAGCGCATTTGTACACCAAGGGATCCTTATGTCATTGGAATCCCAGGTCCACACTAAAAATAATACATTATTATTATTTACAACTACTATTTCAACTCACATAAAGCTCAAACGTTTGCAAAATGCTTTCCCTCACATTAGCCCCATATCTCATCCTGGTTTTTTACACTTTTACAAACTACATTAAATTATTATCTAAATATTGGGGGAAAGTAAGAAACTGTTTAGGACTCTGAAAATTTTATATTCAATTTTTGGGGTGGGGGAAAATCTCTTAAAATGTGTTTTGAAATCTAATGACAACAGATTATGAATGTACTTAAAGCAAGATAGTTAACAATAGACCAACTGAAAGGTCTCAATTGTACATGATTTACTGTTTACTCACCACAAAGAGTTCTGATCTAGTTGACTCCTAAGCATAGCAGGATCAGGAAAAAATAACAAATTTAGCCAAATTTTTGAGTCATTTTCATAATGCAACAGCCAAAAAAAGAAATAATTTTAATCCTTTTCTTTTCAAGCAGAATTGACCTATATGCTGGGTATTTTCCCAACCATGTAGAGCTCATCAGTGGATAGGGGTTCCTTTGATTTCCATTATTTGAAAATATGTTAGGAGTTCTTTATAAACAGTAAAGGATCCAAATAATATTTTGCATAAGAAAGACTGAGGAAACACTCTCCCCAATGTCCTATGACAAAATAAATTACTGGATAAAAATCTTAGCAAATATCAAAAGGCTGATGTTTTCCTTTTTGTTTGTCTTTTTGTTTCCATTTCTATTCTGGTCTATGTCCCCAGTGCAAGAAAGTTCTTCAAAAGATGTATTTCTGTAGAGTTGTCAACATATTAATAGAGGTGGCACTTTTCAAATCAAGTGGGAATCAGTTCTATATTTCAAGTGTAGAACAGGAAAAGGCTTGAATTCCTTAAGGGCTCCAGACAACTGTTTATTGAACTTTCACAGGATACTTCACAAAACAGAAACAGAGGGCAGATACAAAAAAGCCTAGAAGAGAAAAACCACACTGGATGCCAAATTCTCCCTCATTCAACACAAAACACTCTCTGTCTCTGTCTCTCTCTCTCTCTCTCTCTCTCTCTCTCTCTCTCTCTCTCTCTCTCTCTCTCTCTCTCTCTTTCTCTCACACACACACACACACACACACACACACACACACACACATACACAACTTCAGTGAAGGTAACAGACATTTCTTTTATCCATTTAAACGAAAACCTTAGGTACTCTTTTTAATGGCAAAGCTATTCCCAAAGTCTACAAAAAAAAAATTGACAGACACAAGGTTAGACCCAAAGGTGAAAGTTGACTTATTTATCATGAGGAGGGTCTTGGGAGTATAGAACAATCTTTCATCTAGAAATGTACAGAGCAGCTTACTGAGGTTATAAATGAAGGTGAAGCAGGGACAAGGGAAGGGTATTGATAACCTGAATTTAAACGCAGAATTTGGTGGAAAAACATCAGATCAAACCAAAGAATCAAGAAGTATTTCTAGTCAGTTTTATTTGAAAACATTGAGTGGCCTTCTGAAGGTCATCCAGGTAAGCAGGGTGCTTTGCCCATAAAATAGGACTGCTGTTCCTCTAGACATGTTTCCCCAAGGGTATTCTATTTTTTCCTAAACATAGCCTTTAATTAAGATCTTTAGAGGAATGAAAAAGTAAACCAATGGAGGCTTGAATGATCAAACTGAAACTATAAGGGCCACATACATAAAAACAGATTTAATGGTTAGAAAATATTATCTCCATAATAAAATACTGATCATTAATAAAAAGTACAAAAAAGGTCATTATTTTATTTCATTTTGACTTATCAATAATAAGTCTACACTTAGCTAAATTCTTGCTTTAAATGTAAACAGAAACTTGAAAAAAAAAGTAGAAGAAATAAAGTACAGATATTCAATTCCTCATTAGACATCGGAGTGAAAAAGAAAGGAATGTAATTTTGCCATAATTCTAAGATGATAAAAATAACTTGGAAAATCCAATCTATCAAAAAATTTTCTCATTAAGAAAGTTTAGTTAAAGAAAATGTTCTGGTAGTTTATTGTAGCTTGTTTTTCTAATGCCTGGGCAAGAAAATAATAAATACATTGCACTCTCAACACAGTCTCGTTATTTTTCTTTTTCACTGATAGGTGTATCTTGACTTCTTCAACATATAGATCAAAATTCACACTCTCCCAGAAGCATTCCAATTAATCCCAATCCTAAAAATTGCTTTCTTACTTTGAATTGTCCCTGTAGAATTTATTTGCTTTACACAATGCTATTTTCCATTTATTTGCATGTAATTTTACAAATTTTCTTAAAGGCTTTAGAAGAAAAATGGGAACAAGGACACATTACTAGGGAATATAAAAATGCCAGAGTCCAGAAGAAGCCTTTCAGGAAGGCAAAAATCCAAAACGTCCTTTCAGGGAACACTAAGGAAAATAAGAAACCAGTCTGGCCCTCTCTGACCCAACTCCCAACGTATGGGGGCAAGAAGATAGAGATGGATCATTAATTGGAATGAGCGGAACCATAGTGCCTAGTGCAATGCCAAGCAGTTTGTTGTTCAATTGTTTTTCATTTATATCTGACTCTTAAGTATATCATTTGGGATTTTCTTGGCAAAGATACTGGAGTGGTTTGCCGTTGACTTCTCCAATTCACTTTACATATGAAGAACTAAGGCAAACAGGGTTAAGTGATTTGCCCAGGGTCACCCATATTAAGTGTCTGAGACCAGACTTGAACTCAGGAAGATGAGTCTTCTTGGCTCCAGAGTCAGTGCTCTTTCCACATTGCCACCCAGCTTCCCTTCAAAGCAAACACTGTACATTTACTTAATATTGGCTAACTGATCAAGTAGCACAGTAATTCCCTAATCCAAAACCTTACACAAATCAGTCCCACTGTGGTAAATAACCAATCTGATTTGGGCTCCTGGCAATATCTGGTGGTGACCGCAAGGAATTGTCTGATCATTTGTTTCTTCCCACGTCATCCCCACTTTCTTCACCATGTAGATTACAATCAATCAATGTTTTCTACTTTTAACCTCTTTTTTTAATATTTACATGTATTATTTATTGAATTTTCATGTTCTTTTCTTTTTACATTTTGAGTTACGAATTCTCTCTTCTCTTTCCCAAGCCTTTACAAACCCACTGAGAAGGCAAGCAATATGATGCCAATTATACATGTGAAATTATGCAAAAAAGACATTTCCATACTAGTCATATTGCAAAAAAAGCAAGAAAAATAAAGAAATGAGAAAATTATGCTTCAATTTGCATTGAGAGTTCTTTAGTTCTCTCTCTAGAGGTGGACAGCATTTTTCTCATCATGAGTCCTTTAGAAAAGACTTGGATCATTGTATTGATTAAAGTAAGAAAGTCTCTCAAAGTTGCTCCATCATTACAACATTGCAGTTACTACACAGTGATCTCCTGGTTCTTCTTACTTTGCATCAGTTCATAATAGTTCTTTCCATGTTGTTTTTTTCTGAAAACACTCCCCTCATCATTTCTTAGAGTATAATAGTTCTCCATCACAATCATATGCTACAACTTGTTCAGCCATTCCCCAAATGATGATCATTTGATTTCCAAAGATTTCCAATTCTTTGCCACCACAAAAAAAGCTACTATAAATATTTATGTATATTGAAGTAATTTCCCTTTTTCTCTGATCTGTAAATGGTATGCATAGTTTTACAGCCTTTTGGGCATAGTTGCAAATTTTTCTCCAGAATGGTTGTACCAGTTCATTACTCCATGACTAGTCCATCAATATTTTTCCATCATACCCTCCTGCATTTGTTATTTCTAATGGGAGTGAGATGATACCTCAGTGTTGTCTTAATTTGTATTTCTCTAATCAATCGTTATTGAAAGCATTTATATGACTATAGATAACTCTGATTTATTCTTCTGGAAAATGCTGTTTATATCTTTTGACCATTTATCAATGAAAGAATGGCTCTTATTTTTATTAATTTGACTCAATTTTACATTCGGTGTGTATTTGAAGCTTCCTGTAAAATATTTTTATACTACTTCATTATCTATGTGTAGTGCCAATGCGATATCCACAGTGCTTAAAGCAGTCATGAATATCCTGGCACATTTCTGAATCAAGAAATACCACAGACTCTCCACATGGAAGACAGAACCAAAACATTTATTCAGATACCAGAAAGCCAAATGCAACATAGTAACAAAAATATATACACAATAACAATGGAGAAAACAACACCATCCCCAAGCCTTCCCCTGCTAGGCTTTCCACAAACCAGTTCCCTTAAATAAATCATAAACAGGCTTCCTTTAAACAAAATGTCCTTCTTAGACTCACAGGCAGCTGTGGGTTTGCTAACAACCTTCAGTTCTGACTGCTTTCAAGACCAACTTCTTCTCAGCCCTGCTCTAGCTCCACCTCTTCCTGTCCCACCTATTCAGAAAACTCCACCCACCACAGGTCCCTATGACTCAGACTCATGTGACTCAGGCTTCCATGTGACCCAGGTTGGGCACCTGTGCCTATTAATGAATATGAAAGATCCCCCCATTTAACTAGCATTACTCTATGGTACCTTTTAGCATAATAAAATTTCCCTATCTCTTTTAATTAGGTCTATTGCTTTGTCTGAGATCATGAATACTAAGCCTGCCTTTTTACTTCAGCTAAAGCATATTAGATTCTGTTCCAAGCGTTTATTTTAACTCTCTGTCTTCCTGTTTCAAGTATATCTTTGTAAACAACATCTTGTTGGAATCTGGTTTCCAATTCATTCTACTATCTTCTTCTGATTTGGGAGTAAATTCATTCACAATTCACATCCACAGTTATGATTTTTGTGTATTTTCCTCTCTGTCTGTCTGTGTCTCTCTCCCTCCATCCCTCCTTCCTTCTCTCTCTTTCTCTATCCTGTTACTCCTCAAAAGTCTATTTTCCTTCTCACCACTGCCTCTCTTAATTTGCCCTCTCTTTTAATCATCCTCCCTTTCTCTTATTTCCCATCTCTTCTATTTCCGTATTGGGTAAGTTATCTTTCTACATACAACTATATATGTATGGTATGTGTGGGTGTGTGTGTGTGTTCTTCCCTCAATTCCAATAAGAGTGATGTCCATGCCTTGTATGTCACCACTACTTCACTTTCCCCTTCATTGTAAAAACTCTTCTTTGAACACTTTTTTATATGAGAAAAAAATTCACCATTCTATTTCTCTTTTTTCCCCTTCTCCCAATGCATCCATCTTTCTCACCCTTTTATCTTTATTTTTTTGGAGATCATTCCAAAATAAATGATTCATACTCACTCTATATAGAGTTCTTTTGATGCCCTAATAGCGATAAAGTTCTTAGGAGTTACATGTATCATCTTGCCATACAAGAATGGAAAAACTTTAACTTTATCAAGTCCCCTATGATTACTTTTTAATATTTGCCCTTTCATGTTTCTCTTGAGTCTTGTATTGGAAGGTCAAACTTTCTATTCAGCCCCTTTTAAACATCAGTAATGCTGAAAAGTAAACACTTTCATAAATTTTCATTTTTTTCCTTGAAGATTTTCACTCAGTTTTTCTGGGCAGGTTATTCTTGGTTGGAATCCCAGCTTCTTTCAAAATATCATATTCCAAACCCTCTGTTCCTTCAGTATGGAAGCTGCTATATCTTCTGTGATCTTGACTTTGCCTCCATCCTATCTGAATTTTTTCTTTTTTTAAATATAAATTTATTTATTTAACTTTTACATTCATTTTCACAAAATTTTGGGTTCCAAATTTTCTCCCCATTTATCCCCTCCCCCCACCCCAATACACTGAGCATTCTATTTTCCCTATCACCAATCTGCCCTCTCTTCTATCATCCCTCCCTTCTCTTGTCCTCATCTTCTCTTTTGTCCTGTAGGAACAGATGACTTTCTATTCCTCATTAACTGTATTTCTTATTTCCTAGTAGCAAGAACAATGTTCAAAAGTTGTTCCTAAAACTTTGAGTTCCAAATTCTCCCCATTCCTCCCTCCCCACCCATTCCCTTTGGCGAGGCAGGCAATTCAATATAGGCCATATCTGTGTAGTTTTGCAAATGACTTCGATAACAGTCGTGTTGTCTAAGACTAACTTTATTTCCCTCCATCCTATTCTGCCCCCCATTGTTTCTATTCTGTCTTTTGATCCTGTCCCACCCCAAGTGTTGATTTCAAATTGTTCCCTTCTCCCATTGCCCTCCCTTACATCATTCCCCCACCCTGCTTATCTCCTTCTCCCCCACTTTCCTGTATTGTAAGATAGGTTTTCATACCAAAATGAGTGTGCATTTTACTCCTTCATTTTGTCAAATGTGATGAGGGTAAACTTCATTTTTTTTCTCAGCTCTCCTCATTTTCCCTCCACTAAAAAGTCTCCTGCTTGCCTCTTGAATGAGATATAATTTACCCCATTCCATTTCACCCTCTCTCCTCCCACTACATTTCTCTCTCACCATTTACCTTAATTTCTTTTAAGATATGGTCCCATCCTATTCAATTCACTCTGTGCTCTCTGTCTCTGTGTGTGCGTGCTTTTGTGTATGTTTGTGCGTGCCCGCATGTACGTGTGTGTGTGCATGTGTGTACATCTGTGTGTGGTCCCACCAACTACCCAGATACTGAAATGTTTTAAGAGTTACAAATATTGTCTTTCCATGTAGGAATGTAAACAGTTCACCTTTGGTAAGTCCCTTATGACTTCTCTTTGCTGTTTACTTTTTCATGCTTCTTCTCATTCTTGTGTTTGAAAGTCAAATTTTCTTTTCGGCTCTGATCTTTTCAATCAAGAATGCTTGAGAGTCCTCTGTTTCATTGAAAGACCATATTTTCCCCTGAAGTATAATACTCAGTTTTGCTGGGTAGGTGATTCTTGGTTTGAGTCCTAGTTCCTTTGACTTCTGGAATATCCTATTCCACGCCCTTCGATCCCTTAATGTAGAAGCTGCTAGATCTTGGGTTATCCTGATTGTATTTCCACAATAGTGGAACTGTTTCTTTCTAACTGCTTGCAATATTTTCTCCTTGACCTGGGAACTCTGGAATTTGTCCACAATGTTCCTAGGAGTTTCTCTTTTTGGATCTCTTTCAGGCAGTGATCGATGGATTCCTTCAATACTTATTTTGCCCTCTGGTTCTGGAATCTCAGGGCAGTTTTCCTTGACAATTTCATGAAAGATGATGTCTAGACTCTTTTTTTGATCATGGCTTTCAGGTAGTCCCATAATTTTTAAATTATCTCTCCTGGATCTATTTTCCAGGTCAGTTGTTTTTCCAATGAGGTATTTCACATTCTCTTCCATTTTTTCATTCTTTTGGTTTTGTTTTATGATTTCTTGGTTTCTCAGAAAGTCATTAGACTCCATCTGTTCCATTCTAATCTTGAGAGAACTATTTTCTTCAGTGAGCTTTTGAACCTCTTTTTCCATTTCGCTAATTCTGCTTTTGAAAGCATTCTTCTCTTCATTGGCTTTTTGAACCTCTTTTGCCAATTGAGTGAGCCTATTTTTCAAGGTGTTATTTTCTTCAGCATTTTTTTTTACTCTCCTTTAGCAAGGTGTTGACCCATTTTTCATGCTTTTCTTGCATTTCTCTCATTTCTCTTCCCAGTTTTTCCTCCACCTTTCTAACTTGATTTTCAAAATCCTTTTTGAGCTCTTCCATGGCCTGAGCCCACCGGACATCCACCTTGGATGTCTGGGATAGAGAGGCACTGACCTCCACGTCTTTCCCTGATGGCAAGCATTGTACTTCCTCATCAGAAATGAAGGTGGGAAGGAACATCTCTTCCCCAAGAAAGTAGCTCTCTATGGTCTTATTTTGCTTCCTTTTCCTGGGCATTTTCCCAGCCAGTTACTTGACTTCTGAGATTCCTGTCCACCCCTGCCTAGATCTGCCCAGCTAGTGTTTGGGGTCTGAGATTCAAATGCTGCTCCCCAACCTCAGGGCTTTCAGTGGCAGGCACGGCTGCTATTCAATGTGAGCTTAAGTTCTGGTGCTCAGGTGGGGGCAGGGGCCGCCTCCTAGGCTCAGTTCCCTCTGGGGCTTTATGCGGAGACCTTCGGTCATAGCCCTGAGCTCCTGCCTGCTCTGGGAGTTCCGGGCCACCACCGCCTCTGCCGCTACCTCTGTCGCTGCCTCCCGAGGGGGCCCAAGTCACAGAGATACTCCACTCCCCTCTCAGTCAGCCCAGAAGTCTCTCTCACTGACCTGTAGTGCCTGTGGGTGGAGGGACCTTCGCGGCCGCTGGAGGTTCCATCCCTGAAGCCTGCTCAGATCTGTTCCTCTTGTGCTGTGCAGCCAGGGCAGCGCAGGGTGGGCTCCGCTGTCCGGAGCATGACGGACCCCTGGGGACAGCTTTCCAGGGCTCTCTGGAACAGAAATCTCTTCCACTGTGTTCTGCATGGCTTGCAGTGCTCCAGAATTTGTGGAGAGTTCTTTTTACAGGAAATTTATGGGCTGTGGATTTGGAGCTAGCATACGTGAGTCTTTCTACTCCTCCATCTTGGCTCTTCCCCCCTGAATTTTTCTTTCTGGGTTGTTTGAAGTATTTTCTCTTTGATCTTGGATTTCTTTTGGGGATCTCCTTCAGGAGGGACCAGTAAAGTTTTTTCATTTCTATTTAACCCTCTAGATCTAAGACAGCAGGACACTTTCCTTGACACCTTCTTAAAGTATGATGTCTAGGCTCTTTTTTTGATCATGACTTAAAGACAACTCCATAATTCTTAAATTATCTCCCCTTGATCAAATTCCCAAGTCACTTTTTCCTGATGAGATAGTTCACGTGTTCTTCTTTTCTTTTCATTCTTTTGATTTTGTTTCGTTGTTTCTTGATGTCTCATGGAGTGATTAGCCTCCACTTCTCATTTTGAAGGAATTTTCTTCAGTGAGATCTTGTACCTCATTTTTCATTGGGTCAATATGCATTAGGGTGTTTTTAAGGTGATAATTACATCAATTTTTTTTCACTTTTTAAAAAAAAATGTTAATTCTCTTTTCATAATTTTCTTGAATCACTCTCATTAGTTTGTACAATTTCTCCTCTACTGCTCTTATCTCTTTCTTTAACTCATCCAGGAAGTTTGTTTTGCTTGAATCTAATTAGCATTTTTTTCTTTAAGGATTTTTGTGACTATTTTCACATTGTCTTTTTCTGTGTTGTACCTTCATTACCACCTCAGTAGCTTTTTATGAACAAATTCTTTTTTGCTGTTGTTATTTTCTTCTTTTTCCTTCCTATTTATTTATTTTGAACTTTATGCTAAAGTTGATCTATATTTACCTGACAAGCTTTAGGTTTTTTTGTGTTGTTATTTTCAGAGATAGTTCTGGCGCTTTCAGTTTTTTGTGCTTCCAAAGTGGTATGACAGTGGGAGAGGTATGGTCACCTCTCCTGTACTGTGCTCTGATCTTTACCAAAGAAGGGCCCCTGAATCCTTGCAGCCACAAGTCTTAGCACTCCTCTTTTCTTCTGAACTGAGACCAGGGTCCCTGTTCTCTTATGACTGACCATTAGCTTACTTATATTTTAAAATCTTTTCATTCCATGTAACTTGAAGATTATAAATATTTAGAATATCAGTAGCAAATAAAAGGTTATATTTAAATTTTTATGGATTAATGTTATGTCTGAATGGGCAACAAGCATAAATATTTTGATACCAGTATAGTTTATCTATTAAATTCTCAAAGATATTTAGAGGTTTGTAGCTACAGTAAGAGGCACAGGCTTCCTGTCTCCAAGCCCAGGACCCACATACATATTTTCTCTCTCTCTCTCTCTCTCTCTCTCTCTCTCTCTCTCTCTCTCTCTCTCTCTCTCTCTCTCTCTCTCTCTCTCTCTCTCTCTCCTAAATTAGAGACTGGAAAACCAGCTTCATGCTATGAGACTATGTCATGAGCATCATGTTAAAAGATGATGTTATTAAATATACACAGAGAACTGGATAAATTATTATTCTTCATAAATCAAGACTGAAAAATTATAACCTCAGGGAAAGCAGTCTGACAACTCATAAAATATAGAATCTAGGGCTAAATGTTACAATCCTATTATACTCTATGAGGTCACAGTGTAATTCCCCAAAGTAATTATTTTCCAGTGTTGGTCTAGAGAAGGAGAATTGATTTACTATACCTGATCAATATGTTACTTATGCTACTTCTGATTGTGGGATTTTAGAGAATTCATATTGCAGCTTAGCTCAGCAGTGCAGACTTCTGCATATAAAATGAAAAGTAGTTAGCTTGAATTATTAAATAAAAGCCATATAATTCAACTTTAACCTTTTTTTAATATCCTCCAAAACTCACTTTTAATACAGACTGGTGTTCAAGTAAAATGATGGACAGATACTGGAAAAAACAGTGTGGTAAAATAGAAAAAATATGTGCTCTATAATCAGACTACATGGGCTCCAATCAGATCTCTGACACTTATGATCTCTGTTACCTTTAATAAATCTTTTTATCTCCTCGGGCCTCAGTTTCCTCATCTATAAATTTAAGAGATTGCTCTACATTACTCCAGAATTCTCTTT
The DNA here is from genome assembly GCA_023548195.1 of Bettongia penicillata ogilbyi. Classification (NCBI taxonomy): domain Eukaryota; kingdom Metazoa; phylum Chordata; class Mammalia; order Diprotodontia; family Potoroidae; genus Bettongia; species Bettongia penicillata. The sequence continues at coordinate 22,330,360 of JAJHZJ010000470.1, forward strand.
CATATCTGTCTCTGTGATCCAAAAAATTTAGTATTTACTAATTTTCTCTACTAACAGTTTTCTTCCAATGCGTCATCATTCTGTGGAAATAAAACTGGCTTCTGGAGAGCTATGATAGCAGAATGTGAATTCTAGGAGATCCAAAAAGATGAAAAGGATTTGAGGTTCAGAAAGGAATTCTATCTTCTCAGGACCAACCTTTTCAAATTTAGAGAAGTTCTTCCTAAAAAGACTGGTGAATAATTGATTACTTTCTTGACCAAAGCAACTCTTGCAGAATGTTTGTCAAAATGTGAAGGGTCTACTGTATGCCTTGGTGAGCAGTGATTCCCCTTCACCCCTCTCCCCTGCATCAAAGGAATTATAGATCTCTTTAAGTAATAAAGGATAATAAGTTTGCATATAAAATTAATATCTAAATGTTACTTCTCACTTCCTTCAAAAGTAGATTTGCTTTTTAAGAAAAATCGATTGATGAACCAATCTATAAACAATAACAATATTTTAATAAAATAAGTATATAGTCCAAAATATTGATTCAGTTGCCTTTCACCCCCACTCAAATCCAACAGACAATTTTAACTCTGAAACATGTCCTTTTATTTAAAATATTTTTTATTTTCCCCCAATTACATTAAAATAATTTTAAACATTTTTTAAAGTTTCGAATTCCAAATTCTTTCCCCCTCCCTTTCCTTTCCTTCCCTTTCCTTCTTCTCCTCCTCCCTGAGAGGGGTAAGCAATCAGATATAGGTTATATATGTACAATCATGTAAAACATTTCCATATTAATCATTTTGCATGAGGAAACAAATAAAATAATGAAAGAAAAAAAGTGCAAAATAGCATGCTTTAGTCTGTATTCAAACGATATCCATTATCTCTCAGGAAGTGGATAGTATGCTTCATTGTTAGCCTTTAGGATTTTCTTGGATCATTATACTGCTGAGAATAGCCAATTGCTGGATCAAAGGGCATGCACAATTTTTTAGCCCTTTGCGTATAATTCCAAGTTGTTCTTGAGAATGGTCAAATCTATTCACAATGCCACCAACAGGGGGTTAATGTTCTAATTTTTCCACATCTCCAACATTTATTATTTTTCCTTTTTCATTATATTAACCAGTCTGAAAGGTGGGAAGAAAATGTCTTTTTTTTTAAGAAAAGGCATTCATCCTGTGTTCTATAAATTGTTCAGCGCTTATGTCTAAGATAATTATTACATTATTTGTTATTATGTATAAAATAAAAATTCAAATTAATGTAGGATTTTATGAGACAAAAGTGAATGAATATTACTTAAGGGATCAGACTAATGCTCTCTAATGTCCACGCTAGCCCAAATATTTTATGTTACATCAAATATAATTGCAATTCCAAATTCTTGAAGTGTTCTCCATTTCCTACCATTTAGGAAGTTCAATTTTCAATAGACCATGTTTAAGGAATAATGAATTGACATCAAATGGTAGCTTATACTGACATATGAGAAAAAATAAATATGGAGTTAAGTATAAAACTTTACACGGTTACTTTACTGACTTCAGCAGTATTCCAGCTGAAATAAAACATTAACTACACAAACCTTCTAAAAGAAGAAACAATAAAAAAAAGAAAATTTTACAACTGGGATATGGTTGCCAAATTTACCAGGAAGCTAACAGTTAATAATAGAGGCAAAAACCTATTATCATCATAAGACTAGTCCTCCATGAATTTCCCAAAATTGACCTGATACATCTACATTGATATAATAGCCAGAATTGAAATATTACATTTCATTCTGGATATAACATCTTAGGAAACTCATTGACAACCCAGAAGTCATACAGTCAGTGCCAAGGATGAAGATGATATGTGTGACCCTATAGTGATATGTGTGTTGGTTAAAGGAGCTGGTAATGTTAGTCTAAAGGATAGGAGACTTTGGAGTGATCGAGGTAACCCTAAGTATTTGGAGAACTGTCATGGGGAAGAGGGATTGAACGTTTTCAATTTGACCCTAGTGTACAGGGAAAAAAAGTCATAGGAAGGCTGATTTATCCTACATACAAAAAGAGGGGAAAATCTAATAATAAATGTTATACTATTTGAAGTTATTCTCCATTTGTTAAACAGCTCCATAAATGACTGAATGAAATGTAAAGGGATTGTTAAAACAGGATTAGATGACTGCTGAAAAGTCTTCTGACTCTGAAATTATGTAATTGTGAATTCTAAATGATATTCCGTCAATTTCACATGACTATAGTAAGAATTGCTAAAATATATGCATTTTGTAAAATATAAAACTATATATAAATGCAAATTGTAATCATTAGGCATTTACAAACTTATCCTTCAGTAAGGCAAATGACAGGTTTTGAGTCCTTTTCGCATTTAGAGGATACAATTTTTCAGCTTCTCCATTTAGAGAAATGGATTTAATTTCCCAGTATTTCCAAAGTGACAGACTGTAGTGTAAATGCGTGGCTTATGAGGAGGGCATCCAAAATGAGGAACAGTATGGTTATGTAAGGTTTGTATGACAATGCCAAAGTCACAAGTCTATGCGTGCACACACAGAGAAACATGTCTGAGATGAGCAACTGAGTGAGCTCTGAAATTTAGTCACTCGTGATTGCTGAAGAAAATATTCTTACAGGACAAACACAGCAGGCTGTTTGGGTGAGAGGTTTCATTAGTCATATTAATGCAAATGTAACTTAATGAAAAGGATCTCATGCTATTACATAAATTGTGCTTTGCAAATATTATTAGTTTTTCAAATACTATTAATAAAGATAAGATTATCCTATTGAAGTGGTTTGCATAGTATTTTTAAGGAAAATAGAAAACAGACACATATGATATTCACCAATATTTCGATGATTAGGGTAAATTGTGCATGGCATCACTGTGGCACCTAACGTAGTACCTGTGAGAGATCTTACATGACTTATTGATGATGATGATGATGATGATACATAAGGATTTAAAAGCAGCTTTGGAACATCTAGCATACACATATAGTCAGTTCAGTGAATCCATAATGTATCTTTCTCCACACTCTAGGGATTCAGGACAGCTTGAAGACAATAGTTCCCACTGGGTATGTCATCTTCCGCTCTCCTTCCCTTTTCCTTCTATCAGAATTCTGCTCTAGACTTGATATGAATGAAGCTTACTCCCAGGGTGAAGGTCCTCCTATTTATTTCTCAGGTGACCCAGGGAGGAATTGATTTCACTTATTATGAGTAGATAACTGTAGGCATGGTTAGGCTCAATACCAAGGATACGTTTGGAATCACTGTAAATATTGAGCATATAAGGCAAAGGTATTTGAAAAATTATGTCTACCTGATGTATCATGGTATGCGATGGGGTGTTGAGGGGAATGAAGACAGACATAGAAAGGAGAATCATGTGCATAGAAATTGAACGAACCTTTGGATAAAATTCAATGACAATTGTTAGAAATTAACAATGGTGATAACATCATAAAGGTTAATTTCAATGATCCAGATTGAAAATAGTACACAGACAGATGAGTTTTCACTGTATGGCAGATAAAATGGCAGTGTTACATACATCATTTACAAGTTCACTGAATCCCAACAAATCTACTTTGACAAAAATGTTTTGCAAATTGTTTCTCAGGGCTTGAGGAATCATAGTGTCAGCTGATGAGGCTCTAAATGTATAATTTTCAAAGGAAAGTGACATGAAATGTGAAGTGAATAAGCCTCCACTCCACTATTTGAAACAAAGAAAAAGTCCTTTGAGGCCCTTGGCAAAGTATTAAAAAATATCATTTTACATATATTCTGCACACAGTGAATCATATATAATATTCTTCACAGCAGAAACAAGCTGTCATAGGTTTTGTCATTTTTATGACATCATATGAGCTCTCAACCGTACACAGAGGGGCAGCAAATGTTTCCCATTTAAAAGTCATCAAAGCAGAAAGAGATTTCAGATTTATCCCAAGATGTAGAAATTTACTGTGGGCAAAGCCTCAACCAAAACTTATAAAGGGGACACCTGTGGTTTTAAAATTAAGCCCATTTGGTGTAATTATTTATTTTTTAACAATTTCACTTTTTCATTGTTACTTATCCCACACCGTGGTAGTCATAGACACCAGGCAGTTTTATTGAGCAAGGATTTGGGTTCCTAAAACCTCAGAACACAAGAAATAAGAAATCTCAGGTCACTAGAGAAGGAAAAAAAGAGACATCAGGACTCTAGTTAACTCAGGTCTAGTTGCAAGCAATTCAATCCAAATAAAATTGACTAACATTGGTTTAGTTTCATCTGTTAGTGTCTCAGTACACTGAATCCTTCACTTTGAGGTTAATTCCCAGCACTGTTGCTCTTAATTACCAGCTTACCTTTGGGAGTTCTAATCCTTTAAAGATAACCATGAATTCAAAAGATAAAGATACTTTGAATTGAAATCCTCAATGCATAGAAAACTTTTCTAAATACCTACAGATGGAGTATTCTTCTCCCTCTCCCTTTTATTGAAAGGCCAACACCAGAGAATAGCTAGTATGATCTTAATTCAATATCCAATATACAAATCCGATATCTTCCTTGAAGATTGTTTTTAAATTAATTTTGGCTTCCATTTTTCCCCTTGGAGTCAGATCAACAATGGCAGACCTAAACTCTGATCTAACTGCAATATCTCAGATAAGCATCCTTCACTACATACACCTTGGTTATCATTATTCATGAGAACAAATCAATTCATTGCATGTTCAGGAATTTGTTTAATCAAGGCAGGATTTGAGGCACTTTTTTTCTCATTCTTCTTGCATTCTGTTTATCTGTGCTGTTATTACTTGCTATTCCCAGAAATAAGTAACTTATCATAAAAGAAATCATCAGGTCTAGAGGATCCTTAGGATAATGTGATTTCATTTAATTTTAGTTGGATGTTTCTGAGTCTGGGAAAATTGCATTCCCTTCCTTACCAATAAGATAATTGATTTCCATCAAACCAAAACAAGACAGATATGAGATGTCTCTATTGAACCTATTTATTCTTTCATTTTAAAATCATATTCAATAAGTTTCTGATAATGATATTATGTTTTCCTCCAAAGGAGCAGTTATTGGGTGTTTAATTATAATACACAGAAACAAAACAGGTGTTTTTAAGAAACTAAAGCATATTTTCTTATTCCAACTAATGAAGGCCCTTCCATTTTAGAACCCTGCTCCTTAGAGTCAAGCTAAGAAAAGCTCAGGTTTATTGAGATAGATAACTCCTAAACAATTAACTGTGACCACAAAAGCCTGGACATAAACAAAATCCATTAATTTGCTAATTGTTCTTCCATCACTGTAATCATTATCCTGTCAGTTGCGCAAGCAAGGTGACATCTAAAAATCACCATTGAAATGTGTGACTGTTTCTCTGAAGGAATTAGGTGAACCGAACCTTTAACACAGAGAGGCAGTGAGGGATGTTCGAACAAGCCTGGAACTGGAAGGAAGAAAAATCACAAATTTAGAAGAAATAGAGACTTTGTAGTTTATCTACTCCAAAACTCTCACATTTCAGATAGAGGAACTGAGGTCCAGACAGCTAATGTGTTTTGCCAAAACTTATATTAATACCAAATTAATTTATTTGGTGTTAAAATTTAGGTCCTCCGACACCCAATTCAATTGTACTATTGTGCTATGTTTCCCCTTTCGCTATTATTAGCATATTCTGTCCCTAATTCATCATACCACCATTACCAAAGGCTCTGTCCTAAGCTCTTTACCCTCTGTACTCTTTCCCTGGGGTTATCATCAACCCCCATGGGTTTAATGATCATCTCTATGAAGATAGCTCCCATATCTGTATATCCTACCCCAATTCTTCCCTGAACTTCAATGCCTAATCATGATGTGCCTGTTGGACATTTCAAACTTAATATGCCGGAAACATCTCAAACTCAATATGTCTAAAAGAAAGTATATTATCTTTCCCACCAAATCAAGCCCTCTCTTCCAACCATTCCTATTTTCACCATTTCTTCTGCTCTCTGAATTTCTGTACATTATTACTTACTATTCCCAGAAATCTCTGTCATGATAAAAGATATCATCAAGTCTAGAGGATGCTTAGGATAATATGATTTCATTCTATTTTAATTAGATGTTTCTGACTCTGGGAAAATGGCATTTCCTTCCTCATACATGATGTAATCGATTTAAGTCAAACCACAAGCAAACAGATACCAGAGATATATAAGGCACTCTCATTCTTCTGGTGGCCCAGCTTTGGGACTCATTGCTCTCATGTCACATATGGAGTTAGTTATCAGATCTCATTGTTTCTGCCTCTACAACATCTCTTGTGGCTGATCCCTCCTCTCTACTCACAGAACCACATTCAGGCTCCTGTTGTCCCTTGCCTCGCCTATTGCAATAGCCCCCAAATCAGTCTGTACACATTTCAATATGTTATTCCCACACCTGGTCAAAATGGTTTTCCTAAGACACAGAATTGTCCTTGTCCTATCCTATCTTAATAAAATCCAGTGGCTCCCTATTACTTTTGGGTCTAGCATAAACTACTTTGTTGAGTATTTAAAAATTCCTTCATATACTGGACCCAATTTATCTTTTAACCTTATTAGAGGCTACTCCTGTGTTATTCTTTACAGTCCAACAGGGCTGACCTCTCCATTTCTCATACTCAACACTCCATCACCATGCCTTCTGCCTTTTTGTTCTTCTTGTTTCCCATGCCTGAAATGAGCTTCCTTCTCACCCCAACTTCACCTCTTTCTTGAAGGGGTAGATCAAATGTCATCTTCTACAAGAAGGTTTTCTTGTTTCCCCCAACTACTAATGCTCTACCTCACTAACTTGCATTTATTCTGTATATATTTATGCCCTTGTCTCCCCCAATAAAATAGAGATTTGAGATTTTTTTCCCTCTTTTTGTATTTACTAACCCCACTTCCCTAGCACCTGGCATAGTACAGTTAGCAAATACTTGATAAAATCAAAGTAAAGAAATGGACAAAGTCCTAGACCTAGAGTCAGGAAGATCTGGGTTGCAACTATGGCCTCATGTATTTACTTGCTGTGGGATTCTGGCCAAATAACTTAACCTGTCTCAATTTAACCTGCCTAAAATAATTTAACTGCCTCAGTTTTCTCATCCATGAAATGAGGGAACTAATAGTCGTTACTTGTGAGGATTGTCGTGAGGACCAAATGAAACAATATTTGTAAAGTATCTTTCAAATATTCAGCTGCTACATGAACACTATTCATTATTGTCATCATTACTATTTCCATTTTGTTATTGATTGATGAGCCAGTGATTTTGTCACTATGAGCCTCAAATGAGTAAATGGGGAGCTTAGATGAGATGATCTCTTCAGTTCATTCCAGTTTTAAAATCCATGAAAATAAATATTTTTAATATAAAAATGACTATATTCCTGAAATCAGTTGGAACTCATCATTAACATTTTTCTAAATTTATTTTTCAAAAAGCAAAATCTTCCCAAAATCGTTATATACATGGAACTTGGCTTCAAATATGCATATACATTTTAATTCATTACTACCTAATCAAAGAAGAAAGGAAAAAATGAAGGAAGAAAGGAAGGAAGGAAGGAAGGAAGGAAGGAAGGAAGGAAGGAAGGAAGGAAGGAAGGAAGGAAGGAAGGAAGGAAAAGAAAGAAAGAAAAAGAAAGAAAGAAAGCTAGAAAGAAAGAAAGAAAGAAAGAAAGAAAGAAAGAAAGAAAGAAAGAAAGAAAGAAAGAAAGAAAGAAAGAAAGAAAGAAAGAAAGAAAGAAAGAAAGAAAGAAAGAGCACATTCAATTTGTTCACTATATATCTGTCTTTTGGGTAAATCTTCACATGTAAAAAATTCAGGATTTCAGGTAAATAAATGTATCCTTCTTGTGTATGGATTTCAAGGGCATTATACCAAGAAAAGCGGGTTTTTAAAACCCAAACTACAAAAACTCCCAACACAAAGAAAAGAAATTTATCCAATATAACGTATTTTTTAAAAGTCAACCATTATTCTGATCATCACAGAACAAATCCACATGAGGGCAGTAGACCATGGTGAGACTTAAGTTTTGAAAAGTTGTGGAAAGATGAAACACAGAGGAATAAATCCTCATTTCTGGAATTCTTCTCTTGATGTAGGATATAAAACCTCATATTTTGGAAGCCATAATGAAGCTCACTTACAAGTAGACTTCTCATGACTGATGAGTGACAAGCAGTAACATGAATTTAAAAAAAAATTCAACATACTAGTTCGGAGTTCTGTTTATTTGCTTGCCACTACATATATAAGAAATAAAGGACCTTAATACATAGAAGCCTAGAATAACTGAAAACATTGTTCTATTGTTTGCCTAAAGGTGTTGAATAGAAGAAAAAACTCAGTTAAATAGATGCCTCAACTCTGCATAGAAAATAAAAATGGAGTAACTGGAAATTAAATGAAATAAAAATGCTCAACATCAAATATTACCGGGAGTTAAAATACTATTTGTAAGAGAAACTTGGAAGAATTCAAATTATAAATAACTTAAACTGGAGGTGGCATGTGTGCAGAGAAGGCACAATCCTTATATAGCATGTTATCAGCTGTCTGTCCCCAAGTGACATTAAAAGTATTGCAGATAAAATGTATGATTGGAATACTAATCTGGTGAGAATAAGAGACAGCCTGAATGGTACCTTGATAACTGAGATACTAAACAACCCCTAAAGTTCTCTATTTCTGTTGAGGATCACTACCATCCTCCCAGTCACTCATATTCACAATTTCAGATTCAAACTCATCCTCCCTATCTTATCTCACACATCCAAACATTTGCTTAATCTTGTCACTTCAACAATAACCTCTCTTTTATTTATACTTCTCTTTAGTCACACTTCCCTAGTTTGGATCTTCAACCTCTCTTATTTGCATCAATCCATCCTCCACATCTTTGCCAAAACCAGGTTGCTGACCTGCTCCAGAATCCCTACTAGCTCCCTCTTATCTCTACAGTAAAATCTAGGTAAACTCCTTTATTTGTCCTTTTAATCCATTGATCACCTACCTCCAGCCCATATTTTCAGAATAATCATATACCCTACTTTGCTTTAACTCTTTGCTCCAGTCACACTGACCTTCTTTCTATTCCAACCCCAAAATTATTTCATTCCTGACTCTATGACTTTGCCTGGTCTATTCTCTGCCTACAATACACTCCTTCCTCATCTCCACCTTTTAGAATCCACAGCTTTTTTGAAAGTTCAGTTCCAATGCTACTTTCTGAAGTAGAATAAAGAGACCTTCCCGGAGGGGAGGAGCCAAGATGGAGGAGTAGAAAGACTCATGTATGCTAGCTCCAAATCCACAGCCCATAAATTTCCTCTAAGAAGAACTTCCCACAAATTCTGGATCACTGCAAGAAACACAGTGGAAGAGATTTCCATTCCAGAGAGACCTGGAGAGTGGTCCCCAGGGGTCCATCACACCCCAGAAAGCAGAGCCCACCCCCGAGCTGCCCTGGCCGTGGCCCCAGGGGAACAGATCCGAGTTGGCTTCCGGGTCAGAATCTCTGGCGGCAGCAAAGGTCCCTCCACCCACAGGCACTACAGGTCAATGAGAGAGACGTCTAGGCTGGCCGAGAGGGGAGCGGGGTGTCTCCGTGTCTCGGGCCCCGTCAGCAGGAAGCGGCAGAGGGAGCAGCGGTGGTGGTGGCCCGGGACTCCCGAGCAGGCAGGCAGAAGTTCAGGTCTCTGCATAAAGCCCCTGAGGGAGCTGAGCCAGGAAGGCGGCCCTGTCCCCACCTGCTCCATCACTGAAGGTCTCTGCATAAAGCCCCTGAGGGAACTGAGCCCGGGAGGTGGCCCTGCTCCCACCCAAGCACCAGAACTTAAGCTCACATTGAATCGCAGCTGTGCCTGCTGCTGAAAGCCCTGAGGCTGGGGAGCAGCATTTGAATCTCAGATCCCAAGCACTAGCTGGGCAGATCTAGGCAGGGGTGGAGAGGAATCTCAGAAGTCAGGTAACTGGCTGGGAAAATGCTCAGAAAAAGGAAGCAGAATAAGACCATAGAGAGCTACTTTATTAGGGAAGAGATGTTCCTTCCCACCTTCATTTCTGATGATGAAGTACAATGCCTGCCATCAGGGAAAGATGTGGAGGGCGAGGCCTCGGTATCCCAGATATCCCAGGGGGATGTCGGGTGGGCTCAGGCCATGGAAGAGCTCAAAAAGGATTTTGAAAATCAAGTTAGAAAGGTGGAGGAAAAACTGGGAAGAGAAATGAGAGAGATGCAAGAAAACCATGAAAAACGGGTCAATACCTTGGTAAAGGAGAGTAAAATAAAATGCTGAAGAAAATAACACCTTGAAAAATAGGCTCACTCAATTGGCAAAAGAGGTTCAAAAAGTCAATGAGGAGAAGAATGCTTTCAAAAGCAGAATTAGCCAAATGGAAAAAGAGGTTCAAAAGCTCACTGAAGAAAATAGTTCTCTCAAGATTAGAATGGAACAGATGGAGTCTAATGACTTTATGAGAAACCAAGAAATCATAAAACAAAACCAATAGAATGAAAAAAATGGAAGAGAATGTGAAATATCTCATTGGAAAGACAACTGACCTGGAAAATAGATCCAAGAGAGACAATCTAAAAATTATGGGACTACCTGAAAGCCATGATCAAAAAAAGAGTCTAGACATCATCTTTCATGAAATTATCAAGGAAAACTGCCCTGAGATTCTAGAACCAGAGGGCAAAATAAGTATTGAAGGAATCCATCGATCACCGCCTGAAAGAGATCCAAAAAGAGAAACTCCTAGGAACATTGTGGCCAAATTCCAGAGTTCTCAGGTCAAAGAGAAAATATTGCAAGCAGTTAGAAAGAAACAGTTTCAGTATTGTGGAAATACAATCAGGATAACACAAGATCTAGCAGCTTCTACATTAAGGGATCGAAGGGCGTGGAATAGGATATTCCAGAAGGCAAAGGAACTAGGACTCAAACCAAGAATCACCTACCCAGCAAAACTGAGTATTATACTTCAGGGGAAAATATGGTCTTTCAATGAAACAGAGGACTTTCAAGCATTCTTGATGAAAAGACGAGAGCTGAAAAGAAAATTTGACTTTCAAACACAAGAATGAGAAGAAGCATGAAAAAGTAAACAACAAAGAGAAGTCATAAGGGACTTGCCAAAGGTGAGCTGTTTACCTTCCTACATGGAAAGACAATATTTGTAACTCTTAAAACGTTTCAGTATCTGGGTAGTTGGTGGGACAACACACAGACGTACACACACATGCACACACACATGTACATGCATGCACGCACACACACATACACACATGCATGCACACACAAAGACAGAGAGCACAGAGTGAATTGAATAGGATGGTACCATATCTTAAAAGAAATTAAGGTAAATGGTGAGAGAGAAATGTAGTGGGAGGAGAGAGGGTGGAATGTAATGGGGTAAATTATATCTCATTCAAGAGGCAAGCAGGAGACTTTTTAGTGGAGGGAAAAAGAGGAGAGCTGAGAAAAAAACATGAAGTTTACCCTCATCACACTCGACTAAAGGAAGGAATAAAATGCACACTCATTTTGGTATGAAAACCTATCTTACAGTACAGAAAAATGGGGAAGAAGGAGATAAGCAGGGAGGGAGGGATGATGGCAGGGAGGGCAATGGAAGAAGGGAGCAATTTGAGGTCAGCACTCTTGGGGAGGGACAGGATCAAAAGACAGAATAGAAACAATAGGGGGCAGAATAGGATGGAGGGAAATACAGTTAGTCTTATACAACACATCTGTTATTGAAGTCATTTGCAAAACTACACAGATATGGCCCATATTGAATTGCCTGCCTTCCGAAAGGGAATGGGTGGGGAGGGAGGGATGGGGAGAATTTGGATCTCAAAGTTTTAGCAACAGCTGTTGAGTATTGTTCTTGCTACTAGGAAATAAGAAATACAGTTAATGGGGAATAGAAAGTCATCTGGCCCTACAGGACAAAAGAGAAGATGGGGACAAGAGAAAGGAGGAATGATAGAAGAGAGGGCAGATTGGTGATAGGGAAAATTAGAATGCTTGGTGGATTGGGGTGGGGGAGGGGACAAATGGGGAGAAAATTTGGAACCCAAAATTTTGTGAAAATGAATGTAAAAAGTTAAATAAATAAATAAATTTAAAAAAAAAATAGACCTTCCCTCATCTTTACCCTTTCCATTTCCCATCATTGTCTCTGCCTCTAACCGACTAAAATTATCTTCTATTTATGTTCTTTCATATTTTTGTTCACTTGCATTTGTACATAGTTTCTGATAGAATGTTAAGAACCTTAGGGTAGAGATTGTTTTGGCTCTTGTCATCGCATCCCTATCCATTACCTAGCACAATGCCTGGCATCTATTCTTAATAAATGCACATTGCATGATTGAAAAATAAGACAGAGATTCCCTTACATCAAATTTATGGCAACATATAGGCAAGAATTCTAAAGAATGAGAAGGCATGGAAGAGTTCCAACTTGCACTGATGGAGACAAAACTGATAAAATCATGCATCCATCAAAATGCCAAAAATACAAACTCTTTCAGTAGGCATTTGCATGGACAACCTCAAACATTAGGAGTATTGGGAATAGAGAAGATTCCATTTCTTATCCCTCTTCCTTTTTACCTAGCCTTTTCTAAGCATACTATCATCAATTCAAAAAAAAAGCAGAGGGGAAACAAATCAAGAAGCTATAACTGATTGAAGTGTAACAAAAGAGAAAGCTACAAAGCTTTTGTCCTGCTCTTTTTCCTGGCTCTATGTGTCTTATGGTCATTGTCTCCCTTTTACATTTCATTATTTTTCTCCATGCATAGAATATACTTCTTTCTCTGTGTCTGATTAAATCATATCTATTCTTCAGGATGTAGAATAAGAAGTTCTTCTTCTAAGAAGTCCTTCCTGACTGCTCCAATTCCTTTCCTTGGAAATATTTATACTTTTTTATAATACATACCTCATAATTTTATCACTTCATTTTTATTGTGAATTATTTCTAATAGGAAATTCTTACCTCTCCAACATGACAGTTGCCTCCTTGGAAACTAAAACCATACATTACATTTTTCTTCTGTTGCATTTATAACAGCACCTGAGATACTTTGAGCCCTCCCCCATTCCATAAAATAGATACTAAATTGGATTTTTTCTTTGTTGGGGAGCAGGTTAAATTCAGTTATTTTGGAAACAACTGCACAATAAAGTATAATAGGTTATCCCTTAATAATAGCTAGCATTTATAGAGGGCTTTAAGGTTTGCAAAGTGGCTTAACTGTTATTTCATTTGATCCTTACACCAACCTGTGAAGAGCAAGTTCTATTATCCTCATCTTACAGATAAAGAAACTGAGGCAGAGAAAGAGTTAAGTACCTTGCCCAGCATTATACATCTATTAAATGTCTGAGACAGGATTTAAACTCAAGTCTTCCTAACTCCAAGTCTAACACTCTCTCCACTGCACCAACCCAGGTATTTTTTTTTATTTATATGTGACTAATATGGGCAAGAAATTTGACCTCTGTGAGGCTCAGTTTATTTATTTGTAAAATGAAGGTCCTGGACTAGATGATTTCCTTCTAGCACTCTGTCTTAACCTACAATCATTCTAAGGTAATATTATCTCTTTTTCCTCAAATTTCTCAGAGCAGCCATTGATTTCTGCCCAGAACTTTTAGTGTGCTTTGTATCATGGTCATTTTTGCATATGTCTTTTCCAATCTGTTAGATGGCAAGGTCCTTAAGAAAATATCAGTCTTTTTATCTTGAATATCTAACATAGCATCCTACATAAGCGAGGACCTTAATAAAGGTTCATTGATTAAAATTACAATAAACTTGATGAAATTCAATAAATTATTTCCAAACTATTTTGTATATTTAGCTGTACCTTAGCTGTAAAAAAATAGAACTATCGTAAGAGCTCCATGAACTTACATTACAAAGTCTGCTAGCATCCTTTAATGAATATAATCTTAATATTAATGCCATAAAACATATGCCAAGTTATGCATTATTTTCCCTTTGTAAAAATATTCTGTTCTTGTGTGAAACTTTTCAAATAAATCTCATTTGATTTTCTTGCTGACCAGTCATTTCAAACACAGAAAAAATGCACCACTTTTATTTGGGCTAAATCTGCTCAACACAGAATGAATTAAACTTCAGTGTAAAGCAGAGTCAAAAGTCACAGACAGGATAAAAGGAAGTTCTCTGACATTATGTCAGACCTACATGTCTATTAATACATTTTGAAAAATTTCAAATTGAATTTACCAATGGTTTCTTCTTTCACATATTTTCTTGACAGCAAACTTTCTGATTTTTTTAGGGAACTAAATTTCAGAGAATTGACAGTTTTATATTGGATATATGTGTAATATATCCATATATATGGAAAATTTTATCATTCATATACTCTATTTGTTCATTCATTCATTAGTATTTATCAAGCTTTTAAGTACCTACTTGGAATTAATCAATATACATTTATTAAGCATCTATATGGACTAAGTGTTGAAGATACTATGACAAAATTAAAACAATCCCCTTCTTCAAAGAGCTTACTTTCTAATGAACATATGTACATATGTAAATAAACAGAAGATGCTAAGTAAGTACAAAGCAACCTTAGAGGAGAAAGTAATAGCAATTGGACGGGAAGGAGGGTAGTGTCCAGGATACATTTCTTATAGAAGGCCTCTCTCTCTTGAGCTTTGCCTGGATGGAAAGCAGGGATTCCAAGAGGCAGAGATGAGAAGTGAAAGCATTGAAAGAAAGAAATGGGATCTTCTGTGAAAAGCTTTAAAGCCTAAACATTTTTATATCTTATAAAAAGGAAGCCACTAGAATTTATTGAGTGGGGTAAATCTCATGATCTGATATATGTTTTAAGAAAATTGCTTTAGGGGTTGTTTAGCAGGTGAATTGGAGTGGAAAAACCATAGAGGATGAAACAATTAGAAGGCTTTGGCAAAAATCTAGATGAGAGGTAATGAAGGGCTAAACTAGGGTGGTAGCTAAGAAAATGGATACAAGGAGACACAGAAACAAGAAATGTTATAGGACAGAATCAACAGGATTTATGTGGGGTAAATGAGAGTGAGGAAATGAGCGAGTCACCAAGATTGTGAGTCTGACAGAATGGAATGATAGTGGAACCTTAGAAAGTAACAGGGAAGGGCAGAATTGAGGAGAAATATGTTCACTGCTGTTCACTTTGGAAAGAATAGTTTTAATTGATTGATGTAGAAGTCATCTTATATAAGGTTTAGAAGAGTAAAAAGAAAAGAATGAAGGCAAGGCTATAAAAAGACTTTCTCAAGTTTAGCTGAGAAGGAGAGAGAGCATATAACCAGAGGATAATATAGCCAGCAGGCAGGGTAAGTCTAATGAAGTTTGAGCTTGGGACAGAATGGAGCACAAGCTGTAGGCAATAAGAAAAGGTTAGCTAATAGATAGGTTGCTTTGTATCAGATATGTCAAAGATGAATTAGCAGGAGAAAAGAAGTTGAATGATAGCAGGACTGGTTGGATATGTGGGATGATGAGATGGGTAAAGTCCTCTGATATTTCATCCTGGCATGGAGGTGACACTGAGTTCTTGAATGCTACACCTATGGAATAAAAAGCCTTGGTAGGTCTTAGAAAAGTGGAAAAGGCTTCATATATGGGCACAGTTAAATACTATATTTTGAGAGAAGCCTAATCCTGGCATCTTCTGGGAATATCAACACCAGAAAGGTGATGGTTCTTGGAAATGATTTTCCTTTCATACCATACCCACTCTTAAAGACTCTACTCAAATGAGATAATCATACAGTACTTAGCACAGATCCTGAAAAAGCAATCACAGTGTAAATGTTAGCTATCATTATTAGAAATCAACAAATACTTATCAAGTATCTGCCATATAAAACTTAGCCCTAGGCTCTAGGGATATAAAGGATAGTGCCTATACTCAATGTATTTACACTCTGATAGAATTCATTACATTGCACTTTACTAGATTTTATCTTCTACAACAATGTAGCAAATAGTAGAGTTCCATTAAGTTAAAAACTGGTTTTGTGGTATGTGTCAATAAGAGTACTTGTACTGACAAAATGTAAGGTCTTTAAAGTATCAAAGCATTTATGGAATTTTGTCCTTTAAAACCAACATTTGTCTGCCATGGAAGTATACAAAACAGTCTTTTTCTAATTTGTAAAGACAAATTATTTACTGAAAAGATACAATTTATATCATTATAAAATAAATAATAAGAGTAGGATTAAAGATAGAAAAAATTTTTTTTTAAATTCTAAGTAAGGCTTTTCATTGTTTTCTATGGAAGGCTACATGAAATGTGTTAGAAAATCCAATCATTTTGCTGTTTTCAAGTATGTAGACATTTGACAAAATGTAGAAAACACATCTGAGTGACTATATTTTTTTTATTTTCCCCCCACTGATTTTGATATTGTATGGACATGAACTAAATATAATTTAATAGGTGTAATTTAGAGAACTTTGGTAAAATTCTTTTTAAAAAAATATTTATTTTCAGTTTTCAACATACCCTTCAACAAAATTTTGAATTTCAAATTTTCTTCCCATCTCCCCCCTCCCCTTACCCCAGGACAGCATATATTCTGATTACCCTTTCATCCAAACTGCCTTCCCTTCTATCATACCCTCCCCCTTTATCCCCTGCCCTTCTATTATCCTATAGGATAAGACAAATTTTTATACCCCATTGACTATATATCTTATTTCTTAGTAGCATATAAAAACAATTTTTAACATTCGTTTTTAAATCTTTGAGTTCCACCTCCTCTCCCTTCCCACTTCCCCATTAATCCCCTCAGTGAAAAGGCAAGCAATTTTGATACAGGTTATACACGTGTAGTCATGGAAAACACTTCCATAACAGCCGTTGTGAAAGACAATATTTCCCTCTATCCTGTCCCAGCCTCCATTTATTCTATTCTGTCCTTTGACCTGTCCCTCTACAAAAGCATTTGCTTCTGATTACCCCTTGCCCCAATCTGCCTTCCTTTCTATTATCCCGCCTCTCTTATCTTTTTCCCTTGTACTGTGCTATAGGGAAACATAAACTTCCATACCCAACTGAGTGTGTAAGTTATTGCCTTCTGAAGTCAAATCAGATGAAAGTAAGGCTCACTTATTCCTTCACATCTTGCCCCCATTGTAAAATCTCTTTCTTACTTCTTTTATGTGAAATTATTTACTACATTCTACTTTTCTCTTTCTTTCTCTTTTTCCTAGTAGTACATTCCTCTCAAAATTTAATTTTGATTTTAGATATTATCCCTTAATATTAAGCTTGTCCTGTTCCCTCTGCCTTTCTCTCTCTCCCTCCCCCTGCCTCTCTCTCTCTCTCTCTATATATATATATATATATATAGAGAGAGAGAGTGTGTACATATATCTGTATATGTTCATATGTATATATGTGTGTATGTATGTATGCATTCCCTCTAACTACTCTAATTCTGAGAAAGATTTCATGAGTTACAAATATCATCTTTCCATGTAGGAATGTAAACAATTCAACTTTAATAAATCCTTTATAGTTTTATCTTTCCTGTTTACCTTTTCATGCTTCTCTTGATTCTTATGCTTGAAAGTCAAATTTTCTATTCAATTCTAGTCTTTTCAATAAGAATGCTTGGAAAGTATTCTATTTCACTGAAGTTTCATTTTTCACCTAAAGTATTATGCTCAGTTTTGCTGGGTAGATGATTTTTGCTTTTAATCCTATCTTCTTTGACCTCTGGAAAGTCATATTCCAATCCCTCCAGTCCCTTAATGTAGAAGCTGCTAAATCCTGTATTATCTTTATTGTGTTTCCACACTACTTGAATAATTTCTTTCTGGCAGCTTTTAATACTTTTTTCCTTGACCTGGGAACTCTGGAATTTGGCTACAATATTCCTAGGAGTTTTCCTTTTGGGATCTTTTTCAGGAGGTGACCATTTAATTCTTTCCATTTCTATTTTACTTTATGGTTCTAGAATATCAGGGCAGTTTTCCTTGTTAATTCCTTGAAAGATGATGTCTAAACTCTTTTGGTTTTCATGACTTTCAAGTAGTCCAACAATTTTTAAAATATATTTCCTGGATCCATTTTCCAGGTCAGTTGTTTTTCCAATGAGATAATTCACACTGTTGTCTAATTTTTCATTCTTTTGGTTTCATTTTATAATTTCTTGATTTCTTATAACATCATTAGCTTCCATTTGCTCCATTCTAATTTCTAAGAAATTATTTTCTTCAGTGAGCTTTTGGACTTCTGTTCTATTTGGCACATTCTGCTTTTTAGGCATTCTTCTTCTCATTGGCTTTTTGGACCTGTTTTGGCATTTGGGTTAGTTTAATTTTAAAGTTGTCATTTTCTTCAGTATTTTGGGGGTTTTCCTTTAGGAAAGTGTTGACTCATTTTTTTCATGATTTTCTTGTATCATTATCATTCCTTTTCCATTTTTTCCCCTACTTTTCTTACTTGATTTTCAAAATCCTTTTTGAACTCTTTCATGACATGAGACTAATTCACATTTTTCTTGGAGGCTTTGGATGTAGGAGCTTTGGGTTTTTTTGTCTTCTTGTGGTTGTATGTTTTGATCTTCCTCATCATCAATGATATAAGAAAATAGTTCTTCACCAAGAATGTAACAATCTATAGTCTGTTTCTTTTTTCCCCATTTGCTCATTTTCCCAGCCAGTTACTTGGCTTCTGATCTATTTGTTATTTGGAGGGCTCCAAAAGCAGCTTTTACTTCAGTAGGGGTTACTGCTACCCTGGTGCTGGGGCTTAAGCTGGACCATGCTTCCCCCTCAGCCAGGTAAGAAACCCTTCCCACTGACCTTCAAAACTGTCTTTAGTATTTGTGGGTTGAGAAGTCTGGACACCACAGCAGCCTTCAGTGATTCAGTTCCTTAAAGCTAGTTCCAGCTCAGTTCATGCTGGCACGGCCCACGTCAAATTGCACTCCGTTCCCAACCTAGTACGATAGAACCTTCCTCTCAATATTCCAAATTGTCTTGGAATAGAAATTTGCTTCAGTCTCTCATTTTATGGTTTCTGCTGCTCTATGATTTGTATAGAGTCATTTTTACAGGTTTTTTGAGTGGTTTGTGGGGAGAGCTCTAGTAGGTCTCTGCTTCTACTCTACCATCTTGGCTCTGCCCTTTGATAAAATTCTTGTTCTTTGGCTTTTCTTGGGAGTCATACTGATACCAACATATCATGATGCTTTGGTATCTAAATGTTTATAGATGTGTTATGTTATATACAATGTCATAATACAAACAGGCTACAAACAGCTATAGTTTCTAACCTCTAAAAGATAATAAACATCTTAAATTGAACATTTCATTAAAATTGTTTAACATCAATACAGTCAATGCAACTTGTTTTCAGTGTATAAGCTAAATTTTCTTCATTCCTTCAAAGCCTCCTTTAATATGTTTTATGTCTATTCATCCTCATTCACTTTTCATGTATCTTACGCATTTAAGTATCTGCTTCATTCTTTGCTTTTATTTTAAATCTACTTTGCAAAATTGTTATGTCTTTCCTTCTTTGAACACATACACATACACACACACATAATATCTATTGGTATTAATGGAATTCTTGATGGACCATAATTTATTTAACCATTAATTATAGCTTAACATGTAGATCACTTCCATATTTTTATAATTCCACATAAGGATGCTATAAAACTATCTGGGCATATAGTTGTTTTTTTTCTTAATAACATTTCTTGGGTATATCCATATATTACAATCTAATATGATGATCATATAAGTAATTGAAGTAGATGAAATTTTTTCATAAGCAAAAGAACTTTATGATTAAATATCCTGGTACACAAGATATCCACATATGTACACACATAAAGACACACAGAAGAAATTGACAAATTTAAATAAAAATAAACATAATACCTTTTAAAATAGCTTTGATATGAATCAATACATTTCTTTCAAGAGTGCTGCTATGAGTATGTGAGTATTATTAATGACTACAAGTACCGAGAAAATGTCTAATAAAACCAAGGTGTCTTTCAATCAATGAAAAATTAAGTAGATTTAATACAGTAGGATTGAAAAAAGTCATTGTAAGTAATTGTCCATCTAACCCATGTGTGACACTAAGTATGATATATAGTATTATACTCTAATTTTTAGGTAAGAGCTTTATTATCAAATTACTTTGAAACATTAGTGTCAGAGGTTAGATAGCTCTTTCACTATTTATTTGTGTTCTGAGCAGGAAGGTCACCTTTCCTTGTAATATCCAATTTATATATTTTGCATGTCCCTGTGGTTAATAATACGAGTTTTAAAATAATGCAATGATATTATCTAATGGAACAATAGCAATCTATCCTTACAAATATCTGGAGAAATTAAAAATACACTACAAAAAATGATGGATTGTCTTGATTTAAAATGATCACTCAGTCTATGGTAAGCTTAATTTAACTACATGATGAGTGTCACCTGGCATCTCCTTTCTCTCTTCAAATTTGGAGCCTGAGAAGAAACATCTTTCATTTGTATCTGGAATGTCACTGACACACATTAGCTCTTGCAGCAGGGAAAAAAAGTTCATCTGTCTTCTATAAGCACTGTCACTTTCACAGAGATCTCAGATTTATATTTTGGGGGGATTTTGTTGCTGTAAGCTTGCTTCGCTCATTGCCCACCCAAGGAACCTCTAATTATTCCTACCTAATTTTAACAGTGATTTTGTAACATTAGGTCAATGACAAATACCTGCTTTAGGGGCCACACAATATACCTTCAGTAACATCCCTTTAAAAGGTGAAATCACTGTATCATAGGTTCTTTCTAGTAATTGATATTTGAACCTCTTTACATGCGAATCAAAGAAAGAAACATTGAATTTGGTGCTTTATTAAGTAAGTGTAGGTTACAGGAACTTCACTTCGCAATGTGTTATCACAATAGTTTTGTGAATTTATTCTCTTTGCCTGCAAACAGGAAAAGACACACGGGGGGAAGGGACAGACATCATCTCCTTCTCTAGCTTTTTACTTCTACTCCATCCAAGTTGCCTTCCTGCTCATTTACTAGAAATCTTAAAATACCATAACTGAGATTGTATTGTAGTACCTTTAAATTCACTAATGTTGTGTCCATTAAATAAATATTGATACCTGATCAAGGAAAAGTAATTATTGTTTAAAAAAACAGGGAAAATAAATTCTAGAAGAACAGAAAAATATCCGTTGTTGAAGATATTTTGCAATGTATCACAAAATATAAATCAAAATGCAAATGTACTTGGAGCAATCTCCTTCTGTCTTGTCAAAGAACCCAGTTCTCTCTTTCTCCAAAAGGCTATTTTGAATAGTAAAAATTTTCTTTAGGCTTTCAACAACGTTCTCCGTTGAAGTACATCTGCAAGATTAATGTCCACCTCTGCCTGGGACCATGAGTCTACAATACTTATCCATCTCATAGCATGTTGAGAAGAATAACTAATAAAAAAAGTTATATATGACTTTTTAAAATAAATCACTTAGTAAATGTCAAAGAAAAGTACATTTAACCATCTTCTTGTCCAGTGTGCATTCAGAATAATGCAGTAATCATTTGTGCTGAAACTGCTTCACTAATGAAATTCTACCCCTATCTGTCCCCCTCATATTGTCTCCCAGAGTGTGGCTCTGAATGGGGTAGATGTATGAGAAATGGAAAATGGCAAGAATCCAGTCTCAACATTGTGACTGCTACAAAAGGAAAAGGAATAGTACTGTGAGGGGGAATGAATCAACCAGCACTTTTTTAAAGATAAGAGTGTCAGAATTTACTTTCAGACTACAGTTGTTACTGAAAGCCTTGCACCTGCTCCCACTGCTTGTACTTCTCTTTCCCCTAAGGCACTATGTGCAGTGATTTAGCAAAACTCTGGCTATCTGAAATACTCCAGAGGTGAGTCATTCTTGGTCTTAAAGCACCAAAACATTTTAAAATTTTATATTAATTATATCATATTGAAAACTTCTTTAAAATGGGTTACTTTCCTTGACTTCTTAAATAAACTATTCTAAAAAAAATAACAGACCCCTTGAAGGTTTGTGGTTATTTAGGCAGGAGTAATTGGCTAAATGTAATGAGATTCAATATATTATAGGTGTTTTCTTTGAACCTGAGCCTTCAAGGACAAACGTGGCCTTCTAGGTCCTTAAGTGTGGCCCTTAGACTGAATCCAAACTTCACAGAACAAATCCCGTTAATTAAAGGATTTGTTCTGTAAACCTTGGCTTCAGTGAAAGGGACAAAACCAAGGACCTAGAAGGTCACATGTGGTTCTCTACTCTTGGGATAGCCACTAGGTGATTTGTTTGTGGAATATAATGAATCATAAAATAAATTTTAAAAATATACAAAATCATCCTTAGTCTTAGTGAAGGTATTACAGTAGGAAAAAAGGAAGGAAGGAAGGAAAAGAAAGAAAAAGAAAAAGGGTGCTAAAATGCACTCAATTTTTATATTCTTAACATTTAACTGTTTGACAACTGTTGCGTGGATAGGCCAGGAAAGAGCTGAGCAATGCGCAAATTAACATTCTTATAAGAAATGAAAGCAAATGGCATTTTTCAAAGAATTGAACTGAAAACAGAATTCTCCTCAGAGGGGTAAAAAAGTAATTGGTAGAGTTGGTTTCATCTTGTTCCCAGAGGCAACAAGAAATATTATTTCATAGGATATCTGGTCTTCACACCTTGCAGTGCTCTTAATAAACCTAAATAAGTAGACAGCAGTGAAGCCAATTACACCTTATGAGTCAACATATGTTGCAGATAAGGCAGAAATAGAAAAATTAAATGAAGAGTTTGACAAAATTCTCCAATATCCAAGCCTATATATATATATATATATATATATATACATATATATGTATATATATATAAAGATAAATAGATTACTAGATTGAATGTGTGTGTGTGGCTGTGATTTTGTGTGTGTGTGGAGAGAGAGATACACATACCTTGATACCATTTGGAAAGGTAGTATAACAAAATATCTTCAAAAAACTATGGTTCAAGATTGAGGAATGAAGAAAGAAAGCCAAAGTATCTTAGAATACTACAAACATCACACTTATACATCACGATTACTCTCTTTGAGAAGTAGAACAACAGATATTGAATGTGGTGATCATCACACAAGATGATACATAACCAAAATAATAAAGACGATATGTTGACAGACAGAAAACAACTTCAGTGGAAGTCAGAACAGTTATTTATTGAGAGACTGAACAAGAAATGTTTAAAACAAGATCAACATTACCATTAAATTAGAACAAAAAAAGGGATAAAGAATATTAATGATGAGAAATGGCTTGTACTATCACAGCCCCAAATAATCAAAAGCAAAGAAAGACAAAAATAAGCCTGAAAAATTAGCATGAGACCCAACTTAAACAGATTGTCCAGAAAGCACTCATAACTGGAAATGGAAAGAAAACTATAAACTAGGAACATATAACTATGAAACGACAGATTTTGCAGTATTCTATAGTCAGATATTCTCATCATCAATGACAGTGAAGCCACCACATTTAGACTCTAAAACCTCAGTCATCAATGTCATATGATGAAAAGGAAATACAACTAAAGATAAAGATGACAAGAATAGCTGAACCTGACCACAAACATCTTTGATGGAGAAAACCATTTTGAAGTATTAAGAAGTCAGGGAGACAACTGTTGTGTGATGGAAGATGTGGGACAAAAATCATATTATCTCTCAGAATTCTTTATCCAGAAGAGTAGGTATACTGTTTTCCACAGGACAGAGGGACTTGTGTGAATAAAATTACAGCAGATTCTTTTCCATATGCTTCTCAAAGTTTATTCTTTTAGTGAAATATAAGGCCCTAAGTCCATATAAAATAAGTTTATGGACTTATTAGGTGATAGCTGAATTTTAAGAGGAAGGTTAGCTCATAGAGCACAAGGCAGCTAAGAGAAATTCATTTTAGAAAAGAGTTCAGAGTTCACACACCTATATATAACATATGTTTATATTCTCCCCAGTAGAAGGTGATCTCCTTGAAAGTAAAAGTTCCTTCAGTTTTGCCTGGAAGAGTAGTGCAGGGGAAAAAGGGAGGGAACAAGCATTTATTAAGCACTTAGACTTTTGTCTATTTAGTTTCAGTTCGTTTCACTGTAGTATATGGGCTTCGGTTTACATATCACATCCTCCAGTTGAATGCAAGCTTATTTAGGACACTTTTTTGTCTATTAGTTGGATCTTCATATCCTCAGTTCCAAGCAGAGTGTGTTACACGTGGTGATGGTTTAGTAAATCTTGTTTCCTTTCGTTTTTCAACTGAAATGAGAACAGAAGAGCTTGATGATTATCTATTAAGAGACTATATGTATCCTCTGCACATACATGCTAACTACAAATGAATTATGGTAGCTTGGGATTGTCCACATACTTGCCACACACTTTAATTCTAAACAAACACTAAGCACTATTTGCAATATTCCATGTCAAGCATTGAGTAATGCAAAGATTAATAAGAACACCATTTCTTCCCACAAAAAGCTTCATCAAGCACAAAAGAATTTAGTACTTAGCTATTCTTTGAAGGAGAGGTTGGAGGAAAAAGTCATTTGTCATTCTGTCATTTTTCAGTCATGTCTGACTCTTTATGACCACATTTAGGGTTTTCTTGTCAAAGATACTGGAGTGGTTTGCCTTTCCCTTCTCCAGATCATTTTACAGATGAGGAAACGGAAGCATTCTTGGTTAAGTGATTTGCCCAAGGTCACATAGGTAGTAAGTATTTGAGAACAGATTTGAACTCAGGAATTTAAAACATCCTGATTTCAAATCCACACCTTTTTCACGGCACTACCTAGCTGCCCTACAATAACAACTCTTTCAACAGGTCATTTCTAGTACTTTTCATCATTGCTCCCAATTCTCTGAGAAAACCAGACACTTCATTTTCCTGTTGTGTTCATGGGACTGTTTACCCATCTTGTAACTATAATTTAAAACATTCTAAGATCTATGTCGAAGAGATGATAACAATAGTGTTTTCCATTTTCTATATCTATGTTTCAGTTTCTGCTTCATTCTAAAATAGGGTAACATGATTCTGCTCGATAAATACCATAGTATGTATCATTGCATGTTATCACTGAACAACCAAGACAATGAGATCATAAGCTGTTATCTACATAAGTAATATATTTTTGTCTTGGATGAGTTCAATATTTTGGTGAGTCTGCAATTCAGTTTATCAATAAAATACTTATGTTATTAATTTCAGTGTTAGTTGACTTCTTGTTCCAGAACCTACCTTTTAAAAAGTGATTCTCAATTAAAAAATTACTTTCAGTAATAGAGCAGCTTTGATCCCATTTTCCCCCATCTTTTCTAT
This sequence comes from Bettongia penicillata ogilbyi, assembly GCA_023548195.1. Lineage (NCBI taxonomy): Eukaryota > Metazoa > Chordata > Mammalia > Diprotodontia > Potoroidae > Bettongia > Bettongia penicillata. The sequence continues at coordinate 22,355,868 of JAJHZJ010000470.1, forward strand.
CCAGCTTTTTAATATTAATAACACATGAGCACTGTGATGTTAACAATATTCTCAGCATGCCTAGGCACAATACTGTGAAATTCTATATGGTTCTATTAGCATTAATTGGCAACATTGCCCCTGATAGACAAGCTATTATCTACCTAAGCCCTACTTGCCTCATTCTGAATATTTATCTTTATCCAACTGCTAGAGTCAAGATCTTTCTGTATTGTTTTCTCCCATGGAGGGTGATTTATTTGATAAAATGGTTTCAAACACAATTTCTTCCCAAATTATCCTATCCATTCCATTATTTCTTTTCTATTATCCTGAGTCTCTAAAACACTGAGTGAAAAGATGAGGTGCCAAGTTCACTGTAACTTTTAGAAACTGAGATTGACACAGTTAAGTTCTTTGATGAGATTCTGTGATATCCCCTTGTCATTCCAATTAATACCAACTGCTGATGGACCAAAAAAAAAGCTTTCAGTGGCATCTCTGAAATTTGATGTAAATACATGTGTAGAGATATTCAATATTTGCCATTGAGTTTATTTCCTTACCATGAAGACACCTATTTTTATTTAGTAAGTGACTTCTTATACATGAGTTAGATCTAAAATTAGCCTTCAGTATTTGAAAAAGGATAGGACCAACATAGGGACATATCTCATCTTTCCTAAGTGTGAGAATAACTTCCAAAATCTGAAGATGTATATCCAAAATATCAGTAAGTTATCTAAACTTAAATCTGTTTATTCTGCTGATTTGATTATTTCCACTGAAGAAATCTCACTACATATGCTTTCCTTATCATCTCTATCTGTATATAGAACATTATAAACATTCTACTATATTTGTTTTGTCTCTGAACATTCATTTATTCTGAGTCTTTTTGTTATTCCTAAAACCCAACAATTTATCAGTATTGTCTTCTGTTCACTGAAATATTTCTTTCATTTCATTGAATTATCATCCATCTTCTATGCAAACCACACAGTTAAATGACGTGCTGTCATTTGGGATGTAAAATAAGGGGGTAAAATCCATAGCTTTCTTGCCTCTGGGACCCTTATTTGAATTTAATATTCTCAAGGGAATAAAACATAATACTGTAATAAAACTCAACATTGCAAAAGGAAACAATCTTCCCTATATACCTATCGGTATATTGTCCACATACAATATTGAATAGCTGCCCAATTAAACTAAATATTTTTAGCAAATCAAAGAGTTGAGAGAATTCTAGGAAGATGGCAGAGGATAGTAAAATTCCAAACCCCCAAAATTTTTCCCATGAATAAAGTAAAATAGCACCTCTGAGTGAACAGAGACTGGCTAAAATAAGCAATAGTTGGGGCAGAACAGGGGTCTTCCTAGCAACTGGAGAAGATCCGAAGAAAAAAATCTCAGGACCAAGGTTTGGTCCCTGTGAAGTGTAAACATATCCATGAGGGTAGCTGGGTTGGGAAGTAGCCAAGGTCCCAGACACAGAATTCTCAGTCCCTGGACAGTGTGGGGTGTCAGGCAACTGGGTGCGGGAAGACTGAGGGAAGCTCTGCTGATAAAGGATGCCAAGCCCAGCTGTGCTGAGGAGACTCATAGTACTGGGCAAAAAGGAACCAGCACGTGCCTGGTGATTGCAGAAGCAGTAGAGTCAGGATTCAGCTGGCTACAGGCATTTACAGGAAGGCAGACTTCTTAGTTTTGGTTCTAGGACAGAGGGGAGAACTAAAGGAGCATCTGAAGACAGAGGCAACATCCCTTATACCTCAGGACTAGATTCAATGACAATAATAAGCTGCTATATTTTTTTAATGAGCAGGCAAAGGAAAAGTAACCCAACTACAGGAATCTATTATAGGAATAGAGAAGGCCGGAATTCATCTTTAGAGGAGTATACTGAAGAAAAAAAATGTTACTCCTACCTCAAAGAGTAACATCAAATGGTCACTTGCTCAGAAATCATTCACTGAAGAATTTTTAAAAGACTTCAAAAATCAAATGAGAGATATTGAAGAATTATTTCTTTTTTGATCAGAACATCCCAAGAAAAATGAGATTATGAAAAGAAAGTCAACCAACTGGAAAAGGAGATCCAGAATCTCAAGGAAGAAAAAGAGTTTTTGAAAATTAGAATTGGGAAAGGGAAGCAAAGAGAAGTCAATGAAATTTTAAGAGACCAAGAAATAATAAAACAAAATAGAAGAGAATGTGAAACATCTCATAAGAAAAACAATTGATCTAGAAAACAGATCAGGAAGAGAAAATCTAAGAATAATTGGACTACCTGAAAGCTACAATCAAAAAAAAAAAAGAATTTCAATACAATAATACAAGAAGTAATTAAAGGAAAATGTCCTGAAACATTAGAACAAAAAGAGAAAGTAGAAAAAGAAAAAATGCACCAATTACCACCTGAGAGAGATCCCACAAGGAAAACCTGCAAGAATAGCATAGTTATGTTCCCTCAGCTCAAGAATATTTCTAGTAAAAAGAAAAATAAAAAATAGCAATTCAAATATGATGAAGTCACAATTAGAATTATAGAAAAGCTAGCAGCAATGACACTAAAAGACCATAGTGTCTTGGAACACTATACACCAAAGAGCAAAGAACTTGGGTTGTGATCACAAAATACATGTCAAGCAAAGCTAAGCATAATCCTGAATGGAAAATAAAAAAAGACATTTGATCAATTGCCAGACTTTCAGCATTTGGTTGCCAAAAAAAAGAACACTGAAATTAATAGAAAATTTGACATTCAAGATCCAAGAGCAATATAAGGTACTTATTAAAGCCTAATTACAGAGACTCAAAGGACAAAATGTTTACTTTTTATATGAGGAAATGTAAAATATATGCCTAAGATTGCTATTAGTAATTGGTTAGTTCGAAGGAAGGGGTAGATCTGAGGATGAAGTGATTCTAAAAAATAAAACCTGTAGGAAAAGGTAAAAAGAGTAATTATCTTATATAAATGAGATGTGAGAGAAAGAATTGACACAGAGCAATCAAATGAGGTAGAAGAGTTGGTAGTTTTAGAACTCTACTGTCATTGGGAGCGGGTTAAAGAGGAAACAATAGTATAACAATCTTCTAATCTGAAAGAAATAAAAGACTAGGGGATAAGGAGGGGGGAGTAGATAAGGGAGGGATTTTTAGAGGGAACTCACATCAGAACTTGGTTAAAGAAAGAACAATTTATATATTTAGAAGGGAATAAAAAATTTCCAAATTTATAAAGAAATAAGAAGGTAAGGGGATATGGTAGGGGACAGAAGGGTGTCTAGGTTAATAGGAATGGGATAAAGAGGGAATAGCATAAATATTAGAAAGGCTACAAAATTCTTCTAAATTATAATAGAAAAAAGGGGTTAAAAAGAAAGGAGTGGAGGATAAAGGATGGATGTTTGGAGGGGAGGGGAGGTTAAGTAATAAGAGGGCAAAATAGCTTGTAGAAGCAAGTAGAGGAGCCAGGAGGAATAGAAAATGAGAGCACACAATCATAAAATAATTATCAGAAGTAGAATTTATTAGGGGAAAAAAAGCAGACAGGAGTAGTCGTCATGATCTCAGACCGAGCATATGAATGTATTTGTCTATATATGTGTATGACTATAGATATCTAAGTATATGTATGTGTATGTGTGTGTATATGTATGTATACATATATCTGTGTGTAAGCATATAAATGTGTGTATAAATGTGCATACACACATTAATACATATAAATATACATCCACTCTTATTTTCAGCCTTCTTGGGGATGGAGGAGAAGAAAGAGGGGAAAAGAACAAAGTAAAAAGTGCAAAGAACAAAAGAAAACTTCCAAGGATGTAAAGAAAAGATGGACAGCTCTGAATACAATATGTACTATTTATAATATAAAATCTCTTGAAATGGAAATTTATAGCTATATATTTTGAATCTTCTTATGTTCTGCTGTGCATATGGCAATGCTTTCTTTTCCTATTTTGTATTTAAGTATAAAATAAATTAATTTTTAAAAAAGAAAATCTAAGAGTTGAAAGAGACATCAGGATTCATCTAATCTATGCTATGTACTTGAATAAGAATCATATATTCAAAAATACTTTAGTATAAAACTAAATAAATATGGAATGAGTTTGAGACCTGGCAGAATAGATCATTTGAAATTCACTATGATCATGAACTTCCTCAAGAGGAATTAAAAGCTCCATTTATTCAAATTTACTTTCATGTGACCTACCTCAAGTATCTGTTATGGGTCTCATTTACCCAATTTATTTATTATCCATTTTCCCAGGGAAGCTCTTTAGGTGTGATATATGATATCCAATGAGAGCCATACATTGCCTGGCATTTATTTTCACTCTGATTTAGTAGAAATAAGATTTTGAAATCAAAATATCAGACCTCTGGCTGATCTAATAGGAGGAAGCCAGTCAGGCAATCAACAGTCTTCACTCTTGAACTATAAACATTCTTCTAAATGATATGGGTAGATGGAAAATATAAAGAAAACATAGTTTCCTTAATGGAGGAAGTTACAATCTCATTGGAAGCCATATATTCCTATATGCAAAAGATAAAATATTTACAAACAGCCAAATAAAAAATAATACAGGGGCAATGGCATAGATAAATACTGATGGAGGAATGCAGTGTAAGGGAAAGAGAGCCCCAGCACTAATGCATGGCAAAGTTAAACAACACGAGTGAATTTACCATTGTTACTGTCCAATTCTGAGAGCTCAGGTATTTTTTTAAATCCTTGTCTAAAAATAACTAAGTCCCATTCAACTGCAAAGCCTCAACTTAGCCTAAAGCTGCACCTGAGCTGCTATATTTATAGTCAGAGCTGGCAATACACATTACAGATACATGCTTTTAACCCTGAAATGAGGAAGATATGCAGTTTCCCCATGGCACAGGATCAGAATATACCAGGACTTATCTACATTAACGACTCTTTGCCCTCTGAGTAGAATGGGGAGAAAGGAATGCAAATGTGGGGAGTCTCATTTTTACCATTGCTTAAACCAAAATAAAACCAGGCAAATAATCAATAAATGAATGAAAGGAACACTTAGATTTTTGTTAAGCAATGAGAATGCAAATATTTAAAAAAAAAGCTAGCTGGTATCTTCTCTCAAGGAGCTTATCTCTAAGTGAGTGTGCATACATATATGCATATACATTATACACATGTACATACGCACACACACACATTCAACTTCAGGGTGAATGGAATAGCTTGGGGCAGATGGCAATGTCTAGATACCCTTAACTAAGATCAGATGATGTTGTCAGGGGTCTGTAGGTCATAGAAGCAGGGAAAATGGTGATGCCTGGTGGTCCTCTCACTCCCTAACAGGACAGGTAACCTCCCTCCAGGAATGTGTTAGAACCACCTTAAGTTCAGAAGAGTTATCTGTGAATTTTTCAGTGCGAGCGCTTATACCTCAGGAATCAGCAAATGGTACAAATCAAGATTTGGTTTGTTGTATTGCTTATTGTCTAGACTTCACGCAATGATGGAGAAAATGTTGATAGTAAAGATTAATCTTAAGTGTGCTATGAATATATTTTTTTCTTCAGAGAATCATTTGTTAAATATTTACCAGCACATCCCTGCTTCCATCCCACTCAAGCTATGTGAGGAATCAGGCAGCCTGGATGGATTTGGGGATGACATCGGCCAGAGGATGGCAAGATGATGGGGAAAAGGAAGTTGAGGGAGAGACAAGCAGGCAAATATTAAGTTACTAAATTGGTAGGTAAATAATAAGAGAAAAATGCCCATTTTATGGGTTTAACATTCTTTGGGGTTTGAAATACAGAGTGCAAAAAAAGTCTTTGTGCATTTTTAAGATTTTATAGATGTCCTGAAATACTATGCAGGGTGTCACAAAGTCTTAGTTTAAGTTTTAGCTCTCAGCTTAAAAAGTAATCATTCTATACAGCATTTCATAGGCTATTTGACATAGTAGATAAAGTTGTCAGACCTTAATTTAGGAAGATTTGAGTTCAAATCTGATCTCTTTCAGTTAGTAGCTATATGACTCTGGCAAGTCATTTAATATTGTTTACCTCAGTTTTCTCACCTGTAAAATGAACTGCAGAAGGAAATAGTAAGCATCTCCAATATCTTTTCTAAGAAAACCTCAAATGGGATCATAAAGAGTCAGACATGGCTGAAAAGTGATTGGCAATAGCACTTCAGTAAGTGACAGCTCATTGCAACTTAAAAAATAACAATATTAATATAATATAATATAAATATAAAAATATTCTCAGGAAAGTAGAGTGTGAACAAAAGAAATCTCATTCAGATCTCTATTAGCTTGTACCACTCTGTCATGGCAAGTACCTACCAAAAATTCAGTTCTTGTTGTTTTGGGGTTTTTTTGCATGAAATATTGCCTAATATTTCAGACATTTAAACAAGGTCTATAGAAGAAATTGTTATTTTTTTTCCATATGTCTTTGAATGATATAATGAATCATGGAAATACACAAGGACTGTGGAATGATTGTAATATAGTGCCAGCATGCTGGGAGTGGGAGCTATTTTAAGAGACAGTACATAGTAATGTCTCATTCTAGCCTCTAACCTTGACTTTCCACAGTTTTGACATGGAGCTTTATAAGGAGGTATTTCTCTCTTCCAGATCTGTAGCTATGGCAGGAGGTATGTAGTTTGCAGTATTAGTTTTCTCTTTCTCCCAAAATGAAATGTGCAAAGGCATTTTTTAAAGCATAGTGTTTGATCACGGTTCTGCTTTATCACTTTCACAAGTTTGCTTTCTGAATTGCTTTCTCATGCTGGGTGTTAGTCTACAGAATCCCCAGGTGCTTCTTTGTGTGTGTGTTACATTTCTTCTAGTTTGGGAAATGGGGTGAGTAGTGGTGCTTGCTTTCATTACATTGCTTTGTGTTTGTATGGGCAGTAAGCCACACTAGCAATGAAGAAAAACTTCATTTTATTCTAAGACTTTCTTGTCATACTAATATAAACTGTATTTTTTTTTCAAATTCATCACTTTCCTTTCCTATATCCTGTCCCTAGCCTCTCATTCAAAACTGAATTCCTTTCTGCTTTCACAGTTTTGCTGATACTAGTTATGCTCAAACTTCAACTCAAGCTGGGTTCTTAATGCCCACCATGAAGTTGGCATCGCTACGGAAATGAAGTATTGCCAGGTTCCAGACATAGCATATAACACTTTATTTATTGGTACCCTGGCTTCATTGGAACGATTACAAAATTTTCATACCTAACACACTCCTATGCCCATATAGAAACTGATTCCCTTATCTTCACAGATAGAATCTTTATTTTTTCTTTTAATTAAATCCTCCTCCTCTCCTCCTCCATCTCCACCTTCATCCTATCCTTCTTTGCAATTAACATTCAAAGGTTTGCATCAAGAGGTGAATAAATGCCTTTTATTGAACTTTTTAAATGACCAATTTACTAAAATTTCAGACTGAGATCAATTGATTCAGCTTTGTTTCTAAGCTGAAGCGGGCTTCGCAACATAGGTGGGAAATGTTAGAGTTTGGAGATGGGAGAAGGGAGGTGTTCTCAATGAAAAAAAAAGGTATCCAGTCCAGAGTTCACAGCACTCTGATTTGAATAATTTATTGGTTTTACCAACAAATTTCATCACTTTAGCACTCTGAGGGAAAGATAACATTACCTCAAAGTTAACCTTTTCTTCTCTTCACATCTTTTCAGTTATATTGGCAAGCTATTCAGAAGGTCCTTAATCTATGCAACTAAAGTGGTATCCAGCCAATTTCATATCACACAGGGGCACATTATCCAGTGGGTTGCAATTCCTTTCCTTTGGAGGCTTCTTGTACCAATTCATTTATAGCAGCTGCATTGAGTATATGGGGGAAAACTCAGAACAAACCATCTTACTATCAATTCTGACCAACAGTTTGAACAGAAAAGGATGACAACTACCGGTGGTAAGAAAGAGACTTAAGAGATTTCTAATTTTTAATAACTGGCACTAACCAACCACATTCCCATAGGTAATTGCCTCTTGAAAGTAAAACAAATAAGCAAATTAATAGGAAAGCAGATAAACAAATAATTGAGCAAATAAATAAATTAGTGAAAGAATAAAAGAATACAGTCCCTGCTTTTAAGGAATTTACATTCTACTGAGGGACAGACCATAGTTTGTACAATAAGTAAATACAAAGTATATTTTAATTAAATGCAAAGTAAGGCAGAGGACTAACAGTTTTAGTGATCAGTAAAAGTCCTAATGTAGGAGACAGTACTTTAACTAAGTTAGTAATTAGAAGATGCTAAGTGAAAACGGAGAATATTTCAGGCATGAGGTACAGTTTGTGCAAAAGCATGGAGGTAAGAGATATAAGATTACTCATGGGAAACAGCAAGATATCAAGTTTAGCTGAGAGGAGGAATACAAAATCAATCAGGAGAAACATAAGAGCCAGATTATAAAAGGCATTAAATTACTAACATAATGAAGATTTTGGTTTTTAGTGCTGGAGATTATAAAAAGACACTAAAAGTTCTTAAGCAAAGAAATTGTATGGTCAAATCAATGTTTTAGCAACATCAGTTTGGGAACTTTAGGGAGGATAGATGGAACAGGAAAAGAACGGAAGCAGGGAGACCAATTAAGAGGCTCTGGATGAGCAGCAACATAGACCTGATTGAAGGTAGTAGACATGTGAATAGGCCTAGGAGGAACATTTAGGAGAAGTGTTACAAAAGTGCAACTGACAAGACTTGGAAACTTGATATACAGGTGGGAGAAAGGGATGAGCTGCAGATGATCTGGATGACTAGAAAGATGGTAGTGGCCTCCCAAGAAATGGGGAAGTTAGGAGTAGGGGTAGATTCACAGGAAAGGGTGATGTCTTTGGCCACAATGAATTTGAGATGGCTGTAGAACATTTGAGTGAAAATATACAAAAGGTAGTTGTTGATGTGGAAAGAGGACTGCATTTCAGAATCATCTGCACAGAAATAATCAGTGGGATCAGATGAAATGTCTACAAGATAATCTAATAAAGGAATAAGAGGACACAGGACAGATTATTGGGGTACAGCTATGAAGAGTTTGGAGCATGCACAATAATCCAGTAAAAGATACTAACATAAAGTCTCCCGACAACTAGGAGAAGCAATAGCGAATGTTATCATGAAAACCCAGAGTATTTAGGAGAAGGGAAGTCAAAGTGTCAAATGCCACAGAAAGGTCAAGAAGGGTAAAGATTGAGAAAAGGTCATCCAGTTTTACAACTGAGATTAATGGAGGAAGAAAAAAAGACTCAGTTGAGTGATGAGGTCCACAATCAGACTCTAAGGGGTTGTGGAATGTATGGGAGGAGGATGGGAATAAGAGTAGACAGCCTTTTGTTAGACTTTAGCACTGAGATGGGGGAAGGATGTAGGGAAGTAGCTTAAGGGAATAATAGTGCTATGGTTTTATTAAGGATAAGCAAAGATCTGGGCACAATTCTAGGTAGATGAGAATGAGCTAGTGGATAAATATTGGTAAACTATACATTAATTCTGGAGTCAAGGGACTTAGGCTAAATAGCACTTCTGATGCTTTCCACCTATGATCATAGACAAGTCATTTAGACAAGTCAGTTTCTGAGTTTCGTTTTCCTCATCTGTAAAAGAAGGCAGGTGGCCAACATACATCTCAGGTCTCTTCCAGGTTTAGATCTATGATTGAATGGATTGAAGACTAGAGAAGTGAGTTCTCAAAGAAAATAGTAAGGGATAGGGTCAAGGACACAAGTAGAGTTGTTAGTCTTAAAAGAAATGCCTCCCTTTTTTAGAGAGTAGAAAAAAGCAGTACATAGTAAGAGATGATATTGAGGAGATCTGATGCACAGAATTGGATAAAAGGAGCTCAAGCATTCCTTTCTCAGCAAAATACCAAATGAAGATTTTTGTTGAGAGGCACTAGGGAGAAGTGGTGTATATTGGTTTAGGAGAGAAGAGAAGGATGAGACCAGCTGCTTTGAGGAACAGAACAGAAAAATATGTAGTACTCAGCCTGAAAAGTTTATTCCGGATCGATATTACATGGAAAAAGTTTGAAGAGTCATAAATAGAAATAAATAGATTAGACAGGGAGTAACTTCCGATGTTAACTAGACTCCTCACTCTCCCTCATCCCACATATCCAATTAGTTGCAAAATCTTGTCATTTCTGCCTCCACAACACATCACTAACATCTGAAATCTTTTCTCTATTTACACGACTTCCATTTTAATTGAGACGATCATCAATTCTCACCTGGATTATGATAGCAGAATCCCAATTTTTCTCCCTCCTCAAGTGCCCCCACAACACACCAATTCTTCCTACACACAGCTGTCAAAGTGTTCCTTCCTAATAACAGATGTCAATCTCCTATTCAATAACCTCCATTGGTTACCTGTTGTCTCTAGGATCAAATACAAACTCTCCAGACCCAACCTATCTTTCCATCTCATCAGACATTACAACCCTTCCTTCATTCTGTGATACAGTCAACCCAGTCTTCTTTCTTTCTTCACATATGACAATCCATCCTCTCTTTCCATTTCTTGCACTGGCTGTCTCTCATACCAGAAGTGCACTTTTGTTTCAACTCCATCCAGAGTCCCTCTCTTCCTTCAAGACACAGCTCAAACCCCACCTTGTATGTAAAGCCTTTACTGCTCCCATCTGCTAGTGCCTTCCATCCCAAACTAACTTGTATTTAACTATTTTGTATTTATTCTCCTTTATTTGTTCATCACATACTCTTATGAGATATTCCCAAAGTCTTTGTGCAGTTTTAAACTCCTAAAATTGTAAAGCTATTTATTCTGACCATACTAAAAGTATCCCAAAAGTCATAGTTCAATTTTAAGCTTTCACCACATACCAGTTGTCTCCCCCGTTGAAATATAAGAGTCTTTGTGAGTAGAGATTATCTCATTCTTTCTCTTTTATTCTCAGAGCCTAGCTTAATTCTTGGCACACAGGAGGTACTTAATAAGTGCTTGTTTTTGATAATCTGACTGATAAGTGACATGCTCAGTCAACAAACTATGACTTACCGGTAAAGGTTTCAGATTGTTTTATTGCATACATTTGGAAAATACCATTGCTTATGCAATCAACTCTTACTATTCAGTTAACTCATAACAGATTTTTTAAATGGAGAGTATAAATGTCTATTTAGTTTGGAATATGTTTTTGATAGTCATTTACAAATGGATGTGTCAGTTATTATAGGAGCTTGCTCCTGAATTATCATGTAGGTGCCTTGCCAGAATCCACACTACTGACAGTTGTCAAAAGTTTCTATGATATTTTTGGTGATATAGTTCTCTGACCTCCTGCAAGTAGCCTAAAGAACAGGCCACATTCTTTATGTCATCCTATAAAATGTAGCTATGCTGACATTCCAAAAATGTTTGAATGACTGTCATGTTTCCTTTTGTTTGTTGCTATTGCTGTTGTGTAGCTTTTTCAGTCATGCCCAATTCTTCATGACTCTATTTGGGATTTTCTTGGCAAAAATACTGGAGTGGTATTCCATTTTTTTTGTAGCTCATTTCATAGATGAGGAAACTGAGGCAAATAAGTTTAAGTGACTTGCCCAGGGTCATATAGCTTGTGAATGTCTGAGGGCAGATTTGAACTTATGGTAAGTCTTCCTTATTCCAGGCCCCGCACTCTTTCCACTGTGCCACCTAGCTACCCATGATGAGACAAAACAACTGATGCCAGAAACGAAAACAAAATAAGACCAAAAAGATATCATAGCTCTAATAGTTTTTTAACATTTCTTCTAGTAGATGGCAAAATGGTGGCATTGAAAGAATCTTCTGGCATTTCATAAGTTCTTTATGTGAAGAGGAAAGCTGATGGCAAGTATTCCATAAATGATATCTAGTCACCTACCAGGGAATATGGATGTTTTTCCATCTGCTTTGCTGTAACCTTCTCATTCTCCTCCCCTCCACCCCACTCACATCCAAGACATATATACTTTCTGGCATACAGCTAGCTGTTAATAAACATTCATTAATTGATGCATTCTTCTAACTTAAACATCTTGGTTTGTATATTCTAGTGGAAGAATAGAGCTGCCTGGATTAGCAAGCATTGAATGAGTGCTTGTCTACTTACCTTAAAAGGTTGTTGTGAAAATCAAATAGGAATGAAGTAAAATGCGTTTCAAATTTTAAGATGCTATATAAATGTGAGTTCTTATTGTGCCTGAGGTAACAAGGTTTTGATGTTTTCATGGCACTATAATATATACTTTCTTAAAAATTTGATAAAAGATGTGTATTACTATATGTTGACAAATCATATCATGGTTTATAAAAGATGCTATAGAGGTGTCAAAGTTTCCTCTATCAGATAATGCTTAGACTAATTATCCAAGGACAGATCTAAAATTCTTTGATTCTATGAAATGAACAAAATATTTTTTTTATCTTCTTAGTATTCTATTCCTTCCAGCGATGAAGCATCTCATACCTGAGACGTTCTCCAGAGAGTCAAGTAAAGGAGAAACAGGTGAATCTAGTAGCAAAAAGTTGCAAGTGAACTTCTGCCCAAGCATTTAAAATAACCAAGTAATGGCATACAGGCTAGTATATCCTAAAGGGGAAATGTCTATATTTAGGCATAAGAAAATGGAAAGAATATTTGGAATGAGTTCAGGAGAGAGACTGAGGTTGTGAAATATAGCATGGCTAAGCTACCTGTTGATTTTGGTCCCAGGTTTCCTCCCATTAAAATGGATTATGATACAGAATGTTGATCAGAAGGTGCTGTGCCACTCTGGGATCATGGCTAGTAAAGAATCAGAACTTGTAACTGAAACTAGGACAACAAATAATACTGAAGAATACAATGAAAATTAGCCTAGTTATGCTAGTCTGAATTTTACTGTCTTGATATACATATAGCTTTTCCAAGAAAAAGAGTAACCAGCACCCAGCCACTGGACAGAATATCTTGGGATATACACTGCTATTCAATATTTATATTGATAATCATCATGACTTCACTCTTTTCCATTATTCTTAGTACTAATTTCCATCTATAGAAAAGGCTCTCAAGGCCCCTGAATGTATCACATTTCTTTCGTTGGTTCTCCCAATCGAGTAAACATCACTAACAGATGTGGCTGTAGAAAGACGCACAGTTCAAATGGCTTTTTCTCTTAGGAAATAGCTATACCAACAAACCTGTTCATAAAAGCTCATTTACATGTATGTATATAAACCCGATATTTCATTGATGAGGCAATTAAACACTTAAAGCACTAAGTGTTTTTACATTTATAACCAACTATACAAGCCAGAAGGAACTCAGCAAATGTCTCCGAGACAACAGTCTATTTAGAAACAAAAACAGCATCCAAAAGCTTTACAAGGAGAAATAGAAAGCCAAGTGAAGAGGTCTGTAAAATCAAGTTCAGATAAAGTTTGACTAGGTTCTTACAAATAAGTAAAATTATCCTCAGTTGTAAGTTAAAGTTTCTGTTGTTGCTGTGGCTGATGTTGTTTAAAGTATCTAGTCTCAAGATTCTTCTATTTCTAAATTATTTGAAACTTAAATTTACATATGTAAATTAACTACAAAGCTTACATGAATAAATTTTTACCAACATTAGCAAGAATCTTCAAACTATGCTGCTTTTGTAAAGGGGTATAGTTGGAGCATGCATATATTAATTGAAATAAACTAATGTAACTAAAGTAAATTAATCCAATAATGTTTTCTAAGTGGCAGTGTGCTTTACAAAGTCTAAAACATAAGGATGTGTATTTAAAATTATTCTAATGTACTTCCTAAATAGAGACTTCTCAATCAGTATTCAGTTGGGCAAAAGGAATTATTTTCAAGTTCTTAAAGCATATTTGGTCAATTTGACAAATCTATAACTCAAATTAAAGCACCTCTTTCTTTAATCATGCTATATGCTCTGCCTTTAGTTCCATCTCATTCAACATTTTTCTCAAGAAATTGCAAGATCATACATTTTAATATTTCAGGGCTCTGTGATTTCATGACTATGGGTACTTTTCCCACCAAAAAGGTAGGGAAAAAACCCCACTGTATTGCTATATTGTTATACTCAAAATCCTTTCTTCTAGTTTAGGAGAACTAGCTAGATGGACCCTGTACCCTGCGGGCAGAACAAGGTGTAATGGTAATTTAAATGGAAAGATTTTTTCCAATTCATTAATAGGCCCATGTGACCTGCCTGGGTCACAGAGAAGTCTGAGTCACATGAAGCCTGTAGTGGGAGGAGTTTGCTGAATGGATGGAGCAGGAAAGGTGGAACTGGAAAAGGTAGAACTGGAGCAGAGCTGAGAGGAAATTAGAGAGAGAGAGAGAGAGAGAGAGAGAGAAAGAGAGAGAGAGAGAGAGAGAGAGAGAGAGAGAGAGAGAGAGAGAGAGAGAGAGAATAGTCAGAATTGAGGGAGAGAGGAAGCAGGCAACTGACTATGAGTTTTTTGTTTGTGAGAAGGCCCTAGCAGTGGGCAGGCCTGGGGATAATGTTGCCCTCTGCATTGTTATTGTACAGAGATTTCTTTGTTACTATGATGGATTTGGCTTTCTGGTGTCTGAATAAATGTTTTGGTTCTGTCTTCCATGTGGAAAGTCTGTTGTTTTTCACAATTCAGAATTGTCCCTGAATATTCGTGACCACTGTAGGCATTGTGAAAATCACATTATTTCTACACAAGTTTACCTAGAAACACCAGCATGGTATTCAGAAGCATCAAAGTAATACTTTAGTGAAGTGGCATCTATGAAATGGAGTGAAGTATATGAACACACTGAAGTATTTTAATCACATTTGTGGATAACACAAAACTGAGAGACTAAGGTAATATGTTAAATTTCATCTAGGATTCTACATACATATGTATTTGCATGCATATCATTTGAAGAACAGAGGGTAAAACAATGGGTTCTATATAGGAAAAAATAAATTTAAGAATACAACCATGCAATTCTAAAATGTATAACTGGGAAAAGATGGGCAAGAGGTTATTGATGAAAAGTGCATGTGCTTTACTATGATTCACATAATTATTACAGGATCTGTATAAAAGTCCCTTAGCACATCCAGTGAATTTCTTTGGGCAGAATTATGGCAAGAAATGAATATCACATAAGATGGTCCAGGATGACAGATCTATCAAAATATTGGAATGTATAGTATAGATATACATATGTACAGATAAAATGTTTATTTATCTCATATATTCATGAAATATGTATATTTATGATGACAGATCTAACAAAATACTGATACAGACATATCAATACTCATCCAATATGTACATATCATGTATTTGTGATATGTTATTTAAATATATTATTTGTCTATGTATTGATTGGAATTATTGCTTTTTCTTGCATCGAATGAGAAATAGGATAAGATGACCTCTGGGATCCCTTAGAGCTTTAAGATTTTTACCTCCACTGCAGGACACTTTCTGCCATCACTATGAAGAACACCTAAACTTTCTTCTTCAAAGACCTCATCTCGTGCTTAGGACTATGACTCTTTCCCTTCCGTTTCTCTCGGATAACCTTTAAGATATCTGCTATGCCATAAGAAAGGAGCTATGTACTCTGACATGTTTTCCATGTTAAATGTAAGGGCCACATTATTGCAGTTTGTTTTCATCTTTACTAATCACTACTGTTACTAATTATTACTGGATGAGATTTTGCATGTTTGCCTGCATAGCCTATCAGCTAATTCTTCTGATGTACATATTTTAAAGAGATCTGAGAAATCAAGCAAAAACTTCAAAAGTAATTTCTGTATTGTCAAACATCCTTCCTCCTAACTTTGCTATTTCTCCTGAGGGCAACATTATCCTTCCAGTTACCCAGATTCACACCCTAAGAGTTATTTTCCTTGAATTATTCCCTGTCCTTCATTCTCCATAGTCAATTAATTGACAATCTTGTTCATTCTGCTGCCTTATCTCTCCCATTTATCCCCTTCTTTTTACTCACATGATGCTACTCTAGCACAGACCCAAATCACCTCTTGACAAGGTGAATGCAATGGTTTCATCATAGGTATCTTTATATGCAGTCTTTTCCCATCTAATTCATCCTCCACAAAGCTGTCAAATTAATATTTCAAAAGAACATGTCAGAAAGTGTCAGTGGCTCCTTTGCTTTTGAGATAAAATCCAATACTTTTGCTTGGTATTTAAAACCTGGCTGCAGTTGGTCTTTCTAAGCTTATGGGTCTTTCCATATTCCAGGTAGACTCACCTACCTGCTGTCATTTGTACAGGATGTTCCATCCCCCACTGCTTTTTCATGGGTTGTCCCCCATTCCTGGAATGCTTCCCTCACCTTACCTCTTAAAATTTTAATTTCCTTCAAATTACCTCCTAAAAAAGACCCTTTGTAACCCATTACTTTGTACGTATTTTGTATTTATTTAGATTATAGCAAATACATCATTTTCTCTAATAGAATGGAAGTTCTTTGAAGGCAGAGACTGTTTTTTTGTTTGTTTTCCTGTATTCTCAGCAGCTATCACAATGCTTAATGAATATTTGTTGACTGATTTTATAGTTTTACAGTAAGGGTTTGCCTTCAACTACAATGAACATATCATCTACAAACTTATCATCCAGTACCTTCCTCTTTGACCCTGAGGAATTTTTATTTTTTTGGAAAGAGACACGCCAAGTGTCACTATTACCATGCTCCAGGCTTTTGTTTTCCCATCTCTTGATAAGACTATTTAACTTAAAATTAAATGAAGAGAGTTAATTAATGACTGCTGCTTTCCACTGAATCTGTCAGGAGTCTTTTCAAAGATTCCTCATTTTAAAAAAATAGGTTGGAATTAGAGCCAAGGAAAACTGGATTCAAGTCCTACTTTTGACACACGTACTACTTGTGTGACCATAGGACAAACCATTTAACTTCTCAGTGCCCTCGCTCAACTCTCTAACTGAATTCAATTCTAAAAGCATTCATTAAGGGCTTACTACATGCTAGTCACTCTACTAGATACTGGGAATACAGAAATAAAAATGACTGCCCCTGAAGAATTCACTTTGTACTGGAGGTTTGAGCATGTTAAGAGGTATATAAATGCAAGTCTCATTTTATTTGGGCAACAGTATAAGCTACAATTATTACAAAGAGGGAGAATACCCAGGGGAGGAAGGACAGCCAATGCAAAGATGATGGCTGAGAATAGTAAATAGGCTGGTTTGGCTGGATTATAGATTGCATCAAGGAGAATAATACGGCATAATGCAGTTACAGATGAGGTGCTGATCATCAGAGGGGGAAATTCTTCCTTTGGGAGTTCTCTACGCTGATGAAATCACAGGTCGGGATAAAAATCATATCACCATATTTTAAAAAAGATAAATCAGATTCTCCATGATGCCTTCCTAATGCAGCATTTTAATGCATAAAAGTACTTTACCACAATGTGAGCAAATCTCACGGTATAAGCTCTGTGTGGTATAAATCCATTATAAACCCACATTCTTATTGCTTAAACTGTTTTGGATCAGAGATCCTTTTTGCAGTCTGGTGGTACCTATGGGCCTCTTCTCAGAACAATGTTTTTTTTAAATACATAAAATAAAATATGTAGGATTACAAAGGAAATCAATTATATTAAAACAGAGTTATCAAAATATTTTTTTAAGAAAACACAAATTCATGGACCCCAGATGAAGAATATCTGCAAAAGCAAAATAAAACAAAAATTGTACAGAGCTTACCTCATCAATTAGTCTTTCCCAGGTTGCTCATGTTTAAACCTGGTCCTTCCTGGACCTCACCTATATCCCTCATTTCCTGGCCTTTTATTTAACCTGGTTGAAGGCAGCGGTCTAGAATAATGTCTTAAGACTCACTTCCAATATACAAAATAAATTCTGCGATGGCCATAATAATAACAATAGATTCTGGAAAAGACTTGACAATCCTTTGGCCCACAATTCACCTGTGATTCCGTCATAGGTTGCCTAGAACAAACCTTTCTTCACTTGTCACCACTCCTGCCCCTACCCCACCCATCCCTTTTTCCCATCCATGTCAGAATTAATTTTCCTGGGTCTCAACTCTCTTCTACTCTCTTCTTTCATTGTGCCTAGTGGAATCTTCATTCTGTTTTAAATAAACTGCCTTTTATATTAGATTTCTACATCTCATATTCCTTCAATCTCCTTGGAATCACAGAAACCTATCTCTGTCTTAAAGACATTGCATCCCCATCTGTCCTCTCCAGTATAGGAACTATCTTATTTCTTGTGAAAGTAAGCATGCCTCTTGCTCCTCAATATCATTCCTAGGCCCTCTCTTCCTACCCACCCTCATTCTACCACAGATATCTCCCCTTTGGACATTTAAGACATATAGATATGTGGTCCCATTTAGTTCTTGGTAGCTATTATCTACTGCCCCTCCCCCTAATTCATTTCCCCTCCTTTTTCAAAGTTCAGTCCAAACTCTTCTTATACTTAGAGAATTCAACTTATATTTCAATATCGACCCAAATGCTCTTACTTTCCAGTTCATCAGCTTTCTCCATTTAGATGACTACTTTCACTTCACCTCTGCCACACAATGTGGATGATCATAGCTTTGATATCATAATTGCCTACAAGTGTTTTATCACCACCATCCAATATTTTCAAGCTCCTTTGACCAAAATTTCCTGCTTTTCTAGCTCTCCCTGTGCCTCAATGCCCCTTAAATCTATTTGCTATCCTCACTACAACCATTAGTCATTTCACGTTTCCTGCCTTTCCCAGGTCATTCTGCCTGCTTAAGCTGATTTAACATTCCCAAGGCCATTCCTTGTGCCTTAGATGGTCTACCTAATTTTTCTCTTCCTGCATTTTTATCTTCATCTACTTCAGTGGCACTTTCTGCGTCTTTCTTTGATCCAGCTAAAGATATTCTCATCCTACTTAAATTTTGCTGGAACATTTTTTCTTTTTTTTCCTAGTTCTCTCCTTTTCATCATTGTTTGTTTCTCTGCCCTTTATGCAATCAAAAGCACCTAGAGAAAACAAGAACTGTCTTTTATTAAAAAAAAAATCTAGGTATTCCCAATGTTCTACATAGTTGCTTGGACAGAGCGTATACTTAATGAGTATTTGTAGAATGTTGAAGCAATCTATATGAATGGAGAAGTAAAGCTCTACTTAGATAATTAGGATTCAGTTTTCCATTTACCTGAAAGAGGGTCTGATGGACCACACTCTTCAGACATGTTTCACTGATGCTATTTGCTGAAAAAAAAAAAAAAGAATGCCCACTGAGCTCCAAGAAAGTTTTGTTGCTGATTTTCTTAAAACATAAAGCATTGCTGTTTACTGAAGCAGTGATTCTAATGGAGAAAATTTATTTTTTCAAAATAGATGCCTTCTCTCACAGCCAGTTAAAAGCAATCTGTATTTAAAATCCTTATTTACTTAACCTAGTGAACAGGTATAAATAAAGTCTAGCTATAGCAGTGAGTAATATGAAGAAAGAAATCCTCAAATTAAGACAGCCCTTATCTCATATTCATTCACACTGAGAAACTTGGTTTGTAAATCTTTTGGAGGTGAGCCTCAGACTGTCTCAGAGAAATCCCAGGGAAGAACTTTCCATGCTTCTGACAGTTTGACAATGACTAGTTCAGCACCTTTCCTTGTGTCATCTGTATGTGTCTAAGGATAGCAGCCCTAAAAACTATGATATTCATCCAGCAGGGTTCAGCCAGTTGAAATGTAGCCTAAATTCATTCGGAATTTCCTTTAGTTGTTGTCTTTCCACATTAGGAAGGCAAGAACTGTGGTTTTTTTTTTTTTCTATATTTCTACCACTTATTACAGTTTCTAGCCCATAGTAGGTTCTTAATAAATGTCTGACTGATTGAGTAGAGTGAGTTAGTTCAATGTTTGCGATTTTGGAACCATCAAAATAGCCATAACTAAAGAAAATACATTGGAGTTCTTAAAGTGAGACCCCCAGCAGCCTTTCTCACACCTTCAGAGTTTGCTACAACTTCACTTTAAAAGGTGGCTATTCTTTGTTTTTCTATGAAGGTGGTTAAAATGCCTTACAATTCATAGGAAATTACTTAAATATGCCCAAGCACACTAACGTCTGATTGAAGAAAAGGACATTCGCAAGAATTTTTTAAAGGACGAAAATATCCCTGTTGTTGAAAAGGTTTCTAAAGGTTGCCTGAGATGAATTACAAGCTATTTTAATTCATTCCATCCTAGCTGGAAGAGAATCTTCCCAAGTAGGCCTTTCTGTTAAAAGCCTAAATCATTGGCTAATTGGTCTTGCTGAAGCAGAACCAACTAAATAATACAGTGGACAGTATCAAATTATCTAGGAAATTTAAATCCACTTTAAGAAATAATATAAAGATTGAATCACTCTAGCACTGATTTGAACATAATTTAAGGATTTCTTTAAACGCTAATTTTCTACACTCATAATGTATTTTATAATAGCAGCACCCTCTTGTCAATTTTATACACCCACATATTTCAGCAGGAATATATTCGTGACTGTATTATCTCTGTACTCCATTTCTCCTATATCAGAGAACTGTAATATCTGACACCTAAAAGGGATCACAGGAGTCAGCTTTTACAATTCCATCTATATTCAAACAGGAGTCCTCTGGCAAATAACCATTTGGTCTCAACTCAACAACCTCCAGTGATAGAGGATCTATCACTTCTTAAGGCAGCAGCCCCTTCTATTTTTGTTAGCTCTAATCATAGGAACTTTTTTCTCGAAATCAAGCTAAATTTGCCTCCTTGTAATCTCTACCCATTGTTGCTAGTTTTGCATTCAAGGCCTAGGCAGAACAAAGATAATCCCTCTTCCAGGTAACAACTCTTCAAACACTGGACCACAGTTTTTCCCTCCCGCTAAATCTTTTCCATTCTCAGTTCCTTCAACAAATGAATTTCAGTATCTTCATAATCTCAGTCACCATCCTCTGTGTATACTCTGGTTTCTGGATATTCTTTCTGACATAAAGTACCAAGAGCTGAAGAAGAGATTTATCCCTCAAGTCAAGAGTTTGAAAGGTAGATCTAAGAAGTGTTTCACCTGTGAGACCTTGTTGTTCAGTCGTGTCTAACTCTTTGTTGACCAGCTTGAAGTTTTCTTGATAAAGATACTAGACTGGTTGACCTTTTCCTTCTCCAGTTCATTTTACAGAGGAGGAACTGAGGCAGACAAGATTAAGTGACTTGCCTAGGGTCACACAGAAGAGGAGACTTCCTGATTCCAAGCTCAGTGTTCCAACCACCTTACTGTTAGGGTGTACAGGATTTTCAGAGGATTAGTACCTGAAGTATGAGAGATTGCTGAGGCCTTTTCAGGGTTCATTTGCATAAATTACAGCATTTGCTGTACACCTGTCATTCAATTCTCACAACTATGGCTCCAAAAAGCTGTGGCATGTTCAGTAGCTACAACCTGGGAAAGTATCTGGGCAGATGGGCTAAACCAGGTTGAAAGTAACAAGCCTCAAGTCTGTTGGTGAGTTAGGAGGATGTCTACCCCAAGCATGTGAAGACTTTCCACAGGAAAATGGGTGGATGAAAAGAATTTGTCTCAACTGCCATGAAAGCAGCTGAAGAAGGAATTATGGAACAGTAAAAGCTTGGTCAGACATCAAAGACATCAAGGTTATCCATTGCATCCTGGACCACCTGATCATCTTGACTTTGGTCTTGCCACTGGACTTCAGTGACTTTGGAAAAGAGAGTGAAAGTGACAAATTTGTGTAACTCTTCTTCATTTAAATGCAATTCACTCGCAAGTCATGACATGACCTGTTGGTCCTCTTTCAAAATGAAAGACAGTACTAAGAACTGAACATACTCTTTGAGATTTGGTGTCATCAGAAAAGAGATCATCCTCATTCTGCACACTATGTCTCACATACCGAAACAGCTTAAGGTTAAGCTAGCTTTTTTTGTTTTGTTATCAGGTCAAATTTTGCAGTCTTCTAAATCTCCTAGATTTTAGTGCCTTGATCAGCATCTCACAACTAACAAACAAGGGATAAATGATTGAGCTGAAGTTTACACATGCCTTCTCTATCACATAATGTTAACACTTAATTTTTGAACCCAAATGTAGGACTTTGTATTTATCCTTATAATATGTCATACTTCAATGATCCCAGCCTAGAGAAATTTAGGAAAAATAATTAGGTAGATTATTTTTTTTCGGCTATTGCATCTCTCAAAGACTTTCCATTAAGTCATAGAAGGGTTTTAACTCTGTATTTTACCCTTTACCAGTGAAATCAAAGGTGATTTATGCAAGTTTCATCTTATTAGATTTGGCCTATTATTCTAGTCTGTCAAGACATTTTTTTTTATATTACCCATTAGTTCCCTCTTTCAGGTTTCTATCATCACAACCTTGATTTGCATCCTATGCCTACCTTTATCTATTCATTGGCAAAACTATGGAAGAGTACAATCCAAAGAACAATTCCTTAGGGGCATCCATCTAGTAATGTCCTTCGAAGTTGATACATATTCTTAATGACTTCACTTTGGAACTAATCATCGTGCCAGTTACAAAACCAACAAGGAATATTAGTATATGCCTCCAGGATTCCCATCTTTTCCGAAATTATATCATGAGAGACTTTGTAGTCTACTGTGTAGGAACTCAGATATTCTATTGTATGTGGTATTTATTTCATATACCAATATAGTGACACTGCCAAGGAAACACATGAGGTATGATCTATCATTGCTAAATTCATGCTTTCAGTGTTCACTTCTTCTCTTTCTAAATACACACAAATCATCCCTTTTTATTGTCAGAAAATGAAGATCATTGTCTTCTGTTGAAAGATTTCTCATTCTTCTTGAAAGCAGGGCATTTGTTCACATATCTTTAGAAGATCTCCTCCTTTCTCAATGATTCATCAAAGATCTGAGACAATGAATCATCAATAACATCTGACAATCCATTTGTTACCTTGTAATGTTGTTAACCTGGGATTGATGACATGAACTTACTGAGAGTATCTGAATGTATCTTACCATTTCTTCACTTAACTTATATTGAAACCATGAGATGTAATCTCTTCTCCAATTCTTTGCATCAAGACCCTTTCAATCATCCTTTTTTCCCCTCTCTTCCCCAGGCTCTGATAATGTGTGCTTTTTCCTTGTCATGGCCAGCTCCTCTAGAGGTAGATTTGATTCTATATATTCCTATCTTCTCTGGAAAATTTCAAATCCAGTCATCCCTTTTATCTCTACACATTCCACTTTCTTCCTATCTAGTTTCCTTTTCCACTGTCTTCAAACATTTCTAAGCATTCCATATCCTAAAATATAACAAAACCCACAAAAAAAGCCTAGTACTAAGCCCAACCATTCCTGCTAGATATTATTCCCTATATCTTCTCCTTTGCTGAGGAAAACTTCCAGAAAAAAGTTCTTTATACTTCCTGCCTCCTCTTTCTCTCCTTTATCCCTTTTACTCCTCAACCCTTTGCAATCTAGCTTCTGACATTATTACTCAACTAAAACTGCAGTATTGAAAGGTCCCAATGATTTCTTATTGCTAAATCTGATGGTCTTTTTTTCATTCCTTATCCTCCACTTTCTCCTTCTCCCCTTTTCTAACACTGCTCTCTCCTGACTATCCTAATTCCTCTATGGCTGGTAATTCCCAGTCTCCTTTGCTGGCCCATCTTCCATACTATGCCCCTTGACTATGGGCATGTGAGGTCACTATTACATTGGTAAGGAGCAAACATTGATCCAGAGAATATAGAATTACTTCTCACCTGACTGCAAGCAAAACATCTTCTGGATTAAAAACCTTTTTCTATGATTTGGTGGTAGTTAATTAAAGTATTTTAAGGACTCTAATGCAACTACTAAAACTCTGAATGAGTTTAATCATGGATAAACAATTGAGGAGAACTGGAAAGTGAAGGGTAAGAAAGGACTGTTTAGCCTTGGACTTAATGTGAGTAAACATTTGGTCAACTACGTCATATATGCACCATTGTTGCCTGTTGTTTCTTGTCCTTTTTAAAAGAAGATTAATGCCATGACAGGATTATATCTTGATTCATGAGTGAATTGGATTTAAGTGAGGCAGAATTGTATAGTCATCAGCCTCACTCTCTTCCAGTCATCAAGATCAGGATGACCCACAATGGTCTGGGATGCAGTGAATGACCTTGGAGTCTTTGATACCAAACTCTAAGCATTCCACAGTCCCTGCTTCATCCATCTCCATGGCTATTGGAACAAATTGTTCTCATTTTCTCACTCCAGAGGGGGAAGGCTTCACATGCTCAGGGTAGATATCCCACTAATTCCTGTGTGTGTGTGTGTGTGTGAGTGTGTGTTTGTCCTTCATTGACGAAGTAGATCATGCCATCAGAGAAAAGATGACATGACTTGCACTTGACTTTGTTTTGAGTGAGGGAGGGCTGTGCTGGTCACCACACTCACTTCTCCAGAGCCATCTGAATCCAGTGACCAGATATTCATCAGGATGACTGGAGATGACCCAGGATGAGGCAATTGAGGTTAAGTGATTTGCCCAAGGTCACACAGCTAGTGAGCGTCAAGTGTCTGAAGCGAGATTTGAACTCAGGTTCTTCTGACTTTTGCACTGGTGCTCTATCCACTGCACCACCCAGCTGCCCCATTATCTCACTAACTCACAGGCAAATTTGTAGACCATTAGTTACACTCAGCCTGGTTTAGCTCATCTAACAAGACAATTTATCAGGGCATGGTCAATAGGCCTGCTACAGTTTCTAAGAGCCACAGATGAGAGTTGAGTGAAAGGTGAACACCAAAGGTGGATTAGCAGCCCTGGAAATGGCTCAGCAAGCCCTCATCCCAGAGGTGATTGCCCTCCTTTAACACCCACACATTCAATATTAGCCTCTGTGGATCTAATCAAGTCCTTGGTGTCTGTTGAAGAAGTGAGTCACATAGGTTAAGGTGGCTTCCTTTAACGTTCATATTCCTTGCCTTCAGGAAGAAAAGGTTTAACCAATAGGCAATTGAGCTCACATGTTTTAGTGGAATTGTCATTGCCATGAAAGAATACCTTTCTTACCTACACATAAATGGCAGATTGCTATGTTGCTGCTATGGTAGGAGAAAAGAGGAGTATACATTATTTTTCTGAATTACTATTTTCAAAAAAATATGAATTGTATCATTTTCATCTGTTGTCATTGACAAAAACAGTTTTATTTTATTTTGCGACCCATAAATGTCTCATTGAATCCCAAGACAGAATCTATGAAACGTCTTGAGTTAGGCATGGCTCAGAGTAGTCCTAAATACTTAGGTCAGCATGGAAGATTTAGTAGCAATTCTGTACCAGAAGACAGATGGTTATCAGAAACACATCACATTTACCAATGGAAGACTTTCTGACAGTGAGATTTGTCTCACGTACTCTCTGGAGTTCTTGTCTTTGAAGTGGGTTAGAAGTAATTAGTTAAGAGATTATGTACAGAAATACATCTCATGTATTGATAGACAGTAACCTATTAACCTGTATTCTCACCATTACCAGGTTGGATGCTGATTGCCAGAAATAGGTAGCAACACTAGCCAACTATAGTGCTTAGTATATACAGTTGACTGGAGAAACCTAATATGAATGTAGATGTTCGATTTAACAGACCATATTACTCTAAAACTATGTGGTCATATTATGATAAAAGGTAAAAGTTGTGTATGATTACTTCCATACTGATAATTGCCCTAGACCATTAATTCATTCACATATATACTCAATCTTCAACATTCACATTCAACTTCAAGCATTCACATGATTTTCTTGGTAACCTCATTTTCGCTTTCACATTGGCAACTACACACACATTCACACAGTAGAGAAAAAAATAAGAAGCCTGTATGTGCAAGTTTGTAGAGTAGCTATTACCCTACCAGGTGCTTTGGTAATCTTGATCACCATACTGTGGAAGAGTAGGGAGTTCCCCATGCATCTGTTGCATATTTTCATTATTTGTCTTTAAAACTCAAGTTTTATATTGCAAATTGTATTCCCCAAAGCATAGTGTAAGTCCTTTGGACTCTAAGGTAAATATCGAGACCAGGTCTCAAAGTCTGCCAGTAGGAGTGACTAAAGTCCCATCAACCACTCTCTTGATTTTTAGAGTGTGGAAAAGGTAGAGAAGTTTATAGCAGTAATGTACAAAATACAATGCCCTCACACCACTATCTGACAAAGTGGAGGGTAATATTCAGGTTAAAATATGTTTTAATCTTAAGAATTCTATTTGCTATACAGTATTTAAGGATGCTATAGATTTTATGTATTATAAAAAGTGAATATTATCTGAAATGATTCTTTTTTTAGTGATATTAACACAAAAGGTTACAGAATTTTAGGGAATTACTAGCAAGAAATGTTTTGCATGTTACCAATTTTATTCTGTTTATTGCAGTTTATGGGTTATTTCATGGTTACTGTGTTAGGAAAAGTGCATATTATGGAATTAATGTTTCATTACAAAAATTGTATGCAGATAAGTGAATTTTCAGTAATCTCTAGAAAAAAGATAATAGTTTTGAGTGGTCATGGGAGCCTAGAACACTATGTCCAATAGGTTCAATGTTCAATCAACATTCATATATTTATTTTTACTTTTGTGCCATTTTCTAGGAAGGCTACCTTCACAAAATTGAGACTTGATTGTATATCACATATAAATATAAAATAGTTATAAGGTTCCAGAATATCTAGAATTATTTGGACAGTGGTTATACTAATTTATAATACCACAGCAGATATAGGAAAGCACTGAAAGAAAGAGAAGTGGCTTTTCTAATCTTTACCAGAGTAATGGAATAACCAGGAGTTTTTGGACTGTGATTTTAAAATTCTGATTTCACTCAATAAATATATTCTAATCCAAATATATGTGTGTGTGTGTGTTTTTCTTTGAGTCACTGGATTGGGGAAAAATAAGAATGCCAATGGGAATGAGAAAATTTTGATGAAATTCTGAAAAATTGTATGCTCGCATTTTCAATCCAAATCTGAGCCAAGAGAAGTCCAAACAAGAACGCAGAAGATAAGCATATTCTCCAAAGCAATCAGGTAAGTAGCCTACTTCTGCTCATTTTTAGAGTATCCTTCTTTGCTAGATATTCCAGCTTAGCAAACCTCCTGACAGGCTATGCAGAGATTATACTTTATGTATTAATAGCTATTCTAGACCACTTCCCTGAAACACACATGGATGTTAATTCCCATCCATTTGTTGTTTTCTCCTCCAGAGCCCATACAAAGGGCAGGTACATTAGAACAGGGGAAAATTACCAATATCACTAACAACACACACACTAAAATTACTTTATTTCACTTTACAGTTATTATTACTTGAAGCTATTTCTTAAATCATATATAATTATCATCATTATCATGTGACAAACTGACAAAAAAAGCTGGAAATCTATCCCAACTCCAAAGTAGATGACAACTTCACACTATGATAGAGGATTACTAAAAATGAGGTCTCCTCAGTCTCCCATTCAGGAAAAGGCACAAATAAGTTCTCTACGGCACAGGTAAGTTTAAAATATTTAACCCATTTTAGAAAACAATCCTGCAAGCAGACAACAAACTAATTTGAACTTAAAATATCCTTTATTCTTCTAGGAGTTGGAATATTGTTTAGGGAGCTATAAATAAGTAGTTTTTAAAGCTCTTTGGAAAAGTCAGAGTAAACTGAAGTGAGAAATAGATACAACCATCCCAACATAAAGGAAAACATCACCTACTATCAGCTTTTTTCGCCCTTTATATGCCATATTACACTGAATAACATTCTTCATCTTTAAAATCATTCATTTTTAGAGAGGCTTGTCAATTTCTCCTTCTCACACATCCTACTGACCTATGTGTTCTTCACAGATGTATTTTTTTCTTAATATTCCCACATTTCTTCTCACACTTTTTGAGAAGCTCACGATGCCATGACTCCATCTCTTCTCTAATAATATATCTCATTTTATCTCAGATTATATACAGTTTTGCACATAATGAAAGATTTGCAAAAATGGCTACATATTACAATATTTTTTCTTTCTTTCTCCCATTCCCCCCAAACTCCCCAATTATTTAATTTGGAGGGAAACAAAGGCAGAGACAGAAAGAGACAGAGAGCTAAAGCAATATTTCTCTACCCTTGTACTGCTTACTATGGAATAAATAGGAATAAAACTATCTGGCTCTTGCAATTCCTGCTGCCCAGCCATGAAGTCACTGGTCCAGCATTTATCTTTAATCTCTATGCTATAATAGGAAAAAAAATATTCTAGGCTGGAAGTGGACTTGAGAAAAAAATATGGTGTGTGAGAAACAAGGCTACTTTGGGTAATCCTAGAGAGGTTGCAATGCCCTACAAAACACACTAGATTTGGAATCAGGAGAGTTCTGGATTTGAATCCTAAATCTGACATTAGTTCTGTGACCAGAGGCAAGAATCACTTAAACTGTGAGCTTAGTTGTTTCATCTGTTAAAGGGGAAAGGGGGGAATACAAACAGTATCTATCTTTATGGGGTTGTTGTTGCTAAGATAATGTACAAGATGTAAGTTTCTATTGGACAGCTAGATTATACAGTGGATAGCAGGAGAGAACTGGAGGGAGGAAGACTCATTTTCCTGAGTTCAAATCTGGCCTCAGAACTTACTAGCTGTGTGACCCTGGGCAACTCAACTAATCCTGTTTTCCTCAGTTTCCTCATCTGTAAAATGAGCTGGAGAAGGAAATGGCAAATAATTTCATTATCTTTGCCAAGAAAACCCCAAATGAGATCACCAAAAGTCAGACATGATTGAAAAATGACTGGGCAACAGCAAAGCTTATATTGAGATATATTTATGTTTCAATATATTTTATGTTTATGTAAGTTTACATTTAAAATAATACATAAGCTGTTCTGTAAACCATAAACTTCTATATACATCTCAACTATTAGTAGTAGTATATAAAATTAAGAACTTCTAATTGATGCCTTTTTTACTATAATCGTAAAACCCTATGATGTCATTTGCATTCGTCCTGGATCATTTCTTTCTAGATTCTCTTGAATTTATACCAACATACCATATAGAATGTTAAAGAGGTCTAAACTTGAAAATTAATTTATTAAAATGACTTTACGTATGGAGAACAGAGAATTCAAACTTTAGCGTCCAGCTTGGAAGTCAGGTTTTTTGGTTGGTTTGTTTGTTTTAAACCTATCACTCAACAAGAAAAGTGTGTCTTGCCAAGCTGTAAAAATTTCATCAGTCCTTTCCATCTCAGTGTCATAGGAGTGCTGCATCTGTGAGCAGTGACTGTCAGTAAATTAAAGACTCACAGTTCGGGGAATGGAGAGTGTAATTTCAGTTATTATCAAAGTTCTTTCTTGACTGAAATCTGATTTCTTTCCCGTCTAATTTCTGTCAGGCTCTTGGACCATAGACCTAGGCTAAACTTTATGAACCTGAAAAAAAGAACTAGTTCATGTGGGCAAAGTACTGGGAACCAGAAAACTACTTTGGGGGTTTCTAAAGAAAATAGCTACATAGATATAGAAACATACGCATACACACATACATACGCACTTTTGAAATATGCTTTTATGTATATATGTACATATTGTATGTATGAGTATACATGTATAATATATGAAAATACACATGGCTGAATATGTTCATCTTTTTTTGTCTAGAATTCTAATTTCACTGGTTCCAAAACTCCACTGACAGGAATCAGCAGTTCATTTATAAGTGAGAGTCTTCGATGATACCTGGGGCACTGAGAGGTTGGGTGACTTGTCAGGAAAAACTTGAAGTCAGGTCTTCCTAACTCCACAGTGGACCATCTATCCATTATATTGTCTCTTGTACTTCTCAATATATAGGGATCGCTTTGACTTAGGTGAAATACCATACCAAGGTGCACAAAGGACCTCATTCAGATAAAAAATCAAATTACAATACATTCTAAAGAGTGGAATCTTTGGCAGGGAAAAAACTCTTCAGAATTTTAATTCACTGAAGAAACCATTACTAAGTGCTTTCTAGATATAAGGCACTATCTTAAATGTGGGAGGAAATGCACAGTTAAGTAAGATGTAGTTTTTGCCTAAAAAGGACTTTATAACCTCGATGAGGAGTCATGACATATAGGTAAATAACTCCATATTAAATGCCTTCTACTGTAGGCAAGGAAACATGGTAGCCTCTGGAAATATAAAGACAAAAAAGAAGAAATAATCTGTCCTCAAGAGAAGCAATCTGTACATAAATACGTGCAAAATAGTACATTTTTGAAAGAAAAAATACTAACAACTTGGGGAAAGGATTTGGGTAAATATTTCTCAATCAGAGTTTTGAAAGAAACAAGGGATTTTAAGAAGTGGAGGTAAAACAAATGCATATTTCAGGATTAGGGAGGAGGGGCAATTAATGCAAAGACAGAAACTAAAGATGGGAGGATGGAGTGGGAAGGAGAGCAAAGGGGCCAGTGTGCCTGGAACCTAGAGTGGGGGAACAGGTTTAATGTTTGTCTGGAAAGGCAAACCATGGGTAGGTTGGGAATAGCTTTAAAAGTTAACCAGAGGAGCTAGGTTCTTATGATATTAAGTCAGAAGCGAACATCTGAAAGGCCTCCCATTTTTTTTCCCTCTTATTTTTACGGTGCATTTTTTTCACTTTTAATTTTCTTCTGAACTTAGCAAAACAAGAAGGAAAATTTTCAAGTATATAGTAGAAAAGAAAAAGAAGATTATTAACAAAACACCAGATTGCTCTGTTGTACAACCTGTTTTTCTTTTTGCAGTATATAATAAGATAAATCTAGTTTTCAAAGGTGACCTGCCTGTCTAGTCTTCCCTATGGCTTTCCTTCTGTTCCTTTTCTATTTAAACAAAAACAAACAAAGAGAAAATCCATTTTTTTTTGTTTTTTGGACTTTATTCCTAACCCTGTTTGCCCTTCCTCTCCTCTCCACTACAAATAAAAAGAAAGAAAAAAGGGAAAAGCAAAGAAAATCCTAACATTCTAATAAGTGTACTGCTTAGGGTAAGAATAAATAGTATGCTATTAGAGTTGATAGGAGAAACACTTCATTTCCATTCTTGAGATTCCAATGTTTCATAGAGGAGATGACATATATCGATCTATTAAAATAGAGAGAATTTCAGTAGCTAACCATGGAGGGAAGGAAAGCATGTCAGGCAAAGGGAAGAGCATAGGCAAAAGTACAAAGGCAAGAAAACACAGAACAATTCTGGAGAAAGTAAATGGTCCAGTCTGGTTGAAGTAGAGATTACATTAATATTAACAGCATACTGAGAGTTAAATCTGGAATAGAAAGTTGGAGTCGGATTATGCAGGCTTTGAATGCCAAACCAAGGAGCTTGGAATTTATTTAATAGTCAATGGGATACCATTAAATATATCATTAAATATTTTTGAGAAGGGAACCAGCATGACTCAGTACTATAACTTTCCTTTTGAAAATCTGGATCACCTTAACTGCTGGGTAGCAAACAGGTAGAATGTACAAAAAGTATGCTTTGAGCGCTGGGCAACACAAAATTTTTCTTTACCCTTGTTCTTCATGGCTGAACTGATAACTATCTTTTAAAACATGATAGAAGATGCAGTATCATTTCTTGACTCAAATACTTATGAAATTAGGTTGATTTGGAAACAAATTAATACTACTACATCTTAATTATTTTTACTAGGCTTCACTCAGATTGAAATTGAAGTATCATATGATTCTCTACTAGGCTGATATATTTCAAATTAAATGACACCTAATAATTGTCAGACCAATTAGTTAAAATTCAAGTAGGAAAAAAAAACTGGATTAAAGTATCTTAATTTACACGTAATCCATTAAGTAAAAACTGCTATTCTAATCAGTGATAATGTAGTACAATTAAGAAATAAAATTTGATTGGTAAATTAGAGTTTAAACTTAATTAGTAACAGCTCTTCTAATTAGTTAATGTAATACTCTTAATGAAGAGTTGTATTGAATAGAAGTAAATATATGGTAGTTATACTCTCAGAACCTAACAGTAAAAAAAAAAAAAACCTGAATTAAACTTCCCTGTTCTTACCCTTCAGAGCTCAAACTTCTCCATAGCAATTTCCTGCTATTGTGTGCCTCTAGCTTTCAATGTCCATGCCCCTGGTGGTTCTAAATCCATTCTTCAGTTTGTTATGAAATCTCAAGCACCTATGTTATTTAGTGATTCTTCACATTTGAGTAGCATTTAATATCATTTAGACTACTTTTACATTTATTATTTCATTAGATGCAAGAAAATTGACCAGTTTCCATTTGAATTGTTTTAGGAAGATTCTGAAGATCACCTGGCAAGGAAACATACAAGATACTGAGATTCTCTCTCTAGCTGAACTGCCAAGTATTCAAACTGTACTGCAGAAAGCACAACTCTGATGGACTGTTTGAATGCCACATGTATCTTTATCTAAAAGACTATTTTGTGGAGAATTCACATAAGGCAAGTGGTCACAAGGAAGTCAGAAGTGATGCAAGGACACTCTCAAGGTCTTTCTGAAGAACTTTAGCTTCAATTATGAGACATGGGAGACTCTAGCACACGATTCTTGCATGGCATGCCAGCATCAAAGAAAGTATTGTACGCTACCAACAAAGTTCAATCACAATAGCACAAAACAAATTTAAGATGTGGAAATCTGCAGACATCTTCAAACTAAGTGTCCAAATGGATTGATCTTTCCAAACTCAGATTGGACTGATCAACCACAGTCAAATATATCTCACTTGAGCCCACCATCATGATGCTATTGATTCTTTTTAAGAACAAAAGAAAAGCAACAGCAACAGATGTTCCCTACAACCAAGTTAGGTAGATTTGATTGTATCTTGACTATTTCCATTAAAAGATCTTAAGAATGTGGCTCATTAAGTTTAAGTCTCATAGCAAATTAGGGACAGAGCCAGGTCCATTACACCAAGCTGCCTTCATTACTGAAAGAAAAATGCAAATATGTTGTCAGATATGGCCATGGTTTTGGGTTTGTTTTGCTTAATTATACATCTTTGTTGCAATGAGATATCTATAGTTTGGGGATTATTTGAAAGTATTATCAATCTTTTTTAAAATCCATATTATAGTTTTCTTTTAAAGTAATGGGAATGAGAAGGGGGAAAATCTCCATTGGAGCCAATGAATTAATAAAACAGCCCTTCCAAACACTATCTGCCATGCTGACTTCTCACATAAAGCTATCTATCTATTAAACATATGCCTGTCCCCACTCCCCACAAAATGGCTTATCAGTTTATATTATTCTTCCCATGATTTATTCATTGGAGAATATATTATTCACACAGCAGCTCAGTAGCTATGCCCAGATAGAATCCCTCGAAAGCACTAAACTATTCCTTCTTTAGATTGATGTCAATATTTTAGAAGGGGAAAGGAGAAAGAGGAAATACTTTTCCTCCCCAAATTGGCTACCTGAAGTTGGCATTAATTCAGTTATACCCTCCCATTTTATCAGCATTCATGAAGTTATCATGGTAAAATTTTCATTGCCAATGAGAGTTGTCAAGACTTCCAAGTGTGATATAAGCACTTTTGGGCAGAGTTTACAAGCAGCCTTTCAAACTCTCCTCTCAGCCACAAGTTACACTCAAATCCAATGGATATGATAAAACAGGGAAAAAACAAATAATGTATTCCGTAGGATCAGAGTTTAATCTTTAACACTTCTTGTTTACTGATGCCACTCCATTTGTCATCTCTGTCCTCCAAAATTTAGGAAGCCACCTGCCTGGAGTTATAGTATCTGCCTGTTCTTTCTAGCTGACTTCTCTGGCCTTAATCTCTTACCTGACTGGTTTATATGTAATACATACATCATTTATCTCCAGTTTCTTTAGTGGTACTCAATCCAGTACCTGCCTAGATTTGTGTAGTTTCATTTTTTTAAGCTTTATTGACATATTTTAAATGCAAACCTTTCTATATTCAACTCTCTGCATACTCCATAAGAATTCTCTTGTAATAAAGCAAAACAATGAAAGAAAACTAATAATGTAGTGACAAACTTGGCAAAACTACCAGGGTTAAAAAGTACACCTAAGTCCTGATAGTGACCATGTCCTCCAAAGTATGAGAATGGGTCACTGAGTTAGCTCAGAGAGAAAGAGATCACCCCTTCACCCTTAGAAAATTCCCTACTGAAAGTTGTCATAATTCTTGGTGAATATTTTTTCTTATGAAAGGAAAAAAAAGTGAACTATGGATGGCTATGCTATTTAGACACTCCAAAAGTAGCAGGTGGCAGGGAGTGAGAATACTAACTATATCTAACTGGTAAAGATCCTCAAAAATCATGCATTGTGTGGGTTGAGTGTGTGTGTGCATATCTCCATCTATTACGTACACAAAGGGCATAAATACATAAAAGCACAGGATAATCTTTAGTTATGTGGAGAGTACTAAGGACCTGAATAAAATCTAAGAGGAGGATAAATTTCCAGCTAGCAAAGGTAGTACAGGAAGAGGTGATTGCAGATGCAGTGACCAGAGAGAATATGAACTAAGGTTTGTTCAAGTGCTCAGGAAAACCTTAAATCAGTGGTTGATCACCTGAGCGTTATATGCCTCAAGGAGAGTGAGGGTTCAGGAATATGAATTATTGCAAGAAGCTGCAAATATCTACACATCTCAAGCAATATAATTTTGAACTCTACTAGTATCATTTTGATCTATATTTAATAGTGCAAGTAATACCATGTAAATTCTCATTAAGGGATCTTCTTTCTCATAAAAGTTGGAAACCACTGCTTCAAATGAGGCACACTTATTGTGGTAACATCTACCTGAAGGGAAGTACCAGCTTTTCAGTTAATAGTTATTGATCCAATTGATCAGAATTGTCTAGAAAAGGTCTCAGTTCCATAGAATGGACAGGATTTCTGGCCAAAAGAAAGGGACATGAATTCCAAAGAATTGTGCCTAGTTCATCCAAATCCAAATTGTTGGTGACAATGGCATATCATAATAAATGATGAATACCCCACTCAGAGTATGAACTGAAATCAACAAATATTAATTAAGAATCTAGTGTGTATAATTAGTACTATACAAAGCCTACTGTAGATCAATAGGTATGAAAACTCTCCATAATGATTTTGGAAACCTAAATCAAAAGAAATCTGTAGATCTACTCTAGAATAGATTTGACTGACCCTGAAGAACAATTTGCCCTACATGAGAACATAGAGCAAGTATGTGCAGAAGTCAATACTAACAATTTGATATGCTTACAGAACATACGCAGTTACAAAACCTTAAAGTCAAGGTGCAAAGACATCTCTTGGGGTTGGGATAAGAAAATGAGGTGCTGTGCCATTTTAATCTGCCATTCACAGGTCTTCTCAGCAAAAAATCAGGGGCTCCCATGATTGTTAATGGACTGAGAGAAGTGTTCCTCAGTGTATGTCTTCCATGTCAGAAACCCCTCAAGTGAAAGTTGAGATTTTGAGGTTATAGTAGTAAGAGAAACACTTGATATGACAAATTTTAAAAACGTAGAATCGGCCTTCCCATGCTCAAGAAGATCCCCAGCCAAACAATTTTAATTACACCTTATTAAACATGGTGGGAAAACTAGGGTCAAAGTAAAGTATTCCACTGGGATAACATGTACTACTAACAAGTGGAGTTCCACAAATCAAACTCACTAGTACATAATAGTGGAGGGATAGGCTGAATAACAGTTCATCTGATGAAGATCTGGAGGTTTAGTGAACTGTAACAAGTAAACTTCTGAATTTATCAAGAATCATCAGCATAATACAGCAGCCAAAAAAAGACCCCCTCAAGAAAAGTGAAACCAAAACCCAAATCTAGTACAGTCTTAGGTAACATTGAGAAAGGTGGGGTGTTCAAGAATATTGAGGTGATAGTCCTGCTTTGGGTCCAGCTTTGTCTCCAGGTCTGGACACCACATATTTTAGGAAAAACACTGAAAAGCTACAGGGTCCAGGAGAGAACAAATATGATAGTGAATGGCCTTGAGATTATGCTAAACAATTATCAACTAAAGGAATACAGGATGTTTAGTATAAGGATGAAAAGACTTGGGAGAGCATGATAGCTGTCATCAAATATTTAAAGGGTTCTCATATAGAAGAATTCTACTTGCCTCCAGAGAGTAGTACTGGGAGCATTGAGTACAGAAATAAACTTAGGCTTAATGTATGACCACCTTCAAACAATGAGAAATACACAAAAGTAAGGAGTTCATCAGGAAGAACCTCTTCACTTGAGGTCCTGAAGGGAAATTAGTATGACAAATTTTCAGGAATATTTAGTAGGATTTCTTGTTCAAGTAGAGGTTGAACCAGATGGCCTCTGAGATGCCTTACAATTTTGACATTGTGTGACTTGATGAAAGGAGGTAATGACACAGCAGGGGCAATGGATGATCCCCCTACACACATTGTGTAGGTTGGTGCCTGATGGCACAAAGAGCATATAGTATCTTGGATAAAGAAAACATTTAATGATGGAGTGCATATAAAATTTATAACGTGAATTCATACTGCATGAGCGTTGTATACTGCGTATCTTGTACTGAATACAAATGTATTTTGAATGAATGTTACATACAGTATCTTGTATAATTTACAAAGGCTTCAAACATTTTGAGTAACTATAGGAATGTAGTAACTGATGGTGTTGCAGTTTAATCCCATAGAATGCGATCTGGGATTCTGACCACCCAAGGACACCAAAAATTGTGGCGGTTTCATGGTGTGTTGTGGTGGCACTGTCTCAGGAATTCAGAGTCAGACCACCTCTAATCCAAGTATAGGCATTTATTGAGAATTGATGCCCCTCAGAAGATGGACTAGGTTCCAAGAGCAACCAGTAACTTCAGAGAAAACAAGATGGATTTCATTTGGTAAAGATGGAGTTACATGAGAGCAGGAAGGGTTTGTTGAGGGATTAGATAATAGGTGAGGAGTCCTTTCCATGGTTCAGTGTCAAACATCCTGGTAAATTGTGTGTGTATAACTGGGGCTATAAAGGACAACATAGTTTAATCATATTCACTGGAGATACATCTAAATGAAGCCAAGACATTGAAATTTTGGAAGCAGCTGCAAAATCAACTGCATTGATTTTGTTTCCAAACTGGGTATACATAGACACACTCTGCAACCCATGGAAGACAGGATAAAGGCCATAGGATAAATCTATGATTTATGTTTTCTGACTGGCTAACTATTGTAGTCCTGTCTGATCAAGCTGGATAGTTAGGTATTGTGGTCCTGTCTTGGGCTTAATGGATGATGTGATTGTGGTTGAGTACAAGAACATACCTGTTCAAATATGTGAATCAGATCTGGGGGCAGTGGCTAGAGAGTCTGAGTCTGGAAAACTGAGGAGTAGATTGTGCTGATAAGTCAAGATATGTCTATTGTTCAATGAGACCCATAAGGAAGTTGGAATATTGGGGCTGGGAGCAGCTTTATTAGGATTCCATCAATGGTACAGTTTTACTACTGCCTTCCCTCTTTCATCTGAGTCACTTAGAAACTAACTTCAATGTCAGGCACAAGGTATGCTTAGCAATGTATAGAAGTGGTGAGTGAAGAAAGTAAAGGAGGAAATAGTTTTCCATCTAGTTAGATAGGAGAAAAGTGGTGCGCTGGTCATAAGAGGAAGATAGTGGAAGATTTTGTCTTCCTCTCACCCAAGAAGGTAGCCCAAAAAAGGACAGAAAATCCTTAAGATAAGGTACTCATCCTGTCTGGAAAACTGGCCACGGTAGTTAGACTGAGAGAGAGGGAGAGAAAATTCCACTCGCTTTTATTCTTCTAAGGGAGAAACAGCTCAAGGCAGTACATAAAGGGCAGAGTAGTTTCATGGAAAGAATGTTGAATTTGGAGTTAGATAATCTAAGTTCACACTCATTCTCTATCACTCAATACCTGCATGATCTCAGGCAGGTCACTTAACCACTCTCTAAGTTTGCTTTTGTATTAAAAATAAATCAGGGAGGGGGAAGGGAGGAGTGGACTAGATAACCTCTAAATTTCCCCAATTTGTAGGTTTATGATCCTATGTTTTATCTGTGGGAGGGGGAGCCCCATCAGAGACGCTGTCATTTAGTACTTCAGGTGTTGTTTATAGGTCTCTGTTTGGTATTCCTCCTTTAATTTTACACACACACACACACAAACACACACACACACATACACACACACACACGCATATGTGTGTGTATATATAGCTACATAGGTGTGTATATATATGTATATATACACACACATATGCGTGTGTGTGTATGTGTGTGTGTGTATATATATGTATACACACACACACATATGCATGTGTGTGTATGTGTGTGTGTGTATATATGTATATACACACACACATATGCATGTGTGTGTATGTGTGTGTGTGTGTGTGTGTGTGTGTGTGTGTAATCTCCTGTAATACTGTGAGCTTACAAATGTGGAATCAGTTTAATGATCTATGTCAAGCAATGGAAGAGGGGAGAAAGTATGATTGCCATGCTTACTTTTCCTCAGGTTTTCTGGGTGAAAAGCTAAAAGACTAAATATCTCCAAAGGGTAACTGGGTTATTTGGGTCACGAGAATCTGTGAAACTGGGGCTGCAAAGGACAACGTAGCTTAATCACATTCACCAGAGACACATCTAAACAAAGCCAAGACATTCAAATTTTGGAAGCAGCTCCAAAATCAACCACATTGATTTTGTTTCCGTACTGGGTATACAAAGACACACACTGCAACCCATGAAAGAGAGGATAAAGGATATAGGATAAATCTATGAACCTATGACTTATCTATGAGTGAAGGAGTTCTATAATAGGAATTCTCATTTAGCCCATAAAGGATATCCATATATTTGAGACGAAGGTTTTGTTCAACTATATGACAAAGTTCATCTCATCTAAAATATAACTCCTGACCTTGGAGGAGCTTTCTTAATAAAATACTTTAAAAGATCTAAGAGTTATGAATATTAGGTTACTTATAAAAAGGAGGCATTTGTCTCTAGCTGTAAACCTACCAGAGTTTGATATGCCATGTAGACATACTATGGGCCTTTGATGTTTTGGTCTTTAATATTAAGTAATCAAGTGACTGCTTGGTCTTTGCTGTTAGATTTTCAAGTGACTTCAACCAACACTGGCACTTGTATTATTAATTTCCAAGAAGGGGAATGGAGGTGAGGGGAGGAACAAACTCAAACTTCTCTACCAGGTACTAATTCTCCCACGTCTCAAACATATTGGAATTCAGGTCTTGTAGGATCTTTAGAGACTAGTCATACCAACAGAACTTTTACTCCCTGATAAAACTGAATGAGACAAAGAATCAATTTCACTTTTAAGAAAGAGCAAGAATCACATGAACTCTCATTGAATTTGTAGATGAGTAATGACTATAAAAATCTATTAAAATTGACCCCCCTATCTAAAATTAGAATCTTTAGTAACTTTCTGGAACTGCATCATTGTGAGAACTCCCTCTACTAATAGAGATCTCAATTGCACATAGCTTAATAGTTAAATCTTAGGGAGTTACTAGAGGCTCAGTGAAGTTACTAGAGGCTTGTGCATAGTCACATAGATTTACTCACGTAAATATAAATATAATTTTATTATTATCATCATAAATATTTATGAAGGCCCTACTGTGTACCAGACATTGTTCTAAGCATCTGGGACACAAGATGAGTCAAAAGACAGTCCCTGCCCTCAAGGAAATTACAATCTAATGGTGCAGACTTTATACCAACTAACATATGTAAAGCAAGCAACATACAAGCTAAACAGGAAATAATTAACATCGGGGATACATTAGAATTAAGAGGGATTGGGGAGGGTTTCCATTAAAGGACAGGATTTTAGTTGAAATTTAAGGAAGCCAGGGAGATTGGGAGATCAGGCAGAGTGGATGAGGGACTGCAATCTAGGCACAGAGGACAGCAAGAGAAAATGCCAGGAGCCAAGAGATGAAGTGTCTTGTTCGTGAAACAGCCAGTGTTACTGTATCTAAGACAATGTGTTGGAGAATAAAGTATAAGGAGATTGGAAAGGTAGGGGGTGTCTGGCTATGAAGGGATTTGAATGCTAAACAGAGGATTTTGCGTTTCATTCTGGAAGAAATAGGAAGCCATCTAGAGTATATTGAGTATGGGGTGGGGAGGGAAGTCTGGTAATATAATTAGACTTGTATATCAGGAAAATCACTTTGGTGGCTGAATATAGATGGAGTGGAGAGAGATCTGAGTTAGGCAGATCCACAAGAGGGCTATTGGA
Organism: Bettongia penicillata ogilbyi; assembly: GCA_023548195.1. NCBI lineage: Eukaryota > Metazoa > Chordata > Mammalia > Diprotodontia > Potoroidae > Bettongia > Bettongia penicillata. Next base: position 22,396,304 of record JAJHZJ010000470.1, read on the forward strand.
ATAGTCTAGGTATGAGGTAATAAAGCTTGTACTAGAATGGTGAGAGAAGGGGTATCTATTTGAAAAAAATGTTGCAAAGTCAAAATCAATAAGCTTTGGCAAAAATTTTTATGGAGAGTGAGAATGTGAAGAATATGAGTAAATCCCAGTTTGTGAGCCTGAAAGATTGAAAGGACGATGTTACCTTCTACATTACTAAGGAAGGTTTCAGGGAGATAGGAAGATGAGGAAGAGGAAAAGATAATGAGTTCTATTTGAGATATACTGAGTTTAAGATGTCTACTCAACTTCCAGTCCTAGATATCTGAAAGGCAGTTGGACGTCAGTCAAAGTTTAGGACAGGATAGGTAGATTTGAGAATCATCAGTCAAGAGATGGCTGCTGATGAGATTGTCAAATGAAACAGTATAGAGGGAGAAGAAAAGAGAGTACAGGACAGAATGCTAAGGACCAGCTATAGTTAAAAGGCGTGATCTGGAAGAGGATCCAGCAAAGGAGACAAAGAAGTGATCAGATAAGTAAGATGAAAACCAGAGGAGAGTGGTGTCCTAAAAACATAGAGAGAAGAAAATATCAAGGAGGAGAGTGACCAGCAGTGTCAAGGGTTGCAGAGAGGTCAAGGAGATGTCAAAAACTTTTGCAGTTTCGTGGTGTGTTGTGGCAGCACCAGCTCAAAGAATTCAGAATCAGACTACTTCTAATCTCAAAAATGGGCTAGGTTCCAAGAAGAATCAGCCACTTAGTAAGACAAGACAGTGTAACAATGTTGATTACACAACAAAAATTATGAATATTGATAAGGTGGGGAGGGTTGTTAAGGAAATAGGTAATAGGGGAAGAGCCCCTTTTATGGGTTGGTTGTCAAACATCCTGTTCTAGTTGCCCTCCATTTAGCCGGATATTGTAGCCTTGTCTGGTCAAGATGGGTAATTTGGTATTGTGGTTCTGTCTTGGGTTAAAAAGATGATGTGATTGTGACTGAGTATGAGAACATACCTGCTTAAATAAATGAATTGGATCTGGGTGCAGTGGTTAACTAGGAGCAGTGGCAAAATTGAGTCTGGGAGCCCGAAGTGTGGTTAAAGCCAGATATGGCTAAATCAGGACAAGACTGTTGGGACTGGGAGTAGCTTTATTAGGATTCCACCAGGAAGATAGAGAAAAGGTCATTGGATTTGGCAACTAAGATCATTAGCAACTTTGGAGAAAACAGTATCACTGGAATAAAAAGGTCAGAAGCTAGATTTTAAAGGATTAAGAAGAGAGTTGGAGGAGAGAAAATGGAGGTAGCTATTTTAACTGACTCCAAATCTAGCTCTCTCTACTATACAATACTGCTTATCTCATCTTTAACAATGGTTTTAAATATATCGGATACACAACTGCTCCTGGAAATAAGATGGAATTGTATTGTCCTAGGTTTAGCATGAGCTTATCAGACATAGGGCTATATGTGAATTCTCCATGTCTCAGCAGAAGGGGACAAAGGTACAGGGAAAAAGAGAAAAAATATAAATCCAAGTGGGGGCCCACTAGGATCAACTCTAATTTGAAATACAGAGAATAAAGGCAGACTGTACTATTCTTGGTCCAAAGAGCAGTCTCATCAGATAGAAGGGAAGAAAAAAGGAATATTCCAAGGAATATCACTTTGCAAGGTGTCAGTTTGGAGAGAAAAGATAAGAAAAGTGTCAGAAAATCCTCATTTTTAAGTTCTGAATACCCTATCTTGGTCAAACCAAGTCACATGCTTCTCTCCATATTCTTGACCACTAAAACCCAAATCTCTATTCCCAAATTATTGCTACTCTGCAAGAAGTTCTTTTGGAGTGAGAGGAGTCTGATCCCCACTAAATCAACATAAAATTTTCTCCCTAGATGTATTTCATGGTACTTACTTGGGACCAAACTATTAATAAAGGGGGACTTTCCCAGATTTTATAATGAAAAGTCATCTTCTCAATATCATGCCTAAATTAAAAACCGAACTCTTGGTTGACAAAGGGGTACAAGCAGGTCTTTTCATGACAATTTCATATTGCTGGAGTGTCAGTTGTTAAATATGACATTACCAAGGATAGAGCTAGAGACATCTCATAACCCTTGGATAATCTTTGTACAGAACAGAAGTTCTTTAATCACTTATTTTGAATAGAATAAGAGGTGAATGAGTGCCTATATCTTCAGCAGTTTCACATTTCTGCTGCTTGAAGGGAATGCCGTTCCATTATTAATCCTGAGTAGCTGAATATAGCAATTCACTTTATCCTAATAAAGGTTCAGTCAATGGAATAATGACAGGTGAAGACAATTTTAAAAGGTTTCCCTTTCTTCTCCTTTGAGAAATTCTTTATGATAGAAGTAGGAAAAATGGGGAAAAAAATAATATATTTTTGCCACTTTTCTCACATATTTTCAAAGGTATATAAAGGATGGTAGAATGGGGGGAAATGTTACACTGAAAGACAGGAATTTATTTCAGTCCCTGTTCTGTCTTTTGCCAGCTCTATAGCTTTGGGAAAATTGTTGAACTGCTCTGAGTATCAGTTTACTCCTCTGTAAAATAAGGGAATTGGACTAGATCTTTGCTAAGGGTATCCACAGCACCAAGATTTCATCATTGAACAGAAGGCACTTTTTTGGCTCTTTCTTTCAGCTATGAAGGATTATTTATGACCATTTTTTCAATATTTTCTCAATATTCACATTGGCAAGAAAAACTGCATGCAATCAGTGCTTCACTTTAACCAAAGGTAGTTTATATTTTTTTCAGTTGACTGTTAGTATAAGTTAGTATAAGACTGACATCTTATGCAATTTATTATGATTCTGTTTGTAGAGCAAAGTTGAAGGCCCTCAGGCCAATGGACACTGCAGGTTGATCATGCCATTAAGAAAACAAGATATTATCTTTCATGGGTCAGAGGAGAATAATAAGATGTGCTGAATGGGTATGAGGAAGAGTGTAATCCAATTCTAACACTGCCCTGACTTCACTCAAGAGGTCAGTGATTTTCGAGCTATGACATAGGACTGCTTTTCTCTAATCTATTTCTAATTGTTGTCAGTTACATTTAAAGCAGACCTGAAATTACAATATAATTTTATAAAAACAATGGATTTTGAAGAATAAAGTCAAAGTAATCTGGCAGCAGCCCCAAATTCCTTAACTTTTTTCACAAGCTCCAAGGCTCCATGGTTCAGGTAACTGGTGCTCCGCGATCTAGCTTTTTTTCCTTAATTCAGTTGCCACTGCTGATACTATTACTACTACCACCTTACTAAAACTATTATTTCTACTACCACCACCATGACCACTACTATGAGAATAATAATTAGAATTAGAATAATATTAGAAATATTAGAATTATATTAGAATAATATAGAAAAAAATTTTAGAATATATTAGAATAATTAGAATTAGAATAATAATAGAAATAATAATGATGATAATTATAGCTTTGTAAACTTTAAACATATGTTAGCTATTAATATTACCTAACATTTTTAGAGAACTTTTAGGGCTTATAGTTTGCTTTAAATATATTATCTCATTGTACTCTCTCAACTCTAAGGAGGATCTTTGAAAAGAATGTTTACTTTCAAAAACTATATCTCCCAAAAGCCTTTGCACAAGTCAGCAGCTTTTAACATACCCAATTTAAAAAGGATGAATGAAATCTCATTGGAGGTTGAGAGGTGTTGCGGTATGAGATGCAAAAAAAAAAAAGTGGCTGCCTAGGGAAACTGGGCAAGGAGTAAGCAACTGGCAGCCAAGAACAACACAACAGGAACCTGGGCCAGGAAAAGGATATAGTGGAGACTAGGCCAGGAATGAACAACTGGCATCCAGAAGTTATACTACTAGAAACCAGGGACAAAAAGAAAGTAATTAGAGGCAGGAGAAAGCACCAAGTACAGAACTGGGAACTGGAATCTTTTGAATATATTAAACTACATATTCTATATTACATAATATATAGTGTAATATATAATATATATTATATGTTATTACATAGTTTATACTACATGATATATTGTGATATAATATAATATATTATATGTGTGTGTGTGTGTGTGTTCGCATCTAGACTGGGCTTAATTCAAACGGCTGGTAAGAATTGCTTTCTCCAATATCTCATTGATTTTCTTAGGGCCGTCGCTTAACAAAGAGCTTTAATAGGTGCTTCAATGATGACCTAATGGCCTTAATCAATCACCCAATCAGCAAACATTGATTTAGCAAGCACCAGTTTTGTGCCAGGCACTGAGCTAGGTCCTAGGAATAAACAGACAAAAGCAAAACGAACTCCGACCACAAGTATTTCATGTTCTATATTCAGGTAGGCAGAAAATATACACAAGATAAATCCAAATTTTGGCTTCTGGGGGGATCTGAGGAGATCTCATGGTCTTTCCATATCTTCCCAGAAGTCAAAACCTTGGACAGGCCTAGGGGTGGACATTAGCATTAGCAGCAGGAGGGGAGTAGCAAGGGCTTCATGTAGGAGATGGCATCTGAGCTGAGCTTTAATGGAGACCAGGTACTCTAAGAGGTAAAGTTAAGAAGAGAATGACTTTTAGGTATTAAAATGAGATGAAAAGTCATTTAACAGGAAGAGTAATAAGCAATCTTGCTAGAAAAAGAAGAGTATATGATTGCAAACAATGTATAATAATGACCTTGGAGAAAGAACTTGTATCTGGATTATGAAGGGCTTTAAATCCCAAACAAGAAGTTTGGTTTTGTTTGATTTGTATTCGTTACTAGTTGTTTGTTTTTTTTTTATTCTAGAGGTAGCAAGAAGTCATTGTAATTTACTAAGCAAGAGAGTAATATGTGAATTGGATATCTCTCATATGAAGCAAGAAGATCTTTTAGGAGACTACTGTGCCATAGTCCAGGTAAGACGTAATGAGGAACTAAAGTGTTCTAGTATGGCAGCTATTTAAGTGAAAAGAAGTACATGGTTGGAAAGGAATTTGTGCTGGCATTATAACCAAAGCTTGACAGCTTATGAGATAAAAGGCTCATATAACTTATCAGTTTTCTTGTTTATTTCTACTTTGAAAAATGAATTTGGGGAAATGGAATTAATTATTTTGGCCTTATTTCATCATTATGAAATGACTAAGTTCTTCAGTTTCATGATGGTAAATTAGCATGGGTTCTGGATAATGGACAATGCTCTCATGCTTTCACAGTCATCAATAAAGTGAAACAAGACTGTGTGCTTGACCCCATGCTATTTAGCATAGTATTTTTAGCTATGTTGTCAGACACCATCAACAAGGATGAAAATCGGTGTGGTCAGCTACCACATTGATGATAATTATTTAACTTGAGAAGGCTACAAGACAAGAGTAAAGCAGAGGAGAGTTTGTGCACGATTTTTTGTTCATAGATGATGGTGTGCTCAATGCAGCCTCAGAGGCTGAGATACAACAAAATATGGATCAATTCCCTGTAGCCTGAACTAATTTTGACCTAACAATTAATACCAAGAAAACAGAGGATCTCTGCCAGCCAGCACCATAACATCCATTTATGGAACCATTGGTTAGAGCAAATGGAGAAATTTTGAATGCTGTGGATAAATTCACTTATCTTGATAGTATACTTTATGTATACTTATGTACACATAAATGATGAAGCTGATGGATGCATTGGTGAGGTTAGATGAGAGTTAGGAAGGCTTTAAAGGAAAGGATAGGGAAGAAGAGGTATTAGGCTGTCTAGCAAACTGAAAGTCTAGGAAGATTCTGAAGATCTTCTGGCAAGATAATGTACTGCACACAGAGGTCTTTTCTCAAGTTAAACTGCCAAGCATTCAAACTCTACTGAAGAGAGTAGAACTCCAATGGGCTGGCCATGTTGTTTGAATGCCAAACATACATTTGCCTAAAAGACTGTTTTACGGGGAACTCATACAAGGCAAGTACTCACACTGGGGTCAGAAGAGGCAATACAAAGACATTCTCAAGGTGTCTCTGAGGAACTTTGAAATTAATTGTGAGACATGGGAGAAACTGGACCAGTATGTCATGCCCTCACTAAAGAAAGCACTATGCTCTTCAAGCAGAGAAGAATTGAAGCAGCCCAAAAGAAAAGCTAGATGCACAAATTTAGAGATACTTCCATTCTAAATATTCATAAGGATTATTAGTGCTTATCTTGTGTTAGAGCTTTCCAAACTTGTATTGATCTGATCATTCACAGTTGGAAACGCTGTACCTTGACCCCAACATAGTGACAGCATTTTGGTCCCCTTTGAGAATGATGGACAACAGTCAACCAATTACCAGTATCCTATAGGGCCCTAATAACATATAGATACTTGTCTAGAGAACACTGATCCAGAAACTGTGAAGATATAGTGTTGATTGAGTGGATATGAAGGGTCAATAGGGAGATAGAAGCCCTTGAGATAAACTAGAATATGTACAAGAATAATAATATTGCCAAAGTGTAAGTCATAAGGGGTATGAATGTAAGTGAAGGGTAAAAGGTATTATTGCACATATTTCTAAGTGGAAAAAAATTGTTGCTTTTAATTTTCTATGCATCTAGCTAAGATTCCCTCCCTCCCCTTTACAGGGAAAAAAGGAGGTCAGTTTAGGGAGAATCTCTCTAGGTGTTTTCTCTTTTCTCATTTGCATTATCAGAGGGCTGGGGGAGGAGGGACCTTGCAAACTTCTGGCTCCTGTCTCAACCAGATGTTCATAAACAGGGCCAGAAATGACTCGGAGCCGATGCTGGCAGCAACTATTTTAATGACTGCCAAATTTATCTTGGCAGCCCCCAATCTCTGAGAATATGCTAACCACAAACACAGCCACCATGGCCACATTCCAGACTTTGCTGAGCTTTTTGGACAATGAGTGTATACCTTAAATTTTGAATTTCCCAGAGAAATCTTGGGCAGGTGGCAAGCCCACCCCAGTGTGAATGAAAATATAGCTAAAATATGGATTATCACCATATTGTTCACAAGAGTCATCAGATATGAAATTATCAGAGAAAAGGAAGGCCCAGCCTAGGTTCCTCAATCTGAGACATTTGTTTCACTTTTCTGTTTAATTCTTAATCATTTACTCTAAATGTTTGTTTGTTTTACTAGTTATGTTTTCTTCCTTGCATCTGCTCATTTGTTTCCAGTGAAATGATGTAATTTTGCTTCTGTTTCCTCTAGTTATTATGTAACATCTGCTTATCATATTTAAAAATAATTGATTTGTCATAAACTCTAATTATATACCTAATCCTTTATGTTGAAAAATGAAGAGCATTTACATGTATTAAAGACTATATTTTACTATCTAATTTTTTCCAACTCCTGAGAAATTTCCAAAATGTGGTTAACCAATACAATTTCTTTCTTATGAAAAAATCAATATTATATCTCATATGTATATCATTCATCCTGGTTGGCATCTCTAAAAATAGGTAGAACAGTATATGAGATGCTAAAGGATGATGAACCAAAGAAGGAGACATGTGAAAAATTCCTGATATGCAAATTACACTCTTGCCAATAACCTGCTGATTATATCTAGAAAGCAGTGAAGTTATATGGAAAAAAGTAATTCTGACACTGGAATAATGATGGTGGACACACAGAACGCACCAAGTCCCACACTGTGGTACAAAGATGTCAATATTATTTCAGAAATTATGATTTTCTGCATGGTGGTGGTCTGGCACATATATAGCAATTGTTCAATTGTTCAATTTATTGCCATTTGACCTAGACTTGAAAATTCTTTTATTTCCTCACCATGAAAACAACAAAGAAAGTGATTTGTCCAGACTCAAGATGGTTTTGAACTCAGCTCATTCTCAATTCCAATTCAAGTGCACTAGTCACTATACTACGGTGCCTATTTGAGTTTATTAAATTTATCATATAAATCAAGCTACTTGGCAGTGTAAAGCAGTCCTTCTTTATCCATTTGCCAATGGATAATACATAAAGTCACTAAATATTCTTCAGGTGGGCGGCTGTTACCATTCATATTCACTGTTTCTTTTTCCCCCTACTTCCAATATTCCTTCTCTGTCTCTCTGCCTCTCTCTCTCTCTCCCCTTTCCACCCTCCTTTTCTCTCTGTTTCTGTTCTTCCTTTTCTTCCCTCTCTCCCTCCCCCTTCCTCTGTCAATATACTTCATGAAATTTCTCTTATTTCTTATTTCTCATCTTCCCATGCTATGCACAATTTAAAATATAATAGTATTTTTCTACCCAAGAAGTAATCACCAGCATCAGATAATTTTCCAAAATAAAGTAGAAAATTAATATAGATTGTATTTAATAATATTTGCAGAAGTCTTTGAGGCATCATTTTGAAATTCTATGATCTGGTTAAAGGAAGATATATAGTCCTCTTAATTCTTCTTCCTTACTAGCTATCGTGAACTCAAACAGTTAATTTTTTATAATCTAATAAAATTATATTCAGAAACAGCATGCAGGAAGCTCATTCTAGAATGATTAAATTGAAACAGTAAAACACAGCCCTGTCTTCTTTCATAACTACCAATACTGTCCTGTATCTGTATACATGACTGAACCTACCCATCAACCCTGAAATCTACGTTGCATTTAAATGTCAGAAGTGTTCAAAAGCAGATTCAAAATAGTCTTTTAGATTTGAGGTCCATTCAAGTCACTGGAATAAGTTATTTTTGATAATAGATTTGGGATTATTCAAAAGCAACTATTCAGGTTTTCTATGAGGACCATAGAAAAAGCTTATAGGTCATATGTATTTGAGAATTAATGGGCTTGTCATACCGGGGAACTGCCAAAGGAATAAGAGATAAGATCATACATCAAGTATAAGATTTTTACATTTTCAACTTGGATATGACCTAGTTGTAATATCAATTGTAATAAATCATGACTATACACAATTTCTGGTCTTTCCTTTTCTTTTTTATAGAAATTCAGTTTGGTTACTTCAAGTATATCTTCCGTTTTTAATATGTGCATCCAAATGTTTGTTTATCTTAGATTAAATTTATATTTCTGTCCTTACCATTAGAATACCATTATGTTTTTGTCAATTTACTATTTTCCTTAGTTGCTAATGTCATCTAATCTTCTACACAAATGTATACTGTTTCTGATCAAAATAACTTTTGTTTCCTGAAAATGATGTCAGAAGAACTTAAATTTTCATGGTTAATACTACATTAGAAACACTTCAAATACCAGTCTAACTAAGTACAGAAAGGCTTATCATAGGGAGAAAAAGGAATAAACTATATTCCAGGCACTGTGCTAGTTGCTTTTAAAAAAACAACTCTTACTTCATTTGATCCTAACTATAACTCTAGGAGGCAGGTGCTATGATTATATTCATTTTGCAGGTGAGGGAACTGAAGGAAACAGAATGGAGTTGCCCAGGGTCACACAGCTAGTAGGTGACTGATAATAGATTTGAACTCAGATCTTCCAGACTTCAGTTTCAGAACTCTATCATTGTGTTTCTTGCTGTCTCACTATTAATGGTATGATCACTAAAAGATGAATTCCTTGACTAAGGCAACATATAAAACTTTTTTAAAAGTACCAAGTAGTATACCTTATGTGAGTCATCCCCTTTTACATTGACAGTGGAAAAGTGTCAGAAAAAACAAAGGGTCTTAAAAATTGCAGTTTCTAGATGATATATAAATAATTTTTGTTTTTAGTAATCTATTTGACATTCTTCACTAACATCACCTTACAACTTCAGAAATCAAATAATATCAGTACATATTATAGTCTTGATATTAATGAAACTAAAAGATATAAATGTCACACCAAACCGAAGGATGGCTCACAGGTTTGCCTGGAAAAGGAAAGAAAGGAGTTGATAAGGATGCTTTGTCTACAATCAATAGGAAAAATCTTTTAATAGGACACTTGGTCATCTCACTTTGGTCATGATCATAAGAAAAATAAACTTCATTAAAATTATTGTGGTACATATGATTGGTACATACTGTGGTATATATGAACATCTTTTTGTGAGGGTTTAAAAGCTGGAGCACTAGACATGAGTCCAAAAGACCTGGGTTTTAAGCTTACATGAGCATTTCATATAACTTCTCTAGGTCTCAGCTTTTTCATCTGTTAAAATGAAGGTGTTGAACTCTTTGGCTTCTGAAGCACCTTCCAGATCTGAATTTCAGATCTAGGACCTAAATCTACTTATGTTTTAACAATTGGTGATTTCATTATGAAGGTGAATATAAGAGAGGGCTGGAGAAAGAAAAAAACATACTGGAAAATATACTTAAAAAGACTGAAATCCTGTATCAGAATCTTCATTCCTCTGAACACTTTCTTCAAGAAAAGAGATGGAAAGTACTGGACATGGAAATCACCAATCAGCCCAAAAAACAAAACTCATTCAACCTCAACAAGAAACGACTGGTTACCAGTGTCTAATTTGGGTTTCTGTGAGCTAACAGACTAGCAAAATTCTAAAGCACAAAATCAAAATCTGTCCCAAATTAGAAGAGTTGCATTGAATGGAGTACTGGCCCTCGAGTCAAAAGGACCTGAGTTCAACTCCAGTCTCAAACACTTAATAGCTGTATGACCCTGGACAAGTCATTTAATCTTGTTTGCCTCGGTTTCCTCATCTGTAAAATGAGTTGGAGAAGGAAATGGCAAAGCACTCCAGTGTCTTTTGCTCAGAAAACTGCAAATGGAGTTATAAAGAGTTGGACACGACTAATTGACCCTCACCGTGCCCTCCAAAAAAACAAAAACAAAAAGAATGGCAAGCTACTGAAGTAAAAATTAGAAAACAACACAGAAAAAAATGACATGGATTAATATCCTTTTCTATAGAAGTTTCACCAATGTAAAGTAATTACTGTAAATGTAAATTAATTACTCTTACAAGAAAATCAACAAAGACTAGAAACTACTTCAGCCAGTAAGCAGCATGGTGTGATAGCCAAGGTTAACACCAGTTCAGAAAGTAAAATCATCTGAAGGCTTAAGATTATGAGCAGAAGTACCTCATTAAAACAGCAAGAAAGGGGGAAAAGAAACATTGAATTTCTGAAAGTGTGATATGACACCCAATTAAACAAAATCATTTCAAGAGCAACATTTAAGGCATACAGCTTGGAAATGAGGACTCAAATCATTTTGTTTTGTTTTGTTTCACAATAGAAATGGAATACCATAATCTATGGAAGAATCAAAACTAGAGATCCAAAGAAAACAGAAGGCCTTATAAATGTGAGTTATGAATAGAGTATAGCTTATTGCCAATTATAACTTTCATTCAAGAAGTTGGCAACATCATGGTTCAGTAGAAAAAGCATTGACCTTGGAGCTTTAACCTTGGTTGGAATCATGGCAACAGAGTATGAATCATAGATCTGACTTTTGGGGGAAAAAAATCATTGAACTTCCCTGGCTCTCAGTTTTCTCATTTGTCAAATGAGAAAGTTGACCTAGATAACCTCTACAGTACCTTCCAGCTCTAAGTCAGTAATCCTATTATCTTAAATAGGAGAAAATGTAGCATCTAGAAAGCATACAATCAGAAAAGAGGGTGGCATGGTCAGGTACCAAGAAGAAGATATGAGATACTGATAATACTGATGATGAGATACTGGAGATACTCAGTGCTATACTGCTTATCCCATAATGTCAAAAAGCATAGAAAAAAGGTTCTAATATGTTTTCCTTGTGTAGAATGTATGGGAAGATCTTGATAAGAACCACACAGGATGTGAAGATACAAATGAGTAGTGTTCTGCGAACACATCCTTGTATCCTTGGATCCCTGTCAGTTAAGCACTGTATTACATATTGTTCTTGTATATATTGTTTACTACATTTGACAGTACACATGGACTACTTTAGGTGACTTTGTTTCTACAAAGGAAAACACAACATATTTCTATTATGACAAAATGGAAAAGCAGGGATACATAGATTTCAAAGAAAAAGTCATTATTGTTGGGTATATGGTAAATGACATTTTTAGGGAAGAACATGGTCATCAATAAACAGGGAATTAATATATTTAAGGATTTCCTGAAAAGTCATCAATATATCACTTATTTCTATTCTTTCAATCCTTTGTTTTGTGAGGCAGATGCTAATATATCAAAAAGCTCTAAAATGCCTACTTCATTTCACATAAATGAAATACGTATTACTTATTAAGGAAAATCTTATTGATTACTTAAAGGTTAAAGTAACAGCTATTTTTTTAAAAAAATATTTTAAAAGACATTTCTTTATTTCAGTCATTTGAATGTTCATGGTTTACTTTGGCAATCCTTGAAAATGGGTAAAAAATGAGGAATATAAAATCACTTGTGAGCTGAAACTGGTCTCTATGAATTAAACTCACTTTTGAACATCTGTACCTACACTTAATTATTGATTCAACTAGTTCTTTTGCTATCAGGCTCCCATCTTCTTCATCCAAAGAATGAAATAGGAATTACATTTTACAACATTAGATTATACTAACTACATAAAAGTGCTTTCTTTTCTCTAATTACTTGAAATATTCAAAACAATGAGTGGGGAAAGAGTTCCTATTCTATTGGAATGATATCATTTGGAACAGTTTAATTAAATACTTGAAATGAGGTCTTGCTGAAATGAGAACACTTTCTAAATGAATGACTCTTTGCTTATACAATTTTTTTCATGTTCAAATATTAGCCAAAGAAATTTGGTCTTGTCACAGCCATTTGATATTTAATTGGTTTTTTTTATTTAATTCACTATGAAGCATGAACTTATGAGGAAAAAGAAATTGATTCATTGCTGACCACTAACATGGCCAACCTTAAAAGTGTGATTATTACTAGAGGGGAAAGAAAGCCCTCCATTAAAATTTTCAAGTTTTACCTCAATTCTCTAACCTTTCATAAAGAGAACTGACTAGCTCTTTGGAGGGGCTGGGAGAGGTAATACAGTTAGTCGAGTGGTTTCTCTTATTTATCTTTTAAAGGGATAGTTTTTAAGTTACATATTTTCTGAGAGAATTGCACCACTACTAAAATAATACCTTTGCTGTAACTCTGCTATTGGCTTAATTTCAATCTCTTCATTTGAATAAAATATAATCTTCATCTTGATATTCTCCAGTACTAATGAAGAATTATAACAACCTCAATAAAAATGTGTCACAGAACAACTGTTAAATGTATGTAAGGGATAATATTTACAGAACTATATTCATAACAGAATGAGATAATCCTGATTCATAAAGAGGTTGGTTTTACAGTCTAACTTTTAATTAATCTGGAATCTGTGAATGTAAGTCTGGCAAACGCTAGGTAAGAAAGTTTCTCTGTGTCATATCAAGCCCCCTTTTTTTTATCCCTTTGGAAATTCTCATTTACTATAGCAAGCTCTATGTCTGTACATCCAATGCAAATATACCACTTTTAAAAATCAATAAATCTCATTTTATATTACAAATTAGGAGAATAAAATAAGTTTGAGTATATAATTACCTAAGAGGTCATTTCATTGGACAAGGTGCAACAACCAAGGTCTTTGAAAAAGTTTCATTCTAATATTTTATGTCTAGCGCACACAACTATAGAAATCATGGTTGTATTTTCATGACGCTGATAGCTAATGTAGGCTCCATTCATTTATCATGTTGCATTCTAATGAAATTCCATAATAAGTTTAAACTTTAAGTTGTTTACTAAATTATTTCAGTGTGATTCTATTTGACAGATTGTATTTCTTTCAGCATTTATAAAAGACTAAATCTTTGCAATAACTAGAAACCATGTTACTATTCTAAACATAAATAAAAGAAATAATCTTGCATGGATAGAGCAGGACATGATACTAAGAATGGGATATGTTTAACATATTTATCAATGACTTATCAAATACTTATTAAATTTACAGATTATTCCAAAGTAGGAAAAGCTACTAACACACTGCTTGAGAGTAAAGATTTTAAAAGATATTGCTCAGCTGTAGGGAACCATTGAGGTCCCCAATGGTTTCAGGAGCACATGATGGCCTGATAAGCCCAGTCTACTGTGCAAATGGAGCAAAGCTTGTTGGTTCGGCCCTCCGGAACCCTACACAATAGCCCAAGGTCTCTCAGTCTTGAGGAAACATTCTGGTACTTATTAAGATATTCCAAGGCAGTTATGAGGACATGTATCTGTACCTTAAAGGGGAGTGGTAAAAGTAAATGTATCACTAGCTTGTCGCGAGTATGGAACTTATGGCCGAACAGTATATAAGGTTTGTACTTGCTAACAATAAATGGAGCTTGCTACATCTCTGTCTCCTGCCTCATCACTGCGTGCCTGAGATTCAAGAAATCCCACTCGTCAGGGGTCTCTTCACTGAGCCGGCCGTGACCCCAACCCTCAGCTAGTACAGAGGTTGAGCTAGTACACAGCCTCATTGAGCCTACAGGGTAGATTCAGTCCATCACCTGTGTTTTGTACAGCTACAAAGAGTAGCTTTCTCATTTTTAAATAGGGTTTTTGTGTGTTTTAAAATGCAAAAAAACAAAACAAAAAAAAACAACAAAAAGCAAAACAAAACATTCTTAGCTCTCAGGCACACAAAAACAGCCAGTGCAAATCCCTGGCCTACAACATTTAGCTTCATCTAATAACATGAATTTCAATAAGGAAAAAATATAAAATATTGTACTTGGGTTGAAAAAAATCAACTCTATAAATACAAGTTGGAGAAGTTTGGCTAGACAATAATTCAGTTGAAAAAGGTCTAGAGATCTTAGAAAATGAAAAATTTGATATTAGATTATGAGTTCCTTAAGCATAAAGACTATTTTTTGATTCCTTTGTATCCCTAACACTTAGCACAGTGCTTGGTATATAGTAGGAATTTAATAAATGCTCATTATTAATTGATATTAGTTAACATCTTGATGGTAACCATGGAAGCCAATGCATTCTTAGGGTATACAAAGAGAGGGAGACCATCCAGGAATAAGTCAGTGATATTCCTGTTGTACTCTTCTTTGGTCAGATAAAGTGAGGATGATGATGGTCAGTCCTGAGTGTCTCATCTAAAGAAATATTCTGATAAGTTAGAGGGTTTCCTGAGAAAACCATTCATAGTGGTAAAAGACATTCATTTCATGTAATATGAGGATTGGTTGAAGGACTGAAGATTGTTTAACCTGGTAAGGAGAGGACTTAGGAGAGGCGTAATTGTTCTCTTAAGGTATTTAAAGGGATATCGTATCAAAAAGGAAATAGAATTTTGCTTGTCTCCAGCAGAAAAATAATAATAATGAATAAGAAGAAGTGCACTGGGTGGAAGAAACAAAGGGAAATTTAGATTTGACATAAAGAAAAACTTTGAGTATTCCAAAAGTCAAATTGGCTACCTCAGAAGATAGTGCATACCTCCTAGTATGAAGTATTCAAGTGACAGCTAGATCAGTAGGTTAAAGAGGAAATTCTGGTTCAAGTGAGAGTGAAATCACGTTAAGTGAAGACCGCTCAGGCATGAGTTCCCCAAAATCCCCAACCTTCTTGCCAAAGCTAAAATAACTAAGTATCTGCCTTGGGCAAAGAAAATGCTCCAGGATGGAGGAGAACCACCAAAGTTTTGGTCACATGACCTGGAGTATCCTTCCCCTTCACCAGTGCCAGTCACATCAGCATTCTTCTCTTAAGTTCCATTTTTGGTAACAAAAACCCTCTTTGGTGAGCTACAATCATTTCTGTGTTCTTTTTCTCTGGGGTAGATTCCCATGCTTAGACTGTACACCTGAACTCCCAGTCAATGGGAAGAGGGGCTAGTGGGCTTCTGTCTTAGGGACTATATAATGCTGTACTCTGCTCTACTCAGGTGCACTCCCTTGCTGACACCACCCATGGTGGTGCCCCTTTTCATGAGATTGTAATAAAAAACCTTGAGAAGCCTCTGAGTTTAATTTGAGTATGGGTCTTTGTACCCCACACAAGTGTGTCTTAGAACAGTTGTGAGGCCTCTTCTGACTCAGATTCTATGAGTACAAAGAGCTAAAAATTATAATATTGAGAGGCAAGTTGAATATAAACAGCTTATATTTTATAGTGGTTTATTTGCAATGATAGATTTATAGATACAAATATTATTATCTACATTTTGCAAATGAACAAACTTTAATTCAGAGAGGTAAAATTGATTACCTCAGATTACATGACTCCTAAATAGAAGATCTTCAACTTGAATCTGAATCTTCTGATTTTATATTTCATGCACTTTGGACTGTATTGAGCTGGCTTATTAGACTCTTTTGCTACTATTAAGGTAGAGAAAATATGGGAAATCCAATAGAAGGACTTATACTTCACTAATACTGGCTCCAGTCCATCTTCTGCTAAATCCTAATTGAAAAACATCATAGTATAGTTGGGAAAAGTGAGAGTCTTGGAGTCAAAAGACCTTGGTTTGAGTTCTGTCTCATAGATACTTAATGTTGGACTATGGTCAAGTCACTCAAACTCTCACAGACTCAAACTATTTATCTATAAGACAGGGCTAATAATAACTGTACTTCCTCACAAGCTTTTCACTATCAGTTAAAGGTATTTGAAATGTAGAATCTAAGGCTTAATAACAAATTATTCTAACCTTATTTCCTGGGTTAGAGATGAGAATGCCAAGCCCCAGTGCTTCTTTTCAGCCTCTAAAATACTTCTATGTATCAAAGAAATAAAATAATTTTCCCCAACTCTTACTAAGGAATAATTTTTAATGATTTTGAAGAAATCAAAATCCTTAATTCTTACTTTCCTTATTTCCTAACCAGAAAACAATTTAAAAATAAACTATTTATGATCATCCAAAATTAGCTCCTTAGCTACTAGGATCTGAAGTTACAATCATTAATGAATCCTGAGAAATCCTAGTAATTCAAAACAAATAGCAAAGGATCATTCCAAACTGATACAAATCACCTCAATAAACACAAGAACTATTTTGGACTAGGTACTGTTTTGGAGGGGATACAAGGATAAATGAGTTACAAGATTTTTTTTTTAAACAAACCTGACTCCTTGAAAAACTCTTTCCTTTTGGAACCTCAAGCAAAGTGTCTTCAATTGAGATTGTCTTCTTAGAACATTAGCATTGAAAGGTCTTCAGAGGTCAAGTCTAACCTCACCTGAGCAGGAATCCCCTGGGTAACATCAGCAATAAACAGTCACATCCTCTGTTTCAAGGTCTATGGCAACTGGGAACTCAGTAAGATGCAAAGTAGCCCATTCTCTTGTTGGTACTGCTGTTGCTATAGCTACAATTGTAATGAACCTTTCTTCTTATAACAAGACCAAGCTAGATTCCATGATTTTTTATGTGTAGTTCGAGTTTTGTCCTTTGAAGTTAGGCAGAATAAATCTAATCCCTTCCCCACATGACAGCTCTTCAAATATCTGAAGACAGCTATCATGTTCCTCCTACTTTAAGTCTTCATTTCTCCAAACTAGACACCTCACTGTCTTCAATAGGTTCTGACATGTCATGATTTTCTGTTCTCTTGGGACCATCCTGGTCACCCTCTTCTAGATCAATGTTCTCAGTGTCTATACTAAATGTAGTGTCCTGAAATGAAAATATTCCTGTTGATGGAGTCTGTCATAGATCCTTGCTCTGGCCCCTTGTATTAATGTAGTTTAAGTTGTCATTTGCTTTTTTTAAATAAATTTATTTATTTTCTATTTTCAACATTCACTTCTACAAAATTTTGAATTTCAAATTTTCTTTCCATTTGCCCCTACCCCCACCCCAAGACAGTGTGCATTCTACTTGCCCTTTCCTCCAATATGGCCTTCCTTCTATCACTGCCTGCCCCCCTTATCCTGTTTCCTTCTATTTTCCTGTAGGGTAAGACAGATTTCTATAGTCCACTTCTTATAGATCTTATTTCCTAGTTACATGTAAAAACCACCTCTAACATTCATTTTTATAGCTTTGAGTTCCATGTTCTCTCCCTTCCCCGTTCTCCATCCACACTCATTGAGAAGGTAAGCAATTTGATACAGATTATACTTGTGTGGTCATGCAAAAGACCTCCATTAACAGTCATCTTGTGAAACACTATGTTTCCCTTTACACTGTCCCACCTCCCATTTATTCAACTCTCTCCTTTGACTTGTCCCTCGGCAAATTGCTTGTTTCCAATTACCCCTTCCCCCAATCTGCCTTCCCTTCTATTATCCCCACTCTGTTATTCCCTTCTCCCCTGCTTTCCTCTAAGGTAAGATAAACTTCCATACCCAATTGAGTGAGTATATTATTCCCTCCTGAAGCTAAATTCAATGAAAGGATGGCTCATTTATTCCCTCTTACCTTCCCTTATACTCTTCCATTGTAAAAGCTCTTTCTTTCCTCTTTTATGTAAAATGATCCACTGCAATCTACCTCTCCCTTTCTCTTTTTTCCTAGTATATTCCTCTCAGCCATTTTTTCTTTTTTAGATATCATTCCCTTCATGCTCAACTCACCCTGTGCCCCCTTATCAGTCTCTCTGTCTCTGTCTCTCTTCATACATATACACATACATATTCACATACACGTGTATATGTTTGTATACATATATATGTGTGTATGTATATATATGTATATATATATATATATATATATATATATATATATATATATATATATTCTCTCCAACTATCCTAATACTGAGAAAGGTCTCATTAGTTGTAAATGTCATTTTTCCATGTAGGAATCTAAAGAGTTCAACTTTAGTAAGTCCCTTATGATTTCTCTTTCCTGTGTACCTTTTCATGCTTCTCTTGATTCTTATATTTGAAAGTCAAATTTTCTATTCAGCTCTCATCTTTTTAACAAGAATGCTTGGAAGACCTATATTTCATTGAAGTTCCATTTTTTCCCTGAAATATTATACTCAGTTTTGCTGAGGAGATGATTCTTAGTTTTAATCCAATCTCCTTTGACCTCTGGAATATCATATTTTAAGCCTTCAAATCCATGAGTGTAGAAGCTGTTAAATCCTGTGTCATCTTTATTGTGCTTTCACAGTA
Organism: Bettongia penicillata ogilbyi; assembly: GCA_023548195.1. Classification (NCBI taxonomy): domain Eukaryota; kingdom Metazoa; phylum Chordata; class Mammalia; order Diprotodontia; family Potoroidae; genus Bettongia; species Bettongia penicillata. The sequence continues at coordinate 22,415,333 of JAJHZJ010000470.1, forward strand.
CTTGAATTGTTTCTTTCTGGCTGCTTGTAATATTTTTGCCTTGATGTGAGAACTCTGGAATTTGGCTACAATATTTCTAGGAGTTTTCCTTTGGGGATCTTTTTCAGGAGGTAATTGATAGATTATTTCCATTTCTATTTTACCCTCTGGTTCTAAAATGTTCTTGATAATTTCTTGAAAGATGATTTCTAAGCTCGTTGTTTGATTGTGGCTTTCAGGTACTCCAATAATTTCATAAATATTTCTCCTGGATCCATTTTCCAGGTCAGTTGTTTTTCCAGTGAGATACTTCACACTGTCTTCTATTTTTTCATTCTTTTCGGTTTGTTTTATAATTTCTTGATTTCTCATAAGATCATTAACTTTCATTTGCTCCATACTAATATTTAAGGAATTATTTTCTTCATTGAGCTTTTTCTATTTGGCCCATTCTGCTTTATAAGGTATTCTCCTCATTGGCTTTTTGGACCTCTTTTCCCATCTGGGTTAGTCTAATTTTAAAGGTGTTACTTTCTTCAGCATTTTGGGGGGATTTCCTTCAGCAAGCTGTTGACTTGTTTTCATGATTTTCTTGCATCACTCTCATTTCTCTTCCCAATTTTTCCTCTGCTTTTCTTACTTGATTTTCAAAATATTTTTTGAGCTCTTCTATTGCTTCAGACCAATTCATATTTTTTCTTCGAGGCTTTAAATGAAGGAGCTTTGGCTTTGTCATCTTCTTTTGGCTGTATATTTTGATCTTCATCACCAATGACATAAAAACATACTTCTTCAATGAGAAAATAAGAATCTATAGTCTGTTTCTTCCCCCACCTGCCTCCTGTGTGCTCATTTTCCCAGCCAATTACTTGACTTTTGAGCTATTTGTTATCTGGAGGTCTCCAGAAGCAGCCTCCACTTCAGCATTGGCTTTAGCTGCCCTGAGGCTGGGACCAGGGCTGGGACTGGACCATGCTCACCTTTCAGTCAGGTGAGAGACCTTTTCCACTGACTTCTGAAGCTCTCTTGAAAATTTGTGGGTTAAGAAGTCTGGAATCTTCAGCAGCTGACTATGATTCAGTCCCCCAAGGCCTGCTCCCACTCTGTTCATGTTGATGTGACCCACTCCCAACTGCGCTCTGCTCCCACCCAATGTGACAGACTCTTCCTGTCAACCTACCAGATAGTCTTGGTCTGGCAATTTACTTCAGTCTGTCATTTTGTGGCTTCTGCTGCTCTGAAATCTGTTTAGAGTCATTTTTCAGGCTTTGGGGGGGCTTCAAGGGGAGAGCTCTATTTGATCCATGTTTCTAGGCTCCACCCTTCTGTCATTTGCTTTTTCAATGACCCCAGTTCACTATTGACTCACACTTTGTTGTTGAGTCATTCCAGTTGTGTCCCACTCTTCATCCTCCCATTTGGGAATTCTTGGAAAATATACCAGAGTGCTTTGGCATTTCCTTCCCCAGATCATTTTATAAATGAGGAAATCGAGCCAAACAGGGTTAAGGGATTTGCCCAGGATTAAGCAACCAGTGTCTGAGGCTAGATTTGAACTCATGAGAATGATTTTCTGATTGTAAGCTCAGTACTCCATCCACTGTATCACCCAGCTTCCCTGAAGCCCACTATACACTAAGTGTCTTCCTACAAGCTGCCTTCTAGCTACTTTATCTCTATTCTATCTCAATAGTTGATTTTTTTCGAAATGTAATAATCTGAATTATCTCTATAAAAATTATTTCATATTCTAATATCCCAACACCATTTTTTTATCCTGACTCTATCATCCAGCACATATGCCTTCAATCATTTCATTAATAAAATCTTAAGCTGAACAAGATTGAAGAAATTCTTGTTGAATTCCATGGGAGACTTCTTTGGATGTTGACTTTGATCCAAAAGTCAGTACAATGTAGGATGGATCATTCAACTTATTTAAAATTTTAATAACTGTTTTCATCTGGTCCTCTCACCCACAATTATATCATAAGACATTATCATATGCCTGACATTTAGAAATCCAAGTATACCCTGTCATATTTTCAAGAAAAGGAATTAAATTAGGCTTGCATGAACTGTTCTTCATTGGATCTGAGAGCTGGAAAGGACCAAGCAGCCATCTAGTCCAATTCATACACTAAAAGAATCTCTACTGTAACATACTAGACAAGTGATTGTCCAGTCCTTGCTTTAAGCTCTCCAAGAAGAAACTTACACACTACTTGAGAAGCACCTTTGAAAGATCCTGTAGAAATATTACTGTATGAGAAAAGGGAAAGTATGGGAAGCTAGTAAGGCAGTGGATACAGTGTCAGGCCTGAAGTTGGAAAGATTCATTTTCATGAATTTAAATCTAGCCTTAGATAATTACCCTGTGTGTGGAACTAGGCAAGTCACTTAATCCTGCTTGTCTTAGTTTCTCATTTATAAAATGAGCTGGAGAAGGAAATAGTATTTTTGCCAAGAAAGCACCAAATGAAGAATTGGACATGACTAAAACATCTCAACAACAACACAAAGAAGAGAAAGTATTGACCAGATTTTCAAAAAATCAGATAAGAGTCTTCAACCTCTTATATCAGGAAAACTGACTCTTGACTATTTATCCTCGAGAAAAATCTAGAATGGTTCATTAAAGTTATGTTCAGTATTTAGAAAAGGAAGCAACAATTACCAAGAGACAGCATGACTTCAAGTACAGAATAACCATATTTTTTTTTGTTATCGAACAAGGAATCCTCTAAATTTTAACTAAGCATTTGATACGGCTTCTCATGAATTTCTGGTGGTAAAACAGAAGATATGGGGGCTAGTCAAATAGTACAATTAGATAAATTCAGAACTTCTAACTGGCAGTACTCAAAGAATTAATGGTTAATGGTTCAGGGTCAACATGCAGAAGGTCTCTAATAGATTGTCCCAGGAATCTGTTCTTGGCCCTATGTTATTAAATATTTTTTTCAGCGACTTTGATTAAAGAGTAGTAACAAACGTCAACTTTAAATGTCACAAATCAGAGACCTGATCAGTGTTTAGCTAATACAACATTTGAAATAACTTCAAGTCACAACACTGTTGTTACTACACTGTTCAGTCTATGTAATCATAGACTATATAGCTCAATGAAGTTACATTCCTCCATCTAATGAGATAAAATTAGTCCTAGATAAACATATAATCTTATATTGTAATTCAAAAAACAATTTCTTAAGTGCATGATTAGTTAGGCCATGGTTAGATAGTGATTCTTCTAAAGATGTGAGGGCTTCATTGCATTGTAAGTTCATTATGAATCAGGAGTGTGATATGGCAGTCAAAAAAACAAACAAATGTGATGTGGGGCAGCATGAAGAGAAGCAAAGTTTTTATAAATAAGAAGGTAACAGCACCACGAGTCAGGTCAAATGTGGAGCATTATGCTTATTTCTGGGAACCACATTGTAAGAAGGACATTGATAAATGAAAAACATTCAGAGCAATCAAGATGCTAAAGAGCCTTAAGTCCACTGATCAAAATGGGTATATTTCTCTTAGAAAAGAGAAGACTGAGGAAAGGATATGATATCTATATTCAAGTATTTGAAGAGTATTCATATACAAATGGTTAGCTAAAATTGTTAAGCAACTAGAGCTATTGAAAAATGAAAGTTGCTCTGAAAGTTAGTGGGGTCATCAGTCTTTAAGAAGAAGCTAGATCACCATTATTGGATGTGCTATAGTGAAGATTCCTTCTCCGATATGGATTAGACGATGCTACTGAGCTCCTTGCTTGCTCTAAATGTCTATGATTCAGAGATTTTATCATCCAACTCTGTGATACACTATTTGGCCCTGCCTGTACGCTAGCTTTCATTTAGTTACTTAGATGAATGAGTTAAGTATTGCCTTCTTGCAAGCTCATTATATTCTGCACATGTTCAATTCTCTTGTGGTTGTCCAAGTCTGTTCAATAACAAAGTAGCTCCCTGGCTGTAAAAGGTTGAGTGTCACTGTTCCACTGGGTCATTAATTGGAAAACAAAATCTATAATAGCCCATTCTTCAGTAACAATGCACAGATGCAACTAAATCCCATCAAACAATTTAGGTTCTTTGCTCTGTTTTAGCTCATTAAAAATAAAAGAATACATTATGGCATCAGCTCTGCTTCCTTGTTTATTATTTTTTTTTTAATGCAAGACTGATCTTGTTCAAAGCCATCTCTGAAGATATAAAACAAAATCTCCATTGCCTATGTGGAAGACTGGCTTTTTTTTTTGATGATTGCCAAATTCTTATGGATTCATTGTCATTAGTGCTCTATTACCACATGTGTGCCAACCATGAATACTTAGCAAAGCAAGAAAAGATCAAAGCAGCTTTCTTACTTTCCATAGGCATTTCCACATTTCCCTGTGTTCTACAGAAATGTGTAATTTCAGTATTACCTAACTGTTGTGTTTTTAAAGTGCTTTGTGAAATGTACTTGTTGCTGAGGCATACTTATAAATGAACTTTTCATAAGATAATCAGCCTCTGCCAAGTCTCCAAGCACCTAGCACTGTGCTCTGCACAAAACATACACTGCCTTCTTACCTCATTGCTCAACTGAATAGGTCTTCCTAAGGTTACTAACACAATGTTAATAAAGGAGCTTGGTTTGTATGACTATACATATTTGTAATGGCCTTTATTTGTGTTGCTTTCTCAATGGATGGGAGCGAATTTGGAATTGAAAAGAAAATAAAATTAGAAAAATAAGGTTTTAAATGGTCTCTTAAGGGTCAAATCAGATGGCCTTTTCTCAATTCTCGTCCTTTTTGACCTCAGTACAACACCTCTCCCTTTCCTAAGTTACAAGACTGCAACAACTACCTACATAAATTAAATGCCTCATGAACTTCTGAAAGTGTCCAAAACATAACTTATCTCCCCCCAATCAAAAAATGTATGTTCTGAATATTACTGTTTCTATTAAGGACATTATCACTCACTCTCCCCGGTTTACATCCTTTATCCTCACTCTTCCTTCTTGTCCCATATGTTTTTACAATGACCATATTTTCTTCCTCACAGCATCACTCAAATCCTTTCCATTCTCTCTATTCACATGGCTCCCACTCAGGTTCAGATCCATGTCATCTCTGGCCTGGATTATTTTAGTGGACTTCTAATTGAACTACCTGACTGATCTCTTCCCTTACCAATCCATCTGCCAAATAGCTGCCAAAATGATTATCATAAAGTATAGACTTGCAACTAAGATAAAATATATTTGGTTTTTAAGGATCAATATAACTTGATCTCAACCTATTTTCTCAGCTTTATTATGCATTCTTGTTATTTGCAAACTTTATGGACCACTCAAACTGGCTTTGCTGATTTTCTTACACCATCTTCTGTATCTTTGCTTGACTGACTCCACCACCACTGGATCTTCAGATCCCTTGCTTTCTTTAAGACTCATTTCAAGTACCATGAAGTCATTCTTGATCATTACCAAAACCCTTCCCCAAACCCTTGGTACCCTTCTTCCTAAAAATTATCTTTTAATTATTTTGTATAATGTTCTATATACTTGTAATTTGTATATTATACATTTGTATATAACTTGTTATTCTATATACTTGCAATATTTTCTTTCTGGAAAGAATTTCAACTCCTTAAGGGAAGAAAAGACTTTGTTTTTGCATTCATATTATCAGAACCAACCAGACTGTGTGGCACATAGAAGGCACTTAACAAATGCTTTTGATTAAACATTAACATAAGTTCATGTGGTAATAATTTCTCAAGTCGTGATAGAGACAATACTAATATTATTAATGACACAATCAAGTTCTCATCCTCTCCAAAACAACATTGAAAGGCTGCCAAACTCTTATTAATTGGAATGACCAATTTTGGATGTGGTCGTAAATGGGGGAAAAAAGAACATACTTCTCAGCAGACGTGGGAAACCATATAAGCAGAGGCTCATAATCTCTCCAATATGGCCACTCTGTTGCCTGGTTTTGCTTAGCTGATTTCTTTATGTTACACAGAAGAGCTCAATGAAGGGGGCATAGTAGGGGCTGATAAAATAAAAATAACTGATAGTAAAAACAAAATCTTAAGAACAGTAACAACAAAGGATCTGCTCACCATATTTTGTGCTCTAACTTTCCTTACCTGTAATATGGCTACTTCACAAGGCTACAAGGTGCAGAGACCTTAAAATGCTATGAAAATGTAACAGTATAAAGAGGTGACTGGGACATGCCAAAATAACTGGTAAACTGAATTTAAAACAACAGTCACAACAAAGCAAAGAGTCTTCAAGCTAGTTATCATATAGATTCTAATAACAATATGACAGATGCTTTTTCTTTGTACAGACACTGGTGACATCAGTCTAATTTAGTAGCAGCCACAGTCTCTTTCCTTCATGTAACCAACCTGACTTTGCTTGGATGCTTTAACTTCATGTTTCTATCTTGACCAGCAGAACCAGGTTTGCTTTAATGGCAGGTAAAGGAATTGTTTTCTCATATGCCCATATTTACTTTATTTTTTAAAATGAATTTTAAAAAATGCTAACACTTAAATATGTAATAAGAAAAGAAATAAAAGAAATTTATTATATACTTAAATATTAAAACTTAAATACAAAACAAGAGAACAAAAAAAAGCACTGCCATAGATAGTAGAATATAAAAGAGGAGTCAAAATATACAGCAATCTAAGCTTACTTAAAGAAAAAACAATCCCTTGGGCAGTAGGTGACACAGGGAATAGAGCACTGGCCCTGAAGTCAGGAAGACCTGGGTTCAAATCTGACCTCGGACACTGGACACTTACTAGTTGCGTGACCTTGGGCAAGTCATTTAACTCCAATTGCCTTGCCTTCCCCCCTCCAAAAAAAAAAATCATACCCAGGAGTCAGAAATTCCAGAATTGGACTATCTTCCTAAAATACATTAAGAAAATCTCATTATGTGAAATCATTAGACAATGTCCAGGTATAGACAAGAAACTGATGCATCCAAATTCCCCACTGAAATTATAAGTAATGTTGTCTCATAGACCACACATTCTTGTCACCCTTTTGATCAAGATTACTGAGCAAAGAAATTATTGAGGCTTCCCATCTGTTTTTATTTAGTGGTTTGGCAATTCTTTTGAAAAAAATACAATTTATTTTATTTTAACCTCTTCTGATATGAATTAGATAATTTATCATATTATTGTCCTTAGAAAATGAATAATTATTTTATTTTAAATATCAAATTATATTGTTTTTCATATGAACAACTAGGATAAGAGTGGATTTAATATGTGGTATTGTAAACCTCTTCCTCTCTATCTGTATCGAAATTTGTCTATTTTTTTATTGTGGTGGATGTTTAGTCATTCAGTCATATCCAACTTTTTGTGACCTCATGAACTATAGCATCAATACCATCCATAAAGTTTTCTTGACAAAGATATTGCAGTGGTTTGCCATTTCCTTCTCCAGTATATTAAGGCAAACAGAAGTTAAATGCCTTGTCCCAGGTCACACATCTATTACCTGATTCAGGTCACATTTGAACACAGGTCTTCCTATCATTAGTCCCAGCACTCTATCCACTGGACCACTGAGCTATTCCTATACATGCATTTACAAACACACATATACATTTATACAAACATGTATATGTATGTATACATATGTGCTTACATACACATTATAAACGCTATTTTCTCTCTATGGGCAACAATGTTTGTAAATTCTATAATTCTACTAAGTTCCGTGTAGAAATATGCAACCAATATGCATTCACCAACATGTACCAATTCACTTTTACATAATGCTTTGTTGTAGTGTTCATCCTTCGTTTTCAAAGAAGACCATGACCTCAGTGAAATGATGACATGCCTTGCACTTGACTTTGTTTTGAATGAGGTGGGGCTCTGCAAATCACCAGCCAAACTTTCTCTGGATCTACAAAGATCTCTTTTCATAAAAATCCTTTTCCATGGTCACATAATTTATGGAATCAGAATTCAAATCCCTATCTCCCCACTCTAATATATTATGCTGCTTATCATATTAGTAGCAGAACCTTGATGAAGCTCCACCGTTCTAATTACAATCAATTATGCTTTTTGTTGCCTCGTATTTCACCAGCTCATTCATCTAATAAGACATATAAAGTAATTTGTATTTGACCTTTAGCTGCCAATATCCCTTCTTCAGTAATGGACACTGATTGTCAGTTTCCACCTGTCTTCAGTTAGCCTCAATAAACATTTCACCTAACACACAAGCACCTCTAGTGTCAAAGGAGAATAAAGTTAAGGCCTCTAAAACGTAGAGAGCTAACGATATCTTTCTCTAGTTACACTTTCTAAAATGGTTTCTAGAAATACATTGCAGAGTGAAAGGCAAGCCCTGCTTACATAAATGCAGATTTTCATTTTATCAGAGACCAAAAAATTAATCTTGTGAATTGAGAAAGCAGAGGAAGAAACAGCAAATAGGACAAAGAAAAAGTGGTAAGAGAGGTAAGTCAGAGAAGTAGAATGCAACAGTATCATTAAGGAAGGAGAGAATTTCATCAAGGAAGGAAGACAAAGTCAGTCATGGTCTTAAGGAAGTGAAAAAGATGAAAACAGAGAAAAGGCCTTTGAACTTGATGCTCAGTTTTGCAACAATAAGTAACATTGCCAAGGATAGCAGGAATTGCAAGGAGAGGTAGTATGCTGTATAGGACTGAATACTGAACTAGGAGTTAGTAACACCTGAATTCAAGTCCTGTCTTTGATGCTTTGATACTTACAAAAACGCTGTGATCATGGGAAAACTGCTTAGCTTCTTGGATTCCCAGGAAACTTTCTTGTACTTATCAACTGGGCTTGAAATGGCTTTAACGGAGCATTTATTCCCACATTATTAAAACTACAGCTACTTCACATATTGGTGTATGATGACAAATGGTTACATAATATTATTTATAGATTTATAATCTTCTAAGAATTTAAAATTATTAAGCCATAGATTGTTTATATAGTAACTATCTTAACTGAAAAATATTATTTACCAGAACACTCCTTTCTTTAAGCATTCTAGATCAGAAATAATTTAAGCATTTTAATAGGTATGTTATGTATTAGTCACTCTATACTCACTGTACAAAAAAACATACTTTTTAAGATAAGGAATAAAGAACAATGACATTTTAAAAAACATCTAAAAAAACTTAAATTATCATAACAAATATCTCTTTTAGAAGTGAGTATTTTTTATGAGTAATTTTTTAATTTCTTTTTTGGGGGGAAGAAGGTATGATGGGTAGAGAAAGAAGAAAATAAAAAGAAAACAATAAAAAGATAGATGGAAAATCATAGTAATTAATTAAACATATAAGCTGACTAATCATGAACATATTAAAAGCCAAGATTTAGAACAATGAATTAGAGTGGAAAGTGCTGAAGGAAATGACATGCCTGAAGGCTTTGATATTGTTGAAGATTCTGTTGAAATGTGTGTAAGGAAAGTAAGACCAAATCTTTTTTTTTTTAAATTTTATTTATTTATTTAATTTTTTACATTCATTTTCACAAATTTTTGGGTTCCAAATTTTCTCCCCTTTTATCCCCTCCCCCCACCCCAATACCCCAAGCAATCTAATTTTCCCTATCTCCAATCTGCCCTCTCTTCTGTCATCCCTCCCTTCTCTTATCTCCATCTTCTCTTTTCTCCTGTAGGGCCAGATGACTTTCTATACCTCATTAACTGTATGTCTTCTTTCCTAGTTACAATAACAATACTAAACAGTTGTTCCTAAAACTTTGAGTTCCAAATTCTCCTCATCCCTCCCTCCCCACCCATTACTTTTGGGACAGCAGGCAATTCAATATAGGCCATATCTGTGTAGTTTTGCAAATGACCTCCCTGATAGTCGTGTTGTGTAAGACTAACTGGATTACCATCCCTCCTAACCTGCCCCTCATTGTTTCTCTTCTGTCTTTTGATCCTGTCCCTCCCCAAGTGTTGACTTCAAATTGCTCCCTCCTCCCTTTGCCCTCCCTTCCATCATCCCCCCCCTTGCAATATCTCCTTCTCCCCCACTTTCATATACTGTACGATAGGTTTTCATACCAAAATGAGTGTGCATTTCACTCCTTCGTTTAGTCAAATGTGATGAGGGTAAACTTCTTGGTTTTTTTTTGTTTTTTGTTTTCTCAGCTCTCCTCTTTTTCCCTCCACTAAGAAAAACTCCTACGTGCCTCTTAAATGACATATAGTTACCCCCTTCCATTTCCCCCTCTTTCCTCCCACTACATTTCTCTCTCACCATTTACCTTAATTTCTTTTAAGGTATGGTCCCATCCTATTCAGTTCAATCTGTGCTCTCTATCTCTGTATGTGTGTGCATGTGTGTATGTGTGTGTGGGTGCATGCGTGTACATGTGTATGTGTGGTCCCACCAACTACCCAGATACTGAAAAGTTTTAAGAGTTAGAAATATTGTCTTTCCCTTACCAGTTCACTTCTGGTAAGTCCCTTAAGACTTCTCTTTGCTGTTTCCTTTTTCATGCTTCTTCTCATTCTTGTGTTTGAAAGTCAAATTTTCTTTTCAGCTCTGGTCTTTTCATTAAGAATGATTGAAAGTCCTCTGTTTCATTGAAAGACCATATTTTCCCTTGAAGTATTATACTCAGTTTAGCTGGGTAGGTGATTCTTGGTTTGAGTCCTAGTTCCTTTGCCTTCTGGAATATCCTATTCCACGCCCTTCGATCCCTTAATGTAGAAGCTGCTAGATCTTGGGTTATCCTGATTATATTTCCACAGTACTGGAATTGTTTCTTTCTAGCTGCTTGCAAGATTTTGTCCTTGAGCTGGGAGTTCTGGAATTTGGCCACAATGTTCCTAGGAGTTTCTCTTTTTGGATCTCTTTCAGGTGGTGATCGATGGATTCTTTCAATACTTATTTTGCCCTCTGGTTCTAGAATGTCAGGGCAGTTTTCCTTGATAATTTCATGGAAGATGATGTCTAGGCTCTTTTTTTGATCATGACTTTCAGGTAGTCCCATAATTTTTAAATTGTCTCTCCTGGATCTATTTTTCAGGTCAGTTGTTTTTCCCATGAGATATTTCACATTCTCTTCCATTTTTTCGTTCTTTTGGTTTTGTTTGGTGATTTCTTGGTTTCTCATAAAGTCATTAGACTCCATCTGTTCCATTCTAATTTTGAGAGAACTATTAAATTCAGTGAGCTTTTGAGCCTCTTTTTCCATTTGGCTCATTCTGCTTTTGAAAGCATTCTTCTCCTCATTGGCTTTTTGAACCTCCTTTGCCAATTGAGTGAGCCTATTTTTCAAGGTGTTAATTTCCTCAGCATTTTTTGGGGTCTCCTTTACCAAGGTATTGACCCGTTTTTCATACTTTTCTTGCATCTCTGTCATTTCTCTTGCCAGTTTTTCTTCTACCTGTCTAACTTGCTTTTCAAAATCCTTTTTGAGCTCTTCCAGGGCCTGAGCCCACCCGCCACCTCCCTGGGGTGTCTGGGGTACTGCGCCCCCACCCTCCACATCTTTCCCTGATGGCAAGGATACGTCCTCGTCATCAGATCCGAAGGTCGGGATCATTTGCATTTGTTGGAAAAAACTCTCTATAGTCTTATTTTTTTTCCCTTTTCTAGGAATTTTCCCAGCCAGTTACTTGACTTCTGAGATTCCTTTCCACCCCCGCCTGGATCCACCCAGCTCGTGCTTGACCTCTGAGATTTAAATGGGCTTTCCTCCTGCCTGCTGTCAATCAGTGAGCTTTAGTTCAGGTGCTGGGGTGGGGGCAGGGCCGCCTCCCAGGCTCAGTTCCCTCAGGGGCTTTATGCAGAAGCCTTCAGTAATAGAGCGGGGTGGGGGCAGGGCTATCTCCCAGGATCAGCTCCCTCAGGTTTTATGCAGGAACCTTCCGTAATGAAGATCCTGCCTGCTGCTGGGGGATTCCTGAGTCCCGGGCCACTGCCGCCTCAGCCACCACCCACACCTCTGCCTCCGCTGCTTCCTGCCCCCGTCTCTGTCGCCGCCGCTTCCTCCCGTGGGGGCCCGAGTCACTGAGATGCTCCGCTCCCCTCCTCCAGCCTGGCCTTCTCTCTCACTTACCTGTAGCTTCTGTGGGCGGAGGGACTTTCCCGGCTGCTGGAGCTTCCGTCTCTGAAGTCTGCTCGGATCAGCTCCTCTGGGGCCGTGGCCAGGGCAGCGCTGGGGGTGGGGTCCACTTTCCGGGGTGCGACGGACCCTGGGGACGGGTCTCCAGGGCTCCCTGGAACGGAAATCTCTTCCACTCCATTTCTACACACCTTGTATTGACCCAGAAGTTATGGGGGTCTCTTTTTACATTAATTCTATGGGCTTTGGTTTTGGAGCTCGTAAACATGCGTCCTTCTACTCCACCATCTTGGGTCCACCCCCCAGTAAGACCAAATCTTGAAGATGAACTTAACCTCCTTGGAATTGATGGTATGAAATGTAACTCTACTAGAGGCAGTAAAGCATGTAAATTGACAATTCTAAGTTATTTTCATTCACAGGTAATGGGAACAATATTTGTTGAACTGCAGTTCCATTAATAGATTAGTTACAAAAACCATTTTACCCTATGATTCTAAAGCTTATTTCATAGTATAACATTTTAGAGAGCTGAAAATTTGACTTGAAGCAAAGTTGTTCAGGATATTGGTTGAATATATCTTTGGTAGGTTGTAAAGTTGTTCAAAGACACAGTAGGAAAAGTACAATACTTAACATGTGGATCTTTTCATCTGTAATCTGATGATGATACCAGACATATGAAACATATTGTTCTTACAGTTTTCTTCTTCCAGAGCTATGGAAAACTACTATCATAGCTAGAAAAAATTCCTTTCTCTTTGTGCCCCCAAGCAATCCTAATTTCTCAAATTCTCAATAACATTTCATACACTTTCACCGTGTGGACAATGAAAGGCAACCATTCCTTGTTTACTGCTCAAATGTAGACTAAAGGCATATAATGGTGCCATATGATGGATATGAAAAGTAGCTTATCTAGACAAAGTTGACCCCACCCTGACTTTTTAGAGTAATGGTGACTTGTGAACTCAAGAAAAATATACAAACGACCATGGGGTCAGCCCTCACACTCTACATGTACTTATTGCATCAGAAACATTTAAAAAAATAAAACAATCTCCTTCCTACAGCTATAGCATTGTATCACCAAGGCAATATTCACAGAATCGATGGTAACTATGAAGATACAAAGTATAATAGACTCTTCATATAGAAGGCAGTAGAAAAACATTTATTCAGACACCAGAAAACCAAATCCCAACACCAGAAAGCCAAATCCATCATAGTAACAACAATGTCTTTCCCAAACCTTCCCCACCCCTGCCAGGGCCTTCCCACAAGCAAATGCTCACAAGACTAGCTGTACCTGCCTGTGTCCTCTCTCCTCTGCCCTAACTGCTCTCACCAACTTCCTTCCAGCTCTGCTCCATCCTTGCTGTGTCACCAGTTCAACAAGCTCCTCCCATCACATGTGACTTAGTCTTCCATGTGATTTAAGTAGCCTATTAATGGGTGGGAAAGATCTTCAAATTAAACAAAAATACATTAACAATACATTCAGGCCCAAGATCTTTCTTATCCTTTACATAGGTCAATGGGGCAACTGGTGTCTACATAACTTCACAACAGTATAACAGGGATCACACAAAATAAGCACACAAAATAATATCTTAGGGTGAGACTTCAACACAAATACCCCATCATTCAGCCCTCAACTGAATGGGGCCTAAAATCTTGGGGTAAGGGCTGAAGGTCTCTTCTTCTATAGCTACTTCCTGCTGAAATTGTATGTAGAACTTTACCTGCCCCAAGAGGTTCCATTTGAGGGGTCATTTCTCTAGCTGGCATCTGGAGTTCAGTCAGCACCAGGTCCAGGGGTGACAAATCACAGTCATGGACAGGGGGTGACATCTGGTTCAAGTGTTCAGGCATCTGCAGGTGGAGGGTATTAAGACTGCAGGAAACAAATCTAGCAAACAAGTTTAACAGACAAAAAGCCAAAAAGACAAGGATACAATAACCAGAAGCAGGGCATACAGAGGGTCATCTGTGCTTCTGGAGTCCATGAATCCACTATCATAGCCTCATTCAAATAAGAATCTATGAGTTAAGGGTACAATTTGGTAAATATCTTCTCCTGAATAAACAACACCTACAGTATTATCCTTCCCAAGTACTATAATTTCCAGCCTTTGGAACATTATCTGGCTTCTGTTTTACTCATATTTTAGCTCCAATTTAATTCTCTCAGTGGAACCCAACCCTTCAATTTCTCTGCTAGTTATTTCATAAGGAGGGTCAGTTTCCACAGGGATATTTTTTCACAAGGAATAATAATCACTTGAATTATTCTATCATTTTAATAGAACTCTATGGGTTCTTCACCTAAATATTGGAGTGCCACAATAATTTCTCCTTGGTAATTAGAATCTATCACTCCAACCAATACATGTATTCCTCAAACTATTGATTCTAATTTAGGTAACATCTGTTTAAAATTCTTTTTAGGGATTTTCATACATATTCCAATAGATAGTTTTCTTATTTCTTTTCTATCCAGCCTAAAGTCCTCTTAACAAGAGAAATCATATCCTGCCAAATCAGGTGTCCCTGGATACAGTCCTGGGACATCTGGTCTCACAGTCCAGTACTCAATATGTGGGATCTTATGTGTTTTCTGTTTTCTAAGTTGCAGATTTGGTGTCATCATTCTGGCTAGAGGTGTACTTCCTCCCAAAGGTCTACTATTCAAATTATGCAAAGCAGTGAACAAATTTCTTTCCAATACTGATAAGAATTATTAGAACTTAATTTCTTTAACTGTTCTTTCAGTAATCCATTCATTTTTTTTCAATTATCCCAGATGCTTTTTACAATATGCAATATGTGTATCCATTTTATATTATTTAATACACACTATCTCTTGATTTCATTACCTTTGAAATGTGACCCATTGTCATTTTGAATCGACATTGGGGACTTATGATATCTAGAGTTTTTCAGGTGTTTTTCTGGGTCACATTCTTATAGGAACAAGATAGTAGCATACCTGAAGAGGGATCAATGCAAGAACATATAAATTTGCATCCTTTATCTTGGGGTAGGGGTCCAACATAATCTATTTTCCAAATTTGGGCTGACACTTTCCTCTTACTATCTCTCCACTTATTACCCAAGGAACAGTTTGTTCCTTTTCCAATTGACATGTATAACATTCCTCTGCTACTTGTTTTAACAATGAATGAGAGATGCTTACGTCTTAGTCTCATGCCCAGTGGAGTGTGTCCATCACTTGATGGATCCATTTTGCTAGTACGGGGTCCTCATTTGGTGACAGAGTAGGGATAATATGTTGAGTAGCAATCTTTACTAGTGGATCAGCATGTGCATTGTATTCATGTTCTGGCATGGTGATGGTCACATGAACCTCTACATGAAAAACTGAAAAATTATTAACCAAAGACATGCTCCATGTATCTTCCTATAATTCTTTGCCCTAGACTTGCTTGCCATGAATTTCCCGATTTCGATTTTTCCACATGAGGCTCTATGTAGCTAACTCATTAGCTACCACCCATGAATCAGTGAATAGATGATATTGTCTTCCTTGTTCTGTTTTGAGAGTTAAATGTATTGCAATATGTTCAGCCTATTGACTACTTCCACCTATGCTAGTACTTTCCAAAATCCACCTAGTACATGGGTTACAGGCTACTGCTTTCCAATGTCCTTTGTAGCCCAAATATTTTGCTGTCTCATCAGTAAAACATGTCTTTTATTCTTCAGTTAATCCATCCTATCCATCCCACAGTTTACAAAGGACTTTGCAAACTATTGCTTTTGTCCAGAGGCTATGAATTTTCTCTCCACATTTATGTTTACTATAGATTCATGTAAAGCAAAAACTCCACTTTTGCCTGTTTAGATCTATTTTAAATATGCCATTTCCATTTAATTATGCTAGCCTCTTGAGCACGTCCAATTCTGTGAGAAGCTGGAGTACTCATTACTCAGGTCATAATCAGGATTCTAGGCCTTAATATTACTTCCTGGCCCAGAGTTTGTTGTTCAGTCTCTACCAAAGCCCTATATGGAGCTAACAAAAGCTTTTCAAAAGGGGTATATTGAGCTCCAGATGAAGACAGTTTCCTAGACCAAAATTCTAAGAGTAGACTTAGGCTTTGCTGTCTTTGTCATAAACTGCAGTTTGCATATTCATCCTGTGCAGTCACTTGGAATTCCATCAGGCTACTTTGCATAGACCACAAAGCTTGGGTCAATTGTATAGGAGCCTTTGCTTCTTCAAGACTCCAATCAAATTCATATTTGATCTAGTAATTTTACATAAGGGTTTTAAAATTTGTCCTAGATGAGGCATGTGATGTTGTCAATATTAAATAAACCTATAAGCTTTTGGGCCTCTTTCTTATTGATGGGGATAGGAAAATCCTGAATCTTTTGTTGGGCTTACAGGAGAATCTCTCACAGATGCTCTTTCCATTGTGTACCCCCAAATTTTATGGTTTGAGCTGGCCCTTGAATCTTTGCAGGGTTAATTTCCCACTCTTTGATTTTCACATGTTCAATTTAAAGTGTCAAACTCTTCTCCATTTCTTTTACATTTTTTCCCCTCTATCATATTATCTATGTTCCCTGTATCATATTATCCGTATAGTGGATAAGCTGTACACCAGGCAACTCTAAATCATCTAAATGTTGTGGCTAACAATCCTGTGACAAATAGAGGGACCATAAGAGTATATTGATGACCCTGATAAGTAAAAGAAAATTGGCCCCATTGTTTAGAATGTATTGGGATAGTAAAGAAAGCATTGGTTAAATTAATAGTTGTAGGCCAAATTCCATGATATTTCTAGATCCTGTCAATTAAGGTAATGGTAGGAACAGCAGCATACAAGGGAGAAGTCACCTTATTCAATTGTCTATAATCCACTGTCATCCTTCATGTCCCATCTGACTTTCATACTGACCAGACAAGATTATTTCATTGAGTGGTTGTAGGGACTAACACTCCTGCCTCAACATATCCCTTTACAGTATTGATAATTTCATCTTGCCCACTTGGCACACAATACTGCTTTAAAGTAATTACTTCAGATGATTCAGACAAAGTGATTAGGTCCATTTTTATTTTATCCACTAAAACTGTGTCAATTTCTATCTTCTTTGCTACAAATCAGTATCTCCCTCACAGTCATGCCTCTCAATATATGTTCCAATGATGTATTCATGGATGGGTACAATTACCCCAGTATATTCTTTCTTAAGCAATTATCCAATTTTCATTGTTTGTTTGACTTGTCTGGCTGATATTTCAGAGACCCTCCCAGTCCTGTGATGGTGATAGGAATTCCATGTTTAAACTTATTAAGGTTTCCATACATAAGGGAGGCCTTTGGCCTGGTATCTGTTAATGCCCTCATTACAGCATTTGATCCATTTTTCCAATGGATGGTCATTGATATGGTCAAATTGATATGGAGTCTGTAAGCCTGTCTGTATTTCTTTAATCTGAGCTGAGGCTTGGCCAATTTTCTATTCTCCCTGAACATGTGACAAACTTGGATACAAGGGTTCAGGAAGATCTTCAGGGATAGTTCTTACTTCTCTATTCCATCTAGTATCAAACCCCTTTTCTTGGTACATTTTGTGTAATTCATTAATTGGAATACTATCTATGTTTCTAAAATCTACCCCTGCTCTCAATAGGGCAGTAAATAATTACTTTCTTGTTAATGTATTCTGACTTTGAATCCTCTGGCTCTTTACTCTTCTCTCTCAAGGAAATTTATCTTTTCCCAAGTCCCTTAAGTCACTTAACTGGAAATATTGTCCAGCACCTCTGAAAGAGGGTGCCATATTTCCCCAATTAGTAGAGTCAAAACTATGTGCTTGTAAGCAGAAGGAGCATTTTCACTATCATATTCGTAGGGGAAAATGCAAAGGGGATATCATAGTATGCACCAGCATTTCCAATCATTTTGGCAGTCTTCATTACCTCCTCCTTTAACTTTCTCAGACAGTCCCAAAATGAATACCAAGTTCTATCTCCACTAGGTCACATAGTGTCAGTAGTATATCGCTTACTGCACCCTTTCTGCAGTCAAAGCTAACAGATTAGTCATATTGCTATCTCCTTGCAGACTGCAATCTCTAAAACCTTGCTGTATAAAAGGAGTCTAATACCTATAAATTACAAGCAATCCATGCCATCTATCAATACTCCTCTAGCCCCTTCATCATTGACCATTCAAAATATTTACAATTTTCCCATCTGTTGGCTGAACCCACTCAAAATATCTGTGAACTCCTGCTGAATTGTCTTCAATTATCTTCCTAAACACTGTGTTGCCCCGCTGCTTCTCCTGTTTATACCTTAGGATTGGGCATGCTTCTGTCTGAGAAGCCTACCCCCAACATTGTTTCACTTTCCCTCTCTAACTTTGTTACATTTTCCTCCCATGCATTCTTCTGGCAGTCATCTCTGTGACTGCTAGGTTGGGTCTGTAGAAAAGTTGCTTACTCTTTTAAAGGAGAGCTGAATGCTGAGAATTCCCACGCAAACTAGCTAACTCTTTCTGCATGTGATTTTTTTTTTCCTTCAGCAGCTCATCTCTGCTTTTGCACATCATATGGTAACCTGTTAATAAAATCCAGGCTCTCCTACACACCCCTGCCAATTCTTGGTTTTATTGGTATTTCTTGCAAACATCTTTCAAAATCTCCACCGAGATTGTTCTCACTAACTTCCTCCCAGGTCTGCTCCACCTTTCCTGTTCCATCAGTTCAGCAAACTCATCCTGCAACATGCAACTTAGGCTTTCGTATGATTTAAGCAGGTCACATGGGCAGGAAAGATCTTCACATTAAGCAAAAATACATTAACAATGCAATCATTGGCCCATGGCCAGATTCTAGAGTTCATGAAATTCTTGTTTCTGGAAAAACAGCAACAACAACTAGAAAGAGCTTCAGAACATAAAGGAGCAAATAAAATATGCCTTATATTCACCATGGCTCTATTCAGATAATCCTTCAGTCTTGACTCCAAAATAGGTGAAAACAAAGGGACATAATTATTCATTTCACTGATCTCTTTTTCCTCAGTTTATTTTAAGCAACAGACTTTGCCAGTATAGAGTATGATCACATTTTCAGGTCTTTCCATTTTACTAGGATTGTATTAAAAGATTGAATCAATATTTTACCTATTTGCTTCAGGCTTCCCTGGTTTAAGTCTGAAAACTATTTCTCCCATAAAAAGTTTGGTAAAATGTGTTTTTTTCTCAGTTTTTAATAATGGCTAGGATTTATTCACAGTTTAAGATTTACAAAGCACATTACAAGTATCATCTCATTTTATTCACATAACAATCTTGGCAGGCATCTGCTAATAATATCTCCATTTCACAGATGAGGAAACTAAGGAAGAGATTAAATGACTTCCTCAGAGTTACAGTGCTGGTAAATGCCTGAAGTTGAATTCATCTCATCTCACCAAGTCCAGCACTCTATTCAGTGTACCACCTAGCTGTCTTTCCCTTTGACAAAAATTTGTTTAATATAATCATCAATCGCTCTTTAAACATTTGATAGAAGTTTCCTATAAATCTGTATTTACCAGGGTTCCCCCAACTCACATTTCTTTTGTACCACTCTGAAGTTAGTTCAATATAATTTTATGAGATAGGATACTTTAAATCTCTATTTCATACTTCTCAATTTGGGTATTTTTTTTAAAATTTTCATTGGAAAACCTCCATTTCTTTTAAGTTCTCAGTTTTAGTGAATTACTATATAGTATATGCAGGTAATTTTTTAATTCTCTTTTTGATGTGATTTCACCTGGCTCAATTTTTTCTCATTATTGTACATGTATAATCAATAGCAAAATGCTTGGAAGGGGAAGAAGGAAAGGAGGGAAGTAATTTTGAACTAATTTTTTTTTTTAAATGTTAACAATCATTTTACATGTAATTTGAAAATATAAGATATAAAAAATAAAACTAAAATTCTCTGTGTTCCAGCACATGGTCTGTTCTGAAGGTAACTTCTAGTGCTGAAAAGTATGTATTTTCTCTAATGTTTCCATTCGAGCATGGCCATATATGTTTTAACTCAAAATTCTCTAGCAGTTTGTTAAATTACACATTCTTATTTATCTTTCTGTTAGACTATTTAATATAGAGAGAAGAACATTAAAGTCTCCTTTCAAGTACTTTGTTCTTGTGTTTATCATTTTGTAATTGAGAAAACTTTCTCTATATGAGTATAGATGCTCCATTTGTTGCAAATATGTGTAGTATTGATATTGATTCATTGTCTTTCATCCCTTAAGAACAACTTCCCTCCTTATCTTTCTAGATATAGTGAATAATTCCTGCTTTTTGGGACACAATTGAGTCATATTAAATTTTGTTCTCATTTTCATACTTTACCTGTCTATGATTTTTCATATTTCTTCTATAAAACAGAATTTGGAAATTTGTTTCATTACTTCTGTATTTTTTTAATTGTAGGGTTTAATCCATTTGAATTTTAAGCAAAAGTTGTTTGTTTAACACAGACTATTTATTCTTTTTGTATTGATTTTTATTCCTTTACTCTTTTAAATCAGTATTTTGTTCCTGCAACTAGTTTTGTTTATACTACCTTGAGGGCAGCTAGGTGGTTCAGTGTGCTGAGGGATCAGACTCATCTTCCTGAGTTCAAACCTGGCCTCAAATACTTACTAGTCCTATAATCCGGGCAAGTCACTTAATGCTATTTGTCTCACTTCTTCATCTGTAAAATGAACTGGAGAAGGAAATGGCAAACACTCCAGTATATTTGCCAAGAAATCCCTAAATGAGAGTCATGAAGAGCTGGACACGATTAAATGACAACAATGCTATTTGGAGAATAATCTAATCCCATAGACTCGCTATCCTTCATTTTTTAAAAAAGAACTTTCTTCTACTGTACCCTCTTCCATTTTCTTTAAGTTTTATTAATGCTCTACTTTTACATCACAATCATTTACAGCTTACTTCCACCTACTGAGGGTCTTATAACAAAATAAAAGAGTTAAGTAAATGAATGATAGAGTGGCATTATTTGAAAGCACTTACACAATTTTACATCTATAGTAGCACCCACTTCCATTTTTCTCCCTTCTGCTCCCCCACACACACTTACCCTTAGGGAGAAAATCAAAGAAAGAATGTCTTATAAGAAAAATACATAATCAAGCAGGGCAAATTCCCTCATTGGATGTATATAAAAACATATATGGTTTCATTCAATACTCTAAATCCATCACTTTGTACAATAGATAGGATATTTTACATTGATCCTCTGATATCATAAATGCTCATTGTTTTGGCTGTAATCTTTCAAAGTTTGATTTTTTACGATGTTGTTTTTATTGTATAAATTGTTCTGTTTAATTCTTCATAAGTTTATGGACATCCTCAGAATTTTCCATTTTATAATACTGAAGTTATTATTGTTATATGGATTCTGCTTACTTCACAATGTATTATGTTATGCAAGGCTTTCCATGTCTTTTTGAAATAATCTATTTCCTCACTTCTTATATAATAATAGTCCTCCATCACATTTATATAGCACAAATTATTCAACAATTCTTTGATTGATAGACATCCTGTTAGTTTTCAATTTTTTATCACCAACTATAAATATTTTCTTGTAAATGAGTCTTTTAATTCTTCCTTTAATCTCTTGTAGGAGATAGACCTAACAGTGGTACAACTAGCTCAAGGGGCAAATATATAAGAAAAGGAGCTATTCTCTAATTTATAAATGGCCTAAAGATTTAAGGAGGGGTCCAGGGCAGGCTAGCCATCTCTTCATTTCTCACTCTTTTGACCTCTTTAGACTTCTCAATCATGCACTGATGTTGGGCAACTTTTTCCTCTTCCTTCCCTCATTTTCAGATTGTTTTGTGTGTTTTGTCCTCCCCATCAGATTGTAAGCTCCTTGAGGGAAGAGACTGTCTTTTGCATTTGTATCCCCATCACTCAGCACAGTACCTCACATATTGTAGGCAGTGAATAAATATTTATTGACTGATTACAGATATGAACAGTGAATTCTTTAGAGAGAAAATTGAGGCTATTTAAAATGATAAGAAAAAGTGCTCCAAATAACTACTAATTAGAGAAGGGTAAATTCAAGCAGTTCTGAGATTCCACCATCAGAAAGGGAAAGGTGACAAGAAAAAGGAAAATAGTAAACATCTGAAGGGTTTTGAGAAAATAGACAAATTGATGAACTGTTAGCGGATATGTGAATGAATACATCCATTCTGAAAATCAATTTGGAATTACTACAAAACATGCCTAACAGTGTATACCCTTAAACTGAACTATGCTACTATACTCATTTCAAAAGTTTTCCATATTATTTTTATTCTCTTCTAGACTGTTCTGAATTGTATTTTTTGACTCATGAACTACACACATTTATTTTCTCCTTCTGTATTTTCTTCATGTGTCTTTAAAGGTTAAAGTCTATATTAGGTTTTTGTTGAAAACTTTCCTATCCAATCTTTATGCTATTGACTTTATAGATTTATCTACTTTTAGAATATCTATGAGGAAAATGATGTTAGATGAAATGAAAGTTGCATGGTCAGAGTCATTCCACATCATAAATCATTCAACCTAATCTCACCTTCTGCCTTTATCATAATCATATTCCATTTCTAAGGCTATATTATGCTACCTCTGGTTCTCCATCTTTCCTATCATCAGTTTGAGTTGGTTGTTACCTTTAGGAACTTATAATATTACCTTTCCTGGAATGGGATCACAAATCAGAAAATATCCTGATTTCAGAGAAAACTATGTCTCTTAATGTAAAAATTTATCTCAGAAAAAAACAAACAAATAAACATTAAATGATCCCCTGTGTCTTATTATAGATATATATCTATATAGATATATATTTCTCATTAAAATGTTCTTCCACTTCTAATTCTCCTGAACCAATTTTTCCCTTGCCTTGCTTTTAGCTTAGTCTCCCATAGGCTTATTTTCCCCATTCTTGAGAGACTCGAAGAAATGTATGGGATTGTGTATCATCCACTCCTCCTCATTCCTCCTTTACTTTTCCTTTCCCCATTCACATATATGTAAAAAGAGATAACTTTCAATGTTAGATCTGATCATAAAAGATATTTATTCACTTAGAGGAGGTCAGCAGACTTAGCCTATTTATTAATCAATCAGCAAGGATTCAATGAGTGCTTAGTACCTAACAGTCCCTTTTCTACAACTTGCAGATGGGAAAAAATCTTTTTTTAAATTAAACAATACTTACTTTCAAAGAATTTTTATTCTATCAAGAGAAGATGCAAATACATAAAAAAGTTCATAGAGAATAATGTATACAGGAGAAGAAGGAAATAAACATTTATTGAACACCTACTTGGTGCCAGGGATCTTTGGGAAGTACTAATATCTTTAATGTGAAGACTTGGCTGAGCCCTTTTTAGAGCTTCTCTTCCACTTTTGGTGTCCACCTTTTAGCACTTTTCACCTTGACTCCAAGAAAGTACGGCATGTACAGGGGTCACATGCCAGTAAAACCATCTCAGCAAATAACTTAAATCATGTTGAAGGTGACTGAAACTCATCTGTGAGTTAGAGGAATGTCTACCCCAAGTAGGTGAAGACTTCCCCTCACAGAATGGCAGATGAGAATAATTTGTTTCAACAACCATGGAAGGCAACTGAAGCAGGTGTGGTCCATTTAGAGCTTTGTCAGACATTGAAGACACCAACTACATCCCCAGTCACTGCTAAGCATCATGACTTTTATCTTGCCATTAGGCTTTGATAATACTAGAAGATAAAGTGAGGCGGATAACTTTGCACAGCTCTGCCTCATTTAAATTCAATTCACAGCAAGTCCTCACCCCATGATGTCATGGGTCCTCTTTGAAAACCAAAGATGAACAATTATGTGCCAGGTAATGTGCTAAGTACTTTACAAATATTATCTCATTTGATTCTCATAACAACTTTGAGAGGTAGAGGGTATTATCATACCTATTTTATAGATGAGGAAACTGAGGCAAACAAAGATTAAACAATTTGTTCAGGGTCACAGAGTCCATAAGTATTTAAGGCTACATTTGAACTCAGGTCTAATAGACCCAGAGCTTTATCCATTGTACCTCTTGTTGCAGCTAAGTATAAATACAAGATTGTTGGGGAAGGAGGGCGCTAACAGTTGAGTTCCTTTCTACAGTTTTCCAAAAATCTTAAGTGCTATTCTAAGCTCTTAAAGCTTGAAAGATGAAATTCTCACACATCTAAGTCTGAAGCTCTCACATATTCTCACACTCTAACCTTTTAAAGTTTAGAACAATCCTAACACTTTTGGAACACAAACTACACTATTTCATTCTCGTAATTTTTCAAGAATGTGGAAGAATTTTGAGTTATTCAAATTGACTTTATTTCACACTGAAGGTATTTTTCCTGGTTGCCTTGCAAAATTTGTGCTATTGAAGAATTATTAAGTTTAATACAGGTTAGTTTTTTTTCTTTCCCTGATAATTATCTATGAGTTCTCTTGATTAACATTTTTTTTCTGTATTCAGAAGCTCTAAGTGGTTCTTATTACTTCCTGCATTCAGGTTTTTTTAATTATTATTTCTCAGGTTTTTCTAGGAAACCCATGATCTTTAAGTTATATTTGCACATTTTATCTTCAAGATCAGTATCTTTGGCTTATGTCAAGTTCATGGATTCCTCTGATGCTATTGACATTTACCTCTCTTCTGCCAAGGATTCTGAAATTTAATTTCACATTCTGAATTTCTCTCTCTCTGTTTCTGTCTCTCTCTCTCTCTCTCTCTCTCTCTCTCTCTCTCTCTCTCTCTCTCTCTCTCTCTCTCTCTCTCTCTCCCATCCTCCTTGTCTCCTGCTCTCCTCTTCTTCTTCGATGCTGTTCATTATTTACTTTTCCTACTCTCTTTGCCAATACAAAATTAAGGCAATACTGAAGCTGAAGTTTAAATACTTTGGCCATATAATGAGAATCTTTGGAAAATATTGAAGGCAATGGAAAGGACTACATCAGATAAGATGGATAATTAGTGTCATGGAAGCAACAAATAGGAGCTTGGACAGACTTCAAGAGATAATGAAGGATGAAAGCACCTGGCCTACTATGGTCCATAGAGTCATGAAGAGTTGGGTATAACTGAACAAATAACCCCAATAAAAAGTAATCTTAACTGGAGCTAAAATCTTGAAACATGAACTGAAAAGAATAAAAAGAAATTTAGGGTTTCCTAAAGAAGAGACTTCAGTAATTTTATGATTCTTTGTCCTCACGTAGAACATGAGTAATAGTTTTAAAGAATCTTTTTGTCTTAAGTGCTGATACTATGCATAAAAACAACCTTGGCGACAATAGTAACACTACTCACAGGATAGATCCATAGATCTCAAGCTTAGAGGGAAATCTGAAGGTGTCTAATTCAAGCACTCCTTTTAAAAATGAGGAATCTGAGTCCCATTTAACTGAAGTTAAGTGATTTTCCCAAGTCTCACAAGCTAAAGGTAAGCTGGGGAGGAACAACATGACACTGAAGGATGAGTGAAGAGGGCTTCTCACATATCACACCATGGAGGTAGGAGAAATATACACTATTAAAGACACTAAAATTGAGGCTTCATTTTTGCATTTTAACCTCTGTGAATTTCCTCTTTGAGTTATAACAAGGACCTATATCTTCCAGAAAGGGATATAGTAAAGGGTAATTAGTTAAGTTTATAAATAACGTTATAGCTGTGGGTTTGTGTTAAATCTTCACTTGAAACTATATACTTAAAGGAAAATACTATCTCCATACAGAAGAAACTTATTAGTTGAAGTTTGGAATCAATCAACAAGTGCCTACTCTGTGCCAAGTACTGTACTAGGTGCTGGCAGCATAGATACAAAGAATGAAACAGTCCTAACAAGGAATCTGCATTCTAACAGAAGATGTAAAATAGGTGTATAACTGTTCTGAATTTGTATATGTAATTATTTTATTGCTGATCCAAAGTTTAGAAGCAGAGAGCTATTTTAATGTCAAAATATATTCTCATTATGTGATACTCACATTTCAGTTAATGTGAAGAAACATGAAGAATGAGAGGATAAGATGAAATAAGGGTGTTAGAAATGCACTTAACACCAAATCTCAGTATCAAGGTAATTTTTGTTGAGCAAGTCCAGAGGATGGGCACTCCTGGCCAGAAGGGAGCTCTCCTCTTCAGGAGGAGGGAGCCCTAATGACAGAAGCAAGAAGGCTTTTAAGCAGACAGCTTGGCTTGATTCCTCCCTTCAGACACCCGATTGATCCAGTTACTTTTGGGTTACAAACTTCCTTATACTCCCTTCCCATATTTCCCCTTGAAATGTGTAAGCATATAACACCCACCTCATCATACATCCTATGTTCAAAAATGATGGCAATCCCTGCCTTTAAGGTATGTCAGTTAATATTAATGAAGCTTATTAAGTATCTGTAGTTGCATTTTGTCCTAATTGCTTAGTTAACCCTGATTGGTTTGAACTGCCTCAGCCTATATCTTGATTTTGAGGTAGAAGTAAACCCATTAATTTTAATTTGATTGGCTATAGTCACCAGCAAGGATACAATTTTTTTGTGTTAGAAACACCTATGAGTATTGAACCTGCAGTTGTGGAGACTTAACACTTGTCTCTTACTTTGGTATTTATTAGTAAAAAAAGAACAAGAATTGGTGACTAGGGAACAGAGATGGACAGAGTTTAGATGAATCTGGTTGGGAGTAGAGGTAGAAGTACATGGGGAAACAGTGTACTATTTTTAATAGAATAGGATCTAGGGGAAAAGGAATTTGAAGGGCAAGTTTAAAGAACTTGAAAGAGTCCAAGATAAGAAAAGTATAGAACACATAATTTATTGTGTACATCAGCATTTAAAATCTATATGCCTTTGGCTCAGGATGGAGGCTCCTGAGGTAATGGTAGGTCTTCACAAATGACACTCCTTATACATCTGCATGTTCTGTAGTGATTTTCCCTGCCTCATATGGCTAGCATCAGAAATAGGATTTGAACACATATTCCTGATTTTAAGACATTATTTATTCATCAATATTTGCAATATCTCTGTTATACTCTTCTAGCTTAATTTAATTGCCTCTAACGATAATTTCAAACATATATTTCATTTCTTTGCGTTTCTAAATATTTGGTTTCATATTCTGTCAAGCAATTCTGAATTTTTATCACTAAAGCAACTTCAGAGGGGAAAATGGCTGCCATGTTCTATATGCATTAAGAGTAGGTCACTCATTTGTAACAAGTAAGGTAATCCATTTAAATGAAAGGTACTATACAATGTAAGTTGGTCATTTACATAAATGAATTACATTTAAAATTGGTTTGTGAATGTTTCTTGAGATATTTCCACCCTTTAATTATTTTCCCTGCTCCCCTCCCATCAATAACCATTCATTAGGAGCACTATAATCCAATTCTTTTGTGAATTAAAGGGTTTTATTGATTTTACTAGGAAAACATAGTAACTCAGAGGATTACTAAGAAACTTGCACAATGGCAAACCAAGAGAAAGAACAAAGGAACTGAGTAAAAAAGATGAAAGGTTCATAAGTTAACAATGATTTGGGCAGGAAATATAATGGTGTACAACTTCCAAGCCATCCACTTTTATACAAATGCTGCTTTATTCCTTGCTATGTTCTAATCCATAGAGCTCCTAAACAATACTATTTCATCACATATTTTGTAGTCACACAGTACATATATACAAATACACGCACACATAGGAAATGTCATTTCTCATAGTCAGAGGCTCTGTAAGCCAAAAACATGGTATAAATGTAAGTTACTGTAGCTCTCATTTAGGTCTGTTAGCACTATGCCTCTCGCAGTATTTTCCATGGAGAAAAGTCTAACCTAACTACTAAACATGTGGAAGGTTAAGGGGCAGCGCTTTTGACTAGGTGACTATTTCCATTGCAAAGTGTAAAAGTAGCAAATAGGTTAGAAAGGCAATCTGTTGGCAAGAATCTGTTAGTAGCATTTTATATGCTAGATCTCAATGTTTATTTATTGGACCAATGATAGAGAAGGTGAGAAATAGGAAAAACAAAATTAGCAACCCAGGAATAAAACCTTTTGTGGGGAAAACTAGTATAGAAAACTTCCCATATAGCAGAATCATTCTTAAATATAAGATTCTTTTTCCCCCTGACCTGCATTTTAATTAGTGCAAGTAAAGTTCTGGAATTAATTCCCTCTACCAATATGGATTTAAACTGCTCTACCACTTGCAGTCTTAAAGAGCTACTTGGGGAGTTTAACTGATTTGCCCACGGTCAAAGAGCCCATGTATCAGCAAGAGCTCTTCAATACAGGACTTTCTGATTCAGCAACCCATTTTGTATCCACTGTGCCAAACTGCTTTTCCACAGATAGGAACAACACTGCTCAAATGACCACTTTTGATTTATAAGAATTTCTGGGTAGAATAAATGAGAACAAAAACTAGGACTTTAAAAGGTTTTATTTTTAATTTATCTGTTTATCTTCATTTCTGTATTTGCATTTTGTAAAAGCAGTTTATTCTTTTTTTCATTATTAATATTCAAGACATACAAATTAAAACATCTGAGGTTCTGTCTCACACCCATCAGACTGGCAAAGGTGACTAAAAAAAAATGACAAATGCAGGAGAGGTTGTGGAAAAATAGCCATATGGATGCATTGTGGTGGTGGTACGAATACAATCATACTGGTAAATAATTTAAAATAATGTGCAAAAAGTTACTAAATGCATGTTCTTTGACCCAGTTAACACTGCTAGGTCCTTACCACGCACAAATATAAAAAAAAAAATCAATCAAATTAAATGATCAGTGTTATAAAGTTATATTTTAAAAGTATCATTTTGATAAAATTACAAAAATTTTGAAAGACTACTGACTAACTAAATGATCAATCTTGATTCCAAGGGACTGGAGGTAAAGAGCATTGCCCACCTCATGACAGGGAGAGGATGGTCTAATATGTAGAATAAGAAATGTATTTTGAACCTGACCAATGTATGCATGTTTTACTTGAAAGTGCTTAGGTGATACAGGTGCTTTGTATTTCTTTCCAGTAGGTAAAAAAAAATGAGAGGACAAAAATGCATGCTTAATAATTTTTTTAAATATTTTTTTAAATTAATCAAATTTTGATTCTTTTTGTTTATTCCCAAAAAATGAAAAAGAATATGATCATCTGGACTAGTTTTCTTCTTTCACTATTAAAATTAAATGTTGATTAGAAAAGGGAAACATTCTTCCCCAAGAAGATGGTATATATTTTTTTTCCATTTCAGAACTGCTTCAAAGGGTTGCTCCAAACACGCAGTAACTTCTAATCCCAAAGACTTTCCTAGTGTTAGCTGACACTAGAGGGAAGAATGTGGGGACATGGAGGAAACTGACAGGCGAAGTCATAGTTCAAACAATGTGCAATTGAAATGTGGGTGCTCAGGGGGCATGCTAAAATAGATTCCCTCAAGCACAATATCACTGGGTAAACCTAGGACTGAATATATTTGCTGAATTGACTGTAGAAAAGAACCAGTCTTTTCACTCTTACATATTCTGATAGTTCATATTCCATTAACGGGGCCTTCAGTAGGGGAAAAAAATCTTTTTCTTTCATTACAAATTATAAGAATTGAAATTTCATGTGAGGGTGTGTATCTGTCCTTGAATTCTTAACACTGTAAAATCACTAGTAAATAATAGAATATAAGAGATTACTGACTCCAAGGTTCTCAGTTGAAAGATAAAGTAAGTGAATCCCAGAGAAGGGATGCAACTTTCCAAAGTTCAAACAATTTTGAAGATATGACGAACAATCCAGTTCTTCCCATAGTTCCCTGCTCTTTCTATCAAGTTTCTTAGCTTTATTTGTGATTCATTTTATTAATCCTAACCTAAATTCTAGCTGGTCTTCTTTTGGAATTGGACAGGTTTATGCATATTTCTTTGTATGTCACAACATTACTGATGGATTTACTACCATAGATTTCGATATTTTATTGTTTGCCTCAAATGTTTAAGGCAGATGTATTTTGTAATGCTTTGTCAGTTTTTCAATAAAGAAAATGACGGCAGCTGGGATATGTTACCTGTTCTATTAAAAACAGGCAACCATATTATCGAGTTTTAAACTACTTTTGATGGCTTGTGTTAGGAAGTCTTGTCAGTATAAAGGGAACTAAAATGTTGATTGATTAGCGCTATCTGCTGAATTGTCTGCTGTATTAGACCAAGGGTACTGGGTAACGCGGTTTAGATGCTAGCAATATCTGTCAGAATATGATTATATGATTGCTATTCGCCTGCCACCATCACACCAAAAAAAAAAGAAAGAAAGAAAGAGAGAAAGAAAAAGGAAGGAAGGAAGGAAGGAAGGAAGGAAGGAAGGAAGGAAGAGAAGAGAAGAGAAGAGAAGAGAAGAGAAGAGAAGAGAAGAGAAGAGAAGAGAAGAGAAGAGAAGAGAAGAGAAGAGAAGAGAAGAGAAGAGAAGAGGAGAGAAGAGGAGAGAAAAGAAAAGAAAAAGTTTCTTAAGAGGTTTAAAAAAACCAAAACTTTTTCAATAAAGAAAATAAAATTTGTGTTGCAATAATTCCAAAGTTCAATCAGATTGAAGTAATTTCTATGCTTTTAATTTGCTTCATTCTTGTAATCTTAAAGTTCAGTTTGATAGGATCTTGGAATTCGGAAACAATAGTTTTGTTTGTGTGCAGAAAAAGGCCTGATAGTTAGATGAAAGAATATAATTCTAGGAATATTTTTTCCCTTTCATACCATTTGAAAATTGCATTTACTGAGGAAATAAATAATATGACAAAATAGAAAATTCCATTCTACTTATGTCAGTCAGAATGCAACTTAGAGATTCAAACACCAAATAATTCATTTTCTGAAGAGTTGAATTCTGCCCACCCCCCTATTTTCCCATTCATTTGTATATCTATGGAAATAATATTTTAAAAGGATTGGAAGGAGTAGGTCGTTCCCCCTCCCCAAGAATATTTTATTCTACCATTTCTTAGGCATTTCTATTGGTTCTTTATTGTCAAATTTCATTATATCAATAGGGAAAAGCCTTATGTACTTAGTGGCCCCATCAAAATCCCATTAGGCAATACTTTGGGTTTATCCCATTACTCCAAATTATTTCATGTTCTTTGCTCAATGCTACTTGCAAAAGTTTGTAGATAACTGTCTTGTTTTAATTTAATTTTAATTCCCTAAAAGGAGTGGATTGCTATTAGATACAGTAATAATGCAAGTCAAAATTAAACAATAGAAGGAAATGAGAAAGCTCAATCTTGCAAAAGACTCTAATTTACCCATTCTAAGTTAGGTTGGAATTATTTGAACCCTTGAGGCATCTTTGATTTCATGGGAGTGGGGAGGACTCCCAGTGTAGAAACTCCCTTCACTGATGCATATTTTAACACATTTATGACTCAGTAGACTAAGAAGTTTCCTGATATATGCTGTCAGTCACCTGGGATCACATAGTGCCAGAGGTAGAATATGAACCCAGATCTTCCTAACACCAGAGATATAACTGTTAACTATATTCTGCTGCCTCCTCAAGGTGAAACATTTATGCACAAGTGAGACTTCAATACTTGAATACTCTAAAATCTGTGATTTTTTTCAATGTGGGTATAACCTTTACTGAAGAAGTCCACAGTCCTCTTCTATTCACCATGCCTTAATAGATGGTCTTCAGGATCTTTGTAGCTATTTTATCATTCCATAGCTCTAGCACTAAGCTACTTCAGACTTGGCTAGCCACAGTGGCCATCACTGCACTATGATCAAAGATCTTCTAGGTCAATGGGACCTTCCAGTTCATTTTCCACTGGAATTATCTTCAAGGACTTAAGGGTCACCTCTTCAGTGAGAAGTTAGAGCAGAATTTTTGAAGCATCTTTGGTGAGGGGAAATATGTAAAATGTTTAATGTCTGCCACCCAAATATATATATATATATATATATTTTGCTGAGTCATATGAAAACTGTTGAACTAAGAAGGATGGAAGAAGGAATGGGAACATGACTACTTTGTCTCATAATGGAAAAAAAACAGGAATGAACATGAAAATTCCAAATAAATCCTTTAAATATTTTCTGTGCTGACACATGTTTATGTACCTTATCATTGTGGGTTTTCCCTTCAAAAATGCATATCATGTGTCATTTCATTGCTGCAGAATCTTGTTCATGTGTCCCCAATAAATTAATCACAGAGATTTCACCTAACACACTTCTTGAAGTTCTTTTGACACACACTGTAAGGATGTGAATGAAATGAGTGGGCTATCTACCAGTTATCTTTTGATTCCACCATATGACCTACACATCTTCTTCTCCAATATTTCCTTGATTATATCCTTTATGCAGCTTCTCCTTCTCACTTGTATTTGTAATGTAAAGCCACATGTTTATACCCACCAAAAGCCTTTCCTACTGACTATCCATGAAATGATTTCTACACAATGGCCCAAAACAACACTGAACCTAAAAATTGTAAATATTTGGTTAGTTACTGAATTTTACATTTTAGTTGATATTTGGAGTTTTATAAATGTAGACAGTATGTGCTTGGAATAAAAATGTATGCTATTTTTTCTGACACAGAGAAAGTCATAAACAAATTATTCACTTTAGCCAGTGATTCTGCTATTCGAAGAAAGTGTTTCTGAAAACTCAAAAAAGAACTATTTCTAGAAAAGCAACAAATTCTCTTCATCAGTTATTCTTAAGTGATCAAAAAAGTCCCATTTGCTTGACTCAAGCAAAATCCTATTGAACTTTGTTTCTCCCTTGAGCATAAAAAACAATTCTTTGAATATAACCCAGAGAATTTAAAAATAATCAAGTAGAGTCATGTAAGATGGCTTATAATTTTCATGAATGATGATTACCACTTAAGTA
Source organism: Bettongia penicillata ogilbyi (assembly GCA_023548195.1). Taxonomy (NCBI): domain Eukaryota; kingdom Metazoa; phylum Chordata; class Mammalia; order Diprotodontia; family Potoroidae; genus Bettongia; species Bettongia penicillata. Next base: position 22,448,433 of record JAJHZJ010000470.1, read on the forward strand.
CAAGAGAGTAATTATCATTAAATCGATTTCTGTTTCTGCTCTATGGTATTGACATTTCCTATTACTAAGGGTATATTATCAGAATTTAAGGAAACAATTCTACTGTTCATTTACAAAAGAAGACCTCTTTGGGGTTTGGTAATATTAATCATAATTGAGCCTTTCTGAGATTAATCACTCTACTTAGGTTCAAATTTGGCTAAAATATTTAAAGATTCTTGAATATCCAATTTTATCAAGATATGTCTTTTTTCCCAAAAAAAATAACCATTTTTAAGTAGCTAACAGACATTTTATAGTTGTGGAAATAAAATGTATTCACAATAGGCACTTTAAGAATAAATAGAATCTTGAGAACTGTAGAAATCTCTTTGATGGCAGAAAAGCAATAAAGCGTATTAAGCTGAAATACACTGCTGGGAGGAACATAGTAACCAAACTTGAGAGGTTATAAAAATAGCTGAACAAGTTTGTATACTTTACTCTTTTATATGTACACTAGGACAAATGATGCTGAATTGATCTACCAGACCTTGAGACCTTGATTCATAATTTAAAAGCTACTGGTAAGCCACAGAGCTATAGGATGATGACTGGTGGAGGCATGCTCATTTAAGAAAGGATAGCTAGAATATTAAACAGATCACAAATACAAATCCTGTTCAACCATGATTATATTGCTAATAATCTTGGTATGAGTTCAACAGGGCCGATCATATTTTAACCGATCCATGCTTTCTTGCCTTGTGTGGTTCTTTTCCATCTTCTTCCATAATATCTTAAAATAGAGGACTGATGCAATGTGCTAAAACTTTCCCTAGAAATCCTTTTACATTTCATGTGTAACAGGGAAGCATACAATTTGTCCATCAGTTAACCCTCACTCTTGACACAAGACCAATCCACCTCCTTGTCCAAAAATGCATTTCCTCAAAGATATTTCTGTGGCACTGTCAGATAGGTCACCAATAAAAATACTTTATAATCCTATCTGCTCCATCCATTCTCTTTATTACCTCAGCAATTTTGATTCCACAGAGAAAATGATATTCCAAAATCACAACCATATGACACCAGAAAAATATATAAAAAACCACAGTATTGGTTCCTTGTTCAAGATATAGGTTTGGGAATACTAATAGAAGAGCATAATTCTGCAAATGTAATCCAGAGTGCTCTTTTATTTTTTATTCAATTTTGTCCAATTCAACTTATTTCCTGTTTTCATAGCCTGTTCAAAATGTAAGTAATGATGCACTAATTCATTCAGCTGCCATCCACCTGCATGCCATAGTTTGAAAAATAGGCATTTTAATCAATGCTATTTTCTATAGTTGAGTTATCATCTTGATTTCTTACCAATAATTATAGATTTCATTGAAAAGACATTGTGTAGGTGCACTCATTTTTTAATATATAATTTATTTATTTTCAATTCTTAACATTCAGTTCCACAAATATTTGAATTCAAAATTTTCTCCCTGTTTCACCCACCCCCCACCTCAGGACAGCATGCATCTCGTCCACCCCTTCCTCCAGTCTGTCTTCCCTTCTATTACCCACCCTTCTTCCATCCCCCTTCCCCTCTATTTTCCTGTAGGGCAAAATAGATTTCTATACTACATTGACTGTGTAGCTTAATTTCCAGTTGCATGCTAAAACTATTTTTAACATTCATTCTTAAAGCTTTTGGTTCCATATTCTCTCTTCCCTCTCTACCCACTGTCATTGAGAAACCAATCAATTCAATATAGGTCATGCCTGTGTAACAATGCAAAGCACTTCCATATTAGCTATGTTGTAAGACTAACCACATCTCCTTCTGTGCTATCCTGCCCTTCATTTATTCCATTCTCTCCCTTGACCTGTAAGAAAGCAAATGAAATTCAGTTTTATGCTGATAGTAACAATCCAAAGCACTTTTATGATTCCCTCAAAGTAATTTATGGACCAAAAACCTATGGTGCCTCACAACTACTCAGTGCTGATGGAGCCACATTGATTAATGATAAGAACATGATCCTAGAGACATGGGCTAAATGCTTTCATAGTGTTCTCAACAGACCATCATCAATCAATGCTGAAACCACTGACTGTTTACCACAGGTTGAAGTCAATCCCTCCTTAGTCGACCTTCTAACTGAAAAAAAGGTTTTGACAGCCATTAGACTTCTTTCATGTGGCAAAGCACCCAGTTGCTGATTCTATTCTAACTGAGATTTATAAGATAGGGGGACCATTGCTCATAGAAAAGCTGATTGAAATTTCTAGGTTATATGGCAAGAGGAGGTTATCCTCCAGGAGTTCAAGGATGCCTCCATTGTCCATCTCTATAAAGATAAAGGGAATTGTCCTGTGAAAATCACAGGGGCATCTCTCTTTTAGTCTTTGCTGGAAAAGTTCTTGCTAGAGTTCTCCTTAATAGGCTGATCCCTCACCAGAAAGATGGTCATATAGCTGAGAGCCAGTGTGGCTTCAGAAAGGGCCAAGGAACAGTCAGTATAGTGTTTGCTGCCCAACTCCAAGAAAAATGCCAGGAGCAGAACAGAGGTCTGTACACAATATTTGTGGATCTGACCAAGGCCTTTGATACTGTTAGCCATGAGGCCTTATGGAAAATTATGTCAAAATTTGGTTGCCCAGAGAAGTTCATTAATATTGTGTGTCAATTTCATTATGGCATGTTTGCCTTGGTTCTGGATGATGGACAAAGCTCTCATGCCTTCCCAGTCACCAGTGGAGTGAAACAGGGCTGTGTGCTTGCTCCCATCCTTTTGGCATGATGTTTTTAGCCATGTTGACAAATACTTTCAATGAGGATGAACATGGCATCAAGGTCAACTACTGCATTTATGACAAATTCTTCAATTTGAAAAGGTTACAAGCCAAGACTAAAGTGGAAGGAGAGTTGGTGCATGACTTTCTGTTTGCAGATGATTGTGTACTCAGTGTAGCCTCTGAAACTGAGATGCAACAAAGTATAGATCAATTCAGTAGGGACTATCTGTGCCCAACCTGTGGTAGAGCATTTCAAGCTCATATTGGTCTGATCAACCACAGTCAGACACACTGAAATTTCACTTTATCATGGTGATATCATTTTGGTCCTCTTCAAAGATGAAGACAACAACCAACCAAACATACACACACACAAACACACACACACATATATACATATATATACATGCCCACATACATACCCACATATACCATTGTACATATGCAAACCTATACACATGATATATACATACATACATGCCCATACCTACGTACATATATGTGTGTGTATATATGTGTGTGTGTGTATATATATATATACATATATATATATATATATTTTAATATATTTCCTCTAACTACCCTAATCCTGAAAAAGATGTCATGAGTTACAAATAACATCTTTCCATATAGGAATGTAAATAGTTCAACTTTAATAAATCCCTTATGGTTTCTCTTTCCTGTTTACCTTTTCATGTTTCTCTTGATTCTTATATTTGAAAGTCAACTTTTCTATTCAACTCTTGTTTTTTCAACAAGAATACTTGGAAGTCCTCTATTTCTTTGAAATTCCATTTTTCCCCTGAAGTATTATATTCAATTTTGCTGGACAGGTGATTTTTTTTTTTTTACTACTATATCTTTTGACTTCTGGAATATCATGTTCCAAGCCCTTCAATCCCATAGGTAGAATTTGCTAAATCCTGTGTTATTCTGATTGTATTTCCACCATCCTTGAATTGTTTCTTTCTGGCTGCTTATAATATTTTCTCATTGACCTGGGAACTCTGGAATTTGGCTACAATATTCCTAGGAGTTTTCCTTTTGGGATCTCTTTTAGGAGGTGATTGATGAATTCTTTCATTTCTATTTTAACCTCTAGATCTGGAATATCTGGGCAATTTTCCTTGATAATTTCTTGAAAGGCAACATCTAAGCTCTTTTTTTATCATAGTTTTTGGGTAGACCAATAATTTCTAAATTATCTCTCCTGGATCTGTTTTCCAGGTCAGTTGTTTTTCCAATGAGATATTTCACATTGTCTTCTATTTGTTTCATTCTTTTGGTTTTGTTTTGTAATTTCTTGGTTTCTCATAAAGTCACTAACTTCCATCTGCTCCATTCTAATTTTTAAAGAATTATATTCTTCAGTGAATTTTTGAACTTCCTTTTCCATTTGACTAATTCTGTTTTTTGAAGCATTCTTCTCTTCATTGGCTTTTTGGGCTTCTTTTGTCATTTATGTTATTCTATTTTTAAAGGTCTCATTTTCTTCAACATTTTTTGGGTCTCTTTTAGCAAGCTGTGAACCTGCTTTTCATGATTTTATTGCATAACTCTCATTTCTCTTCCCAATTTTTCCTCCATCTCTCTTACTTGATTTTCAAATCCTTTTTGAGCTCTTCCATGGTCTGAGACCATTGCATTTTTTTGGAGGTTTTGGATGTAGAAACCTTGACTTTTATATCTTCCTCTGATAGTATGCTTTATTATTCCTCATCCAAATGGATGGAATATAATACCTGTTCACCAAGAAAGTAACCTTTTATAGTCTTATTTTTTTTCTTTTTTAGGCAATTTCCCCAGTCAGTTACTTGACTTTTGAGTCCTTCATCAAATGGAGGGTATACAATAGGAAACTGTAAGTTCTCAGTTCCTTTAAGGTGGCACAATCAAAGAAGAGGAGTTTGCTCCTCTCATAGCCTTCACTCTGTTCTCTGAGCAATGAAAAGCACTCTTTTCTGCCCAGGATGTGTGAGTAGGATTTCTTCTCCAGAACTTCCATCATCTCCACCACACCAGTGTTCCTCCTCACCTCAGGACTGACACACAGGACTGAGACCCAGATTGGCTGCTCAGTTCCCCCAGGGACTTTAGTCCAAGGGCTCCAAAAGTGGATGCTGCTGCCACAGTGGCTGTGGTCACCCTGGGGCCAGCCTAGGGCTGGCTCCCTTCTCACCCAGTGAAAGGCCTTTCTTGCTGACTTTTGAAGCTTTCTTTGGCATTTGTGCGTTGAGAAATCTGGGAACCACAGTTGCTACCCATGATTTTGTACCCTGAAGCCTGTTGCAGTGCTGTCCCTGCCATGCTGCATGGCCAAGGCTGAGCTGCACTCTGCTCCAAGCCCAGTGCAGAAGACCTTTCCTGTTGGCCTTCCAGACTGTCTTGGGCTGGAAATTTCTTTCACTATATTGTTTTGTGACTTCTGCTGCTCTAGAATTTGTTTAGAGTCATTTTTACAAGTACTTTATGGGCTTTGGTGGTAGAACTAGAGTAGGTCCATTCTTCTACTCTACCATTTTGGTTCCACTGAATGAGTGCCCTCGATGCAATTATTGCAAACTGGATATCAGTGTCCATGGAGAAATCCTTCTTCAATTCGGTCTTCATGGTAAACATTTTCTTTGATTATAGTAAATACTTGTCTTAAGGATACTTACCCCTAGTTTATGTGTTATTTAATATTAATAATCAGAGGCTCATTTGACAGAGTTATCTTTGAATTTCTGCTTATCAAAGGAAACTTTTTATAATCTCACCATAACTTACTTGTAGAAATTATATAAGACTCTCTTAAAGATAGATCTTTAAGGCCTTTTTCTTCTACTAAGACATGATTTTCTACAATAAACAGCAAACACAATAGAATCATAATTCTTTCTAACTTGAAAGATGTGGCCTATTGCATAAAATCACTGAAAAAATAGTTCTAATTCCCTGTTTACAATATTACCAAGGGTACCAATTGATGCACATTCTCATTGGCAAGGATACATCCTAGAAAGATTTTATAAAATGCAAACGTAGATATATGGAACAGTAGTTATTAATGTTGCCATCTTCCTTTGGGGATATTAATGCCTCAATGTTTGCAAAATTATGTTTCCTCCAGAATGGGTTTCTTTGGAATGTATGTGAGTGGGCCCAAATACACTTCCTGATTTCATTTTCTAAATTTTTCTTTCTACTGAACTTCTCTTTATACTCCTTCATATAAAATTTCAAGGATAAGATATTTTTGTGATTCTACATTTATTACTGATGATGAAAACAGATTATCATTGAGGTGCTGACAAATATATTTCATTTTAGATTTGTTATCTTCTTTCCAGTTTCATCTGAGGATTCTTGAGAGGAACTGATTGTTCAGTTGGATGTCATACTGAACTCTCTGTATGTATTATTTTGCTTCCTCTGCTGTTTCCTATTTTGTGTAGGGGAATAATTCTCATAATCTTGTACTATGTTCTGCTACAGTGTTTTACAAATGATTTTTATTCAAAACTGATTTCAATCCTGAATTCCATGACTCTCTGTTTATGAAGGGGAAAGAAAGTGCTGATCAAGGCAGTCTCTGGTCTGGTAGGGAGGGAAGAGAAGTGGTAGGAAGAAGTTTCTTTGTTGTAGCAACTGTTTCACATTGGTTAAATTTTTGCAGCAAATGAAGATAAACAGGGTAAAGATCTTTGCTTAATTCAATCTCCCATTGCTGGATAGTGGGGGGTAATGAAGCATTTAAATTGGTCAGAATGAAATTGGAGGGATTGTATAATCTTCTCACTTTTAGTTTCTGTTTTAATCTAATGTTAAATTTTAACCTTTGCTCCAAATATATTTAAATAATGACTCTAAGCAAATTTTAGAGTGCCAGAACCCACAAAAATAGAGAGTGAAAAAAATTTTCCAGCCTTACACATTTTGGGAGGTTGGCTGGAAAAGTTTGTTGCAACAAGATGAGAGAGGAGAACAGTCCAGCACAGGTCACTTAATTTCAGATCCCGTCTCAGCAAACTCGAAGCATGACTTAGGGCAACTGAGTTAGTGGCACCAATGGAAGTTTTCAGGCCTCTCAGGACACAGATGGTAAAGGGATAAGACAAAAAGTCAGAAAGAGATTTAGAGGGGTCCCTTTCCTGGCACCAGGGGAAGGACTCTTTTGCATTTCCTATACTAGGATCTGGGCTACAGTCCTGGGTCTTAGTCGCAGTGCAAGGAGGGCCACTAGTACAGAACAATTTGCAGCTTCAGGGAAACAGAAACTCTGGTCACAGTTCCAGGGTTGAAAAGAGTGCTTCTGGTCAATAACAAACCAGCGGACAGTACAGGAAAGTAGTAAACATACACTCCCTAGATCATACCACCTTGGGAGAGCCAAAAATTTACTGATTCACAGAATTACCTCTGAAAACAACTGCACAGAAGCGCTGAAACTTGGGACAGTGCCCCTTATACTTGGGAAACAAAGCCTCACTTCAGTATAGAATGAAATGTCAAGAAACAGGCTGGCAAACAACAGGAAAAAAATCTGACCATACAAAGTTACTATGGTGACAAGGAAGAGCAAAACACACACACAGAAGAAGACAATAAAGTCAAAATCCTGAGTCCAATATCTCAAATTAAAAAAAAAAAATATGAACTGGCTTCAAGTCTTAGAAGAGTGCAGAAAAAGGACTTTAAAAATAAAGTGAGAGGAAGGAAAAATTGGGAAATGAGAGTGATGCAAGAAAATCTTGAAAAAAGAGTCAAGTTTGTAAAGGAATCACACCCACAAATGCTGAAGAAAATAACACCTTTGAAAATAGACTAACCCAGGGGGAGGAGCCAAGATGGTGGAATAGAAAGGTTCACATATGCTAACTCTGAGCTAACAACCCATAAAATACCTGTAAAGAGCAACTCCCAACAAATTCTGGAGCAGTGGAAGCTGCACAACAAGAGAGTGGAGGAGATTTCTGTTCCAGAGAGCCCGGAAAAACCAACACCAAAGGTCCATCGCACTCCAGACCCAGAGCAGAGCCCAGCCCTGCCTTGGCTATGTGGCACTGAGAGGACCAGATCCGAGCAGGCTTTAGACATGGAATCTCCAGCAGCTGCGCAGGTGCATCCACCTACAGAAGCCAAAGGTTAGTGAGAGAGCTTGTTTGGCTCACCAAGAGGGGAGCAGTGTGTCCCCATAACTCAGGGACCCTCGGGAGGCAGCAGTGGAGGCAGCAGAGGACAGGAGCTCCCAAAGCAGACAGGAGTTCGGCTCCATTGTTGAAGGTCTCCTCATAAAAACCCTGAGGGAACTGAGCCCTGTGAGGTGGCCTTGCACCCACCTGAGCAGCTGAACTTGATCTCACACTGAATAGCAGCACTGCCCCTGCCAAAAGCCCTGAGGCTGGGAAGCAGTATTTGAATCTCAGACCCCAAGCACTAGCTGGGCAGCTCTGGAGGTAAGGTGGTTGTGGAAAGGAATCTCAGAAGTCAAGTAACTGGCTGGGAAAATGCCCCAAAAAAGGGGAAAAAATAAGACCATAGAAGGTTACTTTCTTGGTGAACAGATATTTCCTCCTTTCCTTTCTGATGAGGAAGAACAATGCTTACCATCAGGGAAAGACATAGAAGTCAAGGTTTTTGTATCCCAAACATCCAAAATAGATATTCTATGGACTCAAGCCATGGAAGAGGTCAAAAAGGATTTTGAAAATCAAGTTAGAGAGGTGGAGGAAAAACTGGGAAAAGAAGTGAGAGAGATGCAAGAAAAGTATGAAAAATGGGTCAACACCTTGCTAAAGGAGACCCAAAAAAATGCTGAAGAAAATAACACCTTGAAAAATAGGCTAACTCAATTGGCAGAAGAGGTTCAAAAAGCCAATGAGGAGAAGAATGCTTTCAAAAGCAGAATTAGCTAAATGAAAAAGGAGGTTCAAAAGCTCACTGAAGAAAATAGTTCTCTCAAAATTAGAATGGAACACATGGAGTCTAATGACTTTCTGAGAAACCAAGAAATCACAAAACAAAACCAAAAGAATGAAAAAATGGAAGATAATGTGAAATATCTCATTGGAAAAACAACTAACCTGGAAAATAGATCCAGGAGAGACAATTTAAAAATCATGGGACTACCTGAAAGCCATGATCAAAAAAAGAGCCAAGATATCATCTTTCAGGAAATTATAAGGGAAAACTGCCCTGAGATTCTAGAACCAGAGGGCAAAATAAGTATTGAAGGAATCCATCGATCACCACCTGAAAGATATCCAAAAAAAGAAACTCCTAGGAACACTGTGGCCAAATTCCAGAATTCCCAGGTCAAGGAGAAAATATTGCAAGCAGATAGAAAGAAACAATTCCAGTATTGTGGAAATAAAATCAGGATAACACAAGATCTAGCAGCTTCTACATTAAGGGATCAAAGGCCGTGGAATAGGACATTCCAGAAGTCAAAGGAACTAGGACTCAAACCAAGAATCACTTACCCAGCAAAACTGAGTATACTACTTCAGGGGAAAATATGGCCTTTCAATGACATAGAGGACTTTCAAGCATTCTTGATGAAAAGACCAGAGCTGAAAAGAAAATTTGACTTTCAAACACACGAATGAGAAGCATGAAAATGTAAACAGCAAAGAGAAGTCATAAGGGACTTACTAAAGTTGAACTGTTTACATTCCTACATGGAAAGACAATATTTGTAACTCTTGAAAATTTTCAGTATCTGGGTAATTGGCGGGATTACACACACACACACACACACACACACACACACACACACACACACACACACGTGAAAGCACACACAGAGCCAGAGAGCACAGAGTGAATTGAATAGGATGGGATCATATTTTTTAAAAAATGAAGTTACGTGGTGAGAGAGAAAAGTATTGGGAGGAGAGAGGGAGAAATGGAATAGGGCAAATTATCCCTCATAGAAGAGGCAGGCAGGAGAATTTTTAGTGGAGGGAGAAAGAGGGGAGCTGAGAGAAAAAAAATGAAGTTTACTCTCATCACAACCAACTAAAGGAAGGAATAAAATGCACACTCATTTTGGTATAAAAACCTATCTTACAATACAGGAAAGTGGGGGAGAAGGGGATAAGCAGGGTGGGAGAATGATGGAAGGGATGGCAATGGTAGGAGGGAGCAGTTTGGAACCTGCACTCTTGGGGAGGGACAGGAGCAAAAGAGAGAATAGAAGCAATGTGGGGCAGGATAGGAGGGAGGGCAATATAGTTAGTCTTACACAACCCTACTATTATGAAAGTCATTTGCAAAACTACACAGATATGGCCTATATTGAATTGCCTGCCTTCCCAAAGGAAATGGGTGGGGAGGGAGGGATGGGGAGAAGTTGGAACTCAAAGTTTTAGGAACAACTGTTGAGTATTGTTCTTGCAACTAGGAAATAAGAAATACAGGTAACGAGGAATAGAAAGTTATCTGGCCCTACAGGGCAAAAGTGAAGATGGGGACAAGGGAAGGGAGGGATGATAAAAGAGAGGGCAGGTTGGTGATAGGGGAAATTAGAATGCTCAGTGTAATGGGGTCAGGGGAGGGGACAAATGGGGAGAAAATTTTTAACCCAAAATTTTATGAAAATGAATGTAAAAAGTTAAAGAAATACATTTATTAAAATTTTAAAAATTTTAAAAAAATTAAAAAAAGAAAAAAAAAGAAAATAGACTAACCCAGATGCAAAAATGCATTGAGGAGAATAATTCCCTAAAAAACATAATGAGTCAATTGGAAAAAGAGGTCCAAAACCTCACTGAAGAATATAATTCCTTCATAATTAGAATGGAGCAAAGGGAAGCTAATGACTTTATGAGAAATCAAGAAATTATAAAACAAAACCCACAAAATGGAAAAATAGAAGACAATGTGAAGTATCTCACTGGAAAAACAACTGACCTGGAAAATGGATACAGGAGAGATAATTTAAAAATTATTGGACTGCCTGAAAGGCATGACCAAAAAAATGAGCTAGACATCATCTTTCAAGAAATTGTCCAGGAAAAACTGCTCTGATCGTCTAGAACCAGAGGGTAAAATAGAAATGTAAATAATCCGCCAAATGCCTCCTGAAAAAGATCCCAAAAGGAAAACTCCTAGGAATATTGTAGTCAAATTCCAGAATTGCAAGGTCAAAGAGAAAATATTATAAGGAGTCAAAAAGAAACAATTCAAGTACTTTGGAAACACAATCAGGATAACACAGGATTTAGCAGCTTCTACACTAAGGGATCAGAGGACTTGGAATATGGAAGGTCAAAGGAGCTAGGAATAAAACAAAGAATCATCTACCCAGTAAAACTAAGTATAATACTTCAGGGGAAAAAAAACAGAGCTTCAGTAAAATAGAGGGCTTCTAAGTATTCTTGTTGAAAAGACCAGAGCTGAATAGAAAATTTGATTTTCAAAACATGAATCAAGAGAAACATGAAAAGGTAAACAAGAAAGAGAAACCATAAGGGACTTATTAAGTTGAGCTGCTTACATTTGTACATGGAAAGACGATATTTGTGACTCATGAGACATTTCTTAGTATTAGGATAGTTAGAGGGAATATATCTGTGTATATGTAGATATAGATATATACACATACATATGCATACTTGTGTGTGTGTATAGAGAGACAGAGATAGACAGACAGAGCCAGACATGAGAGACATGGAGAGACAGAGGGCACAGGGTGAGCTGAATATGAAGGGATACCTAAAAAAGAAAATTAAGTGTTGAGGGGAATGTACTAGGAAAAAGAGAAAGTGAGAAGCAGAATTTAGTAAATTATCTCATATAATTAATCTCATATAAAAAAAGCAAGAAAAATTTTTTACAATGAGAGGGAAGAAGGGGAAGATGAGAGAGAATAAGTGAGCCTACATTGGATTTGACTTCAGGAGGGAACAACATACACACTCAGTTAGGTAGGGAAGTTTATTTTATACTATCAGAAAGCATGGGGAAAAGGAATAAGAAAGGGGGGATAATAGAAGGCATGGCAGATTGGAGGAAGGAGTAATCAGAATACATGTTATCCTGGGGTCAAGGAAGTGGGGAGATGAGAAGAAAATTTAAAACTAAAAATTTTGTGGAAGTGAATGTTGAAAACTGAAATAAAAAAAAAATTAAAAAGAAAAAGATATTATATACCTCTGGAGAAAAATGAATGTGAATAGAACCCAACTGTACATGACACCTTCATAAAAATTCAATATTTATTAGGACACGGAAACTTCACAATTAAATGTAGAAAAACATAATTTTTAATGTACACTTTTCAGACAATAAGGTAATCAAACTAGTATTTAATAAATGCTATTGAAACATAGATTAAAAGTCAATTGGCAATTAAACAATATAATTTTAAAGAATGAGTGAATCAATGGACAAATTATAGAAACAATCAACTGTTTCATTAAAGAAAATGACAACAATGAGATAGTCAAAGCAGTACTTGGGGAAAATTTATATCTCTAAATGTGTATATTAATAAAAGAGCAAAAGAAGAAATCTATGAATTGGGCACACAACAAAAAAAAACTAGAAAAAATTAAAGGAGGCACACAAAAAAATACTGAAGATAATAACACCTTAAAAATCAGAATAAGCCAAATGGTAAAAAGAGGCACAAAAATCCAGTGAAAAGAAGAATGCCTTGAAAAGCGGAATTGGCTGAATGGAACAAAAGATATACAAAAATTCACTGAAGAGAAGAACTTCTTAAAAAAGAAAATTGTCCAAATAAAAAAGGAGGTACAAAAGCTCACTGAAGAAAATAATTCCTTAAAAATTAGAATTGGACAAATGGAAGCTAATGACTTTATGAGGCTTCAGGTAACAATCAAACAAAATCAAAAGAATGAAAAAAATAGAAGAAAATGGGAAATATTTTCTTGGGAAAAAAACTGACCTGGAAAACAGATCCAGAAGAGATAATTTAAAAATTAGTCATGATCAAAAAAAAAAAAAAGGATCATCATTCAAGAAATTATCAAGGAAAATGGCCCTGATATTCCAGAGTCAGAGGGTAAAACAGGAATTGAAAGAATCCACTAGTCATCTCCTGAAATAGATACCAAAATTAAAACTGCAAGGGATATTATAACCAAATTCCAGAGTACCCAGATCAAGGAGAAAATACTGGAAGCAATTGGAAAGAAATAATTCAAGTATAATGGAGCCACAGTCACGCTAACACAAAACTTAGCAGATTCTATATTAATTGATTGGAAGCCTTGGAATATGACATTCTGGAGGGCAAAAGACCTAGGATTACAACAAATAATCACCAACCAAGCACAACTGAGTATAATTCTTCAGGGGAGGAAATGAACATTCAATGGGATAGAAGACTTTTGAAAATTCTTCATGAAAAGACCAGAGATGAATAGAAAATTTGGCCTTAAAATACAAGACTCAAGAGAAGCATAAAAAGGTAAACATAAAAGGGAAATTGTAAGGGACTTAATAAAGTTAAATTGTTTACATTCTTACATGGGAAGATGATATTTGTAACTCATAAGACCTTTCAATAAGGCTAAACTACTTATATTCCTGCATGGGAAAATGATATTTATGATTCCTAAAAATTTTCTCATTATTGGTGCAGTTAGAAAGAGCATACATAGATAAAAAAATAGAGGTGTAAGTTGAATGTGATGATATGATTATCTAAGAAAATAAAGGAATGAGAAAGAAGAATGTACTGAGAGAAGGGAAAAGGGAGAGGTAGAATGGGATAAATTATCTGATATAAAAGATGCATGACAGAAATTTTACAGTGAGGGAATAAATGAAGGAAGTGAGGAAGGGAGAACATGAACCTTACTGTCACCAGAACTGGCTCAGAGAGGGAATAATATACACACTCAGTTTGGTGTAAAAATCTATCTTACTGTATAGGAAAATAGGAAGGGAATGGGATAAGAGAAGGGGGTAGTTGATAGATGCGAGGGCAGTTTGGGGGAGGTAAACATCAGAATGTTTTGAGAATGAACAGGGTAAAAGGAAAGAGAAAGTAGGCTAAGCAAGGGTGAAATAGGATGGAGGGATATATATATATATATATATATATATATATATATATAGCTGATAATCATTACTAAGAAAAAAAATTCAGTGAGTTTCTCTGATAAAAACTTCATTTCTCAAACACATAGAAAACTGAGTCAAATTTATACAAACAAGGGTGATTCCCCAATTGATAAATTCTCAAAGGATATGAACAGTCAATTTTAAACAAAGTAATCAGTTATCTATAGTCATATTTTTAAAATACTCTAAATCACTGTTGAGAAGACAAATGTAAACTAAAATATCTCTGAACCTTTCAAGAGTGACTGATATGGCAGAAAAGGAAAATGAAAAATGTTGGAGGGGATGTGGGAAAATTAAAACACTAATACACTCGGTGAAGTTGTCTATTGGTTCAACCATTCTGTGGAGCGGTTTGGAACTATGGTGAAAGGTCTATCAAATCATGCATACATTTTCACTAAGTAGTACCACCACTAGGTCTGTATCCCAAAGAGATAAAAAAGAAAAATAAAAAAGGATTTATGTGTACAAAAATGTTTATACACTTCTTTCAATGGTAGTAAAGAATTGGAAATTGAGGGGATGTCTATCAGCTGGGGAATGGCTGAATAAGTTCTTACGTATGATTGTGATGGAATACTATTGTGTTTTAAGAAGTGATAAGCAGGATGATCTCAGAAAAAAACTTGAAAGACACATAAATTGACACAAAGTAAAATGTGCAGAACCAGGAGAAGATTGTACACAGTAATAACATTATTAATGATGTTCTACTATGAATAACTTAACTATGCTCAGAAATGCAATGATCTAAGACAATTCTGTAGGACTTAAGATGAAATATTCTGTCCATCTCCAGAGATAGAGTTGGTAAAGCCTGAATGCAGATGAAAGAAACGTGTTTTGTTTTTTGTTTTTTTGCTTTCTTTATTTTCCTTCCTGGATTTTTTAGTCAGTGTTTTCTTTCCCAGAATGAATTGTGTTTTGCATGGCTACAGATATATAACCTACATCAAATTGCTTGCCTTCTCATTGAGGGTAGGGAGCAGGACAGGAGGAAAACATTTTAGAACTGAAAAATTGGTGCGGGAAAAGAATGTTAAAATTGTTTCTACATGTAATGGGGAAAAATAAAATATTAGATTATGAAAAAATTAAATGAGTATACAATTTGAAATTTCACAGCCTCGTTGTAAAGGTAAGAAAAAATAAAAGAAAAAACAGGAGGAAATATTTGGGAAAGTATGATTCAGGAAGTAGGCATGAAACTTAACAAAGACTAAAAGAAGCCCTATGTTTTTATGTCTTCTAGAAAAGAACAGATAAAGAATAGGAAATTGAGTTAAGTAACCTTATATGAGAAAAATAAACTGACCAAGCCATAAATGAACTCCCAAAGAAAAAATAAAGAGAAAATTAAAAAGACCAGGTAGTTGGATTTACAAACAAATCCTGTCAAACACTTAAAGAACAATTCATTCCAATATAACATAAAATGTTGGGGAAAATAGGAGGAAAAAAGGGATGTTTTGATACCTAGATCAGGAGGAGTTAAAACAGAGAAATAAAACTGAAGACCAACATCCCAACTAAATACTGATGCACTTTTTAAAAAAGCAAAATTAGCAAATGGACAATAGAAACACATCACAAAGATTACTTTATAAACTCATAAAAATGATAACCAAATTCATCTGGAGAAACAAATGGTCAAGCATGTCAACAGAGTTCATGGAAAACATAATGAGATATGGGATGTAGCAGTATTAGATTTCAAACTATACAACACACATGTAATCATGAAAATAATCTGGTATCAGGTAAGAAATAGAGAGGTTGATTAGGTAAGAAACAGTGTTTTGTATATACAAAAGCAAATAAGCATAACATTCTACTGTTTTATAAACTGGGGCAAGAGCTCACTATTTGACAAAAAAAAACTGTTGAGAAAACTAGAAAATAGTCTATCAAAAATGAGATACAGACCAATATCTCACAATGTATACCAAGACAAGCTCTAAATGTATGTATGATTTAGACATTAAGATTAGAATCATAAATTATAGAAGAAATTACCTGTCATATCTATGGACAGGGAAAGATATTATGAAAAAATAAAAAAAGAGAGAGAGGTTGACAGGAAATAAAATGTACAATTCTGAATGCATAAAACTTAAAATTTTTACAAAAACAAAATCAGAAGATTTTCTAAATCTTTCTAATTTCTAAAATTAGAAGATAAGGAAATTGAGAAAACTTTTTTAGAGCAAATTCCACTGATAAGGGTCTCATTTTTAATTTACCTATGGAAATGAGATAAATTTATAAGAATAAGAGTCATTCCCCAAATAATAAGTTGTCAAAGGATATAAACAGTAAGTTTTCAAAGAATTAAATCCAAGCCATCAATAGCCATCTTAAATATATATATCTTCAAGTCACCAATAATTAGACAAATGAAAATTAAAGAGTTCTGAGGTGCTATCTCATACTTATCAAATGACAAAGCAGGAAAATAACAAATCCTGGAGGGACTATGAGAAAACAGGTACATTAATTCACTGTTGCTGGAACTATGAGTTATTCAAGCCATTCTAGAAAGCAATTAGGAATCATACTCCAAAAGGTATTTCACTGTGTGGTCCCATTTGTCCAAGTGATTCTATTACTAGAACTACACTCCAAAGAAAATAATGAAAGGACAGATATTTACAAAAATATTTATAAAAGCTCTTTTTTGCAATGGCAAATAGTTGGAAACCTAATGAATATTTATGATTTGGGGAAAAGCTAAAGAAGTCAGGGTATATGAACTTGATGGAATACTATTTTCTTCTAAGAATTGGAGAAACTTCTAAAAATAGCTAAGTGAAGTTAGGAGAACAACTGATAGGAAAATCTTACTTCGAATAGGGAACACAGATTGAAGCTTATTTCTCTGACATTGCTAAAATAGAATTTGTTTTGCTTGATTATATATGCTTATAATGAATTTTATTTATTTTGCTTTTTCAATAAGGAAGGTTTAGGAGAGTAGCAGGGGAGAATTCAGAGCTGAAAAAATAATCAATGCCAAAAAAAAAAAAATGAAAGGAAACAGTAGTTAGGTACTAGCCATGACGATCACCAAAAAAAATAGTGCAAAAACTGAAAATTAATATAATTTGACAAAAAAGGAAAAAGCTTATTATTGATTTGGGAATTACTCTTGAATCAACCTAACCATTCACTTGTCAGGGCTAAGATCCAATTTAATAAAAAGCAAGAAGAAAGAATCATAATGAGAAAAATATACTGTATACAATTGAGAAAAGTCAACCCTGAATTATTAAAACAAGTAACTGACAATTGCACATAGGCAACAGATGACAGAAATGACATCAAAGTCAATTATAATAATTTCATAAAGAAGTACAATCAATATAAATTAATTGCTACACTCAAGAGTCCAGAAAGTACCTTACACAGTAAATGACCTAGGTGCAAAATAGAGAAAGGTTGCCTCCAAAGTGTTAAATACATACATATGTGTGTGTGTATGTGTGCGTGTATGTGTGTGTGCGTGTGTGTATATACATATATATAAATGTTATATACATACATATATATGTGTGTGTATATATATATATATATATATATATATATATATATGTGTGTGTGTGTGTGTGTGTGTGTGTGTGCAAATGGAAGGCACATTGGGTAGAGTCCCGAATTTAAATTTAGGAATACCTGTGCTAAAATACTGCCTCAGACTCTTAAGAGCTTTATAAATCTGGGTAAGGTGTTCAAGCTCTCTCAACCACTGTTTCCTCAAAACTGAGATAACATCTACTTCTTAGGGTTGCTATGAGGAACAGATGAATTTAAATATATAAAGTACTTCATAAAACTTAAAAATGTTATATAAATGTTAGCTATTATGATATTATGTGTCATCTCATAAAGCAAAGAGAAGCAGTGGAGAATAAAACCAAATTAAAGAAGACTTGGCAAGACATTCAACTGATCAAAGTCATTCAAAGGACATCAGGCAAAAATGGAAAGAGAATAATAATTAGCTAAAATGGCTAACATTTGTAGAGTACTTAAGGTGCTTATTATCTCCATCGATCCTCAGATATATATATATATATATATATATATATATATATATATATATATAGCCTCTTATCATCACTATTTTAGAGATAGAAAACTGAGTTTCAAAGAGATCAAGTATCAAATTCAGTGTTCTATACCTTCCTTGACCCAACTAAAAAGAAAGCAAAATGAAAAATGTATAAAAATTATTATAACAAATGTTATAACAAATAGTTTTTAGATGAGATTTGGACAAAAAATAACTGGCAAACCCAAAAAAATTTAAATTACCTTGCAAAAATGTAGACTGATACCTTATTTATATGCAAACAGTTTGATGTTCTAAATATATCAAAAACTGGACAAATGTGACTAGAGATACAGTTTTAAGCCCACAAAATTTTAGAATTTTATGTAGGTAAATGCGTAAATAGAAAACACTTTGGATGAGACTGAAGAAAAAGAGTAGTGAGTAGAAATATGTTTCCCACAATACAGGTATCCCAAGGATCCTGACATAGTGTGAACATAACTTTGTGTAGTGGTCTGTCCCTGGGAACTGATACCCACTAGTGCAAGAGCACACTAGATAAGTGAGCCAAACCAAGAAAGAAATGGATTTTTTTTATTTACCGAGGTGAGAAGTAATGTTAACTTAAATGGGAAGACATTTCCTGTTCATTAATAGGCCTATGTGATCTGCCTGAGTCACATGGAAGTCTGAGTCACATGAAGTCTGTAGTGGGAAGTTTCTTGAACAGGACAGGTGGAGCAGAGCTAAGAGGAAATTGGCTAGAGAGAAGTAAGAACTGAGGGAGAGAAAGGAAGCAGGCTGGCTGTCTAGCATGAGTGAGAGAGCTTATTTGTGACTTTGTTTAAGGGAGTCTGTGATTTGTTTAAGGGAGCTGGTTTATGGAAAGCCAAACAGAGGAAAGTGTTGGGAATGATGTTGCCCTCTACCTTGTTATTGTGTATGGATTTTTTTTGTTACTATGATGGATTGGCTTTCTGATGTTGGGATTTGACTTTCTAGTGTCTGAATTAATGTTTTCTTTCTGTCTTCCATGTAGAGAGTCAAGATTCAGAATTGTGCTACCATAGGCATTGGGAACATTACATTGACTCTGCAAAATATGAAGTCTGTAGTATAACACTGTAGGGTGCTTATACCACTCTTCATGACAAGACTCCATCTGTAGCATGACATAAAAGTTGCTATGTTATGGCATATTGTAATAGATTATATTCCATTTATTTGTTAGATATGGAGTACTTAAAATGGTTTGAAGGAATGCAAAGAATGCAATCTGGCAATCAGGAATTTGACAGGAGTTGAATTAATTTTTTCGAAACCAGTATACATGATCAGTGGGACCATGGGCTTCAAGTGGGATTAGAAAAAGGCTAAATTAAGAAACTTAATCACAACTTTAAGACTCAGGTAACTTTTTCTAGCTATCTGACCATAGTGATCGCAGCTATTTTTTTTTTTTTGCCCGAAAGGAGCTTAATTTGCAGCCTAAAAGGGCTTAATCTCAGGACTTGTTGAAGTGGAGCCAACATGGTAGAGTAGACAAAGAATCCAAACTCTCCCAACATTCCTCTTCAAACAATTTTAAAATAATGCCTCAGATCAAATTCTGGAGTGGTAAAGTAAAGAAAATATCAGGTTTAGACTTTTTTCTAGCCTGAGACAACTTAGGAAGTCAGAATAAGAGGTCTACGACCATGGGAGGTTCTGCCTCCCATCTGGGGAGTCTGTTGTATTTCATGATTCAAAGTTCATGGCCCCCTTAGGAATCATGAATATTACATTGGAGCTACAGAATGATGCAGGAAAATTATGAAAAGACTATTCACAGCTTGGTAAAAGAGTCACAAAAAGAAACTGAAGAAAAAACACCTAAAAATCCAGAATTGGAAAATGGAAAAAGATGTACAAAAGCTCACTGAAAAAAATAATTCCTCACAAATCAGAATTGAGTAACTAGAAAATAACTCTATGAGACATAAAAAAGCAGTAAATCAAAATTAAAAGAATAAAAAAACAAGAAGATTAGGGTTAGGGTATTTAGGGTTAGGGTTGGGGTTAGGGTTAGGGTATTACAACCAAGAATAATTTACCCAATAAAACTGAATATAATCCTTCGAGGGAGGGTGGGAATTGACATTTAATTAAATAGAACTTTCAAGTATTCTTGATAAGAAATATCCGAGATGAATAGAAATTTTGACTTCCAAATGCAAGATTGAAGAGAAGTGGAAAAAGGTAAACATCAAAGAGAAATAATAAGGGATTCAATAGGTTAAACTGTTTACATTCTTATATGGGAAGATAATATATGTAACTCCTAAGAATTTTATCATTATTAACTCAGAAGGATTCTGAATAGAGGGCATGGGAGGGAGTTGATTATATTGGGATGATGTAAAAAAATGAGTGGATAAGAAAAATGGAAGAAGAAAAAAGGGAGAGCAAGACTGGAGAAAATTGTCTCTCACTAAAGAGAGACAATTCCCTTGGTGTGCAAGGAAAAATTAAGAACCTTAAAAAAATTAAAAACCGCGAAAGGGAAAATAAGGCTGGACAACTCTTGATTCTTACTCTCATTGATATTGTTTAAAGAGGGAAGAAATACACACACAAACACATACACACACATACACACACATATATATGTATACATATGTATACGTATACATAAATTCGTGTTTATACTCACACATACATACTCAGAAATCTGTTACCTAACAAAGAAATAGGTGATAAGACACTTGAAGAGGTCAGTGGTGTGATAAAAGTGAAAATGAATCAAGGGAGGCAATGATCAGAAGCAAAACAGACTTTTCAGAAGAGACAAAATAGAAAGACAGAGAGTGAGAGACACAGACAAAAAACAGAAGAAAATAAGATGGAGGAATATACATAAGAGTCATCGCAGTGAATGTGAATCAGATAAACTCACCCATAAAATGGAATGAATAGTAGACTTGGATTAGAAACCTGAATCCTATTATATAGTGTTAACAAGAAACATGCTTTAACAGAAAGACACACAGACAACCAAGTCTAGAAGTGATTAAGTTGTTTACAACATGAATGAATGAAATCAAGGTCCTCAGTTTAATGCTACAGAGGCCAATTTGTTCAGCGATGAAGTAAAACAAAGCAAGATGAAATAAGTATTTACTGAGTTCCTCTTACATGAAAGAAGATAGGGAAGAGATTTTAGAGGTCAGTTAGTTCAATATAAGGAAACCTAATGAGATTAGTTAGGTCAAATAACTAGACTCAACTTGTCCAGAGAGTCGGTGATACAAAAAGGATTAGAACCACTCAGTTTTCCTGAGTCCTAGGTCACCATTCTTTGTACTTCAACATGGAAAAAAAAAAATCAATCTCTGGTCTTGCTTTAATGTTCAGAGCCCTGGTGTCTGTGTGATCATAGGATCATCCATGTACAGCTAGAAGGAACCTCAGAAGTTATCTAGTATAAACCCCTCATCTTATGGATGATGAGACTAAGGCATGAAGAGATTTAAGGTCAAAGAGGTGGTTAAGTGTTAAAGGTTGGATTTGAACCTACAGTCATTAGAGCTGTCTAGTCTTTCCTGGACTTTCTTTTCAGGGTCTGGCCCATTTTACTTATTGGTCATTGCCCAAGTCTTAGTTACAACAAGTATCAACTCAGTCCATTCATCCTGTATATATTAATAATAGTATCATAGGTTTACTCATGTAGAGCAAGAATGGGCTTGAAAGTCCATTCAACCCAACCCCTTCATTTTATAGATAAAGAAACTGAGACCTAAGGAGGTTATATGACATGCCCAAGGTGACCTGGACATAATAACTCTTAGAGCTGGGATTTGAATCTAAATACTCTGACTCCAGATTCAGGACTCTTGCCATTGTACCTTACTACCTCCCATGAGAGGTGAGAAGCATGGGAAAAAGAATTACATTGGGTAGCGTAAAGGCAACTATTATAGTTTAGCCTTTATTCAGTGGTTTAGAAAATCATGATCAATATCACTCTTCAAATATTTGAAAGTAAGAGCAAAGAATGAAAAAAAATTAAAATCTCTGATGTAAATATGAAAAAATAGTACCAGTAAGTGAAATAAAATTGGACACCGGCTTTGATGCAAAGCCTTCAGGAAATCCTGTAGACATGAAGTTATCACACTGCAAAAGAGCTTTTTCAAGGAATTAATGAGAAGATGTACTCTTGGGGTATCTCTTACGCCCCAAGAATGACCAAGGCTAATTCTAATACAGAAATGTCTGGCAAGGATGAATTGGAAAAACCCCAAATCCCACTTTTTAAAATGAGCATTAACATCAAAAATTTGTAGCAAGCACAGGCAATCTGCAAAATAAAATTATCTCCAAAGAGTAAATTCATCATGACTCGTAGTCTATAAAACCTGAATTTCATAGTTCCTTTAAACATCTGATCCACATTTTTTAAAGAAGAGATACAACTTATAACAAAATTTGATAGCAAATTTGTTACAAATTTGATAGCAAATTTGTTACAAATTTGATTTCATCAAACATCAACTTTAATAACATCACCAAACACCACAATATGAAACAGAGGAGAATAAAGCCATTGAGTTTATTCAGAGAATAGGTAGGCAGATGTTATCTATGATATATGATATAAAACCATAATTGTTAATTACATATTTAGTTCATTCTTAAATATTATTTGTATAACCCATTGCTTTATTCTGTCATGACTCTCATCAATTTTAAAAATAGAATTTTCAAACTACTATACTATTTTTAATAAGATTTGTGCAAAATATTATTAAAACTAATAAGCATTTGTAAGTTCCTCCAACAAGTTCAATTTCATCACGATTATGAAGTTTCTTTCAATGACACTGAGTTAATGGAAACTCATAGCACAACACCTATAATGTACCCTTTCAAATTTAGACTAAACAACCCTAATGCTACTTACATAGTCATTTCTAAGCTAAAATCATGGATATAATGCACATGCAAGTGATTTTCTTTTCTTTTCCTGGGAATGAATGGTTTCTCACCAGAACTTCTTCAATACTACCATTTTTGGTGGATCTCTTATCTGATCAGTATCTTCTAAAGATACCAATGGTCACCATTGACAACTTCTCATACAGTGAAACTCCTAGGTTCGTAGAGTCTTCCACAAATTCTCCAAAGCGGATATCCTGACACTGTGTGGGTTCCAAATATACAGGCTACAATGTTAGATTTGGATGTGACCTTAGTAGTTATTTGGATCAATCCATACCAGAACAAGAACACAGGCAACAAATGGTCATCTATCCTTTACTCAAACACTTCCTACAGGCAAGTTCTCATTAACCTCTGAGGAAACCCATTCTATGATGAATTTTAACTGTCAAGAAATTTTACCTTATGTCAAGGATATATATTTCATTACCACATAGATTCCATTGCTTTTCTATTACTGAACCTAAAATTTCTATCCATTTCAAAGGACAACTAACAAAATGGCAAATGAATTGGCAAAAGTGCAAGCATTATTCCAGTTTGTTGAGGGAAAAACAGTTATCTAAAGTCCTCTAGAAATTTCCTGATGGCCTGCCATTTTGGAAATTACTTTGGCTTTTTTTTCTTAGGTAAACTCTTACCTTTGTCTGAAACATCTATGACTCCAGGGTACATTGTGGGAAATTACATTTTTCTTCAATTTTTTTTTACTTTTACTTACTAAATAATCCAACTGTAATCTACTCATTTTCTGGTGGCAGGAACAGATTAGCAACTACAAAATGTGATTCTGTGGGGCTAAAAAATTCCATTTTATCCCACCACCAAAATTACCACCTCATTCTGGTCACTAAAACTCTCAACAGAAACAAAGCCTTTCATTCCACAGAAAGAGGTGATTCTAAAGCTTTAGATAAGTGAATTCATCAAAACCCTATGATTTTGATCCATATTGATTAAGTGATACAACGTATGACCTTAGAGAGTTGCCTGGGGGCCAAAGAGGTGGTGACTGGTGCATGGTCGCACTTCTAATAAATGTCAGAGGTGAGATCTGACCCCAAGTCTTCCAAGTCCAACTTGCTATCCACTAATCACCATAACTTCTCAAATGTATATAAATCCTGTTTTATCCCCCTAAGGCTTACAAGCAAAATGCAATCTTAAGACTGACATTCCCTCCTAGGAACCAGGTTCTACCAACAACTGCTTCCCTAAGTGGCTCCACTAAAGAAATAAGGCTATAACCTGATTTAACACCTTTACAATCACATAAAGAAAGATCAAGATTTCATAATTAAACCCTACTATTCTTGGGAAAGACATTGTAGTTCTTGCTTCACATTATAAGCACCATAAACCTCCCACACTGCCTAGTTTCCATGTGTAGTTACATTCTTAAATAAAAGAAAAGGGAGAGGTGTATACCAAAGGTAGTATCACCTGCCCAGTATGCTGCACTTTATAGCAGATTTTCATCCCTTTTATCGTAAGGTGTTGAGCATTTCAAGTTGTGACTCTTTGCAGATATCTCTAACATTCCTATCTGTGCTACTTTATTTGGTCCAGTAGGGTGGGCACATTTTCAATCCTATATTTAACAGTTGCTTCATTATTCCTTAAAGCTGTGAGCCGCAATCGGCTATACCAGGAGTGAAATAGCAGCATATTTCCATGTTATGACCCTGACTCAAGAGAATTGTTTTTCTTTTGATTTGTTTATTTTTAAGTCCTTATCATTTACATTTAATGCAATCCTAAAAGTCCATTGCTAAAATTACTTCCTGAAAATGATTCTCTTTAAAAGAAAAGCTTGCTAATAGTTCTGGAATATTGCTTTGGAATAGATGTTGCTTTCTGCCTTTTAAAATTGATCTTGCAATTTTCAATATACAGAAGATCTCTGGGGTTGAGATATAGAAATAATATTGCATTTTAGACTTTTCATGGTATATAGTTCTAGAAATCCCCATGTATCATTATATGTACACAAGGAATATAATTTACAGTATGACATTAACTGAAGCTGCGGAACATCGTTGTTTTTTAGTAGGGTTTTACTACTTTTCAAGTGTGTAGTAAGCATACAAAAAAGTGACATTACTAATTACAGTAACTCCCCAGGGTAAGATTACATATCCTGCAAATAAATCGTGCCCTGAGCTTCTTAAGGTCATCTGGAGTCTTTACAGCAGATAGTCTTTGAGAAAATTGAGAGAAGTTGCCTCTATTACAGCTTTTCCTGGTTATTGAGCAAATCAAAGCTTTCTTGTCATCAGTTTCTTTCAGTAATTTTTTTTAATGTTAATAAGTATCAGTTTTCTATTCATTTGCCATCTGCAGCACTTTTTTTTAATCTCCCACTGGTAGGTTCCATCTCTGTCGGTCAATCATTCTTTAAAACAGCCCTTTCAAAATGAATGACTTTTTCTTTCAACATTGTGCAGCTTGGAAGGTCACAGGCCCTTGTCAACATGACAATAAAAGAAAAGAGGGAAAAGGCAATGGCAGAAAGCACATTTATAAAAATCCAAGGCAATATCAACTGAACCTGCCAAGAGGAAAAAAGAAACCAGATTTCACCACTTTTTCTCAAGATTAAGCATTTCATCATTAGTTGCTTCCTTTATTCTATGCAACAGAAAAATTCTCTGGCAGGACTTTTATCAGATCTAGCCAATAATGAATTGACAGTCAGTATGAAGCAGTTCAAAGGGAAGGCCATATATATATATGCTAGCCCATGGCAACAGTGAGAAACGTTTATGCCAGCCCATGTAGACAGGCTCAGGAAACTGCTTACAGTTTTCCTAAATGAAATCCAGGCTAGCTTGACAAATCCCTGCTGTGAAAGCCACATCCCTCACAGTCTACAATTACTGTTAATAGTGTCTCTCTGCCTCATCCGTTCTGTCAGAAAGACAGCAATTCATTGAACATGGGCTTATTGAGTGCTGTGCTTCTGCAAGACAAGTGGTGCCTTTATACACTTTACATTTGGTTTTTCAGAAAGCCATGGTATCTAATACTTGCTTTCTTGCCTATGACATTTAACGGTTTTGAAGGGTGCTCTAACAGCTGTGAGTGAGAGGGGCTTGAGAATAAAGAGAAAGAAGCAAGGTGAGATAATATTCTAGTTTTTTTTTTTAAGAAATTTAATTCTTGGTCCCATTTCTGTGCTATTTCTATGGTTAGAAATCTCTTTCCCTTGCATCTCTCTGCCTGAAAAAAGCTCACTCCTCTTTAAAGAACTAGCTATAATCTTACTGCCTTCATGAAGTCCACAGTTATCTCTTCTTTCACTGAAGAGACAAGAAATACCACACAATTTAGTACTGAATTATTTCTTACTTGATTGAGTGAAATAAGGGACTATGATGTTCTATGCCCTGGGCACAAAAAATGTGTCATTCCCTGTCGTCAAACAGCTTATATTCTATTGGGGGATGAGGGGAGGCTGTAATGTGAGCACAGATGAAAAAACATATTTGTAAAGTGAGAGAGGATTTATGATGAGAAGAATTCAGTTAAGATTTATGGAAAAGGAGAGTGCCTGGGCTGACCCTAGAAAAATCAGAATTTTGGACTCATTAATTAGGTTGAAAGCTTTTTGAGGATGAAAATCCACACATGTGGAAAGGGTAAGGTAGTCCTAGAATATTTGAACTTCAACTTTCTAGTTAACTGTGTGATAGTTGGTTTTTAGTTGTAATTTTAATATAGTAAACTGATTCCACAGAGACAAAAAAATAGCCTCTGTTCTGACTATTCCTCCCTATATATGGGCAATGTTGATAAATTTAATCAAAATCAGTCTCAGAGGTTTCAGAATAGTTTCACATCCCACAGATGATCTCTAAGACTCCTTTCAGCCATGATCCTATGATCATTTCACCCCAAGTTTAATGGGAAACACAGGGATACCAGAGTCAAGCAGAGATGGCAGCTGCTAGAGATGCACGAATTCAGAAAAACAGAACAAAAAATAAAATAGGCTAAGTGATTCCAGCTAAATTGAACACTAACCATCCAGTCTTGCCTCTGCGCAGAGGTTGTATAAGTGATCTTGGCCAGCAGGCATTGGCTAGTTTCACTCAAGGGTGGCTAACGTACATGGACACAGCTTTTGCATACTCTGCAATGACATGCCATTGTTAGGTCACCAATAGTCTCCCTAAGGGTGCCTACTATCCCTCCTACCAATTAATTTCTTTGAGAGTATTAAAACCATGTACATTTTAATGATCCCAGGGAAAATGGAACAATGCAGAGGAACAAGAACAGGGGAAATTAGTTGTCAAGAAGAGTAGCTCTCTCTATAAAAAAATTTTTTTTTCCTGATTGATGAGAGTAACTTCCTCCTACAGCTTCATACATGGAAAGCCCCATCAGCAAAGAATTAAAATATATGCTTTAATAGTTATACAGAAAAAAATGTTGCAAGATTTGTAGCACAATAAAATATCAATTTGAAACATATTGAGTTTGTCATAATTATTATTAAGTACCATTTAACTTAATATTTTATACTCCATATCTTCATTATAAACACTCCTTAGACTAACCTAACTGAACAAGCCACTGTGGTTAGAATAGGTAAATAGGTAAACTTTCATTTTGTTATGTACTTGTTTTTAAAGAAGTTTACTGAGAATAATTAAGTTTCCATAAATTCATTTACTAGTTCATAATGTATTAACTTATGTATGCATATATACATATTTGCATGCATACATTCAAACATATACAAACACACACACACACTAATTCAGGTCAAAACTATAAGAGGAGGAAGGAAAGAATCCAAATACAGTATTAAAACAGATTTGATAATGCCCCAACTCTAATTTTTCAGCAAACTCATCAGCATGGTCTTCATACATAGTAACATGCCACTCAGCAGCATACATTTAATAATACCAGTACATATGGTTGAAACTCATTGAATACTATAGGCACTAAATAACTAAAATGGAGGATTACCCAAAAAGAGGGAGAGGCACCTGAAGGGCATGAGTAGGCAACAACATGCTGCAAACAAAGAATTGCTCAGAGGAAATGGTATAAAGAATATCATAGAAAAAATTTACAACTGGGAGAAAATATGAATCAGTTATGCAAAGAGTGACAGGATAGTAGATAGACAGCTTGTGGGATCCTCTAACATCCAAGCCTTTCCAAGAGAGCTAGCAAAGGCTCCCCAAAACAGTGGGTATATTCCCAGAAGAGGATTTATGATGGTACAACAGTACACAAGGTAGATAAGCATGGATGAGATCATCATTATTGAAAAGACAACTCAGATCAGTGGGATCACAGAACTCACAAAAACTTAAAGTAATTCTAACAAGTAGATGACCTGTGCCCAGAAAATAATTTTTTAAAAAAATTTATCTTCTATAAATGTTGAAGCATTTCTTTTCTGAAATACATGTTGTGATAGTAAATTCAGGAAGTGAGCAACTTCCTCAAGTGACCCAATTTATCTATGAAACTCCAAAGTTTCTACATTCTACCAACTCCAGCTAGCTCATTCTGGGATCAGAAGCTCTTGGGTCCTATTGCATGTGGCCTAGAGGCAGTTAGGTGGTACATTAGATAGAGTGCAGGGCTTAAGATAAGACCTAAATTCAAATGTGACCTCAGAAATGTATTAGCTGTATGACCTTAAGCAAGTCACTTAACCTCTGTGTACTTGTTTCCTCAACTGTAAAACAAAGATAATAATAACTCCTACCTCCCAGGGTTGATATGAGCATCAAAAGAGATGTTTATAAAGTGCTTAGCACCACGCCTGGCACACAGTTAGTATTTAATACTCATTTCCTTTCTAGAAAATGTACATATATTCCCTTGACTTTGGCCAAAGTATAGAAAAAAATCTTTGTTCTTAGTTCAGTTAAAAATGGCATGAAATTTGTAAAACAAGGAACTCTAAAAAAACCAGGAGAAAACACACACACATGTATAAACACACACATACATACAAATATGCATATAAAACCAAATTTATAAAAACATAGAAATAAATAAGTTTACATAGTTTGCTGATCCAGAACAAAAATATAGCCACAGATAAAACTTAAGCTGTCCTTCTAGTCCCTTCTCCTCATACCAGCCTTGTCAGAGAGATGCTCAAACATATACTCAAACTTTTCTCTCAAGATAATTTTGCATTGGCATGGCTCTCAGATCTAGTGGGATTCTTAAATCCTCCTATAACCTGCTTATTACTGTCTCAACAGGAATAAACTTCTCACCCAAATCTACTCGGAATTAGAGCTATATGGTAGAGAGACAGGGACAGATACAGACAGAAAGAAATCAAGCTTCATTTATTTATTCTAGTTTCTAGACATCATGTAGGCAGGAATACTTTCCAAAACATAGCTTAGAAAGCCCACATGAATGTGTTTTATTTCTCACCAGTTAGTCATAGAACACATTTAGTTCAAAACAAAAGCATCTAAAATGAAATGACAAGTACTATGTCATTCCTCTGACAAACCTTGATCTCACTCCCCCACGTGTATAAATGGACTCAATGAGAAAAGTTAACTTTCTTCTATGTATGGAGCATCTACCCATGAGGAACATATCATACTCATGGAGTGACTTTCATGAAGAGATACACATAATGGGAACATGGATGACCAAAGCATCTTCTTGGAAACCAAGAAAGGGAGGAAGAGGGAACCATTCACACTGCCATGCTACAGATCTACAGATGTCTTCTACTGATAATCTCTGATGAGTCTACTTATCTCCTGGTATCACTCTTCTATGCTCCCCTTCTTTCCTAGGCACTTTTCTCTACTTCAAATGGTAATAAGTCCCAGCTATTTTCTGGGTCACCTTATATCCTGTATAACATCTGTCATCGATGTGATGTGATGGCACAGCATTTTAACCTAACTCTGAGTAATCTTTACCACCCAGTAGGAGGGTTCTGGGGTAATGAAGCTTCTCCTCCACTGAGGGGGTTATCAGCTGCAGCTAATTTAGTGTTTTCTGATATCCATTTCTTACCTCTAAACTTCAACTCAGATTCTATCTTCAGGGCTACTTTAACCTCAGTCCTCCACAAAATGCCTAAACCTTGGAGTTCTAGAGCAAGGGGGAAGATGAGCTTTTGATTGGTAAAACTATCTGCCATAGAAACCTACCCACAGCAATCTTCAGCTAGTCTCTGTCAAATGCTTTGTCATTCAGACGTCTTAGATGCTGTCTTCTCATCCAAAGGCTCTGAATGTCTCTGCTCAGCCAGGCTACGCTGAGAAGAACAGAGAGTATCCTAGGATAAAATCATTTCTGTCCTTTTAACTCTTCTCTTAACTGATTCTCTAACTTTTTTTTTTAACTCCATTATCCTCTATTTTCTCCTGAGCCTCTTAGTTCAATTTTCACCTAATTGGTCAGAAAAAAAAAATTTAGCTTTTTAGGTTTCCTCATACCTCATGGCTGAATAAAATCAGTCAAATAACAAAGCGTGTTTTTTTTAAGTATCTACTAAGTTGTATGCATTATTCTAGATACTGAAGATACAAACACAATGAATAAGGCAATCCATATCTTCAAAGACTTTGTTTCCTCAAATGGAAAAGGGACTGAGAAACAGTGGACTTTACTCTTAACCCAAATGCCCCCCTGTTCTATAATTCTAGAGTTTCTACCTCTTCTTGCCTCAAAATTGGTGAGTCTCCAAATTCCTGCGTCCTCTCTGATGCTGCGTTCCAGCTCTCATATAGTTAAGCGAGCAGAAATGAGTGACGTACCCTTAGTTGCTCAGTGTTTCTTGGCTTGTCTATTAGCTTGTCTATTTCTACCCAGTTTTTCAAATTTTCTTTGATGAATTACCACTCAAATACCACTAGGCAAGATTTTCTGTAATCTTCTTCACATAATTTTAAAATATCAAAAATACCTTAAATATACATTAAGAATAACAGCCATACTACACTTGCTGCCAGAATAAAACCACAGACTCACAGAATTTTAGGATAGAAAGAAACCTCAGGGTTCATCTAGGTTTGTTTTCCTGATGCATGAATCACAGAAAAAGAATCTATAACATCTTTGATGAGTTTTCTTCTCATCTCTGCCTAACAATTTGTAGTGATGACAAATTCATAACCTCCTAAGACAGATCATTCCACTTGCAATACCTCTGCTATGAAGTTTTTCCTTCATATTGAGCTGAAATTTGTGCCTCCCCTGTCTTGGCACCTTGATCCTTCTAGTACCAAGCAAATAATCTCTACACACACGAATCTACACACATCTCTACACACAAATGTTTAATTCATAAGGAACTTACAAAAGATAATATGATCTAAAAGCAATAATTTTACAAATGAAGAAACTGACGCCCAGAGAGGTTTTAGTGAGTGGCTCAGTAGTGCCATTTAATCACAAACTTTCTGAAATATAGAGCTCTGCCTTGGTTGTTAACCATAAGCAGAGTGTCCATGACAGGTACCAAGGCATTATCCTAGAATCTGTCCATTATTGAGCATGCACAAAGCTAGATTCTGAGAGAAAGAACAAAAATTCAATAGCATTCACTGAGCATCAACTAAGTGTCCAGCCAATTTCTTCCCTAAAAAGCTTACAATGCAGTGAGCAGACAGGTTATGAAGTGAATGTGTGTTGGTCCTTCGTAGTAAAAGAAGACCATGCCATCAGAGTAACAATGACATGACTTGCTCTTGGCTTTGTTTTGAGTGAGGAGGGGCTGTGCAGGTCATCAGTCTCACTTGTCCTCCAGAGCCATATGAATCCAGTGACCAGATATTCATCAGGATGACTGGAGAAGACCCACAATAAGGCAATTGGGGTTAAGTGACTTGCCCAAGGTCACACAGCTAGCGAATATCAAAGGTGAGATTTGAACTCAGATCCTCCTGATGCCTGTACTGGTGCTCTATCCACCTAGTTTCCCCAAACTTATGATTTAGAGCTGGAATGACCCCTAGGAATCTCATCTGAGAATGTCATCTCATCTCATCTAGCTGCCCCTATGAAGTGAATAGAGTGATGGACAATGAGTCAAGAAGATACTAGCTGCATGACCCTGGGCAAGTGTTTTCACCTGTTTCTTCATCTATAAAATGGGGATAAAAATAGTACCTACACTTCACCTGGTTTGTGTGAGGACCAAATGAGATAGTGAACAAAAAGTACTTTTCAACTCTTAAAGTTCTATAGAAATGCTTTTACTATTATAATTTTTAGAGAGTTAACATTGTCAAGGAAATTTTTAAAATTTCCTTGACTAGTTTTGTCTTTCTCTAAGAAAATATTCTAACAGTCTAAAATTTCATTTAAAAAGAATAAAATAAGAATTGTAACAAAAAGGGTTATGCAAAATGGAACTAGTGAAGATTGTCCTCTGTACTCCCCCACAGTCCTTTTGGTAGACACATACAACCCTCTCCAAATTATGAGTGCCCTCTTGTGGGAAGAGAAGTCCACTACCTCACTGTTGATAAAGCTAAGAATTTATTGTACATTCTTCTATATAACTTAGAACAATGGGAAAAAGGTGACTATGAGCATATACTGCCAAGAAAGTCAAAGACAGAAAGAAAGGATGTGTGTGTGCATTTGTGTATTTCAGTCATGTCCAACTCTTTGTGACCCCATCTGGGGTTTTCTTGGCCAAGATACTGGATCTTACATTTCCTTCTCCAACTCATTTTACAGTTGAGGAAACCGAGGCACCAAAGTTAAGTGACTTGCCCAGGGTCACACAGCTACCAAGTGTCTGAGACCAGATTTGAACTCAGAAAGATGAGTCTTCCTGACTTGAGGTCTGGAACTCTATCTAGTGTACCACCTAGCTACAATTAGATAGATTAGATAGATAGATAGATAGATAGATAGATAGATAGATAGATAGATAGACAGATGTATATATTTATGCATATGCATATATGTACATATGTTTATGTATGTATGTATGTATATCATAAAAAGTGCTACTCTAATAATCATGGCACTTTTTGCATAAGAAAAGAATTAGAAAAAATAGGTATCTATTGATTGAAAAATGGGTAGGAAAATGTCATAAGAATATACTGGGGGACAACTAGGTGGCACAGCAGACAGACAGGGCACCAGCCCTGGAGTCAGGAGGACCTGAGTTCAAATCCAACCTCAAACACTTGTCACTAGTTGTGTGGCCTTGGATAAGTCACTTAAACCTGAATGCCTTACCCCCCCCCAAAAAAAAAAGAATATAATGGAATATTACTGTTGAGTGAGGAATAACAGATATGGGAAATTCTGAGGAGCAAAGGAAGATGTGTATTAACTGATACAGAGTGGAAAAAGCAGAATGAATACAAGAATATATACACAGCAGCAACAATGTGGATAAAAAAAAACACTTAAAGGAACCTAACTTCTTGAGTAATTGACATAATTGAACTTGGTTGCAGAAAACAAACAATGAAACCCCTTATTCCTCTTTAAAAAAAATAACTCTAGAGGTAGAATATGCATATATTGTTTGCTGTCATAACCTTGGTCAGTTGTAATCACTGTCACCTGTTTTTGATTAAGGATTTTTCTCTTTTTTTACAAAGGGAACTAAGCCTTGAGGGAGAAGATTTTATGAATGACCGCAATGCTAAAAAAAAAAATAAACTTCTAAAACACATATTTAAATTATAATCTCCTTCATTGTACTTAGAGGTCTCTTTTAGACATTTCAGATACTTCCTCTGGATCAATTTCCCACAATTCCTAATCTCTGAATGTGTTAACAATTCTCCTGATTAATCTCTGACAAGTAAATAAATAGGTGATTTAAGCTGACTTTTTTTAAATTGTGAAAAGTACAGAAATGTCAAGTATATTTCTGTCAGTTAACTCTCTACATTTTTCTTTGACCTCTTGTTTATTAGCCTGGTTTTCTGACTTTCTCTCTTAAAATTTCTTTTTGCTTCAATATTGTTTTCAGAAGGTAGACTTCTCAACTGGTAAAAGAGTTCAGCTTTTGACTGTGGTGAGTTTTCATGGCTGGATATTTCCCCAAGCAGCATTTAGGAAGCCAAGAGTAAAATTAATGAAAGTAGATGATGAGGATATGCCAGAATTAAGACTATCAGATTGTGGATGGCAAAAGCATAAGGAGATAAAAGATCTTAGGGTGAAGAGCAATACCTTTAAAGAGGAAAACCAATTATATAGAATCAAAACTACAAAGGAATGCAAAAAAAATGCAAGTCAGAAAAAATGGACTAGGAAAACAGGGAAAGATCGAAAAATTACAGATCACAGTGAGGATGAACAATTAATTTAGAAGGAGAAGCAAAGTAAAACAATTAAATATATGGGAGATTGTGGTCAGAAAGAAGAAATCAGAATTCCAAATCATTACCCCTCTGAATAATATTGCTGATGACTCTTGCAGGTGATTGAGGGAGAATGAAAATGACTGTCACTAGTGGAATATGACAAATAGGGAAGACAAAATGTTTGAAAGGACATCAGCAGAAAAATTTGTGTCAACAAGGATGAAGTCATGGGTTGGTGGGAAAAAGGTCCACAGTGCAACAGGCACTAAATAAAACACCCTTTCTCTCCTCTAACACTGCTCCCACCCAAGTGTAAGCCTTCATTGACTCACACCATAGTCTAGGTGAGTCTTCTGGTTGGTTTCTCTGACTCAAGTCTCTCCCCACTATGATCCTTCTTCCATAGATCCCAAAGTGATTTTCCTAAAGTGCCAGTCTAACCATGTAATACACCCCCCTCCTCCATAGAGTTATTTTGTTGGTTGGTTTTACTAAAATGTTTTTCACTGTTACAAGTAAGGATTCATGGGGAAATAGCTATGGATAAAAGACTATAATAAAAACAAAAGGCAGAAATAAAGCTTATAAATAAACAGATGGATACTGATAATCACCTAAATTAGTAGGTAAATCAGTCTACATGAAATCTTGAGAATTTCCCTAGTTGAATTCCATTCTTTCAAATATCAGGATACAATTAGACCTCTTTAAAAAAAATCAGTTTTAAGTTGGATAGTCCTTATTATATAGTGGAGGAAGCTGAGACCCAGAGAAACTAAAGGCCTTTAACATGATCATATAGCTAGCTAATAAGAAAGTACTGACTAGGATGCAAGTTCTTTTGATTATATTGCAAAACTTTGTGTGGAGCTTAGTTAGCTTCTAGATGTCTGTCAAACACCACATTCCTTAGGGACACCTTTGAAAACTCAGTAAGCTTGTCATTTTCTACTTACCTCAATTATTGCTTCCTTACTCTAAAAACAAAACAAATAAACCAAAAAAAAAATTTTTTAAACTTCTTTTCAAAGGATCTAAATCACATTTTTTCCTTTCAAAATATTCATGACAACATAAACTCATGTCTGATCTGTCACAATATATGCCAACTTCCTGATTTAATGTGCCATATATCATGATTTATTTTAAAGATACTATAAATTTCCAAGTGTACAGAAAATAGACAATGAAATTTTTCAGTCGATTGGATTAAAGGAAAGTATATCTTTACAATAGTATGTTACAATAAAGAAAAAAATTGTTTCCAAAATCTATATCATGCCAAAATTATGCCACAAATTAGATGAGTTCAAGATTTACCTATCGCAAACACAGCTAGCAATACATACTAGGTTTAATTAGCTTGAGGGTTAATAGTAATCACTAGGATTTAGACAGCACTTTAAGATTCACAAGGTACTATAAAATATTCTTTCATTTAATCTTCACAACAACCTTGACAGGTAGATGCTATATTATCCCCCATTTACTGAGGAGGGAATTGAGGCAGAGTTTAAGTGACCCGTCCAGGTAACACTGCTAGAAAGTATATGTAATACTTATTGCCAATGTAATACCCATAGTAGCCTCTATAAATATGCATACGTATTTCCAGAGTATATTTACAAAATATAAATAACTCTCTTCCTCAAAGACAAAATCAAAATATTCATTCAGATTCCAGAAAGCCAGTTCCCTATGGTAACCAAAGAGTTTATATACTCACCAATCCAGGGAGCACCGACTTCCCCAAACTTTCCCTCTCTTAGGCCTCCCCACAAATAAGCTCCCTTAGCAAAATTCCTCCCTCTCTCCCTCAAGCTAGCTGCTCTGCCTCGCTCTCACTTCCTGCCTCAGCAAG
Source organism: Bettongia penicillata ogilbyi (assembly GCA_023548195.1). NCBI lineage: Eukaryota > Metazoa > Chordata > Mammalia > Diprotodontia > Potoroidae > Bettongia > Bettongia penicillata. The sequence goes on from JAJHZJ010000470.1 coordinate 22,484,494, forward strand.
TCTGTTTCACATCTTTGGCAAGCTCCTCCCACCATACAATGTAACTCAGGTTTCATTACAGCAGTCAGCTTGGGCAGAGCTCAAAGCAGGTCACATAGGCCTATTTCCATTCCACTGACATTACAGTATGAGACTGGCATTCTTGATGCCAGGTCCCTTGCTCTATCTGTTGAGGCATTTAGCTACCTCTAAAACCACCTAATATTCATTGATGATATAGTTAGTGATACCTGGGTAAAGGCTTTATTTCCATTTGTCTGTATTTTTCACTGTGTATTTGCCATCTGTGTATTGATATGTGTTATGATGCTATGTTATGTTGATGTTATGATGATGTGGTGTTATATTATGTTATGTGTTTACCATTTATATTTTAACATAGACTATTAGAAGACCAGAAAGAAAAGAGGAAAAGGAAATGAAAGGAGAGACATTTCAAAGCAAATTTAAGGATAAAGATTATATCATTACAGTACTATAAAATCCATTTTATATATACCACAGAAAATATTACTTCTTAATTTACATTGATTATATATAATCTTGCATGTTTTAAGAGAAAGAACTCTGGGCTTAAAGTCAGAAGAACTGAGTTCATATTCTTGGGTACAAAAATTACCTCAATGAATACAAGATAACTGAATTTTTAAAATATTCTGTAAAGAAAAAAATATTTGGGTATTATCAACCCAAATGAGAGTAACAGAACAGCCAACAAAGTTAATTCAATCATACATAGACTGAATTAAAAAATATAGGGCTGAGAATGAGAGAGGTGATAGTCCCGTTGTATTCTACTCAGGCCAGAACATAACCAGATGTTATGCCAACAAACCTAAGTGCTGAGTAGGTACAAAAGCACCAGGGAGATAAAGTCTAAACTACTGTCCTTTGAAAGACAATAGGTAAACAATTATACCAGGAAGATAATCTAAGAAGGAAAGTATTAGTGTGGGGACTGGGAAATAACTCCTGAAGAAGATGGCAGTTGAGTTGAGTCTTATGGGTACCACATTTTAGAATGAGCATTAAAAAGCTGAGGAACATTTGGAGGATAGCCACCAGGATCATGCAGTCATGAAACCATGTTACAGCAAGTTCTGCTGAAGAAAATAGTAATGTTCCACCCGGAGGGGGGATGATTTAGGGGGAACTGTCTAGTAGAAGAGGTTTCAGTCTTGTTCAACTTGGCCCTGAAGGACAAAAGTTAGAGACAAAAAAATAACAAAATGATGCACAGAAAAACTTGCAAACAATTAGAAGTATTCTGAAGTATAATGGACCACTTTAGGAGACAGAAGATTCCCTCTCACTGAAAGTCTTAGGGAAAAAGCTGGGTAGTCACTTATTGAAGAGCTTGTAGAGAAAATTCCTGTGAGGTACAGATCAGACTAGTTCGCCTCTCAGGTCCCTTCCAGTGCTGAAATCCTAGAGATTTTTAGTCCTGACTCTGCCTACCTACTATACCACATTTTACCTCTCTGACATCATAAAAAGTTAGACAACAGAGTTCAGTAAACTACAGTCATTTGGCAGCTATGAATGGTTTTTATACTTTTAAATAAAGTTTTATTTTATTTAAAATGTACCATATTGCAAGCTAAACAAAAACAGTATGTTTTTGGCCCATGGCTGACCAGTGCACCAGATGGAACCTTCTCTGAAGTACCCTCTAACTCGAACATTCTCTGGTTTCAAGAGAATACTAGAAGGTTACATAACAAAGAAACACCAAACCAAAAAGCTGTCTTTTGTCATTAAGTTATAATCAACTTTTTTTTTCTGTGTTATATTGTAGAATTAAGTAGGAAGGAACAAAGTTAGGTATCTCCAGAGATTTTTCTTCACAGATAATAGAAGCCTCAGTTCTAACTGAAAACTACATACAGAAACACAATGAATGACCTTCATTTCCTTAAGTACATAAGTCTTTACCGATTGAAGTTAACTTTCAAAATAGAACTCAGACATGACTCATCACTAACGCTGGCTGAAAGGAGTCTTCAGATCAAAAGACTCACATTCATGCAAAGAAGCCCTAAAAAATATATCTACCAGCAGCCAGTTGCTTGAAACCTAGGATAAGAGTAAGGAAAACTTTATCAAATGCCAGGATCAAGAAATAGAAAGGAAAGGGCAGAGCTGTAACTGCTGGGGGAAGTGGGGGGAGAACTTGACTTTGTAATTTCCTTGGGAAAGGGAATTCTCAACAAGGTAATCCCCTCTACCACTGCAGGCTAGCACCTGCTCCCCAGCATACAGTTTTAGACATTGCCCCCAGAGCTCTCAGTTTTAGACTGGCCCCAGAGCTCTCACAACTTGCCTGGGGCCACAAAGCCAGCATGTGGGACTTGGGTTCAGGTTTTTAGCCACTATATCACGTTCACCTGTCCTATTGTCAGTATTGTTGTATCCTTCCCTAACATGGTCCAAGCACAAGGAAATTTACATTTGGAGGTGGCTATGGAGAGGAATACCTATAGAGAGTCAGTCTTTAAATTTCAGGCTACCCTCCCTGCTCCAAAGTGTAGCTCTGGCACCAGTCAGTTGCCCTGACCTGTATTTGGCCACTGCACTCAGATGGCTATGGAAGGGAAAGTTAGGTTGGTGACTCTGCACAGCTCTCCCTCACTTAAATCCAATTCACACGCATGTCATGGCATCACCCCCCTGATGTCACGGCTTTCTTCAATAACAAAGGACAAACCACAAGCTCTGGCATCACCACCTATCTGAGACCTTTCTTCATCCTCCCAATAATTACTAATCTCTCCCTGTTAAAATTGCAATGGTATTGCTTTGTATCAACCTTGAGTTTATTTATCTGTGTACATATCATATCCCCTCAGTAGAATGTAAGCTTGGGGGCAGATATTCTAAGTCCCTACTGCTTATCCCAGTACTTTAATCATGAGACACTTAATTTTTATTCATTCAAATTAATTGAAAATCAACCTAAGAACTTGATATTTCCTGCTTTTTGACATTTTATTAATTAATGGAGGCAGAATCGTGTAATGGAAAGAGTTTCAGGAAAGTTAGGTTTCATTCCTAATTTTGATGTTTTGTAGTTGTGTAACCTTTGGATATGTCATGTAATTTAAATGATCTTCCTCAATATAAAATGAAAATAACACTATTTACTACCTTTCTTTTCATGAATATCATAAGGGTCAAATTAAGTAACATACATAAAGCTATATAGCCATAAAACAACACGTAGTAATTATTAATACAGAAAAGTGGCTCTTAATATGCGCTACTTTAAAAATGTGTTGGGGATTTTGTTCCTCCTTTGAGTTTAAATTAAAAACTAGCCTTTCTAATACATCAGCTTTTTCCTAGTTCTAAAAAGACCTCCTAGTGAAGTTCCAAAATGCTCTCACAATCCAAGAAGCTCCCTTAAAAGAGTTCAGTAAGTATAAATGTTTTATTTTTAAATCTTCTGACAGATTCATAATGCTCTACATGTGCCTAGCTAGGAAATTTTCAGGGCTTCTATGAGAGCAATGCTGTCCTCTAACAACTCCTCTACCGTCTACAATGCATTAAGGGGTTTCCAGGCTGATTCTTCATCCTTGCATGGTTTTTCATTTCTATGTTCTTTTCTGAAATCTTCAAGTTGGGGAAGCTTCGCTATACACAGGGGATCCAGAACATGAAGTTTTTAACAAATTTAACTGCATGGGACTTTACAATGACTCTTAGAAAAAACAATAATTGAAACATCCGGTAATGGTAACCTCTCATGAAGAATTAAATGTTCTTTGTGAAGATTAAGTTTATGTGGGAAATCACAAAATGGAAGAGATAGAAATAAAATACAGTATTTCACTACATAATCGTTGCTATTGCGTAATTGTCACAGTCTGTATATAGCAGAAATAGCAATAAACTGTGAGTCAAGTGATTTGGGTTCTAAGTCTTATGACCTGAGTAACTCCAGACAAGTCATTTGATCTTTATGGACTCAATTTCTCCATCAGCAAAATGAGACTAATTAGAGAACCAGCTCTACCATGAATTAGCTTATGCCCTTAGGGAAATCACTTCACCTTTCTACTTTCAGCCTCAGTTTCTTCATATTTAAAATAGGAAGGTTAGACTAGATTGCCTTTAAAACTCCTAACTCAAACAATCTGTCAGTCCTATACCTACTTCAGAGAACTCTGAGGGAAGCATTTTATGACATGTAAAATACTATTAAAAATTGTGTTATTATTAGCATAGGGAATTCAACAAAACTGATTAAAAATATGAGAAATAATACAAAATTTCTAAATGTTTCATCTTAAAGTTTCTCAGTTGTGAATTATTTTGTTCCAGAGACACATACTCAACTCTACTAGAGTCATTGGACTAGATGACCTTCTCAGTTATTTTCTAACTCTAAGCCTGTGATTCTAAACCTCTAAGCATCACTTCATTGATCTAAGGAACTGCCAGCAAGGAAGCTCTCTCTACCAGGCAGGTCAGCATCTGCTCTGTATCATATAGTTTTAGAGAGGTTTCTGATACAATGAGAACTGATTTGCACATAGTCATATGCCCAGTACCTGTTAGAAACAGGACTTGAACCCAGGCTTTCCTGACTCTTAAGCAGACTATGTACTCTACCATGCTACCTCTCAGAGTATTTTAGATGAAAATAATAAAAGATAATAAAAACTCACATTTATATCATACTTTAAGGCTTCTAAAATACTTGAATATGTTGTTTAATCTTTTCCTCAACCCTATGAGGTTGGTGCTAGTGACTATTCCCATTGCACAGATGAGGAAAATGAAGTTGAAAGTTTAGTGACTTGCCCAGAATGACAATACCAAGTGTCTGAATCAAGACTGAGATTCAGGTATTCGTGATTCCAACTCTGACACTCTATCCATCGCTTCACGTGGCTGCCTAGTTGCTTAGATAATTCAAACACCTGCCAGATTAACCACACGAATGAAACTGTAATTATTAGATGTACTAGAATGCTCCTTGAATATAACTGTTTATTTCAAATTACTGCCTTGGAGGAAAATAACCTGTGAAGTATATTTTTTTTAATTCAACTGCCCGAATGCTACCCATGCTTCATTTTTTTTTCATATAAACATCATCCATTTTCTTTTAGTGCTCCACTTTTCTATTCCTTTTTCTCATTATGAAATGTATTCATTTCACAGATCTCTTTGTTTAACAAGTATTCACTTCAGTGGTCTCTTCTGGAATAGGTTTTCTACTAGCAAGGTCATTCTTAGTATTGAGTAGTGTCTTTCAAGCTAAAAAGAAAATTGGTAGATAATAAACATTCTTCATGCACCCTTAATGCTAGGAGAGCAATCTGTAAAATAAGACAGACTGTGGTTTAAAGCAGAGCATTAAATTGCTTTGCAGTTTGCAGTGTTGCACCTGGTACGACAAAATGTGTGAGATTTCAAAGCCTCTGGAGGAGGGCGGAGTGGGGGGGACAGGGTAGGTGGGCAGGTGTCTGTCTGTCTTTGACAGGATACATTGCTTAGCACCTCCTGCTGGTGCTGCATGTGTAAAAACAGAATTATCAGTAATGCTCTACCTCTTTTGCCATGACTAGGAGCACTAGTTTGACTGACAGACTACTTATAAATTGTATTAAGGGATCTTGACATGTGAAAATCCAGATTTGATTTTATTTAAAAGATACATCAGTAGCTCCTCCACTGAAGTTCTACTCGGACACCTCTCACTCACCCTGGCATGGAAGGTATCCTAAGGATTCAGAAAATGTGTACCTTTCTCACAGATCCATCCACCCTTGCTCAGCTGGAAAGACTTCAAATATGTGCCCATCACTCATAGAACAGACTAGCTATTTGCAGACAAACTCTTTCATAGAGTTGGCCACTAGGTGATTACTTATTACCACAGTAGCTCATAAAGATTATCTAGTAAGATATGGACAAACATGATCTGCATGCACAGTCAACCCACTGTTCAAAATCCCCCTTAAAAAAGGATCAGAATGCTAGACATGGAGTCAAGAAAACCTGAGTTGAAATTCCACTTCAGGTACTTGCTAGGTTTGTGATCTGAGCAAGTTACTTAAACATGTTTAACCTCAGTTTTCTCATCCACAAAATGGGAATCATAAGGGGATCCATTTCTATACTCCTAATAATATCCCTACATTAATACATGATAAGTCACTTTGAAAAAGGATCATTGCACGGCTTTAAAGCATATGGTGATTTGCACAAATTTAAATGAACAGGAAAGTTTTTAAGAATACACCTACTGTCAAATATTACTTCATAGATGCTTAAGCTCAAATTTACTCTAGATTTTCCCATTTGGGTGGGCAGGAAATAACTTTCAATCCTGCCATATCACAAGCCCTGGCCCTTTTACTCTAGCAACCACTCTTTAGTACTATATGTCTCTAGCATTCTCACCTATACACCAGGGAGAGCAATGACTTTTTTTCAACCCTAGAGATGCTCCATTTAAATATCTTAAGCCACTGGGAATCTCTAAGGCTTAATTCACACAAAATTCATAAATTTCAATAGTAAGCATACAATTCCCCTAGATGAAAGAAAAGCCCATTTTATTGTGATTTTTGATATTCACCAAATGTTGATGGAAACTTATCATCTGATGGTATATGTTTGGAAATTATCTATTTTTAGCACTTTTATTATACAAACTCTCTTCTATAAATTTTATGTATATACGTTGAGTTCCTTTCTCTTGCTGAATCCCATTTGAATCAGCTTTCAATATACATTGTTGGGAAGATAAAACTCTAATTCGCTGATGCACAATTTATAATACTGATGCTTGGGTGGACATTTTTTTCTTTAAAGTGTTTTTAAAAAACGCCACATTCTGTGTATTTTGAAAAACAAACTAGAGCTAGCCACCAGTCCTGTTATCAGCTAGAAACTTGACAACATGGGTCCCATCTGCTCTAAAGCATTCCTTGTGTCACGGACTCTTTTCATTTTCTCCTTCGCTGTTAATTCATTCAGCATACTTAGGGTTTCAATTCATCCCAATAGTCTTCATGTTCTGTTGTATCAGCACCTTTCAATTTCTTCTCTCATGGAAGAACAGAAGGAAAAAGGGACATGATTATTGACACTGGAAGTTGGGCTACATATCCCTTTTCTTGTCACTTTCTATGCTTCTCTCCCTCTCCCACACTCCTTCTCCTACACTTTCTCTCCATCTCCCTCCCTCAACAATTTCCCTTCTTCTCCCTTTCCATTTTCTTCTCCTTTTCCCTCTCCCTCTTCCTCTTCCTCTTTCATTGGTAATGACAGGTGAAAAGGAAAACACCTAATAACTACTAATATTTTGAGGTCATCTCTTCATGCTTTTGCTCTAGTGTGGATTAACACTATGTAAGAGATTAAACAATTTATTATGATATACATTTATTTCTTATTTATTTGAGTTTCATTTTTAGTGTGGTTTACAATTTCTTCACAATCAAACTTGCTTTCTATAATTAAATTCTGGCTTCCTTTAAGCCATATACATGTTACCCTGGGGAAATAATAATTTCTAACCTTATTATAGAACAGAGGTTCTCTAAGCATGGTCCAGGGAACCCTGAAAGTCCCTGAAACATTTTCAGTGTTTTTACAAGGTCAAAACTATTTTTATAACAATGCTAGGATATTTTAATTTCTAATACAGTAAATATTAATAGATGTAACCCAGATGAACTAAAGCTCTGAGGGAAAGGAAGTCTTTAATCATTTTTAACAATCTAAAAGGATCCTAGACCAAAAAGTCTGAGAACCACAGATATGGAGCTTTCTTCCAAACAGTCCTAAGACATGGATGGTATTCATGGATGTTATTCCTGTTTTATACATGAGGAAATTAAAGCTCAGTAAGGTTACACAGCAATTGAGAACAGAACCAAGACTCTTCTATCAGACCAATATTGTTGCCAATGTACCATGTAAGGAACAGTATAGAACAAATTCATAAAATGGCACTTTTTAAGTTTGTTCTTCTAATTTGAAATGTGATTTCTAAGCTTAATGTTTTCATTAGACATTTAGAAACAAAAGTAGCCTTAAAATTAGCTTGTCAATCTCTCCTATGTTACAGAAAACTGAGGCCTTAAAAGGTAAGATGCCATATCCAAGTTTACATAGCTAAGCAGCAACAAAGCCAAGACTAGAGCTTAGGTCATGTAGCTCTCAGTCTAATACTTTTTCCACTACATCAGTTAGGAATACTAAACATATGAAATACAAATACACTTTAAATAAATTGTCATCGTCATTCATTTTAATTTTTTTTATTTCCAAGACTTTATAGAAGGGGGTAGTTTTAGAAATGGATGATAATTCTAAATGTTTTCAAGCCCTTGATATGAAAAGCTGTATTTGGGAATGGATGGACACACACACACACACGTAGGCATACATACATAGCTATGTAAAATTGTGAATTCTATATATTTTTTAAATTTTTTATTTAGTATTTTATTTTGCCCTCGTTACATGCCAAAGCAATTTTAACATTTATTTTTAAAACTATAAGTTCCAAATTCTCTCTCTCCCTCCTCATCTCCCCTCACTGAGAAGGCAAGCAATTTGATTTAGGTTATATATGTGTAGCAATGCAAAACACTTACTACCCCATCCCACAATCTGCCCTACCTTCTATCAATTCCTTTTCTTGACCCCTTTCTTCTTACTTTCTTATTGGAAAAGATAGATTTCTGTCTTTTCAGTGTGTATGTTATTCTTTCTTTGAGTTAGTTGTGATGAGAGTAAGTTTCACTCATTGCTTCTCACCTCCTCCCTCCTCCCCTCCACTATAAAAGCCTTTTATACCTCTTTTGTGTAAGATAATTTACCCCATTCTACCTCTTCCTCTTTCTCACAGTACATTACTCTTTCACTGATTAATTTTATTTTTTAGATGTCATTCCTCTATATTCAACTCACACCTGTGCCTTTTGTCTATATAACTCCTTTTAATTACCATAACAATAAGAAAGGTCTTATTTGTTACAAATATCATCTTTCCATGTAGCAATATAAACAGTTTAACTTTAATAATTCCCTTATGATTTCTTTTTCCTGATTACATTTTCATGCTTCTCTGGAATCTTATATTTGAAAGTCAAATTTTCTATTTAGATCTCATCTTTTCTCAGAAATGCATGAAATTCCTCTATCTCATTGAATGTCCATTTTTCCCCCTCATGAATTATGCTCATCTTTGCTGGGTAGGTGGAATTATGACTTTTGGTATATATGTATGTAGGTATGCATGTATGTATGTATGTATTTGGACTAGACCTATGATTTTATCATTTCTTTAGGTTATTCTCAAAGAGAAAATTCTCATCCTCAAGGCAGATTAGCATCTCTTCTGCATCACTCAGATGCAGAATTTTCATACTAGACAGGATGGGAATGAGCTATTAATGAGTTCATTGGTATATGGAATTTCTACCATTGTAGATTCTCACCTCTTAAGTGCTGGAGAGTTTCTAAGAGCCCTATGAAGGTAAGTTGTGCTCAATGTTACACAGTCTGTATGTCTCAGAAGCAACACTTGAGCCCAGGTGTTTCAGAATCTGAAACCAATTCTCAGTCTCTATATTATGATAACTCTGAATGGTATATGAAAAAATATAGCACATGAATATAATGAAATATTATTTTGTCGTTAGGAATGACAAATCTGAATTTAGATGAGAAGAGGGAAATAAAGTGATATAGAGAGAATAGGACTAAACTAAAGTAATGTAAATTGCCAACTTGAGAGATGGCAAAACTGATCAATTATGCTTAACTTTAGTATTGTACTGATTAAGAAATACAATCTTTTGATGTGTTAAATAAATGGTTCACTATTTTAAGGAAGGTATTTCATGATAGAAGTTGTTGATTTGGGGGGTGGGGTAGGGAAATATCTGCTACATCAAAACAACAATATTTTCTTGAAGAAAGGAAAAGACATTAACTTGAAGTAAATAAATGCTTTAAAAGGAAGAAAATAACATAATGACTATTACTTGCCCCCAAAGAGCTCATAATGTTGTGGAGACAAAATTATATAAATCAGAAAATTTTAGTGTGTACTTGAACTTCGACTTAAACCATGGACTGTAGAACACAAGTATTATACAATTTGAAGGAATGGTACAACCCTGAGGATTCGAGCATCCAATGAAGGTTCATAACGGAAGCAATTTTGGGGAGGGAATTTGTATTTTGGTTATGCAGAGGAAAGAAGTCATTACAATAGGGAGGGAAAACATGAATCAGGATAAAGAGGGGAAAATATCTGTCTAATATTTTCTTAGGCCACTGAGAAGACACAACTCATCGAAGCACAGGATCTATGCTGGAGGTATATGGAAAATAAATTTAGTTAAATCCAGATTATAGAGAAACTGATATGACATGTGAAATCATAAAAATAATTTTTGCTAAAAAAACATAGAATCTTCAAATAGTCATTCATTTGAATACATTTATACTGCATTTGGGAAATAATCTGACACTGTAGGAGAGCTACTCTCTTGAGTTGTACATTGTCATTTCAAAAGGGATATTAATGCATATGCTATGTCCAATATAGAACCTGAAATTCTTCACTGTGCATTCTGGAGCAATGTAAAATTCAACCACAATCTTAATATTTTAAATCATGAAACCCTTTGTAAGGAAACAAGACAGTATCTGTAAGGGAGAATAAAGCAATTCATATCCAGGAAAAATGTACTCTCTACAGTATTGTACTGTACAGCATATAGAGTGAGCTGAAAGTATTGTGAAGGTTTTCCAAACATTTGATAGAAGCTATGAATTAGTTGTGTTAATCTTTGTTCAAAAAATATATATACATACATATATATATATATGTGTGTGTGTGTTAATTAAATGGGAAAAGCAGGTGAAATTAATGTATAGGCAAAGTCTTCCTTTTAACACATATCTGGTTTGTTTTTGTCATGGAAACTGTTACTAATGAAAGAGTATACAAAACATAGGAGTTCCGCATAAATGATAGTGTTACAGAGAAGTATGTTGCTATTTAAGCTTTGGGAGAAATGCGGTTAATGGGTGTAAACACTTCAAATTATCACCTGGCTTGTTTGTTAGAAAAGAAAAGATCGCATGCTGTTTGGAGAAAACCTTAGTGGGATTATGATTCTAACACCTACTCTCTGAAAAACAAATCCTTAAAAACTTCCATCTAAAATGCTGCTGCTTTGTAATTAGAATGATCTAAGCACATCTTATGTCTATGTGATAATAGCCAAAATCAAATTCAAGATGTCTAGAGTTTCTGGAAGAATTAAAATGCTTCCCTTGTTCCTAATTTTGGAAACTAGGGCTGATCTTTTGGTTGTTTTGTTGTGTTTTGTTTTTCGTTATTGTGGTGATGGCCCTTGAATGGAAATATGACCTCTTGAAAGCAACTAGACATGAATTTATTGCTATTATCCAAAATCTGATGAAGTATATGCTTGACCATAATGAAGAACTCAATAAAATCATGCTGTGCACCATTAGAAAGTGATGTTGCTTCTAATTTTTCTTTCTTACTTTAATTACAGTTGAACTCTGGTGTTTAGGGATCCCATTTATGAGGAGCTTCAATGTTTGGGGGGCTTCATACAATCAACATATCATCTGTTAATGGGATTATTATCTTTTTTCTTTCTGGATACCAAATTTCTATTATTGAAATGTTAATTTTTTGTAGCTTAATGCTGACTCATTAAACTTGCATTCTACTAAAACCTTCCAGTCTTGGATTATATGAACTGGCATCTCTCATTGCATATATTTGTTCAGTATTTGTTTTTGCTCCTTAGTTTAGGGCATTAAATAAATTACATTTATTTTATTTCACTTGAGGGTAGAGACTATTTTATTTCTGGCTTTGTATTCCTAGCGTCTTGCACTATATCTAGCACCTAGGAGGCAGCCAATAAAAATGTGTTGATTTATTTACTCAAATATATCTTTGCCTTCTTCTATACTACTTATCATTAAATTTTTGTCAGTTTTTGTGTTGTGGTCTGCTCATGCTCACCATATGCTTTACACTGCCCTTTGGGTGATGCTCAGCTTGGATTCATCAAACAGCATAGTGTTCCAGGACTGACTCATAGTCAGAAAACTTCAGGGGAAGATATTGGCAGCAGGATGTGAATAGTAATAGAGGTTGCAAGTACAATTTTATGTCCTTCTGTTCCTATAGTTTTTCAATAATGCAATGTAGGACATATTGCAAGATGGTGATCACAAAGAAGAATCATAGTGTCATCCTAAAAAAAATCTTTGAACAAGGAAAAATGCAAAAATAGGACAAGTTCCAATATACTTATTTATAAATATGAAGTTTACTTATTCCTTTAGCACATGCTTATACTTTTAATTTTCCTAATTTCCTGTGAAAAATGGAGGATTCTATAAACTTTTAAGTCCATGACATATGATAAAAAGAGATCCCCATGAGTTTGAGACTTCACAGACCTTGTTGCAGTTAAATATGATTTGGAGTTGTGCAAATGATGAAGAACATCAAGGAAATAGAATGTAATGTAAGGAAAATTTAGGCATGAGTGCCCAAAGAGATAATACTATGAAAATATGAATTAGGCTTCAATTTTTTCCACTTTAGAGATTCACCATTTAAAGTATGCATTCAAAGAAGTGGAAATCACTTTTGTAAATGACTTTAGAATTGGTTTAGCCCAGTGGAAAATATTTAGATTATTATCCAGTGGAAATACTGCTGATTGAAGGGTCTGTGCTTTTTTTAAAATATATAAATATGTGAGCAAGAATAACTACTGATTCTGGCTTTCTCATTCTTGGGATCCTGAACTGTGTACTCTGTCAATTCTTACCTGAAATCTAAGTGAACCACAATGGCAATAAATATAAAATCTTACATTTAACATTTTTTAAAAAATCAGTTTCATGAGTAAAATATGGGAGAGGCATTGTTAGCATTTCATCAAGAAAAGATCAAGCTATTTTAATGGAATCCAAATTCAATATGACTCATAAATGTAAGGGGGCAGCCAAAATAATGATGATATTGATCATATATGATTTGGAACTACACTGAGAGGCATAAGCTCTAGGAATAAGGATTATAGTCCTTTTGTACTCTGCCCTGGTCAAACTATACATGAAGTATTGTGTTCAGTTTCGGGCAACGTAGTTTGTGATGGACTCTGATAAGCGCATCCAGAAAAGAATAACTAGGACAGTGAAGGGTTTTGTATAACTTCACATGCATAATTGATAGCATAGTTTGTCTTCTCAATGGATAAGAGCAGTAAGGGAAGGAGGGCAAGAGAGAATTGGGAAGTCAAATGTTTCTTTTAATCAAAGTTAAAAAATTTTACATGTAAATGGGAAATAGTTAACGAAATATATTTTTTAAATGAGTTCTATCTAAAGCATGGTTATGCCAGTCAGAATACTTATCTCTAAGCTCAGATAATCCTTGAATGCGATGATTTAATTTCTACTATATTGTTTTGAAAATCTGTATGGGCTAATTCCCTCCTTTTGGCAAAGAGGGCAGTTTCAGAGGAAAGGTCAGTACTCTGTTAGATACGGTCAACGTGTCCATGGTTTTGATTAATTTAAAAAAAAAAAAAACAGTTGTTTGTACTTGCTTCCCTTACATGTCAACAACACTAATAACAAATACAATGGATGAATGTCTACAAAAAAGACTGAGATTTAGAAGAAATTGAGAACCTAAAGGATCTGAGCTTAGAAAGAAAGATTAAGTAATCACCAATAAAAACAAATACTTATAGTGGAACTCAAGATGAATCCAAATATTTAAAGAATAAGTAACTTGTATGTTTGAAAAATTCTTCATAAAGATAGGGGAAGTAGTTTTTTGTCAAACTCTTATGAGGAGGAAAATATAGTTCTCATATCAAATCATGGAATAATAAAACAGATAAAGAAAACTATAGGATAATTCAAAAATATTAAATAATATATCATCAAAAAGGTAATAGGGATATTTCAAAATATATAATTCAATTCAAAAAGCACATATTAAATATCTAGTATGAGTGCAAGATTCTGGGGGTTCACTATGACCAAGTAGGGTTTATACCTGGAATCCAAAAATGGTTCAATTTTTGGAAAATTACAAATACAATAGATGATAAAAAAACACTAGTATTTAGATGCCATTAGTTACATATAAATATGTATACATATATATAAAATATTGATTGCATATTATAAATAGTACCTTATAATGTAGTTTCCCTTCTGCTGTGTAATTGCCATTCCAACTTTTTTGAATCAATTGAGTCACTTAGTTTCTCCCTGTCTGGCCCATTCTGCAGCTCCTCACAGCTCCTATTAGATTGGGTGGCCCTTGACATCAGTCCCTGTATGCAGCTCCCAGCCTCTCCTGGTTTATTTTGCTTCTTCTTTGAAACTTCCAGAAAATGGTGTTCCCTGCCCTTTTTGCCAGAGGCTTGATCTCTCTATAGAGAGAGGAGTGTTTCAGAGTTTCTTCTGTCATGCTAAGAGACATAGTGTCTTCTATATGCCTCAAATGCAGTCAGACTAGAGTGTCTCTCCTCTTATGTTTCTTTTTTCGCAATACTTTCTGCCAGTTTCTTACAGAACCTTACACAGTTCCCAGTAGTCAGGGACATGCCTGAGTTGGAAGCAGAATGAATGTAGACAGAATGTTGGAGTTAGGAAGCCGTGACTCCGAATCTCCCCTCAGACACTTAATAGCTCTATCATCCCCTACAAGTCCCTTAAGCTCCCACAGGGCATCAGTTTCTTCATGAAATGAGAGGGGCTTGTAGAAATGGCTCTAAGTTCCCATCCAGCTCTAAATCTAGGAACCTATGATCCTCTCCCTAACCTTATTGTCTGGCATCCCAGGCTCCAGGCTCCTGCTGAGTGTGTTTCCTGCCCATGTCAGTATTTCCTTTAGGTCTAGAACCTTGATTTTAAAAATCCAGACCTGGATTCAATTTGTCCTAGATTCCCAGGAGTTCCTCTAAGGTATGAACATGTAGGCTGACTACTGCAATTACTCTGGCCTATTTATTGCCATTTTTAGAGTAGAATGGCAGAGTCCACAACTTTCTACCATATCCACAATGTTCTCTCCAACATAATTATTTTTTACATTGTTAATAGATTAATGTCTGCTCTAGGTACAAAATTTGTTATCTATGTTTCAACTTTCAAAGTCACACTTCAGAGGCATCCTTTCACCTTGTAGAATTGTCATCTAGTTTTGAACAGGCTGACTCCACATCAGTGTTTGGATATATCAATGCGACAAGGAGTGTTCTTTTGGCTAGCTTTAAATCAATCAGTATTGCCACATTATTTCTAGAAATACTTTGTAAAACTTGATACTGACTTTATCTTTATTTTCATTTTATGTTCAGTCTGAAATAGTCTAATGGGCCCTTCCTGGGTCTCTCAGTTAGGCAGTGACAATGATCCAAATAGGTGAGAAATCCTCTGAAGTGTATCAGATTAGTTCACTACATGCAAAAGTATCCTACACAAGGGTATATTTGAGGGGCTTATAGTTATGATAGCACCAATTAATATCTATTAATATCTAGTGCAAATTAATGCTGGATTATGAATTAGGATGGAACTAATCCCTAGAGCCCATATAAAAACCCTCAGACTTGAAACCTGAAGCCAGGAACAGTTGATTCTATGAGATTCTTCAAATTACATGTGAAGTAGATAGGGATTAATTTTAAATCAGACCAGATTCACACAAAGAAATATTTAATTTTAGGATTCCATTTAAACAATGCATTGATCTTATGGCAGTGGACACTGTAATATCATTATGAGTGTCCTCTTCAACTTTGCCTCACGACTTTATAGTAGTTTGGAACTGGAGTTGCCTTGTACTTAGGAAATGGCATGAGTGACTTGTCAAGGGCTACATAGCTATGAAGTGTGTGCCATCATATTTGAACTCCAGTCTTCTGGCCTCCAGCTAGTCCTCCATCCCCTCATGCCACAATTCAAGTGGAAACCAAGTATTTGTTTTATTGGACTGAAAACTCAGTTACAGTGTCACTTGGCAGATTTCTTTTTTCTCAACTTATTTTTATAATTCTGTGAGTTAATATTGTTCATGTCCTTTGGTTGTGTTTATGTTCCAGTTTTATAAGAGTTTGTATGCCAAACTAATGGATATAGTTTCAGGTCTGGAGTCAGGAAAACTCTTTCTAAGTGTAAATCTGGTCTCAGACATGTCCTGGCTGTTTGACCCTGGGCAAGTCACTTAACCCCATTTGCTTCAGTTTCCTCATCTGTAAAGTGAGTTGGAAATGGTAAACCATTCCAGTATCTTTGCTTAAGAAAACTCCAAACGGGGTCACAAATTGTCAGACAAATAAAAAATGACTGAACAAAATGTGTGACTTGAGAAACCTATAGTCAAAATAAATTATATTTAAAAGACAAATTTTAAGTGAGTTTAAAACATCACACTGAGCACACATCAGTAAAAAGGAAAAAAGTCTCTAGAAAATGAAATACCACACACTGATTCAATTATGAAGTGAAGAAGCAAAATGTGAATGCTTTAGGAAAGCAGTAGCAAATTCTGGTACCCTTATGATGCATCAAAGCATTAGGAAAAGTTCATTGTTTAAAATTGGCTCAGACACCTAAAACACATTTGTGGTTGGAGTAGAAATGAGCTAGGCATTTGCAAGGGAGCTTGATGACAGCACACAGCTTTGTCATACAGTGAAGTGTCACATTGTGAATTGGATGGAGGCAATGCATCAGAGGGGCCACAAATTTCCTAAAATGTACCAAAATGTCTCATATCATATGAAAGTCTCTCACACAAGCGACATCTTGGGGGTTCATTCATACAATATCAGGGTTCCTTCCTCCTCCCCACAATGTGGATTAGGCTAGTTTTTTCCCTACAAGACAACAAAGCTGTCCACAGTCCCACTATAATTTGACATGTATGTTCCTAAAACTCACCGTTGTGCCAGATCACTCACTAAAATCTACACAACTAATGGAGAAAATGGAGTTAGGGGCACAACATTCAAAAATGCTTTTAGTAACACATTTAAAAAAATAGATAGGACCTTAATAAAAATTGCAGCAGTTTTATACATGTTTTATATAGTGACACATTAAAACAAAAATACAGGAGCCTAATTAAAAAAAAACCATAGTATAGTTTTATGCATGTTAATTGGTTAATAAATATATGCTATCATAAATAGTGATTGGCCTGCAACCTGACTGCACAAGCAGTTTGGGAAGGAACAGTACTCTGGAGGCTGTGGTTGAAGAAGGTGGGATTTGGGCAGACTAACTCTCCTGCTTCCTAGTATCAACTGAATTAGAACAAATTTGTATTTTTGAAACATGAATTACAAAAAACTGATTGTACTTTATTTGTCAAGGGGTGGAACAGAGTGCAAGCTCTACCACCCCTGATACAGTATCTTGGTGGCTTCTGATTTTGTTCACATGGCATCCTGGTCACCTAAGGGAATAAAAAAGACCCATCCACCTAGAGCCAGGGTCCTTTAAACTTGACAGATGTGCCAATACCTCTCAAGCCATTATATTCTGACCTGGCAACAATATGAGTATCCTTTCGGTACAAGCTTGCCCCTAAAAATACAGAACTAAAACTTAAATTGACTTTAGCATTTACAGTATTGTAAGGAGGCATTGTCCTGTTGTCTGTTGTTCTATAGAGTGTGAGAGGGAAAAAAGAAATCTTCAAATGAGAATAAATCCTCACAAAAAATTATTGATCTGGGAAATACCTATAACATGTACTAACAATAATACCACAGAAGAAACTCAAAGATTTCTATAGACCAGTAGCGTCAAACTCAAATAGAAAGAGAGGCCATTAACAATTACATAAAGATTCTCTGTTGCTACATATTAACTTAGAAAACTACAAATTAGCATTATCTATGTTCTATTGTATTTTTTATTAATTTTGTTAAATATTTTCTAGTTACATTTTAATCTTGTTCAGTTGGTAATGTCGTGTGACCACAATGAAACCCCTGGGAGAGTTTGGTGCCTATGCTGTACACTTTCTGAGTAGCTACAGAATGTAGCAGAGTTAACTACAGAAATACTAGATAAAAACAAAAGACCTAAGAGCAAAACTGAAAATGAACAGATTCTAAAGCGTGGAGAGCAGGGAAAAATCTTCAATGCCTTCCATTTGCTATGTGCAACATTTCCACTTATGTGATCAGACAGTAACTACCACTTATGTTCAAAATGCAAGCTGTTCTCCCTCTTGGAAGAGTAGTGGGTTCAAGGAATACCTCTATACTATCCAAATTGTAAGGAAAGTTAAATGTTTCCTTAAAATGAGGGAGAAAGGCTCCAATGATAAAGCAAGGGATGGGGATGCAGAAAAGGAAAAAAAAAACCCAGAGGAATTCTGAACTGTATCAAAAAACTGATGGAAGGAAATATGACACAAAGGAAAAAACTAAAAGGCTACTTTTTTTGAAGAACAACCTGAAAAAAAGGCAAAAGACAATGCTGATATATGGCAGAAAGAAAGGAAGTGAGGCTCTGAGAAGATCTAATGAGCCTTAAAGAAAACTGAAGACTCTGAGAAGGCATTTCAGCCACAGAAGGAGGAGACTTAGTGTTATGTGTAAGAAGCAATTAAAAGGCCAGTTTGGCTGGACTCCTGTACCTGTGGACAAACAGATTTGGAAAAATAGCTTGGGGCCAGGTTGTGAAATGTGAAACAGAGCAATTTATATTACCATCAGGTAATAGAGACCCCCTGGAGTTTACTGAGCAGAGGAGTGGCATGGGTCAGATTTACACTTCAGGAAAATTGGTGTAGTGGGGGAGATCTGAAGTAGGGAGATGAATTAGGAGGCCATTACAACATTCCAGGCAAGAGGTAATGAGGGTGTGAGCTAGATTAGCTGTCTCTCAACAAAATATATTAAGAGAAAGGAGCAAATGTGAGAAGTATTATGGAGGTAGAAGCTACAAAATTTTGGTAATTGGGAGGATATGTGGGTCGAGTGAAAATCAGGTGCACAAAATAAAACCAAGCTTTCACATTTGGTTCACCAGAAAGGAAAAGTTGAAATAATAGGGATGTTCAAAAATGGGGCCAATTTGGGGGAAAATAAATTCACTTTTGAATATATATTTGAGATGTCTCTGGTACCTCTAGTTCAAAATTTCTAGTAGGTAGTTAATGATATGAGGCTAAACCTCAGGAGTGAAATAGGGCTAAAAAATGAATCTGACAGACATTAGTGCAGAGATCACCATTAAATCCATGTGAGGTGGTCATCAAGAGAGAAACACTAGAGAGAAGAGGGGCCAGGACAGAAACTTGGGGATACTCAAGGTAGGGAACACATGGTAGATCATAAGCTAGCAAAAGAGAACAAGGACAGGTGGAAGGAGAACCAAGAGACAATTGTCAAACAATTGGGAGAGGAGAAAGTCTATTAGAGGAGAGGGTGACCAATAACACCCAGTGCTACTTAAAGTCAAGAAAGTATAAGAAATCTAGAGATTCAATAAAAAAATATGAAAAGCTTAAATAAAGAAGTGGCTTGCAAAGATCATCATCAGATTTTCTGTATATTACTAACTAAATCCAGTGAGAGAAAATAGAGGGGTTGAATTCAAAGTAACTACAAAATTCATAAAATATCACATTAACTTACTGAGATTATACTTGGAACTTAGAGGACTGCAAGTACACTTTCATCACAGAAAGAAAAATTATATAATTGAACAGGTTTTTATAGGATATAACTATATAATAAGAACAAC
This sequence comes from Bettongia penicillata ogilbyi, assembly GCA_023548195.1. Lineage (NCBI taxonomy): Eukaryota > Metazoa > Chordata > Mammalia > Diprotodontia > Potoroidae > Bettongia > Bettongia penicillata. The sequence continues at coordinate 22,504,327 of JAJHZJ010000470.1, forward strand.
AGTAGTATCTATAGTGATTTGCTGATTTCTGTGAACTTATATAAAGTGAATTAACTGGAATCAAATTAATTTTATATATATATATGTATGTATGTATATGTATGTATATATACTATGGACACCAACACTCAAAGTCTCATATCAAAGTTATGGCCAATCTTAAATCCAGGAATCAGTATTTGTTAAGTGACAGTGATGTCAAAGGAAATCAATAAAACTTTTTTAAAGGAGATGATAGAGAAATGTGGACTAGAAAACTGTCTAGTTAAGTCAGTTTGGAACTGATTAATTGTCAGATAAAAAGAATAATTATACTAGCTCAATGGCAACTTGGAATAAGATCTCTTATGGATTCCCATAAGGATGAGTGCTTGCTTTTGTGCTCTTTAATGCCTTTATCAATGACTTAGATAAAGCTATAGACAGCACACATCTCATACTTGGAGATTACACAAAGCTTAAACAGATGGTTAAGATAATGGATGATAGTATACCTTAAAGTTACAAGGCAGTGATGGGATGGGGGGAAGGGATGGAGAAAGGCGTGAGGGAAAGTTCAAATGAATCATGTAATTAGAAGGGGAATAAATTATTGGTGCCTACGTCCAGTTCTGAAGTGATCAGCAAATTTTTGAAATGGTGAATGGTATATCTGTTCTTTGCCCTTACTCAGTTTTACAGCAACATTTGGTAATCATGAGACTTCTAAATAGTATATATATACACACACACACACACACACACACACACATATATATATATATATATATATATAGAGAGAGAGAGAGAGAGAGAGAGAGAGAGAGAGAGAGAGAGAGAGAGAGTGCTTTAATTAGCTTCTCCATTTTGTTGTTACAGATAGCTAGGTGACAAAATGGATGGAGCACTAGACCTGAAAATGGTAAGAACTAAATTCAAATTCAACCTTTGACACTTACTAGTTGTATGACACTGGGCAACTCTTTTAATCTTTGCTTCCTCAGTTTCCTTTTCTATAAAATGGGAATCATACTAACATCTATTGCCAAGGGTAATTATGAAGATAAAATGAGATACTGTTCATAATATGCTTGACAAATTTTAAAACACTATATAAATGCTAGCCAGTAGTAGTAATAGTACTAGTAGTAGTAATTGTAGTAGTAATAGTTGTAGTAGTAATGGTAGTAGTAGCAGTAGTAGTAGTAGCAGTAGTAGTAGTAGTAGTGGTAGTGGTAGTAGTAGTAGTATCTTTTTCTATATATGAATATTTTGTGCTTAGATTTCTCATTATAAATCTAATGTCAATTCTAAAGCATGTTTTATTGGAGACCTGCATACACACATACGGTCTAATATCCAATACTAGTAAAACCTGTTTATTTAATTATGTATATGTCCACCTCACTATGGTAATCAAAGACAGAAAGAATCTCATCCCTGCTAGTGGCCAAATGATTGATGCACATTGTGAAAATAGGCCTAAGATGCTGTTAATATTGGAACAAACAGCTCAGGATGGGGGGAAAAGCTTTATAAAGTCTGACTAATTATTACTATTATCAGAGATTTGGGCTAGTATTCATATAGCTATTTTTTCTACTTTTGAGCTTCTTAACTTTTATTTGTGTCATGGACTTTTTGAAGTCCTTGAAACCTGTGGATTCCTTCTAAGGAAAATATTTTAAATGCAAGAAACCAACATACAAATGAAACTAATTTTATTTAAATACAGCTATAAAATTATTAAAAAACAAATTTGTGAATCTCAGTTGAAGAACCCCTGAATGAAACTATGAAAAGAATAGATAACAAAGTCACAAAATCTCAGAAGTTAATTTAAAAGTCGCAAGATACTCGGACCCCAATGCAAAATACTCCCACTTCATTGAACATCTTCCTGCATCAACCAGTTATTCATCTCAGATATTCCAGAAATGGTAACCTGACTGATATATTTTCAAGGCCTATCTATCATTTAAATACTCATCATCTTAAGGCCATCTTCAAGTAGTATCTCTCTTTCCCAAACCCTGGAAATAGTCTCATAACACCCTCAGACTAAAGGGACAGTCAGAATTCCAAAAGCTTTTCACAGCTTAGGGCATTGGGATGAAATAAGTAAAATTTAATAGGAATAAATGTAGCACATTACTTGGATTCCAAATATAAATCTCACAGGCACCAGGTGGAAATAAATGTTTGGAGAAGTGCATGTGAAAAAGATCTAGAGGAGTTCTGATTAACATGGTCATGTCGTAAGTCCTAGAGGAGCCCAGGCTGCTCCACCTTCATAAACACTCCAGAAAGATCTAAAAGGATACCTAATGGAACAACGATCAAGAATACAAAATAAAAACACCAGTAAGCTCCTCCATTCAATCTAAGACTATAGGTGAAAGCCCACATGCACTCATATAAAAGGACATGCCAGGGAAAGCAGAAGTCAGCACAAATTCCAGGTAACAAGGCCAAAAGCCAGCAGGACAGGATCTTAGCCATGGCCTGTTGAAATAACAGGGGAAGAAAATGTTATTTCCAGGTAGAACACTGTGTAGAGGGAAAGTCCAGGCAGTGCAAACTTCAGAACGTTCTCAGGCCATAGCAGGAGACCAGGCCAGCTCAGTGCCTAAGTATACGTGATGAGGGCCTTGGAGAGACAATCATGGTCTCTCCAAAATCTGATTATCACCAATCAGGGCCTTGGTAAGGAATGAAACCAATTCTGTATTGGGAATTATGTATATGGATTAATGAGAAAATTGAGAGAGAGAGAGAGAGAGAGAGGTAGAGAGAGACAGAGAGACAGAGAGACAGAGAGGTAGAGAGAGACAGAGAGAGACAAAGAGAGAAAGAGAGGGAGGGAGAGAGAAAGAGAGAGAGACAGAGACAAAGAGATGGAGACACAGAGAGAGATGGAGAAAGAGAGAGAGATAGGCAGAGAGAGAGAGAGAGGGAGAGACAGAGAGAGACAGAGAGAGAGAGAAGGAGAGAGACAGAAACACACAGAGAGACAGAGACAGAAAAAGAGAGAGAGACAGAGAGACAGAGAGACAGAGAGGTAGAGAGAGACAGAGAGAGACAAAGAGAGAAAGAGAGGGAGGGAGAGAGAAAGAGAGAGAGAGACAGAGACAAAGAGATGGAGACACAGAGAGAGATGGAGAGAGAGACAGAGAGAGATAGGCAGAGAGAGAGAGAGAGGGAGAGACAGAGAGAGACAGAGAGAGAGAGAAGGAGAGAGACAGAAACACACAGAGAGACAGAGACAGAAAAAGAGAGAGAGACAGAGAGACAGAGAGACAGAGAGACAGAGAGGTAGAGAGAGACAGAGAGAGACAAAGAGAGAAAGAGAGGGAGGGAGAGAGAAAGAGAGAGAGAGACAGAGACAAAGAGATGGAGACACAGAGAGAGATGGAGAAAGAGAGAGAGATAGGCAGAGAGAGAGAGAGAGGGAGAGACAGAGAGAGACAGAGAGAGACAGAAACACACAGAGAGACAGAGACAGAAAAAGAGAGAGAGACAGAGGGAGGAGAGAGACAGAGACAGAGAGACACAGAGAAGGGTACAGAAATATTTTATTCCATAATGTTGTTCATAATGGTAAGAATGCTGGTCTACCAGACAATGAAGAGAGCAGAAAACTCTCAGTCACTCTTTGTGCAAGAGACAGAACAGTTTCTTAAACTTTTCTGCAGGACAATAAGCCGGATAAACAGCCATAGAACACCAGCTAATAGATTCATTACAGGCAAGACAGCTTATAAAAAAAATATTGTGTGACTCAAGTAACAAGGGTGACAGAAAATCCAGACATCTAAAAGACTGGATCCCATGAGACCACAAAAAACTGATATTGAACCAGCCCTGCATTCCTGGTATGAAACCTACCTGATCATAATGTATTATTCTCTTGATAAGATGCTGTATTCGTTTTGCTAAAATCTTGTTGAAAATTTTTGCATCTATATTCATTAGAGAAATTGGTCTGTAATTTTCTTTTTCTGTTTTATCTCTTCCTGGCTTGGGTATCAAAACCATATTTGTATCATAGAAAGAATTTGGGAGTACTCCTTCTTCCCCAATTTTCCCAAATAGTCTATATAGTATTGGAATTAACTGTTCTTTAAAGGTTTGATAGAATTCACTTGTGAATCCATCTGGTCCTGGAGATTTTTTCCTAGGGAGTTCATTGATGGCTTCTTCAATTTCTTTTTCTGAGATGGGGTTGTTTAAGTATTCTATTTCCTCTTCTGTTAATCTGGGCAATTTGTATTTTTTAAAATATTCATCCATCTCATTTAGATTATCGAATTTGTGGGCATAAAGTTCGGCAAAATAATTTCTAATTATTGTTTTAATTTCCTCCTCATTGGAGGTGAGTTCACCCCTTTCATTTTTAATATTAGTAATATGATTTTCTTCTTTCTTTTTTTTAATCAAATTGACCAAAGGTTTATCAATTTTATTAGTTTTTTCATAAAACCAACTATTGGTTTTATTTATTAATTCAATAGTTTTCTTAATTTCAGTTTTATTAATCTCTCCTTTGGTTTTCAGTATTTCTAATTTGGTATTTTCTTGGGGATTCTCAATTTGTTCTTTTTCTAGCTTTTTCAGCTGCATACCCAAGTCATTGATCTCCTCTTTCTCTATTTTATTTATGTAGGCATTCAAAGATATAAAACTTCCCCTAAGAACTGCTTTTGCAGTATCCCATAAGATTTGGTAGGTTGTCTCATTATTGTCATTCTCTTGAATGAAGTTGTTAATTGTTCCTATGATTTCTTCTTTAACCCATTCCTTCTTTAGGATTAAATTATTTAGTTTCCAACTGATTTTTGCTTTATCTTTCCATGGCCTTTTATTACATATAATTTTTATTGCATTATGATCTGAGAAGGATGCACTGATTATCTCTGCCTTTCTGCACTGGATTGTGAGATTTTTATGTCCTAGTACATGGTCAATTTTTGTAAATGTTCCATGTACTGCTGAGAAAAAGGTATATTCCTTTCTATTCCCATTCAATTTTCTCCAAAGATCTATCATATCTACCTTATCTAGAGTTTTATTTACCTCCTTAACCTCTTTCTTGTTTATTTTGAGGTTAGATTTATCAAGTTCAGAAAGAGGGAGGTTGAGGTCCCCCACTAGTATAGTTTTGCTGTCAATTTCTTCCTTCAATTCCCTCAATCTCTCCTCTAAGAATCTGGATGCTATACCACTTGGAGCATACATGTTTAGTAATGATATTGCTTCATTGTCTATGGTGCCTTTTAGCAGGATATAGTTTCCATCCTTATCCCTTTTGATTAGATCTATTTCTGCTTTTGCTTTGTCTGAGATTAGGATTGCTACTCCTGCCTTTCTTACATCAGCTGAAGCACAATATATTCTGTTCCATCCTTTAACCTTTATCCTATGTGTATCCCCCCATTTCAAATGTGTTTCTTGTAAGCAGCATATTGTTGGATTATGGCTTTTAATCCATTCTGCTATCCGTCTCCGTTTTATGGGAGAATTCATTCCATTCACATTCACAGTTATGATTACAATCTGTGTATTTCCCTCCATCTTCTTTCCCATCATTTGTGCTTTTAGCTCTGCTGTCTCCCTTCCCCTCCTCACTAGTATTTACTTTTCACCACCTCCTCTTGCCGCCTTCCCCTCTTTCTTTTAGCCCCCCTCCCTTTTACTCCCCTTTACTCTTATTGCTTCTTCCCTCCCTTTTGCCTCCCTCCCCTTTCTTCCCTCTTCCCCTCCCACTGCTTATAGAGCTAGTTAGGATTTTCTACTTAAGTTTATTGTTCCATCCTTTAAACAAATCCGATGAGAGTACCTCTCACACAATGCTCATCTCCCTCCCCGCTTTCCCTCTACTATGATTTTGTACTTCTTCTTGTGATGTAATTTGCCATAGTCTGCTTCCTCCTTTTCACACCTCCTATTACACTCCCTTCTCATACTTAAATCACATTTTTTATCATGATATCATTTACTTTATATCCGTTCCCCCTATGCTTATCCCTTTTATATTTCTTAATAGACGCACAGTTCTTGAGATAAACAGATATCATCTTCCCTTATAGGGAGGTGAACAAGTTGCCCTCATTGAGTAGCAAGTTGTTCCCCCCCCCCACTGTTTACCTTTTTATGATTCTCTTGAGACCTGCATCTGAAGATCGAATTGTCTATTAAGTTCTGGTGTTTTGGTCAGGAAACTCTGGAAATCCCTTACTTCGTTGAATGATTTTCTCCTTGCCTGAAATGTTATGCTGAACTTTGCTGGGTAGTTGATCCTTGGTTGCAGTCCCAGCTCCTTTGCCTTACGAAATATTGGGTTCCAATTCTTTCGATCTTTTAATGTAGAAGCTGCAAGGTCCTGTGTAATCCTGATTGTATCCCTTTGATATTTAAATTGTTTCTTTCTGGCTGCTTGTAATATTTTCTCCTTCATTTGATAGCTCTGGAATTTGGCAACTATATTTCTTGGGGTTTTGAGTTTGGGATCCCTTTCAGGAGGGGAACGGTGGATTCTTTCGATGACTATTTTGCCCTCTGAATCTAGTACTTCTGGGCAGTTTTCCTTGATGATTTCCTGGAAGATATTGTCCAGGCTCTTTTCTCCATCCTGGGTTTCTGGCAGGCCAATAATTCTTAAGTTTTCCCTTCTGGATCTATTTTCCAGGTCAGTTGTTTTTCCAGTTAGATATTTTACATTTTCTTCTATCTTTTCATTCTTTAGATTTTGTTTGACTGATTCTTGCTGTCTCATTGAGTCGTTAGTTTCTACTTGCCCAATTCTAATCTTCATCACATTGTTTTCTTCTGTTAACTTTTGTATCTCTTTTTCCATCTGCCCAATTTTTCCTTTTAATAAGCTATTTTCTCCAGTTAATTTTTGTACTTCCTTTTCCATTTGTCCTTTCAGGAATTTATTTTCTCCAGTTAATTTTTGAACTTCTTTTTCCATTTGTTCAATTTTCCTTTTCAGGGAGATGTTCTCATCAGTGAATTCTTTCTTAATAATTTTAAAATCATTGGCCAGTTTATCTTCTATTTCCTTCTTCAGCTGTTCCAGGAGAGCTGCTTGTACTTGCGAGTAGTTCATAGTCCCTTCTGAAGTCTCAGATGGAAGTACAGTCTCAGCTGTGACCTCTTTGGGGCTTGTGTTTTGGTCCTTATCCCCATAGAAAGATTCTGTGGTTCTTTCGGCCCTCTTCTTTTTCCTATTCATGATTTTGATTGAGTGTTGTGGCTTCTGGTTCTTTCAGTCAGAAGCTGGAGAACTTTTTGCTGAGCTGATGTGTGAAAAAGCTAAAAGCAGGTATTTATTTGGTGTTTCCCTGATCAGCCCTGGGTTTAGCTGGTTAAGTGTGGGAAAGAAGTGGTCTGGTCCCAGGAGATTTCCTTAGCTGAATTGAGGCAAAGGCAAGCTCAGGGGCTGGTAATCCCAGCTGCCCTATTGTCTTTCTGATTCCCCTGGACAGCTGAGGCACGCCTAGATGCTAATGTGTGTTCCCACCCCTCCTGGGGCTCTTCTCCTGGTGCTGAGGCTTGCCTGGGTCCTAGTGCGAATTTTCCCTGCCCTGGGTCCTCTGTCCTTCCGGTTTGCCTCTGCCACCGTATGAGGAATCCCCCTTAGCTATTTTCCTCGTCTCAGGTGTTATGAGACTATTGGTCTCCTTCTTCTAATTCTAATTCTACTGATCTGGGATTTTTCTGGGGAGATATTTTATGGTTCTTTCACGGTCATCAAGGGGGAAGGAGAGAGCATTAGCTGATTACACCGCCATCCTGGCTCCCGGAAGTTCAAGTAAGTGACTCACCGGAGTTCGATCTTCGGGCTGAAGGTCCCAGGAGCTGCTGCGCTGATATCCGGCGCTCCGAGGCTCTCACTGACTCGGTTGGGCTTGTCTCCCGCCCTGGGTGCCGCTCCTCTGGTTCCGCCCGCCACTCAGGTTTCTCGGATCTCCTCCGCCCCACTGCACTGGCCGTGCTGCGCTGGCCACGCTGCGCTGTGCGCTGTGGGCTCACCCCCGCGGATCAGATCCTTCCCGTGGACCTTCCAGTCCCACCTGAGCTCCGAATCCGTCACCGTCTGTCTCCCACTCGATTCCGCACCTCCAAAATTTGGTCAGATTCTCCTTTCAGAGGTACCTGGAGAAATTTGTCCCAGAGCTCAGGTGAGTAGCTGCTCTCACTCCTCCATCTTGGCTCCACCCCCCTAAAATGAGACCACAAAAAACTGGATGAGAAGATAAAGGTAGGACAAGAAAGTGATCTGGCTCTTTAGAAATAGATGTCAACAATGATCATGAAGTGCTCATACCTGTTCAGTGCATCAACTCACAGTCACCACAGGAGATCATAACTCTGAATTCCATTGGATAGAAAACTCTCAGGGAAAATAATTATCTCTATCCAGGATGGTTAGCAACTTCACTACAATTTTTTGGTCTTAGTGGGCTAGATCATTGAAAGGTTAAATAGCTTACTTAGAGTCACACAGCTAAGATTGCTACAGAGGTAGTATTTGAACTCAAATCTTCTAGCTTCAAAGTCATTCTCTCAATCCACTTATACCTTGCTTCCTCTCAGACACAATTTGAATATGAATATATTCATATACAGATTTTTTGTATTTTGTAGACCAATTTTTTGTTCAATTATATATATATAAGCCATACATACAGGTTGTCATCCCCATGTTATTCCATGTATGACTGAACAAATTCAAATCTTTCCTGGTGTAGATGGTTGAATTGTTTTTAATAATGTTAAATAAAGCAAAATGACCTTATCATATAACTGTTTCACCTAATACATGATCCAAAGGCTGATATCCCAAGTGTCATCATAAGTTCCTTGAGGACAGTGACTGATTTACTCTTTACCTAAATCTGTATCTCCATCACTTAGCACAGTGCCCAGCACAGAGGAAGCACTACTTGTTGCCTCTCCTGTACAATATATCAGCCCGCCAAAATATTTCAGGTGCTCCCCTGAAATGTAGGGATGCCACTGCACACTCTCCAGTTTGTCACATGACCCGCAACACCCAACCATCATCAATCTGTCTGTAGTCTAACCTATTTGCACTCTGAATATATTTACAAACTGTGCAGATCTGCCTTAAAGAAAATATCCGGGATTTTGCACACATAAATGTATGTACAATCAACTTACATTACATTTTTTGCTTACTGATTGTTTACTTTTAAAAAGATATAAATGCACAATTTCATGAATTTTCTCAGAGGTCATAATTATTTTTCCTACACTTCAGAATGATAAGTCCTTGTCTATAAGACTAAAAAGTGCTTTGTACCAGACAATTAAATAACCCAGAGAATACAGAAACAAAGTATACACCATAAAAGCATATTAACTTCAAAGTCTCTTTTCCTTCTTTTGGTCTCCTTTTCTTGGAAATAAGGACAGGTCTCAAAGTTCTGATGATTCTATTGCTAATGATTTCCCTCAAGGTATATGAGTTTTAGAATAAGTTTGATGTAGAATAAAATACCATAATGACTAGTGTAGCATATAGTGCACTAGGAGACTGTTTCCTAAAACTTAAAAAGCCGGGTAGGCCTAAGATCTAAAGAACTACCTAAAGGTTAAGAAAAAAATACTCTTCAAAGAGCTTTGTTGAATATGACCATAAAACAAGCAGCAAAGTGTAAAGAACAAAATGACTATAAAGATGTAATGACATGTCCATGATCTTAAAAAAGAGTCACCAATAAATCTTCCAGGATTGTTGCCTAATTTAAATGTGAAACTTTCTAAAGTCTTATAATGGAATGCTATATTCTCAGCTTAAAGAACAGTTTCATACTTTATGGGATGAATTAAAGTGAAAAATGTTGGGGGAAAAAAATCTATTTTCCAAAATGTACCTCATTTTCACAGAGAAAAGCAGCTATCGTCTATTTTGGCTAAAATTGATGGTTTTTGTGAATGTGGGTATTTATTCGCGATATCAACACAGGTCACAACCTACAACCACACTTTTATTGAAAGTGTCTGGGTATTGCCATTGATAAAAAAAGAAGTGTCACCTGGTGAGAAACCCTGTGCTTATGAGTCTTTCAAAATTAGCAATATTGGTCAAGTAATAAATGTAATTGAGTTCATATAATGAAGCCTTTCCAATTTGGTAGAACCTATAAAGAACTTGTATTCATTCTTCTCAGTGGTACTACCTTTTCCAGGACCCAGGTTTGTTCCCTACCAAATACTATGAAAATAGAAATATGACCAGAATCAAGGTGATTTATTTTTGTTTTAAGTTGAAGCTCACTAAAGATACAATTCAGCAATCACATGACACAGCAAAAAAATAGGTTATAATTTTCAGGTAAAGTGGGATGACATCATTCTAAAGTTCATATGGCACAATGAGGTGTTTGTGAAACACATTAAAATATGATCTCCTTTTACCTTCACAACTTTGTGAGGTAGGTATTATTATTAATTTTACAGATGAGGAAACTGATGCACAAAGAGGTGAGGTGACTTGCCTAAGGTCATGCAGATAGTTATTAGTATCAGAGGTGGGATTTTAACTCAAGGCTTGAGTATTCTAGGTCCAGCATTTGTATCGCCAAGGCAATGTTCACAGCACTGGTGGTGACTATCAATATGCCAGCATAGTTCTCAACTGCAAAGTACAAAATATTCTCCATATAGAAGACAGAAGAAAAACATTTATTCAGCACCAAAAAGCCAAATCTCAAAACTAGAAAGCCAAATTCATCATAGTAGCCAAGAAGTCAATAGATGTTAGCAGTGCAGGGGACAAAGGCATTTCCAAGCCTTCCCCCCACCTCTTGCTGGGACCTTCCCACAAACAAACAAACACTCAGAAGCCTAGCCATGCCTGCTTTCCTGTGTCCTTCCCAGCTCTGACTAGCCTGACAAACTTCCTCCTAGATCTGCTCCACCCTTCCTGTTCTACCTATTCAGCAAGCTCCTTCCATCACATATGACTTAGGATTCCAAGTGATTAAAGCAGGTCACATGGGCCTATTAAAGAATGGGAAAGATTTTCCCGTTTAAATTATCATTACAGCATTCTGTCTATTGTGCCATCTAGCTGCCTCACAACGAAACTTTTGTTAGGAGCACTGATAAATAATAGCTTATAAATATATAGCACTTAGTTACAAAAATGCTTTATATATCTTGTCCCATTTAATCTCATAAAAATAAAGAAAAGCTGCTAGACATCTACTCTAAGTAGGACAACAAAAAAATTATACAACACTTTTTGTAGTAGCAAAGAACTAGAAACAAAATAGGTACCCAATATTTGGCTAAACAAGTTGTGGCATATGAATGGAATGGAATATTACTGTGCTATTAAGAAAAGATTAGAATAATAAATGTATGTAAGTTTTGGAATTGATTCAAAGTGAAGTACACACAATTCCAATAAGTCAAGTCCACAAACATTTATTAGTCACCTGATATCTATCACACATTGTACTAAGCCCTGAGGTTACAAATAAAGGCACACCTCAAAAAAGACCCTGCTCTCAAGGATCTCAAAATCTCATGGGGGAGACAACATGAAAATAACTGTACAAACAAGATATCTGTAGGAAAAACTAGAATTAGTCTCAGATGGAGAACACAAGCATAAAAGGATATTGGGAAAGGTTCTCTGTAAAAGATGGGATTTTATGTGGGACTTGAGGAAGCCAGGGAATCCAGGAGACAGAGATGAGGAATGACAGTGAGAATTCCAGGAATGGGGGCAGTCAGTGAAAAATGTCCAAATTCAGCAGATGGAGCATCTTGTGGAATGAATAGGAATAAAGTCAATTTCACCAGAGCACAGAGTATATAGTAAAGGGAGCAAGATATAGGAAAACTGGAAAGCTAGCAAAGGGCCAAGTTATCAAGGACTTTTAACATTAATCAAAGTCTTTAAAATTAATCCTAGAGGAAATAAGAACCCACTGGAGTTTATTGAATTGAGTAGTGATGTAGCTAGACCTATACTTTAGGAAAATCAATTTGACAGCTAAGTGGAGGAAGGACTGGAGTGGGAAAAGACTTGAAGCAGGGAGATCAACCAAAAGGTAATTGCAATAGTTCAGATGTGAAGTAATGAGGGTGTGCATCAAAGTGATGGCAGTATCAGAGAAGACAAAGGGAAATATACAAGAGATATTAGGAAAGTGGAATCAATAGGACTTGGCAACAGATTGGATATGTAGAGGAATGAGAGAGTAAAGAGTCAAGGATGATGCCTAGTCTGTGTCTGGGAATATGGTGATGCCCACAACAGTATTAGGGAAGTTAAAAAGAGAGAAGGGTTTATGGAGGAATAAAATCAGTTCAGTTTTGCATATGTTGAATTCATGATGTCTCTGAGATGTCCAGTTCAAGATATCCAGTATATAGTTGGAGATGGGATATTAGAGAGCTGGTGGGAGGTTAGGATTGCATAAGTAGGGCTGGGAATTATCAGCACAGACATGACAACTGAATCGATGAGAACTGACAAGAACACTAGTAGTATAGAGGGAGAAGTGATAAAGACCAAGGACAGAAACTTGGAATACAACTGAGATCAGTAGGCATTAGTGGATAAAGATAGAGCATTGTAAATGAAGAGAACAGCAACTAAAAGCCACCAAAACCAAATTTGCTGAAATTATTCATGACTGAACTTGGCCCCAAAGAAGAGATATGTGAAGGCAGCGTTTCCCATGTATTTGCCAAGGAAAGGGATGGAAGGAATTGGTGTGGAATACTGTATATGTCATACTTTTTCAACATGGTAGCTGATTTTACTGAATTTTTTTACCTCTATTTTTTGTTCTAAGATATTGCTTTTGAGAGCAGTAAAATGGGAAATTTAGGTTATATGTAAACAAAAATGTATTAATACAATTTTTTAATTGTGTGAAGAAATGGAAATTCAAAGAGAATGATTTGCACTATGTCACACTTCCATGAGGGCAAAAGTCAAATCTAAGCCTTATGGTTCTATAATATGCTCTTCCGCTGTATCAATACTGCTAGAAATTATTTTTCCATTAACTAGTTACATTTTCTTCCCTAAATGTCCTTCTAAAATGTCTTCTAACACAAAACCAAGAACATTGTTTCCTCTATGTCCTCCACTAATATGTAGCTCACACTGGTCTTTTTATGGGTGGTTTTGTCTTGGAATTAAAAAAAGAAAGCAACCCTGGCAATAAACATTTAAAAGATTCTTTTAGATGATTGGATTAAAAATGCTATGTAAATACCAAAGCATTGCATGATTTTATGACAATATTGACAATCAAGCAAATTTATTCTCATAGACAATACCAAAATACTTCAATGTGTGTCCATCTCAATTAAATATATGATAGTTTAGAATCACCCAATTAACTCCTGGGTTTTATAAAGGGGATAGAGAGAGGATTTATTTGGGGCCTATAATTTTGTCATAGGGAGAAAAAATTTGGTATAGAAATTTCCTCTAGTCAGATAACACAGACCATGAATGAATGAATGGTATATATTTATTACACATTTATTAGATGTTGTATTGCCAAAGCAATATTCACAGCCCTGGTGGTGACCCTGAATAGGCCAGCATAGTTCTCAATCACAAAGTCTGTTATCAGACTCTCCATATGGAAGGCAAAAGAAAAAAACATCTATTTAGACACCAGAAAACCAAATCCCAGAAGGAAAAATCCGTCATAGTAACCAAGAAGTCACCACATTGGGCAAAACCATTCCCAAGCCTCCCTCACCCTGCTGGGACCTTCCCACAAACAAACAGGAGCCTAAGCTGTGCCTGCCTGCCTGTGTCCTTCCCAGCTCTGACTAACCTGACTAACTTCCTTTCAGCTCTGTTCCACCCTTCCTATTCCACCATTCAGCAATCTCCTCCTACCACATCTTGGGCTTCCATGTGGTCCAAGCACATCACATGGATCTATTAATGAATGGGAAAGATTTTCCCATTTACATTACCATTACAGATATCTAGCACAGCGTTAAGCACTCAAGATGCAAACAGAAAAGGGAGAGTGTCCCCTAAAGAGCTCACATTCTAACTAGAAGAGACAACATTTACAAAGGTCTAGCTCTAGGGCAGGTGGAAAGTTTCACCAAGTCCTTGGGTTGTAGATAACGTATAGCAGGCTATCAGATGCCAAGGCACACAGGTCTGAGAGAGTAGTGACAAGGCAAATTATAAAGTCCAGTCATTCATCATCTTACCAGAAATCATAACTGGCAGTTATTTTCTTATCTAAGTGGTATAAATGGGCATAAGCCTAACCTAAAAATTTCATGAAGGAGGCAATGGATTCAAGGTTTAGGTTAATTTGGAGCTCTGAGATATCTTTCATAGGGATAGAGATGGCAAGTCAACATCCATTCCAAAGAAGTCATCTAGCACTTGGAAGTGTGGGCTGTGCAAGAAAATACTGGCTTCATATTGTACTCATTTCTGTTGGACCCTCCAGCCACTCAGTGGGATTTATAACTCATCAGTACCTTATACAACCTTGGGAAATTGCCTTGGATACTGAGAAATTTAATGACTTATAATCACACAGACATTTCATCAGTATAGTTTACTGTAGAAGACTCATCCACTCTATCTCCTATGGAGAGTTACATCACAAACATCACTTTGCTATTGTGTTCCACTGGAATTTAGCCAGGTGTATTGTGTCCACTGCACAGAGCAAATTGTCTTTCTAAAGAGCCTTATGTCCTGACTTTCAAAGTCCTTTTCCTTACCACACATATCTTTCTTTCACCAGGCACCAGAATTATTAGTTATAATTCTGAATATTGATATGAAACTTTTTCTTTCTCCTCCATATAATTATTTTCCTACTCTTTCCATGAAACTACATCAGGTCACTCTTTTCCTGTGTTCTTTATTTAAGAATTACCTTTACTACCCTATATTATTAGTTATTCATATGCTTTTGTAACGCTTTTATCCTCTAATATCTGAGTTGTTGACGTCCAAGATTATGACTTATAAACTTCTTTATATCCAGAGTGGAAACAGCAATGCAACAAACATAGTTGGTGTTTCTACCAGGTGGGACCCACCATTGCAATGTTTCCTCTGTCTTACTTGCCTCCTCCATTCCCCAGCAGAGCACCAATGCAAAAGCTCTCCTTACATGATCAACTACAGAGAAAGGTTGCAATCCATGTCAAACATTTAGCTTCTATCCTACACAGTTTTCAGGATCATTATAGATTCTCACAGAAAAAGAAACATTTGAGTAGCTGGACCAAATAATTCTAGTAAATGACCTAAAGTAATAAAGGAACATTTTAGGTAAATATGAAATATCAAGTTATTCCTACAACTATTTCTAAATATTTTAATGCAAACTTTATTAAAGATCAAAGGAATTTATGTCTACATTTTTTAAAAAAATTCTAGAATAATGAAGCCATTTTAAGTAGGGTTATATCTAAACCAGGGGTAAGGAACCTGTGAGTTCAATCCAAACTTGAAATTTGGGTTCAGTCAAAAGGATGCACTTGAGGACCTCAAGTGCCACATATAGCCTTGAGGTCACAAATTCCCCAACCCTGAAGAACCCTTTAAAAGAAACTATTCTCAGTACCACTATTAATTTGATCTTAAATATATTGTTAATAGCTAATGATTATACAGTACTTTTAAGGACTGCAAAGTGCTATCTATCTATCTATCTATCTATATATATATATATATATATAAAATTTTTTCCTCAAAACAACCTTCTAAGATAAATATTAATATTTTCCTCATTTTTATAGATTAAAAAAACTGAGGCTGAGATATTTTAACTGGCTTAGCTAGGGTCAAAAATTTGTCTGAAGTAGGACTTGAACAGAGATCTTCCCAATTCCCAGTCCAGGACTCCATCTACTATGTCCCCCAGTTTAATGCCAATGCAATACCCATAGCTATAAATATACATGTGTATCTCCATGATTGGTTCGCAAAATATAACAAACTCTCTTCCTCCAGGATAAAATCAAAATATTTATTTGGGACATCCCTATTGGGATACAAAAAGGCACTCATCACCAATCTAGGGTGTGCCAAAATTTTTCTCCGTGAAGCCTCCCCAAGAACAAGTTCCCCTAGGCAAGTTCTTCCCTCCCCC
Organism: Bettongia penicillata ogilbyi; assembly: GCA_023548195.1. Classification (NCBI taxonomy): domain Eukaryota; kingdom Metazoa; phylum Chordata; class Mammalia; order Diprotodontia; family Potoroidae; genus Bettongia; species Bettongia penicillata. The sequence continues at coordinate 22,520,460 of JAJHZJ010000470.1, forward strand.
TGCTTATCTCTCTGTCTCCTTCTCTCCCTGCTTACATGTTTCCCTCCAAACAATACAATATATACTGTTTTGGATCAAAGACTGGGCACTTGGAAATCAGCACTTAATTGGGAAGGTGTGTGAATCCGTGTGACTCAGAGTCTAATTGACTCTGTGCCAGCGCTCCATGTGAGGCCTATCAATGGGTGGAGAAGATCTTATATACCATTAACATTACACACAATCACCTGTTATTTAGCATATATTTCCAAAAGAAAGTATATATCAAATAATAAAGGATATAAAAATAAGATTAGAAGTACTATTTAATAAATGCCAAGCATTTATTGCTATTATTAAGATAACTTTTTCAAAATTAATTATGTAACTGTTAGGCTTTTTAATTTTTAAATTTTAAATTAAATTAAATTTAAATTAAAAATTTTTTAAATTTGTTGCTATATTTTATTTTTACATTTATAGATTATTCCCATTTATGAGTCTCCTTTGATAAAACAAAAGTTAAGCAAAATTAATAATATAATGACTTCATCTAAAAGTGCTTTCAACATTTCAAATCTGAATCCTTACCTCTCACTTTTTTTAACAGAAATTTATTTTCTCTCCCTCTTTCCCTGATCCTATTGACAAAAAAAATCCTAATAAAAAATATGCATAGTCAAGTAAAACAAATTTGTCTACTGCCATATATATATATATATATACATATATATATATGATCTCATTCTTTATCCTGAATCCATCACCTTTCTGTAATAGATATCATGTTTCATTATCTGTCCTCTAGAACTATAAATAGCCATTGTTTTGATTTATGAGTAGCCAAATTTTGAAATTCTTTGTTTTTTGTTTGCTTTGGTGTTTGCTGTTTGGAGCCACAAAAAGAGCTGCTATAAATATTTTTGTACTTAAAGGATCTTTTCCATTTTCATTGCTCTCTTTTAGGTATAACTGCAGCAGTGGTATAGCTATCAAAGAATCTACTCTTTTGTCACTTTTTGTGTATGATTTCAAATTGCTTTCCAGAATAGGTTTGCCTATTCACAAATCCATCATCACTGTATCAATATATCTATTTTTCTGGAGCCTTTCCAACATTCATCATTTTCATTTTTTTGTCATCTTTGTGACTCCGATGGGTGGAAGGCAGAATCTCAGATTTTCTCTATCCTGAATTTTAGTAATCAGTAGTAATTTGGAGCATTTTTTTTTAATATGGCTACCTGATAGCCTGGATTTCTATCTTTTTAAAAATAGCAATAAAACTTATTTTCATTTCTTTTATTTAATTCAGTAAAGATTTAAATGCTTTCTATATTCAAGAAACTAGGCTAAGTGCCACAGAAGAAATTAAAGTGAAGAAACATAGTTCCATCCTTTAAGGAATTAATAATCATTTAAAATCACATAGTACTACATATTTGTGTCCTCGTAATATATCAATTTCCCTGATTTTTCAAAATAAGATTTATGTCTGGTTCTACATAGTTAGATATAATAACCTTTATGTAAAGAATATGAGTTTGTTGGGATTTTTTTAAGATTATTTCAAGATAAACAAAATAAGAAATCATATAGAAATTGTTCCCTATACAGTTATTGAAGAATGGACCTTATCCCTTTGTGCTTTTTCCCTTAGGTTAAATACTGTTCTAATAAAAAATAATAAATTTAGAAATAAGTCCATATGATTAAACAGTCCCATCTTTATGACTCATGTGGCTAATTTTATGCTTTATGTCATATTTTCTCAGTTTACATTTTAGGAATCAAGTAAAGCAAGAAATCAAGAAAAATAATCCAATAAATTTCTATACTTATAAAATATCAATATGATGTAATTAAAATCACTGATATAAATTAGTTGTTTCGCAGATGCTAAAAATAAAAAAATCAGGTGACTCTTTTAATTATCCTCTAGTTATTACCCTCACCTAGTATCCTACATTATAACAGATTTACTATTTTAAATTAATGTAATGTAGTTATATTGTCTTAGAACTATGAGTTTTATTCTAAGTAATGTCCTTTCAAGCTTTAATATAACCGTGATTTTTGTGAGCTATGGTATAAATCATAACGATCAAAAAAGTTGTTCATCTAATTTTAATCTTCAGTCTTCATTTCAACCAATTTTCTTCATGAAGTCACAAGCTAATTAAGTCAATTTCCTTTCATGTGCACAGATTGAATACATTTAGTAATTAATATATGTCTAAAAGTGGACAAGAATTGAATAGGTGGGTTCCAATTAATTTTAAAAATGAAAGTAAAAATTTATTCACAGATCTGTTGTTGTTTTTTTATTCCAAAGGAAGAGAGGAATTTTTAATGCACCACCTCTGAAATCTGTTCTTTGGCCTGCTTCTTTTCATATAATCAATGACACTTGAGGTTATTGCCTTACCCTTTACCAACAGTCTGAAATTTCTTTTTGTTAGATTTGAAAGATCTTTTCATTCTCTGCTTCTTGATTCCAGATGTATAAGTCCAGAAAAGTTTTAGACTATGTAAGAATTAATATACAACCATCAGTATTAAAGTCTAACTATACACTTGCTTTCCCGAGGAAGAAAAAAAGGGTTTTTTCCTAGTGTTGCTTGCTTATACAACAGTTCATGCTGAATTTGATGTCTCAAATAACACACTTGACAATTTTATTGTTGTCAATGATAAGAGAGTAGCTTGAATGAAACAAATGTCCTTTGCTGTCAAAGACAAGGGTATCTCATGTCCTGAATGCCATCACAGACAGGAAATTGCTTTTGCTGGTTTCAAACAGAGATTCAGGAAGGAAAAGGGAAAGACTTCTTGACAAACTACATTCCTTGAAAATTGTCCATCAATCAAACAGGGGAAAAATCCTTAGATTAGATGTTAACTCTTTTAACAGATATATACCATTGTGCCAAGTATATTCTCCATGCCAGAAAGCCCCTTGGATTATAATCACAAAGGACTATTCTGAGAAATTTAATGAGTTTCAGTTCGGTAGTCAATAGAGTCATAGTTAAACCTCATACAATAGAGGCATACACAAATCCAAACATTCACTTTTTTGTGAGACTTTAAATGCTATCAGAGAAAGAGACCAAGGACATGAATGAAAACAATAAAATCAAACAGATTTATGATTTTCTGCTTTTTTATACTGCCTTCACTCTTTACCTGCATCCCTAGTCTCCAGGCTGTCCTCAAACCCCTCCACCATCAGAACTCAACCTGAGTTGAGAAGAATCTCTGTTTGAAACCAGCAAAAGCAACTAGCTTCAGGAAGATCCAACCATCCAGTTATTATTCCCCTCCCTCTCTCCATTGTCTCCCTCCCTCTTCTTCTCCCCCACCCAAAATCCCTTTAGGCTTTTTGATTGTTCACACAGTTTGGACACCCCTATTCCTTTGAAAGAGATGGAAGACCACCAGGTCTTACTTTCTGTACTACCTCTATACCCTGCAGATCCCAGGGACTACTGAACTATTGCCTCACAGTAGTCAGTATTGGGACTTACCATCTGCCTTACCACCTATACTCTTACAACTTCCTGGACTCTCCATTGGCCTTGTACCTGAACTTTCTTTTATGTGTCGCTTTCCACAACTATCGTGTGAGCTCTTGGCACCAGGGTCACAAGGCTTTTTAAAGTTTATCCCCATTGCTTAGCACAGTGCTTGATAAGTACTTAATGGTAAACACTTAATAAATGCTTTTTCATTCATTCAATTATTCCAAATATGTATGTGTGTGTATATGTATGTGTGTATGTGTGTGTCATATGCACATCCATGGGGGTGTGTGATGAGTAAAGGGTCCAAATCGAAAAGCTTATATGAAGAAACACCAAGGAGGATAACGCTTAATTCAATCTCATATATTATTTTGATATATTCTATAGTAATCTCTCATTTATCCCTGCTCCCCAAAAAAGATTATTTACCTCCATTATTTCCACTACCACTAAAGCTTGCTATATAGGAGGATTACTTTCCAATTTCTTTTCCCTTACTGTCTGTATCATTGTCTTATTTATAAGAATTTTACTATTGCAAATGGATTCAGTATGTATTTGAGATAAAAGAACCTATATTCTTAACTGCCTTAAGGTTTTTTGTTTTTTTTAATCATAATCAAATGCATCGTACTACCTTACTGCTCAGAAGACTGCCAGGTTGTTAGTTACACAACTAAAAATATTACTACATATCTCTAAGTCGAAGAAGACTTATGAAACAAAGCTATGCCCAGGAGGAATTAGGGATGGGGGTGGAATTGTTACATGTAAGCTAAGAGCATAAAGTCATTAATCCAATGAAACCTAATACAGCAGCAAGTCATTTTGGAATTGCTATTCATTGCACAATAATAATAAACAACGCAGAAACAGAAAAAAAGGCATATCGATACCTTTTGTGAAATTTATAGTATAAAATCTAGGGGTATGTCTTGATCAGATTTAGGAAGCTATTGTATGTTCTGAGCTCCCTATCCAGCTGTGTTTGAGTGAGGTGTGAGATGAATTGGCTAACAAAGAGCCTATGCTTAAACTTGTAACTGAACTGGAAAAATATTGTCACTAATGGAAAAAAGGGCAAGGGCTTTACATCTTTCCCGTATTCCATCTCACTGTGAAGTCAATGGGGTGAGAAATATAGGCGAGTACAGAGCAGAGATTCATGGCTCAGAACTCACTGAGAAACAGTTTAAAATCTCAGAAAGAACCAAGAAGGCATCCATAGTCATTAATTATCTAAAAGCCACAATGAAAAGCATTGCATTGAGTCTACTATCCAACATACTGGTGGCATATAACCAGAGGGAGTATCATGTAGTACTTTGAGCTGGGATTTGGATGTCAGACAACATAGGCTCCCTTTCGAAATCTGTCGCTCCCATGCCGTGTAACCTTGAGAAAGTCAATTAATCTTTCTTAGCTTTCATTTCTACATATTGACAAATGGAGCTAATAGCTAGAGTGTGTAAAGCACACCTAGGCATGCAAGTCAATTTCTGTAGCTTCATAAACTACCCTGATGAACTCTATTTGCTGTCTTTCAATAACTTCCTGCAACTCATGGGGGCATTATTAAGTGATAATATTCCAATCAAAGTACAGATATTCTCGAAGTGTTGTTGGCTTGTTTTTTCACAGTAAGTTAAGAGGTGGATCTGGTTGCTATGGTTTAGGGAACTATAATTATATCAGATGATTCAAACACAAACTAAAAATAAGAGTTACCATTTTAAAGCAATGAAGTTTGCAAAGTGCTGTCCATACACAGTCTGATCTCAGCCTAACAACAACGCTGTGAGGTAGATACAACAGATATTACTATTCCCATCTTATAGATGAGAAAAGTCAAGGCTAAGGGAATTTAAGTGAATTACTCATGGCTCCTATGTGATCTGTACAAGTTCTAAAACTCCACTGCCACTGTCACTATTTTCTTTAGGGCTAAATATTGGTAACTGAGTGGAATTATCACTGCGCGTTTCAATGGTAATAACAGCTTGTAGGTATTCTGTATGATTATCCCACGATTGAGAGATATTACATACAAATGATACATATGTTCTACATTCAAAATGTGATGCACAAGTGTAAATAGTTTTATTTACTGTCTTAGATAGCCTGCTTGGCTGTTTAATGTGCATTTTAGTGCTTGAAAAGACATACAGTTTTAGCAATTGGGTAGCAAGTAATCTACAGATATTATGTCATCTTGCTTTGTTACATGTAAACTAGGTATAACAGGATGCTAATTGACTTAAAGTCAATTAGTTAATTTAGTTAAGAAAATGAATATTGAAGGGCTACTTATTATACTATCCCCAAAATTATTTAAAGATTAAGACCAAATTTTAAATAAAATAAAAAAAAATGTAGAAGTAAATTTTAGATTATTGCACATCAAATATAAGTAAAGATGCCATGTTTTTACATCATCATGGCTAGTCTTCATATAGAAACTAAATATTAAATGGAAATTACAAATACATTACAAGTTTATCACCTTGGTTTCTGCCAATTGAAAATATATGTTCAGTTCCCGTTGTCCGTTTAGAGACTGGGCAAATGAGACATGAAGAAAAGAGGAGCTCAAACTAATGACCAAAAGGTTGGTGGGATGAAAGATATACCACAATCTGCTAGCAAAATTAAGGAGGACTGGAAAGGATCGTATAGGTGAGGGGAAAAAAAAGAAAGTTGAATAAAGATCCACATGAATACGTTATGAACTGATAACTGTTAGCTGTGACTGAATCTACAAATGCACTTGGCTTCACCATCATGATGATCAAGTCAATTAAAATGTTAATAATCAAAAGTCATCACATAACTATTATTTAAGTTAAACAGACTATTTTCATGGACACAATCCTATACTCAGATAGGCTATATTACTCCCTTAGAAAAAATGTCTTACAATTTATATTCTCTGTTTAATTCTTAAATTATAAAAGTCTAATTATTGTAATCATGTGAACTTAAATTCAAAGACTTGCATTTTATTTTAAAGCAAGTATGTACCAAAGAAAACAGTACAAAGCAAAAGATAAGAGTTCTTATCAAAATCACAGTAATAAAGTAACTGAAGTAAAAGGAGTCTACACAGCAGAAATAATTAAAACAATAGAAAAAACTGAAAGCACAGTGTCTAGTCTCTGCAAATAAGTGAGAGATTGTGTTTGGCGATACAAGTGTAGTGAAATGAAAGGCTATCTGGAAGAAAAACAAAGAGCAATAATATTAAAAGAACATGGTCTCTATAGAGGAAAAAGCTCCATTGATCATGAAAACAGAACATGTAGAGTTGACTTAAGAATCACAGATTTACCAGGAAATCACTGCAAGTCAAAAAATCTGAATATTATAATGCAAGAAAAAGAAGAGCTTTCTAATAAAGAATACAAAGCATCAATCAAAAGAATCCAGATACCTCTGAAACATCCAACAAGACACATATGGATTAAATTTAATAATTCTGCAGAGAAATATCAAATTCTATAAGCAACCAGAAGAAAGATTTTCAAATATTGAGGAAAGAAAACTCAAATAACACAAAATTATTCCACACCCACAGTAAACCACAAAAGAGAATGAACAAATATATTCAAAGAAGCTTAAGATGCAATCCAGAAATGGCATACCCTGAAAACCTGAAAGTATTATGAAATATTATGGATAGAGGTATCAGAGTGGATAGAAAGCTGGAACTAAAGTTAGGAAAGCCTGAGTTCAAAGCTGTATGACCCCAGTCATTTAAGCTTTTCTGTCTCAGTTTCCTTATCTATAAAATTGAACTAATAGTAAGTAAATAGAACTTCCTCCCAAGGTTGTAGTGAGGATAAAATCAGATAATGTTTGTAAAGTACTTCACAAAACTTTGCAAATAAATGCTATCAATTATTACTGCATTATTATATGTAGCATTATTAATATCATATACATTCCTGAAAAAGACCAGATTATGTGATTGGTAAACACCTCAGATAATACAAAAACAGGAAAAGTAAATTAATAGAACAAGCAGTAAAGTCATAAAATAATGAAATAAATTACCCCACCTTTGGAGATGATTAAAGATAATTTGTTCCAAAGGCCATGAATGCAGCTGAAGCAGGTGCTGTGGAGAACTTAGTGTTGGTTAAATATCTAAGATGGTAAAGTCATCTACTGCATCCTGTAGTATGAAGGATCCATCTTTGATGTTTGACCACTTTCTAAGTGCTCTACCTTGCCTGCTTCAGCCACCTTCATGATCATTGAAACAAACTCTTCTCATCTGCCCATTTAACCAGACGAAGTCTTCATAAACTTGCAACAGACATTCCCCTAACATAACAATGGGCTTGAAACCTACTGGTTACCCTCAACTTGGTTTAGTCCATGGTTTTACTAGGGAGTGGCTACTCTGTATATTACAACTTCTTGGAGTCATAAGAAAGAGTTGAGTGAATTAAGGAGAAAACAAAGGAGGATGAGCAGCCCTGAAAAGTACTCAGCAAGCCCTTGCACCAAAGATGCTAGACCTCCTGAATCCCCTATGAAACCCCTTAGAGGTATGGTTTAGGAAATCCTAAGGAATAAGCAAAGATACTAAATTATATACTAGTGTCAGCAAAATTGTAGTCTATAAAATAAATTCACAAAAAACAAAAGTATTTATGTATGACAACAAACTTAAAAAGGCAATAATAGGAAGGCCAATTCCATTCAAAGTAACCACCAAATGAAATAACTTTGGGGAGGTAAAAGTTTGTGATAGTATTTCTATCAAATTTATTTGAAAAATCTGGCAGATTTAGGGAATGGAGTGGAATATGGAGAAGATAATGAGTTCTGTTTTGGAAATGCTGAGTTTGTAATTCCTGTGGGACATGGAATTTAAGGTGTTCAAAAGGTAGTATGTCATGAGGAAATGTAGCTCAGGAGAGAAACTAGAGCTGTAGATAGATGATAGATAGATAGATAGATAGATAGATAGATAGATAGATAGATAGATAGATAGATAGATAGATAGATAGTCATTGAATTCATAGCCCTGATGTCATCACTAAGTGAGATATTATAAATGGAAAAGAGAATTCAAGAGCCTCTTGGCAGACCTTCAACTTACATCGTTATTATAAGGGAGGATTCAAACACAGATCCTCCTGACTCTTATGTCCAAAACAATATACACTATGTCACAATTTTCATTTATAGACCCTTAATTCTTTTTTGTATTTATGATAGATCTTAAATCACTTTACACTATTAATATTTACTCCAATTCTTTACTGATTATCCAGCATTTACATAGCATTTCAAGTTTTGCTGACAACTTTACACAGGTTATTTCATTTTATCCTCACAACAACTCTGGGAGGTAAGTACTACTATTATCCCCATTTTATAGATAAGGAAACTGAACCAGACATAAGTTAAGTGACTTGCTCAGAATCACAGACCTAGTGTTTGACTGAAACTAAATTTGAACTCAGATCTTTTTGACTCCTGGCCCAATGTGCTATCTATCCATCATTTCATTTAACTCTTCTAGCTTTAAGACATTTTCAGTGCTAATATTCTAAAGGCCCAGTGTCCTCAGTTTTGATCATCTAAATAGCCTGATGACCCAAAATCAGCCTTATGAAACTGAGTTTAAATCATCTTTGGGTATAAATAACATTTTGTCACATTGCCAAGATTATAGTTTTCTTTTATCTTTCTTAAATACATTTTGGTTAGGTCTGGGATTGTATAGAACTTTTTCAGTTTTTCTTGATTGTGCATTAAGTCATCCATGTTATTTATATCTTTTCCAAAGAAATGGCTTGAACTGATTGACCTCTCAGAAATCTTCCCAGGTTTTTTCCTCTTTATTTATTTTACTTTACCTATACCATTGTTTTTTTTCAATTCTCATTGACCAACTTTAAACTCTGTATCCCTAAATTTTTTCTTTGTTCACAGTGTTAAAGACTGTTGTTCTAGGTTTAACAGGATTGTGAGAGAATATACTCTTCTTTAGGTTGTAAAATGTATTTGCTACATTCTGTGTTTGAAATGCTTATGTCATATTTGGGTATGGAGATGGAGGAGAAGGCACTGATTCCTATAAGAATATATAAAATACCTGAGAGTTGTGGGTGCTAATTAATGAGTAATTTTAATAATACCTAAGAAAGAAGCACAAGAATACATTGAAAACAGTACATCATCACCTAAGCAAATAACAAAAGATTAGTTATATGTTGCTTCAGTCAGTGGGCAATCTATAGATGTTATCCAGAAGGAAGAGGACAGGTACAAAAAACATCCAGTGTGTGAGGACCAAGAAGAAACAGAGCTAAAGAGGAAGCATAGCACGCTTTTTGGCAATACTAATGAACATCAGTTATGGAATCAAGTTAGTTCAAATCACTTGTTCCCCACCTTGGATATATATATATATATATATATATATATATATATGTATATATATATATATATATATATATGGTGGATAAAAGGGGAGAAAGAGTCAAAATAGGAAGCACAGGAACAAAGTTCAAATACAGTCAAAAGTCAAAGCCTAAGGATGAAAACAGTTTTAAAATTGCTTCAACAGAACTGGGCGTGATTATTCTTTCTTTTGAAAGAGCATCATAGCTTCACACCTGATACTTTACCTAGAGTAACATGTGGGACTTTACATTGTGAAGATTATTGAAATAGTACGTACTCTTCTTGGAAGAATGGTAATAAGCTAACAGAAATATTCTGAGTTGATGTCAACTGGTGTACAAAAACAATAAGGAAAAATGTTCTATCCATGTCAACAGAGCCTGTCACTATAAGCCATTTAGTTTCAAATTATTAGCATGTGCCCTATCATTAAATATTTCAGTGACATACAGGATACTTATCTAAAAGAGATATATTTGACAAGAGACAGATTGGAAATAAATGTGATTACACATTCTTTTGATTTCAGTTCTAGGCATCATGGTTTCATCATTTTTAGTTTTCAAATCAGGCATTTGGAAAGGGGTAGGATCTTCTAATTCATTGCATTTCAATTTATTTTCCTTGATTTCACAACAGCATAGAAAAATTAATACAATTATACTTCATTAAATGTTATTTACATAGAAGCATTTATTTCAGAACTAACTGAGCTAATTAAAAACAAATTTTAAAACCATACACACATATGCTAATAGTTTTAATTACTGCATTTGGATCTAAAATATTTGATATGTAGGGCTGTTAGAGCTGGATGTTAGACTTTTGAGATGATCTTGTGTCATGGTTTCATTTTACAGCTGAAGAAACCAAGACTCCGGTTTAGTGGCTTGCCCAGTCATTCAGTTAGTGAATACCAGCACCAGGACTCAAAACCTCATTCTTCTAACTCTAAGTCCAGGACCACACAACTGAAAGCAGACGTGGGAGAAATGGCTGACACATGAGCACAGGGAATCTTCAAAATAAATGTTAGTTTCAGGGAGCATGTCTTATAAGGCGATAAGATTTTTCAGCAAATCATCATTCTTCTAGACACTAAAAGATAATAATAACTACTTGAAACTTTTACTGGGTTCCCTTACAATTGTTTTTGTTACTATTAGCTTCGTTGCAGATTCTTTAGTTAAGTAGGTGATATGTTTTTAACAGCAAAAAGCAAAAAGTTTGAAGTTTCCTGTGGATCTGTAAGGTGCAAATATGGATATGTCTTTTGTGACCCCGCTTTGAAATATTTTTATTCTAGAATAGTAGGAAATAATTTACTATTACCTAATTTCATGCTACAGTCACTAGTTAGCACCTTAAGGCAAGAAAAACTGGTCAAGAAAATTCTTGAACTTCTCACACACACAGAAATCAAAATAAAATAATCAGTAAATGTGTTTTGAGCACATTCCACATGCAAGAAGACAAGAACTCTCTCATAATGCTCTGACAAACCAATGAACTGTTTCTATATAACACTATTATAGCATTGTACAGAAATTACATGAGTCAGATTAGGCTAAAGGGATTTTTTAGTCTGTTTTTGTTTTGGTTTTTTGGGGGTTTTTTAGGTTCTAGGAAACATATCCATAGTATGTATGCATTTCCATTAGTTAACATCATTGCATATTTGGTATTTAAATGGCTTAAGCTTTCCAAAACACTTAACATGTATTATTTCATTTGATCCTTACAAAAAGCCTGTGAACTAAGTATTACCAGCCTTATTATTCCTGTTCTATTAATGAACAAAACTAACACTGACATTAGATTAAGTGATCTGTCTGTAGTCATAGTGTCCATGTCAGGAGGAAGACTGTGTGGTTACCTGATCCAGCAATGTTACAAGTATTTCTCCCTGTGTCTCCTTTAGACCCAGGACTCAAAATTCTCTTAGCATCATAGTGAGTTAACAATAGAATGCTATATTTTCCAAATAGAATGCTAGGCCTAATTCCTGTAAGATACAGGAGAAAAGAAAACTCAGAGCAATTATTTAAAATGTAAGGAACTAAATGTAAAACAAAGTCAGGAAGCCTCAAAATCCTACTTCATTTACCTGCTAGCTATATAACACAGCAGCGGTCATTTAACTTAATTGTACCTCAATTACTTAATCTTAAAAATGAGGATGCTGGACTCCATGCCCTCCGAGGTCTCTTCCAGCTCTAGATTGATGATTGTATGACTGCTCAGAAATCAATTAATGAGCAAGTATTCATTAAGAACCTACTATGTGCAAAGTGCTGGGGATAAAAATAGCAATAAATGACCCAATCCCAACTCTCAAGCGTCTTACAGTCAATCAGAAAAAAAAAAAAAACCACATCTATATAAAGAATTACAAAGCAGTTAAAGGGGAAAAGGATCAGAAACTGCAGGATTCAGGAAGGACTCTGTTTAAAAAGGGTTGTTTAAGGTGCAGAGGAAAGAAAGTGAGGGATTCCATATCTAGGATGAAATACATTCTAGGATGGGGAATGTACTATTGATGAGATGGTGGAACTTGAATCCCCAAAAACACTAAGACAAGTCTCTGAAAAGAACTCAACTCTTTCCCCATAAAAAAATGTTCCCTTGTTGGCAGCCTGACTCTTTAATCCCCTTTCAAGACAAAAACAAGGATACTGACTCAAGGACTGTTTCCCAGGGTGCCTGCCCAAGGATCCCATCTCTGGTGCTTGCTGAAGGTCCATTCTTCTGGCAGCTAAGCAAACAAATAAACCAAAAAAAAAAAACCTTGTCTTTTCTCCCTAGATATCTGGTACACTCCCTAAACTTTCCCATCCATGACTCCCTGGAGTTTACATGAACCCTGAGATTGCCTAATTAGAACCCTTGGCATTTCTTTCCCATGCCACTTCTCTATATAACTCTAGATTTATCTCCATTAGATCCCAAGTTCTCAAAAGAAACTCTTCCCACTTCTATTAGCATCATTATAAACTGCCTCTTGGCTAAAAAATGATTGGAGTGTGGGAATTCATTCCAGGCAACTCTGCCTTAGAATTCTTGGGGTCCAGCACCCCACATCTCTTTGCTATTGTTTACTAAAAGGCTCAGAGAGAGAAGAGGAGTAAGGAACAAAGACAAGATCAATTTCTCTGAATTGAAACATATGGGAGAGGAAATATAATGTATTTTATATGCATTTATATATACATATATATATATATACTAATTTACTAATAGTATAATGATGCTAAAAAGATAGGATGGGCCAGATAATGAAGGGTTTTAAAGGTCAGATAAGGGAGTTTATGTTTGAATGTTGAGGCAAAAGGGAATCACTGACTAATGGAGTGATATAGTCAGATCTGTGTTTAAGGAAAATCACTTTGTAAGCTATGTGAAGGAAGTATTAGAGTAGGGAAAGATTTGAGGCAGGGAAACCAAGGTCATTGAAATAGTCTAGGAAAGAAGTGATAAGGACCGGGACTAGTGTGATTAGTGTGCCCATAAGTGAGACTGGAAGTGATGAAAATAAAAGACACGATGGAGAAAGAAACAAGAACTGGCAATTGCTAGGATACGCAGGGTAAGGGAGAGAGGAGTTGAGATTAATGGCAAGACTATGCACCTGGGACACTGCACAAATGATGGTGTCCTGTTTAGAAACAGAGAAAAAATAGGAGAGATAAAGAAGGATGATCATGTGTTCTTTTGAACATATTAAGTTTGAGATGTCTATGAGATACCTACTTTGAAACGTCCAAAAGGCAGTTTCTGATGCTGGTCTAAAGTTCAAGAGAGACAAGAACTGGTATGAACACACACACACACACACACACACACACACACACACACACACACACACCCCCAGGAAACAGCTTTATACAGCTAATTTACAGTATTTCATTGGGAGTCATTTGCATAAAGATATATGGTAATTTAACCCTTGGAAGATGATGTGGTCCCTGAGAGAGTAGATAGATAAGAAAGAGGGAGAAGGAGAAAAATTTGGGGTATATCCAAAGTTAGGAGTAAGATATGAATAAGTCAGCAAAGGAAACTGAAAAGTAGTATCAGACTGAAAGGAAAATAATATAATCCTCACTAAGTTATCATTGGAAGAAAAGAAGTGTTGTATGTGGACCAGGAAAAAGAATATTGGCTTGAGAGCTGGAAGACCCAATTTTAAGAAAAGTCGTGTAACTTTTGGGGCAATATACTGCGTAAAATCTTGAGTTTAATTTAGACTTTTTACCTGGAAAATAACATGACCTCTCGTCGTAGGTATCCTAAGCCAAAGAAAGTTAAACAGTAATCTGAAATCCAGAAAGATTGGCTACACAGATAGGAAGCAAGGGACCAGGATTTAAATCCAGTTCCTCTAACTCTAAGCCTACTATTCCTTCTAGTCGTTTTCCTCACAAAATGACAGATTAGGGTAGCATATAGTCGCTACTTATTTGGTCAAGTTTATAACCATCCGAAGAGGTAATGTGATCCATGGATGCCACTTAGGATTATCGTGAAAATATAGTATATACAATGACGAGAGACTTTTCTGTAACTTAAAAAATAGTTAGAAAGTGTGATACTATAGTTGTCAAAAACTGCGAACTGTGGTTTTCAAATTAAACATGAGGAGCCTCTACTAGGAATAAGTATACTGAAATTATCTAAATAAATCTAGAGTTTTAAAGAAATTATTTTAATGTCTTAGCATAAACACAGGTGAGTTGCTCTTTTTTTTTTTACCTATCGTTCAACAAATGTTTCAATGCCTATATTTAAGTTCAATACCTGTATTTCCGACTTTTTTGAACATCAAAAAGTAGTTTGATAAATATTAATATCTTTTGAGACATTTCAGAAAACATGCACAACAGTGTTATATAGGTAATCAAATACTCCATGGCCAAATGAATAAGTTAATTATAACAAGGTGCTAATGAGAACAAGATCCTCAATCTGATTTCCATCCAGACTGGTCAATTTGCTTTGTCTTATAAACCCTTCTAATCTTAACAGGTATCTCATAATCTTACAGATATATGTCACTGTCCAAAAGAGGATATGGAAAGATCAATGCAAAATTCATCACCAGAAAAAAATAATGTAGTACTGAGGGAGTGAAGAGTTTCAACTTCAAAGACAAAGGAGCATGCATTATTATTAAGCACCCAAATGAAAGTTTTTTTGAAGTAACAATTAGTAGTAGGTATATTTTCTAATGAGAACTTGTTTTAATCATAAACTTCAATACTGAAACAAATACAGAGAAAAAGCACATGGTGTACATAGCAGAATATGAGAGGATTCAAAATATGTAACAATAAATTTTCATTTCAAGGAAGACTGATAAATAATACACGTGTTGAGAATTGTCCATCTTTTCTTTGCTTCTTTGTGAACTTTCCTTTGTTCTCTGCTGTGTGCTTTTTTACTTTGCTTTTCCCCTTCCCCCAAGACTGCAATAAAGTTTGGATATGTTTCTCTATAGCTATAGATATGTGCATACACATATACATATATATAGGGAGAGAGACATATACTTTTCCAAACATATTTTACTCCTGATATTTGTTTTCATATTTGTGCATATCTCTTGTTTCCTATCCCTCCTGCCTCTTCTGCTTTGCTTCTGCCCACTGCCTTGCCCTGATATTACTTGTCTACCCCATCTCTTAGGGACCCTCCCCAATCCTTCCATTCCCATAAATCTAAACACTGTTCTATACCCCTCCCTTCTACCTATTCTTTCATTTTCCTCTCTAAAGATTCTTCCCTTGTCTTCTCCCCACTCCCTATGTCCCTACCATTTTATTTCTTCTGAATTTAGAAGACTTGAATACTCATATATATACACTATATATATATATATATATATATATATATATACACATATATATGTCTTGTTCCCTCTTAAACCATTCCTGAAGAAAGTAGGTTATCAGAACTACCAGCCCTCCTTCCTCATCCAATATTCTGTATCCATTTTTCCTCTTGTACCTCATTTGTATAAAATACTCTTTTTACCTGTTCCTAAATGGTTTTACTTTCTAAATTCATATCATAGTCAGGTTTACCCCAATTTTTCTTATGAGCTGCCCAATTATTAATAAGAATCTTAGACATACATTTTACATATATAAAGCAGTCTATCTTTATGAATCCCTTATAATTGTTCTTTGGCATGTACCTTCTATTTTTCTTGGTTCTTGTACGTCAAATCTTCTATTAAATTCAAGATTTTTATTCAACAAAGTCTCAAAAGTCTGAGAGTTTATCAAATGTCCATTTTTTTTTCATTCAGGATAATAATACTTTGCAGAGTGTGATATTTTCAGTTCTTTAGTTCTTAGATATATTTTGTTCCAAGACCTGCAATCCTTTAATATTTATGCTTCTAGGTCTTGTGTAATTTTAAGTGTGACACCATTATATTTAAATTATTTTAATCTGGATACTTTTAATATTTTATCCTTTAACTGGAAGTTTCAGAATTTGTCTATGATATTCCCATGAGTTTGCCTCACAGGATCTCTTTTAAGTGTTGGTTGATGATTTTTTCTATTTCTACTTTTTCCCCTTGTTTAATGTTTCAGGATAATTTTCTTAAATTATTTCTTGTATTAATGTATCAAGATTCTTTTTTTATCATAACTTTCAGTTAGTCTGATTTCTGTATTTTCTCTTCTTGATCTATTCTCCAAATTTGTTGTTTTTCTTATAAGATGTTTCACTTTCTCTTCTATTTTTTCATTATTCACATTTTGTTTAATTATTTCTTGATTTCTTGTAATTTTGCTGACTTCACTTTGCCTAATTCTAATTTTCAAGGTGTCGTTTTCTTCCTTAAGACTCTGGATCTCCTTTCCTTTTCTAACTGGTTGACTTCCATAATCTTGTTTTCCTTTGATTATTCTTATTTTTTTTTTAAATTAGTTTTTCCTCCATCTTTGCCTTTTGATTTTTAAAGTCTTTTTTCATAACTTCTATGAACTCTTTTTGGGCAGGTGACCATTTGATATTACTCTGTGGGGATTTCTTTACCAGAACAGGAGTTAGGAGGACCTGATTTCAAATCTCACCTCAGACACTTGACACTCACTAGCTGTGTGACCTTGGGCAAGTCACTAAACCCCAATTGCCTCATCCTGGGTCATCTCCAGTCATCCTGAGGAATATCTGGTCACTGGATTCAGATGGCTCTGGAGAAGTGAGGCTGGTGACCAGCACAGCCCTCCCTCACTCAAAACAAAGTCAAATGCAAGTTATGTCATTATTTCTCTGATGGCAAGGTCTTCTTCAGCAACAGAGGATGAACACAACACTTCAATATCCTCCTCTGAAGAAGACCCCCAGTCATCTTTCTTCCCAAATAGCTTTCTACAGTTGGATTCTTTCTCCTTTGCCTGTGCATTTTTTCTGGTAATAGCTTATTCCCTGTAATCTCCTCTAGCCTTCGGGTATGGATAATGGTGCTCCTAGCCTCAGATCTGCAGCTCTCCCCTTTAGTCTGGAACCAAAGCCAAATCTCCAGCCTTCTGTAAGTGCCTGCAGCCAGGATCTTTCCATCCCAGGGCTTCCTCACTCAACCAGCGGGTGCTGGCTCCTTCTCAAAGCCACTGCTTGGCAGCACAGCTGGCTCTGGTGTTCCCCCTGGCTCAAACACCCAATTCCCCTCACTATCCCAGAGAGAAAACGTTCCTGGGGCTGGGGCCCAGGCAGCCTCTCAAGCCAACGAACCCCAGGATCTGCTGTTTGTTGTTTAAGCAGCTTGTGGCTTGTGGTTCAAACAAGCCTAGCCTGGAGGTGTTTACAAACCAAACCTGGTCCTGGGATTTTTCTAAGGATTTTCTGAAACTGTCACAGGAAGACCCCTGTTGTGCCCCTAGTCTTACCTATCCCCACCCATACTTTGTTCGCCCTCAGGTGCCATTTTAACCCTTTTGTGGGGAAAGTCTTGAGAGCTTGGCATTTTCTGATCTACTCTGCCATCTTCCCAGAATCCTCTCCTCTAATGAGAACTTTTAAACATTATTCAAATCCCTACCTAATACTCAAATGCTGTATTTTAAAGTATATACAATTTAACTAAATTTCAGATATCTAAAAAATGCTTATAAAACAACATCTTTTTTTTATTTTATTAAGGAGATAATAGATTTTTTTAAAATCATTCATTTATTCATTTTAATAGCAATATACCAATCTGTCAGGAAAGTACATAAGAAGTATGATAGATGAAGACACCTTTCTAATTAAATTGTATTCATTTAACAAGTATTTTTAGAGAGCTTAATATGTATTGTAAGACACTGGGGAAAAGAAATACCAGAAACAGAAAAACAGAAAAATATGAATCTCATAGCTTTCTTTCCTTTTTTTTAAAACATTTTTTTCTTTCAAACTTCCCTTCCCAACACTCATAATAAAGTGGAATTTTATTCCCACTTAACAGATAGGGCAACTGATTTGCAGAAAAATTAAGTAACTATTCCAAGGTCATACACTCAATGAAAAAGCTGAGAAGACATATCATCTATTTCATCTTCATATTCCATAGCTAAATAAAATCCAACAGCCAAGTAAGAAACTCCTCAAAGAAATTACTCTAGAGCTGGGACTGCTGAGTGCACAGAGGTTAAAAACAACCTAATGGAAAAAGATTTAACTTTTTTCCAATAATACAGAGACAAGAATTGATTTTTTTTTTCTCACTAAGGGAAGATGGCTAGAAGATAGAAAAGTAATACATGAATGGCAAATTTCTCACACTACTATCCAGTATCACTTAATTCTGCTTAACTTCAATACCTACCAGACTAATCCAAAAAGACTTCTAGCAATAAGAATATTATGAGAATAGATAGATAAAGGACAACTGATTTATAAGATAAATTAAGAACTCTCCAGAGAAAGGACAAAAATTGGAACTAAGGGGAATTAGGCTATCATCTACAAAAAGAAAAAAAATTAATTTTTTAATAGAGACATACATATTTAACTTGGCATCGTAACATACAAAAACCATTATCCTAATTATTTTTTACAACTTGTTTAATTTTAGAACTCCTATAGAATATTCATTTTCTATATTTTACCTCAGAACTCAAAAATGGAAAAAAAAGATACATTGTTCTGAGAATTACTTAGTTTAAAGAATTGTGAATATGATTTTCTTAATTTATTTTATTTTGAATTTTAAAAATAAAGCAAATATTTCTATATAGCATAGTAGAATAGGAAAAAAAGATTGCATGTGAAACTGCAAATCTATTTTATACAACTTGCTAATTCTTTTAAATATATAATAAAGTTATCATGTAACTTTTTTCCCCTTTTTTCATGGCTATCGTTAGAAACAAATACGTATATACATGTAAAATCATTCTATACATACTTCTATTTATCAGTTCTTTCCCTGGATACAGATAAAGTTTTCCTTCATATGTCCTTTGCAGTGAATTTGGGTATTTATAATAGTTAAAGTGACTTAGTTACTCAAAAGCTATTCTTAAAACAATATTGCTTTTATTGTATAGAACATGCTCTTGGATCTGCTCATTTTGCTTTTCATTATTTCATGCAATTCTAACTATATTTTTCTAAAATCATCAAATTCATCATTTCTTATAGCACAGTAGTATTCTATCACAGTCATATAACACAGCTTGCTCAGATGCCCAGTTGATGGGCATACCTGAAATTTCTGGTTCTCTGCCACCACAAAGAGAGTTGCGATATTTTAAAACATATAGGTTCTTTTCCTTTCCTCCTGATCATCTTGAAAATAGACCTAGTAGTAGTATTTCTGGGTCAGAGGGCATAGGCAGTTTAACAACTCTTGGGAATAATTTCAGATTGTTCTCCAAAATAGTTGCATCAATTCATAGTTCCATGAACAGTGAATTAGTATTCCAATTATTTCACATTCCCTCCAACATTTTGTTGCTTTCCTATTTACACTTTTTAACCAATCTGATAGGCATAAAGTAATATCTCAAGGTTGTTTTAATTTTCATTTCTCTAATCAATAATCAATTAGAATATTTTTATATAACTATATATTGTTTTGACTTCTTCATTGTAAAACTGCCTGTTCATATCTTTTGACTATTTATCAACTAGAGAATGAGTCATATATCTTTGACAAAATTTTATATATTTGAGAGATGAGACTTTTATCTGAGAAACTGTCCACAATTTTCTCCCTCAATTTTCTGCTTTCCTTCTGATTTTGGCTACATTTGTTTTATTTGTACAAATACTTTTTAACTTAATGTAATTAAAATTATTCATTTTATACCTTATACTACTCTCTTGTCTTGGTAAATGGTGTAAGTCTATTTCCAATTTCTACTATACTGCTTTGCTGATTTCCCAACAATTTTTACCAAACAATGAATTCTTTTCCCAAAAATTTGTCTTTAAACTTGTCAAACACAATGTTACTATAATCATTTGCTGATGTAGATTTTATGTCTGCTCTGGTCCACTGATCTATCTTTCTATTTATTAGAATATGATTTTAATGTTTAAAGCTTAATGTTGACAAAAATGGAAATTTAAAAAATGGAGTGATATATTGACTTTTTCACATCATCAATTTTATATTAATAATTTTTGCTCAAAAACATGTCAAAACTTAATTAAAAAGGCAAAATTTCAAGTGATATATGTATTTATTGAAATATGTTAATAGTGTGAAAGCCTTTAAGGCTAGCAGAAAATAAATCATTATTGTCATTAGTAGTTTAAACAAATCCTAACATTGATTATATATTCTTTGATATTTAAATGCAACCAAATCAGTATATGCCTCTATCAAAAAGCTAGCATTTGACTAAAACAAAACAGTGAAGCACTGTACTTAAAGATAGGCACTGAAATATTTGTGGAATAAATGAATGATAGCTATGAGATATTCAAGGAGTCTCTGTTCATGCTAAAACACTATAGTCATTTCTTTAAGATTCTATATTTGATGAGACATATTAGTTTACATCTCCCTGGAAAAGACTCTTCAAACTTGAAACCTAGTAGAAAATTAAATTCAACAAACATTTATTAAGCATCAAATATATTCTTACATTTAGACACATATACACATATATGTGTCTATATGTATACACATATAAATGCAACACATACACACAAAAATTATATACCCTGTCTGGGGAGCCTCACTTTCAAAATTATTTTGTCAAAAGAGTGATAGAAGACAAAGGGCCCTCAAAATGATACCCTTCTTACTGATTTTTGACTAGATGGCATCTAATGGTACATGATGTTATGATCCATGATATTCTATGACACCAAAAAAAGTGTTTTGCCCTAGTCTAGAAAATGGTGGGTGTTAAGTAAGCTGTGGAAGTACAAGCCCACTGATTAACTATTATTGGAGCTATGAAATGATCCAACAATTCTGAAAAATAATTTGAACGTATATCCAAAAAGTTAGCTAATTATGCTTTCTACTACTGGTCCTGAAACTCCAAAAAAATTAAAAATAGAGGGAAAAGACCTATATGTATAAAAATATTCATACCTACAAGCTTGTAATGGTAAACACCTGGAAACAAAATATACTATGGACTGGGTGAATAAATAATGGTATATGAACTTAATGGAATAGTATTATGGTAAAATATATGATGAAAGGTACATAAAGGTGTAAAGGTAAATCTATATTCAGAGAAACCTGGAAATCTTCATGTCAACTGATAAAGAGTGAAGTGAGAAAAACTTGGAGAACAATTTATGGAACTACAATAATATGAAAGAAAAAAATGAAAGACTTAAGAACGGTGAAGAAGGCAATGTGAAACAAAGATATCTAAAGAGTGATGATGAGCCAGGCTTCTTACTGCTTAATAGAAAGGTGATAAACAAGAGGTGCAGAACAAAATATACATTTTCAGACAAAACTAATGTACTGATTTGGTTTTTTTAGTTGTACTTATCTGTTACAAGGGGAGAATTTTATTGTGGGGTGTCAGAGAACCAACATTGTGGGTAAGAGTGACAGTATTGGTGCTCTCCCTCAAAAAAAGGAAAAAGGGTCAAAGATTTATTTTTTTTAAGCACACAGAAGAGGATAAAATTGGAATGAACACAAACTGGTCAGTGCTGGTTCTATGGTGAGAAATTTAACAAATGCTTTAACACTAGAAGGAGCTGTACCAAGTCAGTGCATTTTATTATCCGTAAAGCAAATAAAATACAAATTTATTTCAAAGTAAAATTCTATTATCTGTTTATTCATATTTAAAATACATTTTCAAAAATAAATTATAATAAATGATGGTAAAATTATTTTTAAAATCTTATGTCAATTAATGTGCCTGTTCTTTTTAGCACACAAGCTATACATGTTTCACACTTCTAGTTCCAATCCTTTTTATCTTTCTATTTTCCAGCTTATATTGAAATTTTAGTCGTTTAAATCAGCCAACAAGAATTTGCTGTTTCCTTTTTCAGGTACTGTGTTAAATGCTGAGATTGTGTTGTTTTCTTTTAAAGCAAAAATAGTCCCTTGCATTAAGGCAGTAATATTCTAAAAAGTGCATTTGTTGAGATTTGTTAAATTTGTGTTTTAGAAAAAGTAAATGGGAAACAAAAAGAATAAATGTATAGGAAAGATCAAACAAATAGAAAAAAAAGGCTAAAGAGATTTAGGGAGGAAGGAATTATGTGTTTCCATCTACAACTCTGCTTGACTTGAACTTCAGGAACATGATACCTCCAACCCTGATCCTTCGGTGCCCTCTTCTTTGTATGCTATCTTCCCCTATTAGATTGTAAACTTTTTAAGGGCAGGGACAGTCTTTTTCTTATTTATATCCCCTGTGCTTAGGGCACTGCTTGGCACATAGTAGGCATTTAATAAATATTTACTGAATAGAATATTGAATCGACAACATGACCCTGGAGTAGTCACCTAATCTCTGTTTATCTAATTTCCTCAACTGTGAAATGGAGATAATAGCACCTCCTCTTTCAGAGTTGCTGTGAGGGGGAGGAGCCAAGATGGCGGAGTAGAAAGAATCACATATGCTAGCTCCAAACCCACAACCCATAAATTTCCTGTAAAAAAGAACTCCCCACAAATTCTGGAGCAGTGGAAGCCACACAGCAATGCAGTGGAGGAGATTTCCGTTGCAGAGAGCCCTGAAAAACTGGCACCAAAGGTCGATCACGCACAGGACATTGGAGCCCAGGCCTGCAGATCTGAGCAGGCTTCAAGGACGGAACCTCCGGTGGCTGCGAAGGTCCCTCCACCCACAAGCACTACAGGTCAGTGAGAGAGACTTCTGGGCTGGCTGACAGGGGAGCGGGGTGTCTCCATAATTCAGGTCCCCTCAGGAGGCAGCAACAGAGACAGGGACAGCAGCAAACCCAGGCTCCCCAAGCAGACAGGAGCTCCGCTCCATTACTGAAGGTCTCTGCATAAACCCCCTGAGGGAACTGAGCCTGGCAGGTGGCCCTGCCCCGACCTGAGCACCAGAACTTAAGCTCACATTGAATAGCAGCCCTGCCCACTGTGGAAACCACTGAGGCTGGGGAGCAGCATTTGAATCTCAGACCCCAAGCACTAGCTGGGCGGATCTAGGTGGGGGTGGAGAGGAATCTTAGAAGTCAAGAAACTGGCTGGGAAAATGCCCAGAAAAGGGAAGAAAAATAAGACCATAGAGAGCTACTTTCTTGGGGAAGAGATGTTTTTTCCTCCTTTCATTTCTGATGAAGAAGTACAATGCTTGCCATCTGAGAAAGATGTGGAGGTCGGGGCCTCTGTATCCCAGACATCCTAGGGGGATGTCCGGTGGGCTCAGGCCTTGGAAGAGCTCAAAAAGGATTTTGAAAATCAAGTTAGATAGGTGGAGGAAAAACTGGGAAGAGAAATGAGAGAGATGCAAGAAAAGTATGAAAAACTGGTCAACACCTTGGTAAAGGAGACCCAAAAAAATGTTGAAGAAAATAACACCTTGAAAAATAGGCTAACTCAATTGGCAAAAGAGGTTCAAAAAGCCAATGAGGAGAAGAATGCTTTCAAAAGCAGAATTAGCCAAATGGAAAAAGAGGTTCAAAAGATCACTGAAGAGAATAGTTCTCTCAAAATTAGAATGGAACAGATGGAGGCTAATGACTTTATGAGAAACCAAGAAATCACCAAAAAAAACCAAAAGAATGAAAAAATAGAAGAGAATGTGAAATATCTCATTGGAAAAACAACTGACCTGGAAAATAGATCCAGGAGAGACAATTTAAAAATTATGGGACTACCTTAAAGCCATGATCAAAAAAAGAGCATAGACATCATCTTTCATGAAATTATCAAGGAAAACTGCCCTGAGATTCTAGAACCAGAGGGCAAAATAAATATTGAAGGAATCCATCAATCACCGCCTGAAAGAGATTCAAAAAGAGAAACTCCTAGGAACGTTGTGGCCAAATTCCAGAATTCCCAGATCAAGGAGAAAATATTGCAAGCAGCCAGAAAGAAACAATTCCAGTACTGTGGAAATACAATCAGGATAACACAAGATCTAGCAGCTTCTACATTAAGGGATCGAAGGGTGTGGAATAGGATATTCCAGAAGTCAAAGGAACTAGGACTCAAACCAAGAATCACCTACCCAGCAAAACTGAGTATAATACTTCAGGGGAAAATTTGGTCTTTCAATGAAATAGAGGACTTCCAAGCATTCTTGATGAAAAGACCAGAGCTGAAAAGAAAATTTGACTTTCAAACACAAGAATGAGAAGAAGTATGAGAAAGCAAACAGCAAAGAGAAGTCATAAGGGATTTACCAAAGGTGAACTGTTTACATTCCTACATGTAAAGACAATATTTGTAACTCTTAAGACTTTTCAGTATCTGGGTAGTTGGTGGGACTACACACACACATACACACATGCACACACATATACACACGTGTGCATGCATACATATACACACAAGCATGCACACACAGAGTCAGAGAGCACAGAGTGAATTGAATAGGATGGGACCATATCTTAAAAGAAATTAAGGTAAATGGTGAGAGAGAAATGTAGTGGGAGGAGAGAGGGTGAAATGAAATGGGGTAAATTATCTCTCATTCAAGAGGCAAGCAGGAGACTTTTTAGTGGAGGGAAAAAGAGGAGAGCTGAGAAAAAAAACATGAAGTTTACCCTCATCACATTCGACTAAAGAAAGGAATAAAATGCACACTCATTTTGGTATGAAAACCTATCTTACAATACAGGAAAGTGGGGGAGAAGGGGATAAGCAGGGTGGGGGGGGAAGATGGAAGGGAGGGGCAGTGGGAGGAGGGAGCAATATGAAGTCAACACTCTTGGGGAGGGCCAGGAGCAAAAGAAAGAACAGAAACAGTGCGGGGCAGAATGGGAGGGAGGGAAATATAGTTAGTTTCACACAACATGACTATTATGGAAGTCATTTGCAAAGCTACACAGATATGGCCCATATTGAATTGCCTGCCTTCCCAAAGGGAATGTGTGGGGAGGGAGGGATGGGGAGAATTTGGAACTCAAAGTTTTAGGAACAACTGTTGAGTATTGTTCTTGCTACTAGGAAATAAGAAATAGAGGTAACGGGGAATAGAAAGTTATCTGGCCCTACAGGACAAAAGAGAAGATGGGGACAAGAGAAGGGAGGGATGATAGAAGAGAGGGCAGATTGGTGATAGGGGAAATTTGAATGCTTGGTGTTTTGGGGTGGGGGGAGGGGACAAAAGAGGAGAAAATTTGGAACCCAAAATTTTGTGAAAATGAATGTAAAAAGTTTAATAAATAAATTTATAAAAAAAAAAAAAGAGTTGCTGTGAGCATCAAACACAAAGCAGCACCATACAGGGGTTGTAACAGGAACTTAATAAAATGTTTGTTACCTCTTCCCCTCCTTTGTACGCAAATATAAAGATGTGAGAAAGAACAAGTTAAAATCAGGGAACTGATACAAGTTCAATTTGGCTGGGATGTAGGAAGAGACGTAATAAATTAGAACCAGATTGTAAGGGGCCTTGAATGCCAAGCAAAGTTACAGTTTTGGCAACAAAAAAATAACAGCACATTTAGATGGTATTGTTAAAGTTTACAAAGCACTTTCCTTATGATTATATTGTTGATTAAGCAGGTTGGACACTTTTTTAGGGATTATACAGCAAATAAATTTGATGGTAAATATTGAGCCTGAGACTCAAGATATAACTTTCTGACATCAAAACCTCTACTGTCTTTATTATACAGACATGACAGGATAATACAAGCTACAATTTATCACTATTAATTCACTATTCAGTTTCTAGAGTTCTATAAGAAGCTAACATATTTAAATATCACAATACTTTTTTTTATACCTTAAAAAACTTTAAGTTAAATAGCTCCATCCTCAAAGCTATAGATAATTTCCTGAAATAAATCTAATAGATTCATTTTGACCTTGGAGAATATATTAGACAAAAGTTGTTTCATAAATCTCTAGGTATGATAACAACCAAATTAAACAAGCCCCCAGTCATGATTAGAAATAAGGCCATCAAGAAACACAAAGAAAGATTTAATAATTCCAGTGCATTTATTCGTATAACAAGATTCCCAACCTTGAACTGATTACATGACATGGAAAAATAAGGGAAATTTCCTATTCTCTTCTTCCCCTAGGATAGAATATTAACCGACACTCTTGAGATTAAACTGTGTTTTACAAACACCTGTGTAATTCACTTTATTTGAATGGATTGATGGTACAATGTTTAAATTATTCAGTCACAAAGATTCACCAATTCCTTCCGGCTTTCCTCAGAACGATTTGTTTTGGTTTTTTTCTTTAAGTGTTTATTCAGATGACATCACAAATTTTTATTTTATCTTCCAATCAAGATAGATAAATCAGTATACAGGAAATAATAATTGTAATCTGGATATACCTACAGTTCCAAGAAATTTAAAATTATTCACATGAGATACCAATTATAATGAGGTGACAAAAAAGCAGAAAAATCTTAGAAAAATCATGTTTTCAAGAAGCAGCTACTCTAGGTCTTGAAAGAAGATGAAGTTTATGTATTAAAAATGAAAGGGTCCTGAGAAAATTTATTTGTAGGTTAAAAAGATTTAGCAAGAAACACATGAGAATCTTTTACCTTACCTTCTGCTATCTCAAGAACAAAGCTAAATTCTTTAAGTATTTTAAATATATCATCTTGTGATTTTACATATTCTGGAAGAATTATTTTCTTCCTTCCAAGAATTCATGAGGTATGAAATAAAAAAGGGGAGGAGAGATAAAATTCTTCAAGACATTGTTTGCTCTCATTAACTTTCAGTTGAATATATGTTCTGTTGATGACATAGTCCTACATTACATAACAACTCTAACCTTACCTTGAAATCTCTAGTAGGAATATGCAATTTTGAGGGAAATAAGAAAAAAAATTAATCCTTTTCCATGGAAAAAATGGCTTTATTTAAGAATATTTTAATAATGCCTTCTATGAGAAGGGTTATTTCTGATTATTGCAACACAGTGATTCTGTTATGAAGCTACCGTTATTCAATAGATGAATTCATAAAACACTCAGTGAAAGGTAGCATGACATATCTAGCAAATTAACTAGCATTTATTAAGTGCATACTAATGCTATACATGCATGTAGGTGGTTACTATCCCCCTAACACTACCCTTAATCATCTTAACTTCTAAATCCTCCACAGCTTCCGTCCTTCCCTATACTTTTCCCATCTTGACTAGCAATACTCTCCTTTCTTCCCAGTACTGAGTCCTTGGTAAACTATTGCAATTCTTTACTATTTTCTGGTCTCAAATCATTTGATCATTTTTTCTACCACCAATAATGCCCTAGTCAAACCCCAATTCTGGATCTATCTCCATCATTCCTATTCAAATACTACTGAATGGAACTTTGAGAAAATCACAAAATTGTGCAATTTGAGTCCACTACAAATATTATGGAACTCAACACTGTCTTTGTTGCAGCAAGGCTGCTGTTTTTTCTTTCTTTTTCTTTGTTGTTGTGTTTGTCCTTCATTATTGAAGAGGACCATGACATCCATAAATGACTTGACAAGAGTTGCAGTTGACTTTGATTTGAGGGAGGAAGAGAAGGCAGTCCCTTTAGAGATCCCTATTCAATACAGAGGCTAATACAAACCATTTTTAATTCTTCTTTAAGCTCTGAGGCCATTCACCAAGAAGTCTTCTCCTTATCATGCATTATTTAGATGTATTCACCAATTATCTCCTTCACCCCTATATCAGATGAAGAGACGGCCAAGACCAAGCTCTATCAATGTGCCTTTAATCCCTTCCCCTCCCATGTTCTCCAGCACTTTGTTCAATTTCTCATCCCTACTCTTTTTCTAATCTACAATCTCTCCCTACCTCGTGGCTCATTTACTGCTACCTACAACCCCACCCACATTTTCCCTATTCCCACTGGAGGTCATCTCTCTTTCCTTCCACTAATATTCTTGCTAAAGTAAGTCATGAGTTATGAAGCCCCTGCAAAGTCATCTAGTAAGCCCTATGCAATCCAGCTGGCTTTTGACCTATTTATTTAACTGAAATTGTCCTCTCCAAGATTGCTTATAATCTCTTTACTGCTATCTCTAATGTCCATCTGTCAATCTTCATTCTTCTTGACATTGTGAATGCTATTACCTCCTTGATGCTCATTAGGTTTTTGTGACACTGGTTTCTTCTCTTCTCCTCTGACCATGACTGCTCTTTGTCAGCCTCCGTTGGGGGATTTTTATTTGTTTCATAACCACTAACAGTGGATGTCTGTCAAGTCTCTTTCTTGGACCTTTGTCCTCTTCTCCTCCTATGCTATCCAACTCAGAGATCTCATCAGGTCTTGTGGGTTCAAATCACCTCCTTCCAGATGATTACCAAATCTATACGTCTAGTCCTAGTCTCCTTCCTGAACCCTACTCCCAAACTTTTGTTGTGTAGTGTTTTCAATCATGTCCAACTCTCCGTGACTCTATTTGGGGTTTTCTTGTCAAAGGTAGTGGAATAGTCTGCCATTTCCTTCTCAAGTTCATTTTACAAATGAGGAAACTGAGAAAACCAGGGTTAAGTGACTTTCCCAGGGTCACACAGCTACTAAGTGTCTGGATTTTAACTCAGGTCTTCCTGATTCCAGGTCCAGTATTCTATCTACTGTACCACCTAGCTACTCGTCCCCACACCACCAACTGCTTACTGGATACCTTGAAATGGGTATCTTGCATCTCAAACTCAATCTCAAAAAATAACATTATCTTTCTCTAAAAACTACCCTTTATAGCACTATTAAGGGCATCATTATCCTTCTACTTACCCAGGACTACCAACAATCTAGTGTCATCTTAGTCTCCTGCCTTGTACTTAGCCCATATATTAAACTTATGGTCAAATTTTGCCATTTTTTACCTACATATCTTTTATTTATATACCCAAATATGAAAGATGTGTGTGTATGTGTGTGTGAATACTTAGAAACATATACATATGTATGGATATGCATGTATATATACATGCATACATATATGTATATGTATATATGTATTGCATGTTTATGTGTGTGTATAGTTGTGTTTACAAAGGTTCGAGAGACATACTTTCTAGGTAATTTAATCATTTTTTATTAATAATTCCAGTTTTTAAATAAATGGGTGATCATTTGGCCATCTCTCCTGGATTGAAGACAATCATGACTTGAAGCGGGAGAGGAGGGTCTCACAAACTTGGATGCCAATTGGATGAGGGGTGTTCCTGAGGATGGCAATTAACTCTGATTGATTAGCTATTAATGGTAGAATGAATATTACAATGAGGGACTGGACCTGAACTGTGATTATATCATTTATTTCCAAGTTACTCCCATCCTTGGACAGTCTCTTCAAAGAATTTATCCCCACCCAAACCTGAGTAGAGCGTAATGGCTACTTTATCTGGGTGGGGTCTGGATAGAGGAGAAGGTTAGCTCAATGAGGACAAAAGAAAAAGAGGGAAATATGAATCTCTCCAAATCATTGGTTATTAATAATCAGTTCTCTTTCTCTCTGCATATATGCATTTATATGTATATGTGTATGTAATATGTATTCCACAGCCACCTGCACCTTGGTATAGACCCTAATCACCACTTGTGTGGACAACAGCAATAACCAAATTGAACTCCTTACCTCAAATCTCTTCCCACTCCATTTTATCTTCCACTCATGTCTAAACGATTTTCCTGGAGCGCATATCGACCCCTTGTCACCCTACTTCCCTCTCAGTAAATGGCTTCCTATAATCTCCAGGATTATATAGAAAGCCTTTGCTGTACATTTAAAGTCTTCCAAATATGACTCTTCCCTACATTTCCAGGTTTCTTGTATTTTACTTCCTTCACACACTCTGCGATTCAATATGCCATCTCCTCTCTCTGTGCTTTTACTGTAGTACTTCCCCATGCCTGCAGTGTTTCCCCTTATCCTCTTTAACTCTTAGCTTCTCTTATTTCCTTCAAGAGTCTTCTAAAATTTCTCCTCCTACAGGATGCCTATTTTTATGTTAATACATTCCTTCAATTATACATGGTGACATGGTATATGGTAATATACAGTATATAATATGTGGTATGCATGGTAATATATGCAGAGGCAGCTGGTAGAAGGTCCATTGCTCACACAAAAACTGATTGAAGTTTTATATGGCCAGAGGAGATGATTCCCCAGAAATTCAAGGATGCTTCCATTGTCCATCTCTATAAAGGTAAAAGGAAATAAATTGTCCTGTGACTACCTCAGGAGGGTCCCTCTCTTACTCGTTGCTGGTAAAATTCTTTCCAGAATCTTCTTTAATAAGCTGATCCTTCCCCTGGAAGTTGACCATCTACCTGAGAGCCAGTGTGGCTTCAGCCAGGGCTGGGAGGCACCTATGTGAGCAGGAAGAGCTGAATTAAAATCCAATCTCTTTCTGCTTCGATATCTTCAACTCTAAAATGGAGATGATAATAGCAGTTACTTTCTAGGCCTGTTGTGAGAAGAAAATGAAATATTTGAAAAGTACAATATTTCTATCATGATTGTATGGATATTTGCACATTCTTTTCTATTAGAATGTGAGCTGTTTGAGAGCAAATGTTTGACTTTCTTTATATACCTAGGTTTTGGTTTGGTTTGGTTTTTGTCCATTCTTGAAGAAGACCAACATGACATCACTATGCTAGAGTCAAGTTTCAGTGTGTCCAAATGTAGCTGATTCAACAAGCATGAGCTAAGAATGTTCTACCACAGGTAGGGCACAAATAGTCCCTGTGAAAATTTGGGTAGATTCTCTAAATTTCCACATCTTTTGGGTTTCGATTTTGTTTGGGTTTTTTTTTTTTGTTTTTTTTTTTTTATTCTTTTAACTATTTCAACTCTGCTTTTCTCACAGAGCAATCATCTTCTCTGATGTGGGCACATCATTCTGTGTGGTCCTCTGCCAGTGACTGCAATGTCACCAACGAATTCCGAAGTTCTTAAGAGAGACCTTGAGATTATCCTTTATGGCATCTTCTCCATCCATTCTCACATCACCATGTGAACTCTTGCCCTGTGTGAGTTCTCAAATAAAAATGTCTTTTAGACAAGTGTATATTTCACATTCAAACAACATGGCCAACCTTAAGAAGAGCTTGAATGCTTGGCCATTTGGTTCAAGTAAGGACCTCAGTCTGAAATCTTATCCTCACGGATGATCTTCAGAATCTTCCTATGACAATTTAAATGGTATGTGTTATATATACAGTACATAGATATAAAGTAGATGGTTAACAAAATATGTACTTTTTTCCTGTTATAATTTCTTTTTTAAATTAATTTATTTATTTTTAGCTTCAACATTCATTTCCACAGGATTTTGAGTTCCAAATTTTCTCCCCATCTCTCCCCTACCCCCAGCCCAAGACACCATACATTCTGATTACCCCTTGCCCCAATCTAACCTCCATTCTATCACACCCTTCCTTTCCCTTATCCTCATCTTCTCTCTTTTCTTCTAGGGCAAGACAGATTTCTATACTCAATTACCTGTGTTTCTTATTTCCGAGTTGCATGCAAAAACAATTCTCAACATTTATTCCTAAAACTTTGAGTTCCAACTTCTCTCCCTTCCTCCCTCCCATCCATCCCCACTGAGAAGGCAAGCAATTCAACATGGGCTATAAATGTGTAGTTACACAAAAGACTTCCATAATAATCATTTTGTAAAAGACTAATTATATTTTCCTCTATCCTATTCTGCCCATCATTTATTCTATACTCTCTTTTGACCTTGTCCTCCCCAGAAGTGTTTATTTCTAATTACTCCCTCCTCCCATTTGCCTTCCCTTCTATCATCCCCCCACATCCCACTTATCCCCTTCTCCTCTTTGTTCCTGTAGTGTAAGATTTTCATACCAAATTGAGTGTGCATGTTATTCCCTCCTTAAGCCAAATGTGTAGGAATGTAAACAGTTCACCCTTTAGTAAATCCCTTGTGATTTCTCTTTCCTGTTTACTTTTTCATGCTTCTCTTGATTCTTGTGTTTGAAAGTCAAATTTTCTTTTCAACACTGGTCTTTTCATCAAGGATGCTTGGAAGTCCTTTATTTCATTGAATGACCATCTTTTTCCCTGAAGTGTGATATTCAGTTTTGCTGGGTAGGTGAGTCTTGGTTTTAATCCTAATTCCTTTGACTTCTAGAATACCATATTTCAAGCCCTTTGATCTCTTAATGCAGAAGCTGCTAGATCTCATGTTTTCTTGACTGTATTTCTACAATACTCAAATTGTTTCTTTCTGGCTACTTGCAAAATTTTCTCCTTATCCTGAGAACTCTGGAATTTGACTTCAATACTCCTAGGAGTTTTGTGGGGGGATCTCTTTAAGGAGGTGATCAATGAACTCTTTCAATATTTATTTTACCCACTGGTTCTAGAATATCAGGGCAGTTTTGTTTGATATTTTCATGGAAGATGATGTTTAGGCTCTTTATTTGATCATGGTTTCAGGTAGTCCCATAATTTTTAAATTGTCTCTCCTGGACCCATTTTCTATGTCAGTTGTTTTTCCAATGATATATTTCACATTCTCTTCTATTTTTTTTTATTCTTTTAGTTTGTTTTGTAATTTATTGGTTTCTCATAAAGTCATTAGCTTCCATCTGCTCCATTCTAATTTTGAAAGAACTATTTTCTTCAGTGAGCTTTTGAACCTCCTTTTCCATTTGGCCAATTTTGATTTTTAAAGCATTCTTCTCCTCATTGACTTTTTGGACCTCTTCTGTCATTTAGGTTATTCTATTTTTAAAGGTTTTATTTTCTTCAGCATTTTTTTTTGGGGGGGGGGTCTCCTTTAGCAAGTTGTTGACTTGCTTTTCATGATCTGCTTGCATCACTCTCATTTCTTTTTCCAATTTTTTTCTCCACCTCTCTTACTTGATTTTCAAAATCCTTTTTGAGCTCTTCCATGGTCGGAGACCATTGCATATTTATTTTGGATGTTTTGCATACAGAAGCCTTGACTTTTATCTCTTCCTCTGTTGGTATGCTTTGTTCTTCCTCAACAGAAAAGATGGAAGAAAATACCTTTTCACCATGAAAGTAGCCTTCTATAATCTTATTTTTTTCTCCTTTTTTAGGCATTTTCCCAGCCCATTACTTACCTTTGGGTCCTTTGTCAAGTGAAGGGTATATTCTAGGGAAGTGTAAGTTCTCAATTCCTCCAAGGTGGCACAATCAAGGGAAAAAAGTTACTCCTCTCCTAACCTGTGTTCTAGTCTGGGAGCAACCACAAGCTTCTCTGCCCAGGGTGTGTGAGTGGGATTCCTTCTCTACAGTCACCACCAGCTCTACCAAGCCAGCACTCCTCCTCACCCCAGGACTGCCAAACAGAACTGAGACCTAGATCAGCTGCTCAATTCCCCCAGGGCCTTTAGGCAGAGGGCTCCAAAAATAGATACTGCTGGGGTAGTGGCTGCCACTGCTCTGGGGTCAGGGGTGGGGCCAGACCCTGCTCTCTTTTCACCCAGGTGAAAGAGATTTCTCACTCATCTTTGAAATTGTCTTTGGCATCTGTGGGTTGAGAAATCTGGGAACCTGAGCTGCTACCCTTGATTTCATGTCCCTAAATCTGCTCCAGTCCTGTCCCTGCTGTGCTGCACAGCCAAGGTTGGTCTGTGCTCTGCTCTGAGCCCAGTGCAATAGACCTTCCCTGTCAGCCTTCCAGGTTGTCTAGGGCTGGAAATCTCTTTCACTCTGTTGTTTTGTGGTTTCTACTTCTCTAGAATTTGTTGATAATCAATTTTTACAGGTATTTTATGGGCTATGGGGGTAGAGCTAGAGCAGGTCCATCTTTCTACTCCACCATCTTGACTCCACCAACTGCTATTATAATTTCAATCTAATTGTCAGGGAAATTCCAGTCTTCATTTTAAAGATCAAATCAACTTGCTTCCTTTGAAATGCATAAAGTTCTTACATCAAAATGTCATTAAACATGGAATAAGCTAACATTTATATTGCACTTTACAGAGATACTCACTGACTCAATGGCAGTATTATGCTCTACTAATTACAGAATTTCTCTAAATACTGAAATATCACTTATTGATAAGTGAAATGTATCTTTTAATTAAAGAAATTCAATTTGCACTTTGAAGAGTGAAAGGGGAATAATTTAATGTCTTCAAATATTTTTCATACTCCACAAGACATCGGGTGGGTGTCAATTGACTTCCCTTCACCAGATTATTTCAATATCAAGGTCTACCCAGTCAGCCTTGCATCTCTCTTAACTAAAATGTAATTTTGTGAACATACTTCACTAATTTGTAACACCCTGATCTACCTTAACATAGCAGGTCAATGATGATCACTGTAACTAAATCAATCATTCTCCAGTATGGCATAGACTTGCAATTATTTGTATGGATCAGGAAGGCTACAGATAGTGGACCATTAAGAATTATGCTTTCCAACACACAAAAAAGTCATCAGACTGCCTGGCAAAGAACAAGCTTTTAGATAAGAAGGAAAACCTTAAATTAGTTTTTGATTGAATAGGAATCTTCCACATTTTCCCCCATATTAGCCCTGTAGGATCAAGGAATAACTAACATAGGAGATTCTGTATGAAAACAAAAGCACTTAAAATTATCAAGCTTCAGAGACCCTCAGATTAGAAATCTTAAGGCTTCTTTCATTTTCACTCAAACTTGGAATAAAGAACAACCAAGTCTTCAAAGAAAAGTGAATACAAAAGTAGGGCTAAATCTGTTTGTTTTGTCTTTCACAAACCTATATTTATTGCTGAATAAGGAAAAGAGCACATGTTATTTCTCATTCATAAAAATCAAATTTAAAATCACTCCAACCTCATTAACTGGTTCAGAAAATAAAGTGCATGAGGGTATTTCCAGAGAAACATCAAAATATGAAAATATTTCTCATCTGTTCAGTTTCAGAGTTTGGGTTTGATAATCCCTGAAGTCACTTTTGATTCTTAAGTACAGTGAGGTATAAACCTGGCACTACCACACGGCAAGAACTTCTGATACAGGAACAGAAAAGGGCCTAAAGCCAGCTCTCTGATCACTTTAACATATGTACCAAGCATATGAAAAATGGCACACTGTTCCCCAAAAGTACATAAAAGACTTGTGCCCTTTATACTTTGGACTGATGAAAAGACTCTGTCCCTAGCAATAGTCTGTTTGGGGAACACTTTCTCTTTGATTACTGGTTTCTGCATTATAGACTGATCACACTAAGAACTGACAGCACAATCCCTCAGCTTTCTCAGGGAGGGAATTTATTTATGATGAGGAGGGTCAATGATGCCGATGGGAAACATTATTGGAGATTTGCATCTCACCTGCTCAACTCAGCACAATGCAGTCATGTTACTGAAGTCTTTTTGCTGCCTACTACTGAAAGTCAAAGTGACTTGTGTTGCCCTCTCTGGCACATAAGAAATATTCTTTGACTATAGGGCAAAAGAAAAGGACTTTGAAATTTGCCAAGAGCATAATTTGTATTTTTCTTTCCAATTTGCATTAAATATTAACTTCTTTATAGGGATAAGTATTTCAAAAATAACTGCAAGAATTTTGATACTTTCTACTTTTAATAATAATGATGATGGCACTTTCTACATAGAGACAGCTGCATTTTTAGCAGTTTTAACAATCCCTTTTAGGAGCTGCTAGCTACTATTTTTTTGTTCAGAATTATATAAGGGGAAGAGCACAACACCTTGGAATAAGATGACCTAGCCCTAATTTAGCTAGTAATTGGGTGACCTTGGGTATTGCATTAACCTCAAAACTTTCATTTCTTCATCTATAAAATGGAGATAATAACTAACATGTTTATCTCCTAAGGTTATGTAATGGTAATTTAAATAGGAAGGTCTTCCCCATTCATTAATAGGCCTATGCAACTTGCTTAAGTCACATGGAATCCTAAGTCACATGAGTTTGAGTCACATGAAGCCTGTGGTAGGAGGAGTTTGCTGAAAAGATGAATCAGGAAGAGTTGAACAGAAGGAGGCAGAGCTACAGTAAAGCTGAGAGGAAATTAGTCATTAGAGCAGTCAGAGCTAGGAAGGCTCTAGGCAATCAAGCAACTGACTAGCTTGAGTAAAAGAGCTTGTTTGTGATTTTGTTTAAGGGAGCTGGTTTGTGGGAAGCCTGGCAGAGGGAAGGCTTGGGGATGGTATTGTCCTCTGCATTGTTATTGTGTATAGATTTTTGTTACTATGATGAATTTGGCTTTCTGGTATCTGAATAAATGTTTGGGTTCTGTCTCCCATGTGGAGAATCTGGTGTATTTTGCAATTCAGAATTGAGCCAGAATATTCTTAGCTGCCATAAGTGCTATGAATGCTGCATTGGTGCTATTGGTTAATAGGAGAAAAGTCCTTTATAAACCATAAATCAATATAAATATCATTGATCATTTCATTAGTTAACTACTGATATGCCTTAAACTTTTGTTTAAGAATTCTTTCCCTTAATGTATTTTAGGATAGAGAAATATTATTTTGCTTATTTTCACAATAACTTATCTGAAATGTACTTCACAAATACAAAATGCTAAAAGAATCTATTTCTTCTTTAAAAAGTTCAACTTTTTTGTGCTTAAATACTTATATTTCTTCATTATATATTCAGGCTGCCTCTATTTTTATATGTACTTATTGAATTTCCCATTATAATATAACCTCCTTGAGAAAAGGAGCTTATTTCATTCATTGTAATTGCATTACCAATACCTGATATACAGTGGGTTCTTCATATGATTGAGTGATTGATAATCTGAATTGAAGGGATGACATGTGCCCTGGAGCATTAACCTATCCCAAACTGTTAATTTTTTTAATTACTTAGACAAAGTCATGGAAGGTGTTCTTATCAAATAACAGGATGACAACACGATAAAAATCACAATAAAAACAACCAACAGGAGATAATGGATTAAATTTGGTGATATGGATCATAATTCAGATAAATTTGAAATCCTATTTTTTGAATTAAAAAACCTTCATGAAGAGCAAGGTGAGAGACTTATAGAAAAAGGAAAATAATGAAAAAACAAAAGTTATTCCATTCTATCCCAGAGAATTTCAATTACTTATAACAGAAGGGGGAGAAAAAAGAGGCAAAAACATGAGCAAAACTAATCAATATATCAACCAAGTCTGATAATATATGCAATTGCACATTGTAATCCACTTCATTTTTCCCAACACAAAAAGGAAAAGAGTGGTGATTTCTTGTACCTCTTCTTTAGGGCCAAGTTTGGTCACTATAATTTCACAAAATTGTTCCAGTTTTGCTATTCATGTTCATCTTTTTACCTATAAAGGGATTGAATCATGCATATTATTCTCCTGGTCCTGCTTACTTTATCCGTTTTCATTACTGTATCTATCTATATCTATATACCTGTCTCTATCTATACAGAGAGATCTCTCTGTGTGTATGAATATATAAATATATATATAAAATCTTCCCATGACTATTGATATTTTTCATATTCATCATTTCTTATGACAATAATATTTTATTACTTTTATGAACCTCAATTTGCTTAGCCATCCACCATTTAACATCTACTTTGTTCTTTGATACTACTGACAAGGCTGTTATAAATAGTTTAATATACCTGGGACTATTCTTTCTACTTTGACCTCCTTGGGGTTTATATCTAGAAAGATGTCCATGGGATATGGACATTTTAGTCAATTTCTTCCTATAAATCCAAATTGATTTCCAGGATGGTTGAATTAATTCAGAAATCCACCAAGAGTGCATTGCTGTGTCTGTCTTTCTATAATCTCTCCTTTTTTCACTACTCTTATCTTTTGTCATCATTTATACACTGAAATTGGAGGAATGGTGGCTAATAGTTGATACTTCCTTGTTTGAAAAAACATACAATCAACTCCAATACCAGGAGTAGGGAGCCTGTGTCTTCAAGGCCCTCTAGGTCCTCAAGTTTGGCACTTTGACTGAATCTACACTTCACATAACAAATCCCCTTAATAAAAGGTTTTGCTTTATAAAACTTGGACTCAGTCAAAAAGCCACACCCAAGGACCTAGAAGGCCAAATGTGGCCTGGAGGCCACAGGTTCTCCACCCTTGGTCAATATTATTTGACCACATAACCATTAGTGAATGGGTTTGGTCTTATATATTTCCATGTCTTCCCTATATTCAATGAATATCAGACTCTTATCAAAGATATTTGGTATTAATGTGGTGGGTTTTTTTTTCCTTTTCCTTTTTCTCCGTTAATCAACCATTTCCTTTCTCATATTAAGTAACATATTGGAGCAAATTTCATGTCATCAAAATGTTATCTGTGACCGCCTCTATTGAGAATATTGCAGATATTATATTTAGTCCATTTTTATAGCCACAACATCTAATACTGTGAAATTCACCCAGCAATTGCTCAAAAAAGGCTTACTGAATAATTGTTTAAATACTAAATACATAACTATATAGAGTCATATCTGTATGACTGAGAAAACTAACCCTGGGCAGACATCAGATACTTTGAAATATCAGTTGCATTCTTCAGCTTTCATAGCAAAAGTCGTACCAATTGTAATACTATAGCTTAGCAAGGAGAGATACTCCAAACTCCACCTCCTTCAAGCAATTCAAGGTAATACTAAGTGTATATTTCTCTATCTGCTGATATTGTGTGGAAATATGATGCCCCAAATCACCCATATATTGAGGTTATCCAGTATACATACCCTAACCTATGTAGTATCTTTCAGGTATGCCTATCTCTTGAGTGATTCTACATAACATGATAATATTCCCCTTTGGATAATTCCCAATATGCCAAAGACCTAGATTTCCCTTCCCCATGGACAAGCAAGGGGCAGACAGTAAAGTTATTCCATTTTCCAAAAGTGTAATCAATTTTATTACTAGAGATTTTCCCCTGGTGACTAATGAAAAAAAAAATTTTTAATGGTGGCTGGGAAGAATTAGAGCAGTAATCACAAAATAATTCTATAATGCCTAAAATGGCTAGTATTCCTACATTATTAAGTTCATGGAATGGCTTACTTACCTAGAAGGATCTAATCATATGCTCTACACTCCTCATAATTGGAAGTGCGTGGAGACTATATTTTGCATTGCAATGCACTTTTTCTTTAATTATTCATTTCTTAAGGGACATATTGTCTTAGCAAAAAGGTTGGTACATGAATTTTAAACAGAAAACGAGCTAATAATGAAATTTGCTAAGAAAAGTATAGTTGGTGTTTTGCAATACAATATCTGGGCTATCAATGCAATTAAAAAATGGCCATTCCTATGTGTCTCCTGGATTGCCCCAGATTTTTCTAACTTCCAGTGATATTTACTGATTATTGAAGGGCACAAAAC
The DNA here is from genome assembly GCA_023548195.1 of Bettongia penicillata ogilbyi. NCBI lineage: Eukaryota > Metazoa > Chordata > Mammalia > Diprotodontia > Potoroidae > Bettongia > Bettongia penicillata. The sequence continues at coordinate 22,560,333 of JAJHZJ010000470.1, forward strand.
TAACCATTAAAAAAAGTGAAAAATGCAAAAAAAATGTTCTAAATCACAAATAATTACGGCAATGCAAGTTATAACAATTTTAAATTTCTACCTTAGACCTACAAGAATGGCGAAGATGATTTAAAAAAATAAAAAACGAAAATGACAAATCATGAAGGAATGTTCCAAAGATAGATATGTTAGTACACTGATGGTGCACCTGTGAACTGGTCTAATCATTTTGGAAAGTAACTTGGAAGTATTACCAAACTTTGTATACCTTTCGAATCACTTATACCCCTGTCAAGCCTACCACCCCAAAGAAATCTAAGAATGAGGTTAAAAATCTATAAGAATACATTATAAAAATATTTTAGCAGCTCTTTTCAAGGTATTAAAAAAATGCAAATTAAAGTGGATATTCTCCTATTCCTCCAATGCCTAAATGTGATAAATGAATGTAGTAAAATATTGTGCCATAAAAATAAAAGAAGAAATGAGCAGTTTCAAAAGAAACTAGGAAGACTTTTATGAACTGATGCAGAGGCAGCTGAGCAGAACTAAAATAATTTTTACACTGACAACATTATAAAAAGAAACAACTTTGAAAGACCTCAGAACTGATCAATGCAGTGAAACTATGAGCTGAAAGGAATTAAAATGAAATACATTACTCACCTCCTAGATCTCTTCTAGGCAATGAACCTAAAATTGAGAAAACCTTTTTTTTTCTTACTTGTTTTGGGAATTCGTTTAAAGGAATTTGTTGAATTTTTTTTCAGAGATTTTTTTGTTTGATTTGGGGGAGAGGTTGTTTAATAGGGATTTATGGAAAGGAGAAATTAATCTATAAACTGCTTATTGATTAAAAATAATAAACAAAAATGTGTGAAGAACCTTCAGTCTCTCAAATATATTTAATGAATTACTATGGTGGAGGATGGGAAGGAGAGAAACTTGGTCTAGTGAATGAACTGATACAATAAATCTATATCAAATTTTCCAGTGGGAGAGTTACACTTAGGTGTGATTGTGCCTGTGCTGTATGCATAGTTCCCTATGGAACTGATACAAAATGAAATATAAGAAGAACAATTTACATGATGACCAAAATCAAGTAAAGGAAAACAATTCTGAAAGACTTCAAAACTCTGATGACTCCAGTAACCAGCTTTTACTTCAGTGATATATACCGCCCACCTCTTGGCACAGAGGCGATGGACGAAAGGTATGAAATGAGACATATGTTTTCAGAAACATTTTTGGAGGTATACATTTTAAAAGGAGAACTTTTATGGAAAGAGGGACAGTTAGTGATTAGTGACTGTGATTTTTAAAAATCAATAAAATTTCTTTTAATACTGGAAGATAAATTCAGAAAGAAATACAAATAAAGTGTTTTTGCTGCCATTGCATTAAATTTAATACAGATTTCCTTAAAACAACTATAAAGTAAAAGTCTTAAATTTCATATATAATCCCCTTTATTGTTTTTCTCTATATATTGAAATGTCTATGTTTAAGTTTCAAATACAAAAGGAAATTAAGAAAAGAAGTTAATTTTTTTCCAGTGTGGCATACACAGAATTTTCCACTTAGGAATAATGGTTTAAACACATGGATTCTAACCTTGCACTCTAATTAGGGAATTTAGGTAGCATAAATGAGCTGAATGGGACTGTGGGTGATAGGACGGATGCTAAGAATCAGACAATATTTCAGGACAAATGATAGGGAAAGACAAGCCAAACTAAAATCCCAGATGGCATGTTTAATATCATCGTAGTAGGCACATGTAACTACGAGCAAGATATCTGTCCTTCCATTCAGACAGACAGATGATAAAACCAGCTCCTAGGATTTGTACACTACATCAGGGAGGAATTTAAAAGAGATGGTCTGATGAAGTGAGTAATATGGAAGATATCAGTATGAATTTTAACTAATTTAACTAATTCTTATCTTAATAGAAGATGAACCTAGTGAGACTTCATCATGTATGATATAAATTCTTTAAGGTCAAGGATTTTTTTCATTTTGTGTTTTCAAACCCAGTGCCTATCACAGAGCCTTGAACAATGGAAGCACTTAATAAATGCTTGTTGAATTGATAACAGTCTTGAGAGGCAGCAGAGTATAGTGGAGAGAGCATTGGATTTGGAATTAGGAAGATAAAAGTTTCAACTTATGACCTATATGACTCTAAACAAGTCACCTACCCTCTCTTTGTCTCTCAGTTTCTGATCTGAAAAAGGAGAAAATTGGATGACTTCAAAGTTCCCTTCCGAGTTTAAATCTACAGTCCTCTGATCAACCTATTAATATATATATTTATTAAGTATCTATTCTGTTTTAGGTACTGGGCTAAGCATTGTGGATATAGACAGAAGAGAGCAATAATCCTTGCCCTCAAGATATACTCTTGAAAGAGACACAATAACTTACATCTGCATAATATTTTAGAGACTTCAAACCACTTTGCCATATATTATATTATTAGAAAAGGAAAAGTATACATATATGTGCGTATATGTATAATATACGTACTTAGATATATATATATATAGATATAGATATATCTATATATATATATATACACTTTCCTATTTAAAAAGACAAAGAAATTGAGACTCAGGGAAATTTAAACAAAACAAAACACTGCTAAGACAAGATAACACTAAAACTCCAATTATGGTCCTGAAATTCCAAGTCACTGCTGTTTCCAATACCCTATACTCATGCTACATGAAATCAGAATAATTCAGTTATCTGAATGTGAGCAAAAAACAAAGCAAAGATATAGGCATGAAAAAAGGTTTTTTCTGAAATTCTAAACGATTACATTCAGTCAAGCAGTTGCTTTGAAAACTGATGCATGACTGAATTCAGATAATTGTTTTCAAAGTAACCACTGTGAAATAGATTAAATATTTAGGGATTTTTAAAAATATTAGTCTCTGTATGTAGACACAGACTGTAACAATAGCTCTTGAGGTCTGAAATAATAAAGGATACATTCAGACACTTCCTGTTCTCCAATGTCACCATTTTTCTTTCTCATCATCTTTTCCAGTTATGTGAAGGGAAAAGAGGAATCAAATTCACTTAGCTGAAAGAATTGTGACGCTCTCTTCTGTCAACATTGACAAATAATATGGCTAAAGAATTAGTGGAAACTCCAAGAACTTGTGACTCCTTAATTTCTACTGGTACTGACACAATTCTTAATATTCAGCCATAATCTACAGTTTCCTGGAGCTCACGTTCTATTTTCTACGCAGGTAAACTGAGTGGGAAAGGGCCAAAAAGGCCAGGTTTTAGCTTGCAAACAGTAATCAATAAAGTAACCCTGAACCAAACTATTGTATTATTTTTTCTCTAGCATAGACTTTTTATCAGTAAAAAGTGAATTTGAAAGGTCAGAAGTTCAAACTACACACACACAAAAATTTTTGCTGTTGATATATAATTGTCATGTGAACCTCTTGAGCATATATAATTAGACTGGAAATTTTATTAAAAAACGTTCACTGTCTGGTAATATTTCTGTTATTCCCACCTTAGCTACAGTCATAATGGAATGCTAGAACCACATGTAAAAGTAATTCATTTATGTTTTCCAGATTTTGCCAATAATTAGGGACCAGGATCATTCAAACTCTTTTTCATTTATGTCTGAAGGTTGATGGGTAGGAGATCCCCATCTCCTAAAGTACATGATGAAAATGGAATATGACAGCAACACAGGAAATGAATTTTAAAAAAAACTTAAGACATATATATTTCATAAGCATTATGAAAATATTATATCTTCTTGAAATGTTAGAAAATAAATGTTTATAGATGAGAAAAAACAAATAACAAACTTTTTTCCCTTCAGAAAAAAACTCTGCCACAGCTATGACAATGTCTAGTGAGATTTTCTTCAAGTTTCTTAAGACAGGACAAATATTCTTCATAATACTAACACAAATACATAATACAAAGAAAGATTTTCTTCCTCTCCCTAGGCTTTAGATAGTATCTTACTATACTTTGAAGAATTGGGCAAATTAAATTATAAAGAACATTATAATTTCTTACATAGTGTTTATATTTAGTGCAAAGAACCTTGAACTTAAAAGTCAAGTTGATTCCCAACAATCCAAAAGATTTTAATTGTGTGTATATATGGAACTTTGTTCACTCTATGCTTGTTTTTCATGAAACAAAAATTTAAAAATCAAGTGAGATGGGTAGAAAATAATCAGTGAAACTATCTTCATCACCATGTATGGCAAAAGAGTTAGATCAATAATATATGTAATATTCAGTTCAATGAATATTCCTTTTTTAATTTATTAGTATACAACTTTCCCTTATGATATTCATGAGTAACTGTCCTCTATTGTTTTCATTTATATGTAACAGTCCTAGTGAACTCCAGGTGAATAGCTATACTCCTCAAAGTAAAAGATCAGTTCTCACTTCAAAGAATTTTGCTACCCCAAAGATCATCTCCAAAACTTCCACAGGGGCAAGAGGAAGGGAGTAAGTATTTATTAAGCACCTACTAAGTGCCAGGCACTATGCTAAGCAATTAATAATACTATCTCACTTGATCCTCCCAATAACCTGGAATGGGTAGGTGCTATTATTATCGCCTTTTTACAGTTTAACGAACTGAAGCATTCAGAGATTAAGTGAGTCACAGAGTCAGTAAATGTATGAGACTGGATTTGAATTCAGGTCTTCCTGACTAAAGGTCCATTGCTCTCTGTATTGTACCACCAAGAAGTCACAGGTAACCTTAAAGCATCTATGTTCCAATTTTGTAGAAATAACTCATTCTTCATTCCTAAAGTGTTAAAATTTCTTGATGAGAATAACAGAGAAAGCAATACCACAGAAGACAGGGAATTGCCTCATCTCTGAGATTTACCTTGAATTTGAGTGTTTACTTGGAACTGCAGAAAATGTACATGCTCAACTTCATTATTTTTTTCCATAAAATAACAAAGATAATTTAGAAGAATCATGATATAGTAAAGATAGTGTTGGTCTGGGAATTAAGAAGAATCATGTTCAAGTTCTACCTTGATCATGTTTTTATTACCTGTGTGACCTTAGGCAAGTCATCAAGCCTTTCAAACAATGATATTCATATCATTTTGATAGAGTTTCCTCATGGAAAGTCCCTATAATAATAGCATGTACAATAAAAAAAAACTTACAGAGGTACTCTCTGACCTTGTCAAAGATGTGATTTTATCACCCAAAGCAGCCTAAGCATTGTCTACCATACTGGTAGTTGATTACCTTCCAGGCAAAGGAGTTCCATTAAGGAGCACTCTTATTAGAAATTAAATTGGCTCTCAGACAATTCACCATTCTAGCCAAGCAGACTAGTAAAAAGGATTCGTTGGAGTTGTGTATCCTTTAAAACAACTCAAATTTTAAAAAGTTATTTTTTTTAATTGACTAAACTTGTAAAGGCTGATGGGTAGGAGATCCCAATCTTCTAAAGTACATGATGAAAATGTAATGCTGTAGCAGCACAAAAAGAGACTCTCCCAATGAGAAATTTCTTCCACTGATCCATTTGCAACCTCTAATATGCAATTTGGACTTTTAGAGACACTGAGAGTCTAAGAGAAATACTGGCTCAGGGTCATACAGCCAGCATATGTCAGAAGCAGTACTAGAACTCAGAGAGATCTTTCTGAGTCCAAGACAAGCTCTATTCACTAGGTCACATTGCCTATCATTGTAAATAATTAATTTTATCATTAGTGTCATTTCACAGAATGATAAACCAATACAAAAGAAATCAAATTATGTTTCTAAGGTCATGCCAAGGTATAATGACACAGAAGGAAATAACTCCCAAAGACAACATTCAAACCACACAAATTCTTTGTAGAAATAATTGTGCATATATACTTTAATACTTTAAGAAAGCAACACAATTTATTTTTGGACTAAAACTTCATTAATAATACAAATTTCTCTTCCCTTGCTAATTTCCCAGTGTTACCCCAACAGTATAATATGATTTTGTATATGTATTTTTTCTTGATATGGATTTATTTAAACACATGAAAATACTTGTGCCATTAATGTTCATAACCTCAGCTTGTTGTGTTAAGTCTAAGTTCTGAAGAAACATGTGCTCAGGAGTGAGGATCATAGGAACATATCTAGAGTTAGTGCTCTTGAGAGTCTGAGAATGTTTCATACTTAGGACCTCATTTTCACTCATATCAATGCCAAGAACCTGCATCCATCTTGATGTCCCATCAAGTCAATTAACTTTCTTTTATGATTTCAGGAAATGTTAAATACAATATTCAAGAACCTACTTCATTCAAGTTGACTGAACATTTCAGTTAATTACTATTCCAAGATATTAAAAAAAAGTTCTTAGTGAAAGATCAATCAACTGCTTTAACAACATTGTTTTCAAAACAAATCTGTAAAAGCCTTTATCATTAGCCTATGATTAAAGCTTCACAATAAATGGGATGCTGGAAATAACTTCCCCAAAACTTTCCTTCATGCCAATCAGTTTCTCAAAATAAGAAAAGTAGTTTGGGTGCAAAAAGTAAAAATTTTTTTAGAAGTTGTATTACTTTTCTTTTGTCAACTGTTGAGATCATCTTTCTATACAGTCACTAAAAATCATTCTGAAACCTGGTTCTTAAACTGACACCTGTCAGAGCCAGTCCAACTAATTAACAGCAAGTCTCTGTGCTTCTGAAATCTGCCAGCAGGGCTACATTTCACAGTAAAGAGCCTCCAGGAGCCTCATGAACTGCTTTTTCCATGCTATGCAAGAGAAATGTGGCTCCCTCTCACCAGAAAAACCATATCAAACAGCTGCTCACAAATCTCTTTCCAAAAGCACTTGATTCCTACAATAAACAGAATTAAATAGTGTCCATATCTGGCCCTAAACAACCGGGCTGGGCTTTATAACGTGAACTGAGCACATAAAATCTCAATTTAAAATCCAGCTTCTATCATAAAAAGGACAGTCTAGGGAAATTCCAGATTGAAATGTTAGCCAGAGCTTATTAACTTACTATTTTTTAAAAGAGATAAGTAAGTTTTGTTTTAATTATTTTTACTGGAAACTATTTTTAAAACCCCTTTCACTCAACAAAACACCAATTTTCTCTTTTGCATTTCAAATGAGGTAAGATTAAAATGACTATTCTTGCTCAAATGCCAACACCTTGTCACTCATGCCAAAACAACTTTATTATATGCACCAACCCTGTCAATTAAAATCCACAAAGAGCTAGATGGGACCAGGAGGGTTTGGTCTCTGCCTGCTGGGCAGACAGGAGAGAGAGTAAAAAATAATTTTCATAAGCCATGTTGATTCCATGATTATTATACATAACTACTGATGACAACTGGGAGGAAATAAAATAAAATGATAGATGGTTAGAGCTGGAATTGTCTTTGGGGATTATTTTGTCAAAGCACTCATTTTTAAAAAGAATAAGTTAAGACTCAGAGAAGTGAAGTAATCTGCCCAAGGCCACACAGTAAACTGCAAGGCTGGAACTGGAAACAACTCTTCTAGCTCCTACTTCCTCTACTATTCTTTCCTGGGACCATTCTGCTTCCTATAAAGTCTGAGATCTAAATGTTTCTTCCCTTTAGTAGAAGTGCTGGAATTCTCCAGAAAGAATAACCGTTATGTTCAACGCAAGGCTTTATGGCATAGCAGAGGATCGCAGCACACCCAGAAAATGCAGCAATAGAAAAGTTCAGTATTGCCTCCAAAGTGCAAAATTAAAAGTCATAATTCCACAAAGGAAAAATGTGAAAGAAAATGTTATGTCAAGTTTTGTTTTGTTTTGTTTTAATTTTAGTGTATTGAACTTGTTCAGAAATATAATGAGTCAGATACCTCCCACTGACCAAAGCATTATCTAGTTATGAGCAAGATGTTTAGGAAACAGATTAACCCTTTCAGGTGTCTACAATATTGTTACATTACTGCTGTCATATCTAAAATATTTCCATATTAAAAAGGAAAGCCAATATGGCAGACATGTTCATTTGACAGCTGTTTTAAGTAATTCCAAAGTAACTGGTCCCAAAAGCTAGCATATTAGTCACTTCAGGCTTGCATAAATCTGCAGTATTTGCTTCTGGCCAGAGGTGATTAAAAGAAACATTAGTGTAGTTGCCACATCTGTGAATCATATAGAGTACAGTGTTCATTTATGAACATCACATTTTTGCAAGAACTGATTAAGTGTTCAGAAAGCAGCAACCGGGATGATGAAGGGTTTTGAACTCATGCCATACAAGAGTCAGTTGAAGAAACTGTGGATGTTGAGCCCAAAGAGAATACTTAGAAGGCAGGATGACTTCCCTTAATTATCTGAGGGACTATCCTCAATTAACCAACCATCAAACCTTTATTAATCATTCACTGTCTGTTAAGCACTGAGGATACAAAGATGAAAGTGAAAAAGAAAAAAGATAAGACCTTGCATTATAATGTGGTAGACGAAAGAGAAAGAGAAGTCATGAGATAATCTATGACAGAGACAGCAGTAGCTGGAAAAGAAAGACCTCATGCACAAGGCTGCTTTGGAGTGGAATCTTAGAGGAAAGGCATGGAGGATGGGAGATTCAGTGATACACAGTATGTGTGACAAAATGATGCCCAGTTTCTTCATCTTTGAACTATGCTCATAATACTTGACCTACTTATCTCACTAAGTATTTGTTAGAAAACACAAAAGTACATAGTTGGAAGTACTTCAGTAGTCATGGTAGGCATGCAGTCTACCGATATCTGAATAAGAATCTTCCCCACAGTGTACCCAATAAGTGGTCATTCAACCTTTGTTTAGAAACATCCAGTGAGAAGCAACCCAGCACATTCTGAGGAAGTCCTTGCTGCCTAAAGCTGTCTCCAGTTTCTACTTTGTATATATACATCTTCTATGTTTCTAAGAGGGTGGGGGAAGGAGGAGGAAAGGGAAAGAGAGAGAGAGACAGAGAGAGACATGTTTACAAGTCTGTCTTACGCATGAGATTTTGAGCTCCTTGAGGACAGGATCCATTTTTACCTTTCTTTGCATCTCCAGCACTTAGTACAGTGCCAAGCATGTAGTAAGTGCTCAATAACGCTTGATGGATGACTAATACCAAAGGCGTTAATGAGGATATGAGGACAGATTCAATGATACTTTGTTATAATGGATACTCTTAGAATTCTGCATAGTAGTCTACCTACTTCTTGATCAATATGACTCATCATTTCAGTTGGATTAGTTCTAGAGATGTGCAAGGTCTAAATAAAGCCATTTATAAAAATGACCATCATTATTAGAAATATTTCTACTCTCAAAATGTTTTTTTAACAAACCCTACTTTCACTCACTGTAGAAAGACACCCTTAAATGAATTAGAAATCCACAGTTTTCACAAAAGATTCAAGATTTAAAGCTAGAATAGTTATAAAGAACAAGTCTAGTTTAAAAAGAACTAGATTGTAAAGTGATTGAAAAAAATATATACAAGCAAATGTGGAAAAAGACCAGAGTGTTAGTAAATGGAAGGGTGTAATTAAACAGAAACATAGTGGATGTTAGGGAATGAAGAAAATTAGAATGCTGTTATGTTTCTGGTTCCAGAACAAAATGAGTTTTTAACTTAAAATAGATAATAATCTACCAAGACAACTGTAATTATAGATTTTTTAAAAATTTATTTCACAGGAAATGATTGAGGACAAGTAGATTCAATAAAAAGTGCAGGACACTGTTCACTATCTCATGCATTTTAAGTACCTAAGACCATTGGCAGAGAGTTAGACTTCTCTAGAAAGAATTTACATACATTTCAATTCACAATAAAATGCATTCGAGAACCTGTGGAGGTGGAAAGATGAAATGACTGAGGAATGATGGATTGAGTTTTTGAGTGTACCAATTTTTTAAGCACTACATGGCAATTGCCCAACAAATTGGGACCAGTAGCCTTCTTCAGCTTTGGCACTGGACCTCAAATACAGAGAAGACAGACTTTATGCTTCAAAAACAATTCATCATATAAGAGCAATTAATTAAAAGAAAGCAACTAACCAAACACAAAATTAGGTAATCTTATTTTCAATTGGAGGAAAGATAAAAGACATTTTAAATTGGGAGGGAAAGAGCAAACAGGTACAATTCCCTAAAATCAGAACAGAATGTGTCTCACTCACTCCCAAGTGTCTGCGAACAATCGAAGGAACATGAAAACAATAACTGATTTATTCATACAGGGCCAGGTTTCAGATAAGACATTTGGATTGTTTGAGATGTATAATTGTGAGAAAATTCTTTACATCAATCTTTGGATCTGACTGGGTACCTGGTAAGCATAACCTAGGTCAAGGGTGAGGAACCTGCAGCCTCGAGGCCACATGTGACCTTCCAGGTCCTTGGGTGTGGCCTTTTGAAAACCTGAGTTCAAGTTTTACAGAACAAATCCTTTTATTAAGGGAATTTTTTCTGTGAAGTTTGGATTCAGTACAAAGGCTGCACTTACAGGTTCCCCACCTCTGACCCCTTAGGTCCTAGTTAAGGGTCTCTACATAGCAGGTAGAGGTAATCTAGCTTCCTAGCCATGCCAGGCTTGGTTCAAATAATACAAGTAGGTTTTCTCACAATTCCCACAATTGAATAAAGTTTTCTCACAAGATAGAAGTTGGATTAAATCCATAATTTAATAGAAAGGAAACCGAGCTAACTTCCAGAATTGAGTCACAAGACAGAGTCAGTGTGGTTCACTCAATTTCTACCGCCACTTGCTGTTCCAATCTCCTCAATTCCCTCACCTCCCAAGAGAACTGAGAGGCTGGCTTACATTATATACATGGAGGTTGGTTATGTTGTACCAGCATCAGAAAAAGAACTGATATCTCTAGTAAGAAGATCCTCAAATCTATATATCCAGCCCTCATCTCTTTTCTATCTTTCAATCTCAGATCCCCAACTTCTGACTGGACATCTCCTTCTGGATGTCACACGAAATGTTGAATTCAACATACTAAAAGAAAACTCATCATCTTTACCCTAAACCAACCCTTCTTCCTAATTTCCCTGTTTCTACTGTTACATTGAAATAATGAAACTGAGTTTCATCCAGATATGAAATTTATTCAGTAAAGCATGTAGTTGCAGATACAAATCAGGCCCAAATGCAATCAGTTTCTATATAGTTAATATACAATTTGAAAGGAGTGATAAAGAAAATTATTGGTAGGGAGATCTGGAGACATTCGGTAAGGTTTAGAGGGGTAGGAGAGTATTCTTGTGGTTTGGTGACAATGGGGAGGGGAGTAAACTGGTGCAATCTCCAAATCAGGTGATTTACATGGAGTTCAAATTTAACTGCACAAAATGATGGCTAAAAAATAAACATGGAGTTACATATGCAGTTTTTAATGTAACAAATTCCCCCTTCCGCTCCTGTAGTTCTCAGCCCCCTAGGACCACTTACCTAGATGTTTTGTGTATTAGGGATTTCTGAATAAAATGATAGTCTACCTTAAGAACATCACAGGGTAAGAGTTAGAGGAGCATCTGGTCACTGGGGATATCCAACGAGTTATATATATTCTAAGAATCACAAAAAGTAAAAGCAGAAAGAGTAAAAATTATAAAATGTTTTGCTTACTACCTTCTAACCACAACCAAGACAAGCAAGATGTGGGATCCCATCAGAATGAACCTTGGTCGTTCATGTGGGATTCCTCAAATACTTCCTGGAGTACCTTTTGGGAAGTTTGGATGACCCTACATCTGCTGATGTACGTGTGGGAAAGACTGGTTTATCATTGCACAGGCTTTTCCCTCAGAGGCCATGATGAGGTCCAGTGCCATACAGTTTTGCAGAATGACAGGCACCAGGGAATCAACTTTGATTTGGAGACTAGAGATGAGCTGGCAACAGATGACAATTTCTCAATATCCAATGACAAATTTCAGATGGATTGTTCAAACATGAAGCCTCCAGTGAATGGGTGAAAAGATTAAATAAGGGAAAAAAGAGCCCCCTCTGTATTCAGTGATAGGGATTCTTATGCTTATGACAGTCCCACTAGCTCTTGAGGTTGTGGATAGAAGACTGGTCAAGTAAGCCTATAGAGTGCTGAAAAACATTCCTCATGTGAATAGACCCATAGGAGTTCTTTTGAGTGACACAGCAGATATAACTGATAAGGCTTGAATGGGTACATTGACAATGTGAGGGCTAGAGGCTGTGTACTGGGTACACACCATTGGGCATGTAATCTACTCCTCACAAGAGTAGGGATATTGATCATAAAGTTAGGGGGAATATACTTGGTATTTGATCATAAAGAAAAGAATTGTCAAGTGAGGTTGGGGGACAGGAGGTTGGATGTATCCAAGACAATAGTTATAAAATGCTATATCATTTCCTGACATAGGCACAATGTTCCAAGCGACTAGGCCATTTTCATGGATTTCTTGGTAGACCCAACACCCCTCAGATCTGACCAGATTAAGGTGGTGTAGGGCTTCTCTAGTTGCTACATAGACTCAGGAAACTAAGTTTTGAGCAACCTATTTTTCAGAGCGCATGCAAACAGGGGAAGCCCAACACAGAACAGTGAATAAGAGTACAGCAGTGAGAAGTGACATCAATATGAGGCCTGGAAACCTATCAGGGTGGTAATGTGTCATTGATGGAGGTCAGCCTTCAGATGGGTGTAATATATCCAGGAGTCCTTTCCTTCTACTTTGACAGTAGTGACTGTGGTAAACAGCACAATGTAGGGGTCCTCCAAAAAGGACTGGATTGAGTAGGTCTGAGAAAAAGTTTAAATCCAGACTTGATCATCTGGCTGAAACTTATGGAGGGTATAGTCTGTAGGTAGCATCTGTAGTAGGGCTTCTGTGCATAGAGTTCCTTCAGGAGGGCTTAACAAAACTGACATAGGAGACCACACTTGTGTCTCCACACAAATAGAGATGTACAGACTGGGAACAAAGGCTTAGCTGTTAGAGATAGTGGCCAAATGACATTTTAAAAGGTAACAGGGTATAATTCTCACCTTGGTCTTCTAGGTAAGTAAAAAAGGGCAATGGGGAGGATCTTTGGGCCATGTAAATAGGTCTCCCTGAAAAGCTTTCTTAACATGCATCTGACATATACTGACCAACTTCCTCTTGGCTCTGCTCTAGCTCTACCACTTGTTGTTGCACCCCTTCCTGTTTCACCCATTCAACAAACTCCTCCCACCACAAAATCCATGTGATTCAAACTCCTATGTGACCTAGGAAGGTCACAGGGGTCTATTAATGAGTAGGAAAGATCTTCCCATTTAAATTGTCATTACAGGAATTAATCCAAGAAATAGAGCTTTTCTTAAGTATTTACAATATTCTAAAAACTGCAATAAATGCTGGAGAAATAAAAACAAGAAAGCAAGACACTTGACTACTCTCAAAGAGTTTATATTCTAAAAGAGGAAAACAAAATAAAGAGTGGTATGGGAGATTGTGGGCAAAGGACCTGTTGTGGAAGTTGAGTAGAAAGAACAGGAAGCAGGATGTGAAGTAAGTAGTGAGTAAAGACCCATCATAGCAGTGATCCTTGAGCAGGCAAGACAGTCAGTGTGGAAGTAGAGAAAACCAGAGGGAGCAAAAAGTGAAAGGGGAAATGGGAAGCAAGATGGAGACAAGCATGGTTCAGTGGATCAGGAAATTGCCTAATTGAAACCTTACCAAAAATCTTTGGGCTATCTTTTAGACTACACTTGGAAAAATGGACTGTTGATCAAAGGTATATCTAAGAAAGGGCTGCCTTGGGATGTATCAAAAATCTCATGAACGCAATGCCAAATTGTGTAAAAAAAGTGGGTGTAGCAAAAGGAGGCATATTGAGAATTAAAGATGTTCTGAAGATGTTTTAAAAGTTATGTTTTTATATGTGACAGAATATTTTAATTATTTTACTTTGCCCCAGGTAACTCATGTACCATTTTATGAATACATATCATTTCATTCCAGTCCCAAACATGGTCTACCAGATGAGGTCTATCCCAGAACAGAAAATTATATTTCAAGAGCAATGTCCCATCAAAACCACAGTCTCTATAGAGATAAGATGTCAATACATTGATCCAGGGATATTATTATTTCTAACTGTATGGGTTTCAAAAACATGCCTTCTCTAGCTCTGGCTTATCTTGGAACTTCCTTCAGCACCTGGGACCCCCTCTACTTGGAGGAACCCACCAACCTAACACAAAAGCTCATTCCCTTCTCTCCATTTGCAAAATCCCAGAACTCCTATTTTGTGGAAGGAGCCAGGCCAGCCTACTTTCGTCCTCCATTCATATTTATACATCACAACTTAATCAGGTATTCTTCAGTCTTTTAATATCCAATTACTTTCCAGTTTTTCACACCACAAAAAGAACCACTCTATATTTTGAGGGTTTTTTGTACATAAAATACCTTTTCCTCTTTCTTTGATCTCTTTCCAGTGTACATCTAGTAGTGGTATACCTGGAGCAAAGGATAAACTGCTGAAAGTTTTTTAATTTACTCATAAAGCCTGTATATTTTTGAAAGAGTTAGGAAACATTCCATCACATTCTCAAAGTGTATTAGTCACATCAGCAAAAACACGAGTTCGAGGAAATGTTAACTGTGCCCCCTCTGAAAGCTGGGGCTATTCAGCTCATGTTGACAATATGGAAAGCATGTTCATCTGGGCTCTGGCTCTTTCAACAGCTTCTGAAACCAACACACCTAAAAATAACTGAAGTGAATACACCAACATATGTCACAACATTCAAATTTTTGTTTTAAATAATTTGACTTGTAAACCCAGAAATGTTTAGTTTCCAATTTCTCTGCTTAAAAGATTTTTATAAGGGTGAGGGGAGATGAAAAGATAGTTTTCTTTTTTATGACCTTAGAATGTTATTTTTTCTATATATTACAAGAATTTTCCTATGTAAATAGAGTATACACATTTGAATTCTGTAAAGAAGGGTGAAATCACATTATGTCAAACAAGAAATTACAATTTAATGAAATCATTTTAGAAGAACCAAGAAAACTGTTGTGCTGTATGTTCTCTTTGTTTATGAAATATATCTTCAGTCAATGACTTAAAAATGAAATAGCTAATTTTTTGTTATCCACAATGTGGTTTCTAATACTTTCTTTCGAAAATTTAGGTGTACAGAGCTTTGCTTCAATCAGCTTTTCCGTTCTCCCTCAGTGTCTGCTTCCATAACAATTTCACAGGGTGATGGCTGCTTTCTCCCTTTCTGAAAGTCTCTCGTTGACCTGCAGTGCTTTGATTTTGTTTGGTTTATTTAATTTGCACATTTCAAGAGTGTTGAATGATAAAACTGGTATCACAGATTATACAACTGAGAAACGATTTAGAAATACTTCTTATTTCTCTCACTTTTTACAAAAAGTAAGTTTCCTAGGCCCAAGTGTGGCTGGGTCGAGAGCCCTAGGGGCAACACAAGATTTTTTTATTTACTCACAAAATCTGTATATCTTTGAAAGGGGTAGGAAAAATACCCTTACATTTTTTTACAGAAAACAAGCCTGAGGGAATGGTAACTGTCCCACCTCTGAAAGCCAAGACCACTCAACTCATGCTGACAATGTGGAAACCATGTTTGTCCATGCTGTGGCACTGTAGTTTTCTCGACAGCTGCTGAAAACACCATGCTTGGATATTTATAACTGAAGTGAAAGCACCAATATAGGTCACAAAAGTCAAGAAACTGTGACCAAGTGAATGAGTGGATTTCTGTCATTTTCCACCTAAAAAATATGAACTAGGAAGCAGAGTGCAAACGTTGCTTCCTCTCACTGACATGTTGCATCCCTGAGCTTGCTTCTCTTTCGTTTCAGTTAACCTTTCCCAGGGAATATCTCCAAATTAAATATTCAGTAAGATAAAAGGGAGAAATGCATAGTTTCTCTTCAAATCTTTTTCAGCCATCATTACAATTCGGCACTTTTCATTTAAAAAATAAATAAACGTGAGCAGTCTCAGAGTATGATGGAGTAGAAAAAGAAAAATATTAAAATATGTAGAATAAAATAATGAATGTCCTTACCCAGTACTTTTGCTTTGTGCCTAGACTGATTTATGTTCTTACCTACTCCTAACCATATTCTTTTATTAATCAAAGCCAGAGTTTGTTCTGTTAGCAAATCCATCCCTTCTGAATACACATGAGGTATAATAACAAAGGACCTCTTCACACCGAAGCCTTTTAGATAAGATTAAAATTTATAGAAGCAAAAGCTATAGTACTTTATAAGTTTAACTTCGCCATTATTAAAACCATGGCTGAATCGTGAAAAGACTTTTCTTATAGGTCATTGGGTTCAGTCTTTTGACTGAGTCCAACTTTTACAGAACAAATCCTTTTATTAAGATGATTTGTTCTGTGAAGTTTGGATTTGGGTCAAAGGCCTCACTTGAAGACCTAGAGGTCCACATGAGTTCTTGAGGCCCACAGGTTCCCCACCCCTGCCCTAGAAGATGAATGATTTCTCCTAGAAACTTAAGTAGCAATTTGGTTGCTTCCACTGATGGACCTTCTAGAATGTGATTGGATTGGCCCTCCCAGCTTGATGTTTGTTTATTAAAGGGGCCATCCCTTGGGTAACTTAAAGAAGCCTACTCATTGAATGGATGTATCTCGCTCAAAGTGACTTATGCTTGAAAGGACCAGGGTCTCACATTGCATCCTGGGCCACCTCCAGTCATCCTGATGAATATCAGGCCACTGGACCCAGATGGCTCAGGAGAAGAAAGTGAGGTTGGTGACCTTGCATGGCCCTCCCTCATTGAAATCAATGTCAACCGCAAGTCATGTCATCATTTTGACATCACCGTCCTCTTCGAGAATGAAGAATAAACACAGCACAACAACCACAACAAGCATCAGCTAGTAAACTTATTCCATGAGTGGACAATGCCATCTCAGAGAATTTATCACATAATCTTAGGAAATATCATTTGTATTAAACATGAACTATGTGCTAACCACTAATTACCTATTGCCTTACATTAAAAAATAAGATTTTTAAACTATAATACTTAGATACAAAAACACTGCTTTGCTGAATCTATTTCCTAAATATTTTCTAATCTGATTTGAACAGGTGGAAAGGTAGAGAAAGCATTTGGGCCATACAAACTACCATGAACAATAATGGTGCAAGGTTCATACAGGGGACAGAGAGTAAGTAGTCCAGAGTGACCGAAGCATGAGACACATAGAGGGGACTGTTGAACATTATCTAATAGCAATATGGATCTAAAGAAGGATTCTGAATTTAGGTGTGAGCTCACTAAATCTATCTGTATGGAAAATGTCTGACAGCAACGTGAAGGACGACTTGGAGGAAAGAGAGACAATTATCTGTTTGGATGTGAGAAGTAAGAAGTAGGGGAAATTATCAAACTTGCCCAGGGTCACATAGCTATTAAGTGTCTAAGGAGAAATTTGAACTCAGGTCTTCCTGAGTAAAAGAGAGAAAGGTGGGATGGTGCAGTTGGTGGTACAGTAGTTAGAACAGCTCGTGTAAGCTGGGCTCTGAGTCAGGAAGACTTGAGTTTAAATCAGCAGACACTTATCAGCTATGTGATCCTGGGCAAGTTACCTAACCACTGGCGGTTTCAGTTTCCTCACCTAAAATAGGGACAATAATAGCATCTACCTTGAAGGGCTGTTGTGAGGATCAAGGGAGACAATGTGTAAAAGCACTTAGTACCATGCCTGGCACGTAGTAAATGCTATAAAGAGCTTATTCTCTTCCTCTTCCCAGATAAATAATGTATAGATGACTTCTGCTCCAAATCTCAAGCTCACATTTAATTTCTTCTCATCATTTGTTTCCTTGTTCCTTATCTTTCCTTCCTTCTTTTTGTTTCTCAAAGGGACTTGCCCCTTTCTTGTGTACTATATATTTATATGTATGTTTCAAATAGTACCAAGCATATGATGTATGAGTACATTTTGAATTTATATATATGTATATATGTGTATATATGTGTATGTGTATATATGTGCATATATGTGCATGTAAATATATGTGTATATATACATGTGTGTATGTGTGTGTGTATATTATATATATATGGTGTCAATCTAGGCTAAGTGACTTGCCCAGGGTCACACAGCTAATAAGTGTGCAGTATCACAGACCAGACTTGAATTCAGGTACTCTTGACTCCAGGGTCAATGTTGTATCCACTGTGCCATCTAACTGACTCTGCATATACATATAGAATGTATTGATACAAGATAGATATTAAGCTTTTCTTTTAATCTAAAAGTAAACTTACTGTAAACTTTCAACAGTAAGTTCTGTTAAGAGTCACTAGGCATGATCTCTAAACTTACTCTCATAATTTAAGAGTAGTGACCTGAGCCTAAGACAGAACTTCACTTATTGTTCGTTTGCTCAGGGAGTATAAACTAAAATGGGTTTTAGAAGAATGCTTGGGGTTTTCTGTGTGTTTAAATTCAATCTCTTTTCCTCCACAATCTTTCAGACCCAAAACAAACAGTGGATTCTACCTTGTTCTGTCTGCATTTCCAAATATTATCTGTGCACAAGTCTGGCTTTCTCTCTCAATTCCACAGTTGTTAAGTTCAGCAGTATTGTAAGAGCAAAATGAGGAAAATCTCATTTTTGTTTTGTGTGGAGCTATAGTCTGGGTAAGTAAACAGCCCAACCACATGAGAGCTGAGTGGAATGTCTGAAAAGTCTGTATGCTGTGGTGGCCTAGGTTTTTAACTCATACTTTCATGAAGCATCTATTGACTTGAACATACTAACTTCCATTGATTTCAGTACCTGGAGACTTGACAGTATTGAACTAAAGACAAGTAAATTAAAACAATCTGCTTACATAAAATAAAGTAAACTCTCCCTGCCTTTTGTCAAAACCTAAGAAACTTCTAACAGCTAGAAAATGCAATTAATGAGAAATAGTACACACATGTGGCATGAGTCTTTACAAAATGTAAGCCACAGGAAAAAAATCACTCTCTATGACTTATCAGTACAAAGAGAGTAAAGAGACAAAATCTACCTATTTCATTCATATGATACTGCTATCACTACCTATTACTATTTTTATATACTAATTTTGACTAAAACTCTCAAGTAAATTCTAACTTTCATCACTCAGCTCAAAAAGTTAAACAGCTCTGAGATTACACACAAAAACAATTCTTTTGAGTGTTCCACGCAGAAGTTATTAACATTTTTACTCAAAGAAAATGGTGCTATGACTGTATATTCAAAATGGCAGGATATGTAGAAAATGTGATGCCTGTCTTTCTCTGTTTCTCTCTGTTTATTTTGCTTTCTGCAATACTGCTTAGTTTTTCAGTATTAGAGAACTAAATCTGCCCAAAGTCACCCAAAAAACATTGGTAGTGACAGGCATATAAGATATGTCATCTAAGGTATAAAAATTTAATAAATAATATCAAAACTTAGGATGGAAAAAGATGGGAGTCAGCTATACTGACAATTTATACCAAATTACCCACGGTACCCCATATATAAAAGAGTCTTTAAAAAGTCAAGATGGTTACATATGAAAACATAAAGAGTCCTCCAACAAATGCATCTATCTAAATCTGAAAATCAGATTTGTAGTAATCATCTATTATATTGTGCTGAGAAGTGCTTTTGCATGCTGTTTGTAAATAAATGAAAAAGAACCTGAAACAAAGGTAATTTTGTCACACAATAAAAGATTGCATTTTAGTTCCAAAGCAGGTCTCTGCAGGGCCATCAGACAGCTTCCTGGAGTGGAATAATTAAGTTTGAGATTGCTGGAGGAGATGGCAATGGTATTTTAGTTTATAGCCTCAAAGCCAAGGGGACTCATTAAAATGAAATAAGGGCGATGGTGCTAGTTCCATGTAGGCCAAGTACCTGAATGATGTCACCATCATCAAGGTAACATACTTAAATGATGCCTAGCCACATTCAATAGGAAAAGAACCTTACACTGTCTTTCTGACATATGGCAGTATAACAATGCTCTCCAGAAAGAAACCTGGCACAGAATGAGCTATTGAAGAAGGAACAATTAATTAAAGAATCATTTGGGAGTTAAAGAGCTGATAAACAGTCATGAAGAAGCCACCAAAAACTGATATTTAACTTGAGTTAGCCATGTTGATTTAGAAGAAATTTCATTGTGACTTTCATGCTGTGGTTCTTCAAGAGTCAGAGCTTTATTATCTCCAATAGGAGATTTGGGGAAGGGGAGAAGGAAACACTCACACACACACACACACACACACACACACACACACACACACACACACACAGTGTCATAGAGTGATAAGTGTTTGGTCTTTGATGGTCAAAATTTTCAGTTACATGTGAATGCAATATTCTTCAGGGCCTAACTTAGATTCAAAAGGAGCCATACCATAACTTGAAATATTGCAGCCTATAAGAAGCCATAAGTATGCATGATTTAATCTTTCTTTATTGGTAGAAATGAAGGTGATTAAAATGCTTCACTTGAAAGCTAAGTACTGTCACATTCAATTTATCTATTGCATTGGAAAAATATTACTTCACATAAAAGGGGAGTAAGTGACCAAGTTAATTACTAATTGTCAAATCCCCAGCTCCTTGGGTCCTGAGTCTTGTCTGCTGTCTTTTCATGCCATCTATCTTACTTTTCTCCTCTGCCAACCACTATTCTTGCTCCCTCCCTTTATCTTTCTTTCTACTCTTTTGAAAAACGGAATGTTGTTAGAATACCAGACAAAGAAAAAACGTAAGAAAATATATCTCTTTTTGGGGAATTTGGGTTAAAATCTTTCCCTTTATCTATTGACTTTGTTTCTGTCATTTGTAATCAAGTTTTTTTCTGTTTAGACAATATTTTAGAACCTGACTAGAAGCATTCTGTTTATAGTTGATTAAATAGTATTGTGAGATAATATTGATGTGGTTATTTGAATCCTAATATAAAGAAAATTAAATAATCAGCAAGCATCAAGTTCCACGTATGTGCCAAACACTGTGCTTATAATATAATTAAACTTATAAGTCAACACAAAGGCTATTCAAAACCATTTATCCATCCTCGGTATCATATGGCACCCAGTGCAATGGCAGAAGGTTCTGCTTTCCCTGTGACTATAAAGGAGGATTAGGGTAGTATATAGTCAGATAGCATCTCATCTTTACTTGGAAATATTTGAGAGTACTTGCCAATATGTATAAACTCAATTGCTCTACTTAAACTAAAAAATGCACATGCTTCCAGGAACTATCGCCTTTCAGATATTATGATCAAGTCTTGTATGTTACCAAAGAATCATGGGATTCCAGAGTTGGAAGGAAAGTCAACAGTCAAGTCATGTACCTAGATCCAAAGTGTACAATACCTCTCAACATCTGGGCAAGCAAATACCCACACTCTGCTTGAAAATTTTCAGTGTCGTAAAGACTCCATTTTTGGCAATCTCTGACTTCTAGGAAATTTTCCCTTAGGTTGAATCAGACTCTGCTTTCCTCTAACTTTCACTCATTAATCCTACTTCTGGCTACCAGAGCCAAACAGAACAAGTCTAAATCCTGCTGAATATGACAAATATTTGAAGAAAGTGATCCTATGACTTCTAATTTGTTTCTTCTCCAAGCTAATATCCCTATGTGCCTCATCTAATACATTTATATCATGAATTCAAGTCCTTTCATCATCCTGACCCCAGAGCCTTAAAGTGAAGAGACATTAAATTTATAATAATAGTAAACAAGGATTGCCCGCATTTATATAGCACTTACTATGTGCTAAGTGCTTTATAATATTCTCCTCTGATCATTACAAGAACCCTACTGTGTTGTTGTAATCTTCATTTTCAGATGAGGAAACAGAGTCCGAAAGGACTTAAGTGACTTGCTCAGAGTCATACAGCTAAGAAAATTTCTGGATTTGAATTCAGGCATTACTCATTGTGGTCTAGTTCTCTATCTACTGCAGCACCTCAGAGCTTTGCCTAAATTTAAAGGGACCATCTATACCATCCTAGAGCATAGTTTCTTCCCCTTGGCAACTGTCAGCGCCAGCTCTTCTCCTGCAGTAAAGTCAATTAATGAATATCCATGAAGCACCATCAAGGGAATTAGTGTAAATGAAGATCTCTTCCACCCCATCCTTTAATGTTCAATCATATAGATCCCATCTAGCTCTTCTCATTCTCTAATGTTACCCAGATTAGTGGCCACTGAAGTCTATTTGCATATTATTCTTTTATATCAGAAGCCTAAGCAAAACAAAGTAAGACAAGCAAAATAGTGTTCCTTGGGGGCCAGATCCTTATAGTTGGGAGTCCATTGGGCCAACACAGGAACCAGTATTCCAGAGCCTATACTAGAAGCCAAAGTTGACAATTATTAAATGCTTGTTGACTTTACTTGACTTGATGTTAAAGACAATTACACCAAAGGAACCCATGAAAATATGATTAATGAAAATATGATTTTAAATATACCATTCCCATTTAACAAAGCATGCTTCTTGTGCCCTACTCTTCTTGTCAGAGGGAACATCCTGCACCATTCAAATCATAATAGGTAACTCTGAACAAAGAATAATCTGTGTCATATAGCATGTCATACAATTCAGTAGTAACTAGAGCATAGTCAAAAAATGGTCAAGTGAGTGACTTCTTTGGAAAAATTGAAGTTACAAAAGTCTAATAGTTATTTATTCTGACCCTCTCTTGATGCCTGCCAAAATCTCCACTCTTCCTAGTCTTTATGGACAGAGATCTCCAAGAACATGGACCCAATTGGGTCCCAATACCCAATATCTAGTATCCAAGAGATACTAGAGAGGCTGCTTTACATCTTCTAGTGTTGGAGCTTATTCTGGGTCCCACTTGAAAGAAGCAGACCTGCCAGTGACTTGGTAAATGAGGGTCATCAGGATATCCAGATAAGAAATGTGTGTTCTGCAATACCTGAAACAACCCAAAAGGTTCTGGGCTTCCTTCTTAGAAACTGGGAAAACCAGTGTCAATAGTTTATTCTAGATAGTACCTGGAATCTGCTAGGTTTTCTCCCCCAACCTAACTAGGCTAAAACTTTAATTTTCTTATGATTGACTTCCCGCACCTCATACCTCATACAGACCAACATGTGAAACAGTCTTGCCCCCTGAATCCTCATCCAGGCCATTTAACATGATGTCATCAGTGAAGCGTACAACAATTCCCTTAGGAAAGCCTTTTTCAGGGCTCTGTACACTGTAGCATGGCAGAAAAAGGAAGGTAGCCTGGAAAGTGAAGGTGTAATGGACTCTTTCCCATATGAAAAAAAAAATTGCTTTTTTTTCTCCCCTGAAACAATAGGAATGGAGATTAAAAGCATCTGTGAGGTAAATATGCCCATACCACTCACCCTGGACCTGGTCTACTTAATCTATGATCTTGAGGAATTCAGGAACAGTTGCAGTGATGGGCATGACCACTTTGTTCAGCACCCTTTAACCCACTATAAACTCTGCCAGATGTTGTCCAACTCATAGGTCACACTGGGTTATGATAAGGGAAGCTGGTATTATTTTTTGATCAACAAGCTTATTTTCTAGAACTTAGATTTTTATTATCAGCCATCTTGTGATCAAAGATAAAATGCCTGTTGTAGATAGGTGTTACTAATTTTCTTTCCCTTAAATTTTCTAATTATTCTACAACCAGATAGACCTGTTCGAAAAACTTTTTCCTGTATTACTAAAAGTCACTATATTTTTGCCTAATACCTATGTTTAATACTTTTTTTGAAGATTAAATCATGTTTTATTTCATTAACACCAGCATTTCCCTTTTAATCTTCACTATTTATAATAAACTCTTCTACCTTAATGATAGACCTTTTTTTTATCATACTTCATTAGAAGAAATCGTTTCAAGAGTCATTTGTCCCCAAAGAACCAAACATTAGAACTTTTTCACCCCAGCATTGTTGTTTACCCAGTGTCCAGCCTTTAGTATGCCTAAAAACCCACATAACTAAGATGACAGTCTAAATATATATCACTTATGTTTATTATACTATAGTCCATTGGACAGTCTGGCATTTCAAAGTATGGAAACAAAGTCTGTTATCCACTTGGCCTAACTATAGGGTTTATCAAAATATATGAATCAGTTAATATACACAGTATATTAAGGATGCTGTGATGGCAAGAAAAGTAGAATCTTTTGCTGTTTTTGTTTTAGTATAATCAAGTGCCTCTGAATCTTGCTTTTATCAACCAAGGGTCTTTACTAGGAGTAAAGTATGGAAACAAGAATTTCTTCAACTAGAAATAGTATATAAAGATATATATTATATACTGTTAATTATTTTAATGTGACTAAAGAAGGTCTTCTCCACCCATTAATGGGCGTGGGGAGATTTGTACGAAGATGCACACCTTCTGTTAATGAGGCACTAATTCTCAAGGGCATTCTGGCTCCAAAAAGTGTATAAAGGTGAGGTGTGGTCTTACTTTGGGACTGACTGATTGGAAGTGCTTGTCTGGCCAGATGAGACTCTGGGCAGTCACTATGCAGCCCCTGGCTTTGAAAACTCAGTTGTTGGTGCTTCCCTCTCCGGTAACTATGTATGTATATGATGGTCAGATGCTGGATCTGTCTGTTGATATATGACATATGTATTGCTTATGTCAGACAATTGGAAGCATGTCTGTTGATTTTGATATCTTTGTATTTTCTCTGAAGTTCAGGGTGCTGACTTTTCCTCCCAAACTAAGTGAATGATATATGTGCTTGATTAAAGGAGATTGTTGATTCCTCAAAAGTTACCTTTCCTTTTAGAAATGCATGTCTAAGAACCTGTGATAGCAGCCCCCCATGTATGTCTGGGTGTTTGCTTTTACAGAAAGGTGCATGTTCCCTGACTACCTGACAACCATCAAATCTCAATATTGATTCTGGTTGTAAGAGGTGAAACCATATGGTATTCCTATACAACAAGCCCTGCCTATAAATACTATTCTGATTAGTGACCGTTCTCACTGTTTCAGAAATATAGCAGTAAAGTCATGTGCTCCCTCACTCAACTCTAGTTACCTCCTCTATAGCCTAGTGGCCTTCCCTGTCTCCCCAAGTTCTGGAACCATAAACCATGAACAAACTAACTCTATAATTGTATCTGGATGGGATGTGTAAATGTTTACCTATAGGTCTATTCACCAACAGGGATCAGTTTTCCCTAAAAGGTAAAAAAAAAAAACAAAAAAAAACAAAAAACTGCTCACAGAGTGCAGCTTCCTCATCACCTAATGGCATAAAAAGCCATATATATATCTCGAATCAGGGACCTTCATATTTGATAGCTGATTCAATACGGAGACAAGAGAAATTTTATCAATAAGACCTCAAGTGCTCCTCTATCTTTGTTGCATTTCCTTGTGCTCTTGGGGCAAAGAAAATCTTTTAACTATTCAATGACTTATGTACGCAGTAGGCTGGCATTGAGTCACCCCTCACACCTGGCCAGCACTTCCTTTTTTTCTTGTCTCTCCTTACTCCTTGAGGACAGGAACTTTATTATTTGCATCTCTGGCATTTAGAGCAGTACATAGCACATAGTAAGTGTCATAAATTATTTTTTCATTCATTCACTTTTCAGTATCTCTAGTAAGGATGGACAGCGAAGATCTCCTGTTTCTTCTGAACTCTTAGCTCTGTAACTGCTAAAGTTTTAATCAAGTCAATCCTTCAGCAAAATGCCTGAGTTGGGAGTAGAAGGGCAAGCAGAGCCTTCAGATCTTTGCTGGACAAACCTAGACAATAATAAATAGCTTTTTTACCTTTTACCTAGATGCCAATCCAACTGGGACTGACATCAAACTGATCATGCCCTCCACACTGGGTAGTTCCAATCAAAAATGGTCCTCAGTCAGGCAGTTATGGCCATTTGTTATATAGTACAGGATGAAGGTGAATCCAATGCTGACATTTATGGCCTTGAAGTCATTCTACCTTGTTACTGGCTTAGTGCCTTGTGGGAGTGGGATCATTTGTTGGCTTTTATTTTTCCCCCATAGGGATTAGTGTAGTTGACATGCCTTTTAATACATTTCTTTAGTTAATTTATCATGTATTTCATTTGCTACAGCTTCTTAATCTTTGTTAGGTGTTTTCCAAGGGGCCTGAGTTTCTTTGGAATCATCCCTACTGCTATCTATACCAGAAACTTGTCCTAGGTCTCCTCAGGAAACAGTCCTCCCTGGGAAGGACTTTAACTACTTTATCTGGTTTCAAATCTGTGATTTTACTGGTATGTAGAACTCCCTGTAAGGAAATTCCTTTTACTAATCCAGATCAACAACTGTTCTGCAACTTATCTCAAAGAGTTTCCTGGGCCACTGAGAGTTTCAGTCTCTTGCTCGGTGTCTAACAGTCAGTTTGTATCACCTAGAGGGCTTAAAATCCTTAATGTCTCAGGCAACTCACTAAAACTATAAGTTAAAACAAGCACAGATGTGTACTGGTGTAAAACAGAACTCCTGCAGTAATATGATGAATTTAAAATGAGAAAGAGAAGGTGAATTGTTCCCACATAGATTATTTCTTTAATTTGACAAATAAGTGCTTATGTGGGGAAAAAAGAAACTGATACACAAACTTATGTATCCAAAGGAGATTTTATAAAGGATTTTCTTTACAGTCACTTTTAGAAAGAGCAGATTGCTTCTAGGCTACAAATCTGCATCAAGATTAAGGGGGTGGTATGTGTTTGTCCTTCGCTGCCAAAGAAGACCATGCCATCAGAGAAATAATGACATGACTTGCACTTGACTTTGTTTTGAATGAGGGAGGGCTGTGCAGGTCACCAACCTCATTTCTCCTCTAGAGCCATCTGAATCCAGTGACCAGATATTCTTCAGGATGACGGGAGATGACCCAGGATGAGGCAATAGGGGTTAAGTGACTTGCCCAAGGTCACATAGCTAGTGAGTATCAAGTGTCTGAGGTGAGATTTGAACTCAGGTCCTCCTGACTCCTGCTCTATCCACTGCACCACCTAGCTGCCCCTGAGCAGGTGGTATTGCTTTTGCAAAGATGGTGGTTTGTCCAGCTTTCCATTTTCTTTGGAAAAGGTCCCATATCTCTGCCATGTGTCAGAGATGTTCCTTCCTATTGGGGAGTAATGTTTAATGAGAAGCAAAGTGTTATCTGTTATTCCTGCTTCTAGAGCTATACTTTGGGATCTTGGAATGCAGTCTATTAAAAAATTAGATCTTTTTATGCCTAGGGCCCATATAATTACTCTTAAGTTCCACCTGATTCTCTCTTCTGCATCTTTAGGAACACTATGAATTCATTCACAGTTGCTCTAAGCCACCAGCTAGGGGGACTCTGTACTTAAATTTATATGTATTCCTAGTTAACTGCAGGCTTCTTTGTGGTTAAGGTAAAATTCAGGTTACTAGAAACATTGAGGGAAGGAAATAGAAGATTGCATGATAGTGTCAGGGAACACACAGGCACTAGGAAAATAATTTGGGGAAAGAGTAGATCTTTCCTCAGGACTTTCCTCAGTCCTCCAGTAGGTTGATGCATTCATAGCATCAGCCTAGATCAGGGGTGGGGAACCTGCGGCATCAAGCCAATGTGGCCCTCTAGGTCCTCAAGTGTGCCCCTGTGACTGAAGCCAAGCGTCATAGAGCAAATACCCTTAATAAAAGGATTTGTTCCGTAGAACTTGGACTCTGTCAAAAGACCACATCCAAGGACCTAGAAGGCCACATGTGGCTTTGAAGCCCCAGGTTTCCTATCCCTGGTCTAGATAAGAAAGATAGCAGGGCTTAATCCTTCCTCTAAACAGGGTTCTGGGAGAATTTTGCCAATGGGAAAAGAGGACCGCAGAGGTGGAAGGAAAGGCAATTAAAGTATATGAGCAAAGTCCAGAAAGTACAGTATTATTGTTGGTCAGAACCATTCCTTAAAACAGAAATTTCTGGAGGAACTCATCAGTGTGAGAAGAGATCTGCAGGGTCAGAGAGAATGATAACTTTGCCACTATGCCTGACACATCTACCACTGTTAGCATGTGAATACTTTAAGGGCAATAAATGTCTTTCCTTTTACTTCCATTTGTATCCCCACAACTTAGGCACAGTAGCTGAAGCATGGTGGTGTTATAGGAGACAGAGGGGGTACACAGGATCCGATGAATACTTGGTTTTGATGGATTTAGTCAAGAAGAGTTCTTACCCAGCAAAGACAATTTACTTTTAAGTATATAAGTTAAGTAACGGATCTATATCCTTATACTGAAGTTGCCTTTGGGGGATAAAAGTATGAAAGTGGAATGTTCTCTACTTTATTCAAGGTTGACTAACAAGGAGGATATGAAGGGTCATGTCAAAGAGCATAGGGGTTATGGGGCTATCAGAGCTCCAAAAGACATTTCATTTATGAAATTATTATGAAAAGATGAGAATATCCTCTTGGTTGATTTTAGGGCTAAAAGCAAAAACAAAGTCTATTGAACACTTACGGGATATATGTCAACTGTTCAGCAAATGCCAGGAGAAATAACTTTCTCAAGAGAGGAATCAAAGGATATCCATAAGTCTTTATAGGTTTTCTCCCTTTGGTATTCTATTTGTTAAATGTTTGCTCATATTCCATAGGGGGGAAAGATCCTAACAAGGGGATAAAGGCCTTAATTATTAATATAGACATATACATATATACACATATACATATGTGTATATATGTACGCATGCATATACTCTATAGCAATTCACTGATATTCCTCAGAGTGAGAAAATAGCCTTTGCTATTAAAGACGTCTGAAAAGCAAAGTCATATCCTTATAAACATAATAGCCAAGAAGTATAGAACTTTACAGACCAAACATAATAGAAAACTCTGAAGAAGGTAATATTTTGTTGGTCCTGCCAAATAGTATGCCCTGTCTAATAAAATGGCTGCAGAACATATGGCATAGATGAAAGAAGGTTGCCTTTAGAGTCAAGAAGACCTGGGTTAAAGTCCGATTTCTCATACAAACTGGCTGCAATACCTTGGAAAGTTATTTAATTTCTTAGTTTCCTAGGTATCTAAGAAGATGAAGAGAAAGTGCTAATCGTTGGTAGACAAAATTACAGGTCTAGCAAATGTAAATATGTGTGTGTGTGAATATATAGGTATGTGTGTATATGTGTGTGTATATACATATATGTATATATATGTATGTATACATATATTTATGTCCAGGAAATATTTGGATAAGGTTCAAGATTCCCGTGAAATGAAAAGTACAGTGGACTTGGAGCTGAGCAAGGAGTTTAATGGCAGATTGGGTCTATAGATTAGATGTGATCAGCAGTGACAGAGCAGGGAACGAGGGACAGTGACAGAAATAGCAAAGTTACATGATCATACTCACAGGAAGTGGGTACAGTCGTACACAGTTTTAAGCCTTTCATTTCTCTGAAAATGGTCATAACTGTTGAGGGATTTTTATACCCATTCTGACTGCAGGTGGCTGAGTCATCTCAAGGAGGATGTTTTTCCAGGGAACTGAGTTCCTTTCAGTATCTGTGAAAGGATGCCTCCCAGCAAGGCATGGAATAACCAGACCCCTCTGTAGGAATAGGTATAAACATGCCAAGAATATTGTTATGTAAAACTAAAGAGATGGGAGGACTGTTTACAGATGGATTCCTGGGACATAGTAGCTTTCCAAAGTCAAGGGGTTCAGAGATCCTAATCATATTGTGAATATTGTCATAATGTGAATATTGATGTCATAATATGAATATCTACATCATAATGTGAATATTGATTATGTCATAATATGAATATCTACATCATAATGTGAATATTGATTATGTCATAATATGAATATTGGCCTTTGCTAAAAATAACTCAGCATACAGAGATTGCAGGTGGCCACCAGGTACACCTAATTCAACGGAGTTAAAAGTTCAAAACCTTCTAATAATATTATATCACTACATATATATGCATATATAGAAAGTGTGTGTATACACACATAAATAGTAGTGTTAATGGGATGGTTGGTGGTTATGGGTTGTTCAACCACTGCTATTTGTTCTTTATCTTACTACTGATATTATCCAGCATGAATTTTTCCTAGCTATATATCCTTTTTTCACTCTTAGAAGTAGAATCAAAACATCTGTCTCTATCTTTTTCATAGCTCTGAGCCCCCAGTCAGAAACAACACTTCTGCTAAACTTTGCAATAATTTATCTATCTCTTTCTCTTCTCTGGGTTGTTCCCAAGCCCCTCAGTTGTTTCTCCACAACTGTACAATAAGTACAACCTTTATTACAATTGCTAGTGGTTGCCACTGTTCATAAAGATAAAGAAGATATTTAAAACAAATAAAGATGAACAAATTTCTTCCCTGTAACCAGAGGCAAAGGTTTCAAATTCTCAAGAAAAGAACTCTCATGGAGGTACAGGATTATCCCCTCAGACTCTGTAATAGGTGTAAGGAGGAAAATGTCAGTCATACTATCTCTGTCTTAATACATCTCTTCAAACCAATCATTCTCAGTTCTAGAGTCCTGGATCCTTTCTTTATGATAGTGGCTTCTATATGAATTTCTTCTCTCCCAAGTCCGTGTTTTTTTGTTTGTTTGTTTTTTTTCTCTTGGGGGTAGGGTGGAAGAGGCAAGGCGTTATCACTTATTTTCCCATTACCCAGCTCTGTGTGTCTTCTACTTGGCCCTTGAGAAACTAGGTACCACTTTGAATCTCCTGGACTTAATTTTAAGTGAACTTAATTTTAAAAGCCACCTTGAAATGTAGTCTATCATTCTCTTTTGTTTTTATTTCCTTTCTGATCCATTCAAGGAGCTAATTTGCACCTAATGAAGACATCATCAGGCTTATAATTCAACACCTCAGTGCCTCTTTTATTTTATTTTAAGGTCTTGGACTCTTAAGGATAACACCTTTATATCTATTATATATAGATATGCGTAATTACTAAACCAGTTAGTCAAACACATGAACATAAGTAAAGGCTTTGTTTATTCATCTGTTTGGGGTGAAAGGATCTCTAAAACATATTTAAGCTTACATAGAATCTCTTGCTAATAGGCTAAAATTGGTTAGTAAGATATTCCAAATGCTTGAAATATCTTGGTTAAAAAATCTAGTAAGGCTTTGTGTCTAATCAAAGAGGTAATTTTCATGTGTAGTCAAGCAGGGATGCCACTATAGGAAGGTTTTGATTTACTGTTAAAAGTTAATCTTAGTGGCAGCTACATGGCACAGTAGATAGACTGTTGGTCCTGGAATAAGGAGGACCTGAGTTCAAATATGATCTCAGGCATTTGACACTTAACTAGCTGTGTGATCTTAGGCAAGTCACTTAACCCCAATTGTATTGCCAAAGGAGAAAAAAAAAAGTTAATCTTCGTAAAAGAATACTGTGGAAAACAGGCAGATCAAGGTATTTAAATTAGCTATGAAACAACTCTCAGAAGATTATAGGGGGCATCTTGAAAAAAAAGGCAGGACATGCAACAAAGCCATAGATAAAATGTCATTTAACTCTTTTCTTTAATGTTTTTAGTTCTTTAAAGCAGGTTAGCAACTTGACCATGCCTTTGCCATTGGTGAATCTTTCAAAAGCCATGAATAAGAAAAGTAGTAAAGAAATTTGAGCCAAAAGAGCCAAAAAGTGACTTGAATGAACAAGGAAACTCTTTGAAATCTGCTCAGACTTATTTCATATTCTCTCTTTCATTCACTCTATGTTCTAGGCAAATTTTTTTATTGGAGATTACCTGGAATTTAAGCTTTCATCTCCAGCACTGTCTCCATACTTTCATACAAATTGTCTTTCATTTCTAGAACGCTCCTCACCTCCAGTTGTTAGAATCTTGAATTTCTTTCAAGTTCCATTTCAGTGTCACTTTTTAAGGAAGCTTTTCATTATCACTCTACTTGTCAATGTTCTATCCCTCCTTAAATCATATTTACTTATTTTTATAAATGTCATATTCCTCTCTTACATACTAGTAGGATTTAAGGAATTTTTTGTCTTTTGTATTCCCAGTGTCTTGAACATAATACATAAATACTTGCTCAACTGAATTAAATTGGAAGTTTTAAGAATTTGAGACATTTGAGCCTCGAGAATAAACCACTGAGAGATGTCAGAAAATCCAATGCTTGACTCTTAATTCTCTTGTCTTTCAATAATAGCATTGTGTTTTAAATAATCATGCCCAAGATTATGAAAAAACAAGCAGACCGCATCTCCACTAACTATTCTTTTAGGGGTTGGAGAAGGTGTGAAAATAATACATTTAAATGGCAACAGTATGATTTTAGCTTAAACATACAGGAAAAATTTTAAGCTACAAAGATTACACATGACTATCTTTAATTGACAAAGATTGCATAATCTTTCATACAAATATTTAAAATAATAATAGTTTACATTTATAGAATATTTCATAATTACAAAACACCCTCATGTACAACTTCTTTTTTGATTATCACACAAGCTATTAGAGCCTTGAAGAGGCCCATGACATCAAGATTATGACATGATTTGCAGTTGACTTTGTTTTCTGTGAGGGAGGGCTGTGCAAGATACCAACCTCACTTTCTTCTCCTGAGCCATCTGGGTCCAGTGGCCTGATATTCATCAGGATGACTGGGAATGACCCAGGATGCCATGGGAGACCCTGGCCCTCTCAAGCTTAGGTCTTAGCCCAGTCTTACTTTGAGTGAGATATATACCCATTCAATGAATAGACTTTTTTAAGTTACTCAAGGGATGACCCCTTTAATCAAAGAAAAAAAAAATCAAACTGGGAGGGGAAGACCCTGAGGGTTTATGGGTAAAAGAGAAACAATTACTGTTTAGTTATTAGGTCCCAGTTTTCAAGAAAGAGAAGAGTCTGTGAACTCTAAGCTTCACTTTCAACATTCTAGGGCATATTGTCTAAGGGATAGTTATTGAATATCTAGAAAGGGAATTGCGGTCACAAAGAGCCAGCAAAGTTTTGTCAGGAACACCATGCTACCTTCCTTTCCTTTTGTGGCATAGTTACCTCACTAGTAGGTCTTGGCAATGCTCCGGAAAGAATTTGCCTCAAGTTTAGAAAACCATTTGACAAGATCTCACATGCCATTCTTTTAGGAAAGATGGAGCATTTTAGACTAACTGATGGTACAGTTTCCTAAGTTTGAAACTAATTGAATGTCCAGAGCGAAATGTAGTCATTAGTTTTTTCCACATCAACTTGGAAGATGTCCAAAGGCTGCCTTTTCCTATTAGAGCCTAGATGGGTTTCTGATGCTGAGGGAGGGTAAGGGTTGGACGTCATGACTTGCAAGTTAGAGATTTTTACCAATGAGTCAAGTCTGAAATTGTGGGGAGGGGGACATAGTTGAAAAGTATCAGTAAAAAAAAATCAGGAAATCTTCATTAATTCCAAGTCTTTTCCCTAGGAATCATTCTGTTTATAATGTGGGAATAAGATAAAAGTATAAAATACCAAGAAAAATCAAATAATAAGCATTAACCAGTTTAGTTAAGCAAGGGTCCCAAAACCACACAGCTTTATCCACTTTAGTCAAACCCTCTGATTGCTGAACATGCCCTCATTCTTCTACCTACATAGCTTTGGTCTCTGTGTATGCTTGCGGAAAGTGCTGCTTCTCCTGTTGAAGTCCTATGGATCCTTTAACAGTCCACTTAAAAAGAAAATACACACACACACACACACACACACACACACACACCTAGGCAGCCTTTTTCCATGGCTCCCTTCTCCTCATCAGTAATGACCTTTCTCATATACATAAATACATATATATACAATATATATATATATATATATATATATATATATATATATATATATATATACACTTTTACCAGTGAGCCAAAGGTCACAGCTTAAAACTAAAGACACCAAACAACACTGTAAATAAAGGGATAACTGAATTATTTTCAGGCATACATGATACATTTTTTTAACAGGTTACCATAATAGTGGTAATGGTAGAAATGCACAAAGAGATCCTAACTAGAAAACATGGAAGGGTTGCACATGTGATGGATACATGTAGCCAGGGAATATGTAATATGTAACAAATGCCAAGAAAATACATGGACAGAGCATGCATGAAGAAAGGATAAACACCGGGAACATGAGTCACTAGACGGAGGCAGCTCACACTTTAATACTGCAAAGCTGTTGATGTGCACTAGCAATGTTATCTTTGTGTTCTCTTCTGAGCATCCCTGCTGGTCTTCTGCTTACCAACCTTCTGTTGGTAATTTTGCTATCAGGCTCATCCGCTAAGGGACAGAGTCTAGAAATCCTTGATAAACTAACAGCTCGTTTATTCATAGGCAAGGCTGTGAACCACCACACTTAACTAAGAGCAGTTATTAAAAAAAAAAGAGGGAAAGAAGGAAGGAAGGAAGGAAGGAAGGAAGGAAGGAAGGAAGGAAGGAAGGAAGGAAGGAAGGAAGGAAGGAAGGAAGGGAGGGAGGGAGGGAGGGAGGGAGGGAGGAAGGAAGGAAGGAAGGAAGGAAGGAAGGAAGGAAGGAAGGAAGGAAGGAAGGAAGGAAGGAAGGAAGGAGAATACACAGCCAGAATGCCCTAGATGAAGATTAAATCTGTTCCTTTTGACTGAGTCTAATACTTATCCAAAGTCTGTGATTTTGACTGTAGGATTCGAATATTATTTTTTTAAATAACTCTTATTTGGTCCTTGATGAGGACCCTGTAATACCAAAATCAATTCTGAGCAAGAACCAAAACTAAAAAAGGAAGGAAAGGTTATTGTTTATTATGTTCTGGACCTACATTCTTGCTTTTATTTTGAATATATGCTATCAACAAAGGTTTTGATTTCTTTGCTCTGTATGTTGGCCAGCATAAAATTCTTTGGTCTTCCTATTTAAGAATCAGCTATCAGGTGATATAACTATCAGGTTTATGTCTATAAAAAAAACCCTACTCTACTGTAAGCTTCTTGAGGGCAGGGACATGTGTCATTTTGACTTTATACTGATCTTGTCACCTAGCACTCTGCTCTGTATAATGTAGGCATTTAAATGCACGTTGATTGCTTGATTAATTAATAAGTGTTTGTTGAATGATGAAGTCAGTGAGTCAGTGAGTGAAGGAATGAATTTTCATAGAGGCACAGAATCTCAGAGTTGGGAAAGTAGTCAGAGATCATCTATTCCGAACGCAAGTTTAGACAAAAAAAACATTGGTAAATGAATGAATGACTGAGTTAATGGGAAAAAAATATTTCACCCATGGGGAGGAAGTAAAAATGGATAGCCTTTTCTTTTTTATCTTTGCCATTTAAGAAACTAAGGAAATAATAATTGGGAGGAGTGTTGTAAGCAAAAGGAGGTAAATAGCTGAAATTGAAGAGATTAAGTAATTGACTCACTGCAATTTTGTGCTACCTTTAATCTCTTTGGGTAAATTTCTTAACATATGATGCTCAATTATTTTGCATAATGAGAATTTTCCCTCTAATATATGCATATGTTGTTATAGATATTCATATATAAAAATAATATCTTGACTAATAGTTCTGTGAAATTTCTCTGAATATCTCACTGATGTGCTCATTTTATAGGTATGTGCACTCTAATTAGAAATTAAATTAGAGAGATAAAACATTTTTAAATTAAATGATGTGTTCTCTTTATAACATGGAAATCACTTTACTATTTAACACTGAGCATTATCAATTTCTTTCAAATGAACCTCAAATCATCAGTGTCTTTATAAGTAATTTAATCATAGTATGTCCATATGTTAAGTAAACAAATCATTTCAGATATAACTAAAAACCACCACAAATTGACTGTAAGGAGCTATGCCTTTCTAAAGAATAATCATGATCGGTGTACCACTGTAGTGATATAGAAAATAAATATTTCACTTTGTAACCTGGTGACAGAGGTAAAGTGAGATAATTATCTAGGAAACTAAGACTCAGTTACACAGAAGATGCCAATCTACCAATCAAATCATAGATCTAGGTCCTATATGGGTGACAGTCTTTATTAGGGGAAATGTGATTGGCATACTTGTACTATGTAGAAATCTCAACTTTATACTTTTTTCTCCTTGAGAGCAATCACATTCTTAGGATAATTCAATAACTAAATTAATTGGAAAAGAGTCCAAGATGGGTCTATATTATAATGAACTTCTTTCTATAGGATATAGTGTTAGCATTCAGGTATTTGTGTTACGGAGAAAATTCTGTTACAACAAATAAGAACCACCATAGCTTATAGCTTGGGTTGAATCATGAAAGAAGTAAGGGATTCATTTGATAAGGGAATAAATAGTTTAATTAGAATGAAGTATGTGGGATGGAAAGAATAGATAGTGAAACTGGAAAGGTATTAGGTACAGGTTATCCAGGGTTTTAAAAGTCAAAGGGCAAGTTATTTAACTTACTGATTTTCTTGCAGGAGCAATATCTATCCCATACAAGCTAGGTTAATTTTTGTCTTTTATTCCTTTAAAGGGGTCTGAAACCTAGAATGAGAACTGTGATGAATGTGCTACTTGGGACTTTTAACACAGTATTTCAAAGGCCACTGAAACCGATGTCATGTTGAATTTCTTGAGACTCTTTGTGAGACTCATGTCACTAGGTGCACACTTGTTGGGATAGTCCCTGAGTCTCCTCAGTTCGCTGAAGACCTTTCTAGAGCTGAAATGAGCTCTTTCTCCTGTTTGGAGAGATAAGCGTTATATAAATGAAGTTCAGAAAAGCAAAATGTGACAATATTAGACAAAGTAACACTGAACTGTGTAGAAAACATATTATAGTAATTCAGAGGAGGGATATATTGGTGTGAGACACCATGGTTGACAAACACTTCATGAAAAAAGCGGGACAACATGAGTCTGAAAGGACAGGTAACTAGAATGTGGATAGGTAGAAAGGAATGAAGGGAGCATTCCAGGTGGGATAAATCACATCTGGAAATTCATTTTTTCAGTAATTACAGTATAGCTATAAATAATGATTACAGTATTTGAAAATGTAAATGAATAAGGTAAACATTCTAGACAACAGCTTCACTCTAAAATCTGTCCTGTTCACAGACACTATCAATATCAGCTTTCAACGTCAAAGTGTCATGGTGCAGAAGATAAAGGTTCAGATCCAGCCTCTGCCACTTAGTAACTGTAAATTTGGGAAAGATACTTAATCTTACTGGGATGCAATTTCTTCATCTACAAATGACAGATTTGGACTAGATGACCTCTAAAACGCCTTACAGTTTTAAATCTATAATTTCTCTTACTAGTTTCTGCATCCAAAGAACATCTGAAATGTTAAATTGGAAAACTATTGTGGGGACTGTAAGGGAATGTCCAAGATGGAATCTCCTACCATATTTCAAAGACACTGAATACAATAACCTTTAAGTATTGATATAATCTTATAAAGTAAAATGACAAAAAACAAAGATTTTTCTCTTTTTTTATGAGATGAATTGCAACTGGTTCAGATAATTGGATCTTGGTAGAACTCTAATGCCCTCTCTCAACACAAGCAATTCCATCAGAACACAGCAAGTTATACATACCTCCCTGGTTCCCATGTGACATTCCTATCACTCCTAATTCTCATGGCTTCTGCCCAATCCATCTAATGGTCCTGGCAACCAGCTTCTCTCTTAGCTACAGTGGTCTCTTTTATCATTTGTCAGATAATTACGCCCAGCAGGCCCATTACCATGATGTACAGAAAACATGGCCTAAAACACAATTATAATTTTTACTTTAAAAAGGCACCAGATGTTTACAGCCTTTTGACCGAGTGTTGTTTGAGGTGTTTAAAAATTTTTTATTATTGATTTCTTACTGCATTCCAGCACAAGAGCATCTGGAAGCTAAATTGACTTATTTTCCCTCTCTGAGTCAAATGGGGAACAGCTTAGTTAGACATTGCTTGAACCAATAGTGGCAAATAAAGGGAGAAAATAAGCAATTATCTGGATTTAGTGTGACTACTTAGAGCTAGCACTTGAATGAGCTCTTTTTTTTTTTAACCTAACATGTTGCCTTCACTATATCATAGTACTAACTAAGGTCAGGTGATAGGGGCATTATCCCAGAGTGGGCTCAAGGGCAGGACATTTGTCTCAGGACAAGAGGTTTAGAGGGCCCTGAGATCAATTTTTCTTTTTTTTTTTTTAAATATTTATTTATTCATTTAACTTTTTACATTCGTTTTCACAAAATTTTGGGTTCCAAATTTTCTCCCCTTTTATCCCCTCCCCCCACCCCAATACCCCAAAGCAATCTAATTTTCCCTATCTCCAATCTGCCCCCTCTTCTGTCATCCCTCCCTTCTCTTGTCCCCATCTTCTCTTTTCTCCTGTAGGGCCAGATGTCTTTCTATTCCTCATTAACTGTATGTCTTCTTTCCTAGTAGCAACAACAATACTAAACAGTTGTTCCTAAAACTTTGAGTTCCAAAATCTCCCCATCCCTCCCTCCCCACACATTCCCTTTGGGACAGCAGGCAATTCAATATAGGCCATATCTGTGTAGTTTTGCAAATGACCTCCCTGATAGTCGTGTTGTGTAAGACTAACTGAATTACCCTCCATCCTATCCTGCCCCTCATTGTTTCTCTTCTGTCTTTTGATCCTGTCCCTCCCCAAGAGTGTTGAAATCAAATAGCTCCCTTCTTCCATTGCCCTCCCTTCCATCATCCCTCCCTCCCTGCTTATCTCCTTCTTCCCCATTTTTCTGTACTGTAAGATAGGTTTTCATACCAAAATGAGTGTGCATTTTACTCCTTCCTTTAGTCGAACGTGATGAGGGTACACTTCTTGTTTTTTTGTTTTTTTTTTTTTCTCAGCTCTCCTCTTTTTCCCTCCACTAAAAAGTCTTCTACTTGCCTCTTAAATGACATATAATTACCCCATTCCATTTCACCCTCTCTCCTCCCACTACATTTCTCTCTCACCATTTACCTTAATTTCTTTTAAGATATGGTCCCATCCTATTCAATTCACTCTGTGCTCTCTGTCTCTGTATGTGTGTGCATGTGTGTATGTGTGTGTGCGTGCATGCGTGTACATGTGTGTGTGTGGTCCCACCAACTACCCAGATACTGAAAAGTTTTAAGAGTTACAAATATTGTCTTTCCATGTAGGAATGTAAACAGTTCACTTCTGGTAAGTCCCTTAAGACTTCTCTTTGCTGTTTACTTTTTCATGCTTCTTCTCATTCTTGTGTTTGAAAGTCAAATTTTCTTTTCAGCTCTGGTCTTTTCATCAAGAATGCTTGAAAGTCCTCTGTTTCATTGAAAGACCATATTTTCCCCTGAAGTATTATACTCAGTTTTGCTGGGTAGGTGATTCTTGGTTTGAGTCCTAGTTCCTTTGACTTCTGGAATATCCTATTCCACACCCTTCGATCCCTTAATGTAGAAGCTGCTAGATCTTGAGTTATGCTGATTTTATTTCCACAATACTGGAATTGCTTCTTTCTAGCTGCTTGCAAGATTTTCTCCTTCACCTGGGAGTTCTGGAATTTGGCCACAAGGTTCCTAGGAGTTTCTCTTTTTGGATCTCTTTCAGGTGGTGATCAATGGATTCTTTCAATACTTATTCTGCCCTCTGGTTGTAGAACGTCAGGGCAGTTTTCCTCGATAATTTCATGGAAGATGATGTCTAGACTCTTTTTTTGATCATGGCTTTCAGGTAGTCCCATAATTTTTAAATTGTCTCTCCTCGATCCATTTTCCAGGTCAGTTGTTTTTCCTATGAGATATTTCACATTCTCTTCCATTTTTTCATTCTTTTGGTTTTGTTTGGTGATTTCTTGGTTTCTTGTAAAGTCATTAGACTCCATCTGTTCCATTCTAATTTTGAGAGAACTATTATCTTCAGTGAGCTTTTGAACCTCTTTTTCCATTTGGCTAATTCTGCTTTTGAAAGCATTCTTCTCCTCATTGGCTTTTTGAACCTCTTTTGCCAATTAAGTGAGCCTATTTTTCAAGGTGTTATTTTCCTCAGCATTTTTTTGGGTCTCCTTTACCAAGGTATTGACCTGTTTTTCATACTTTTCTTGCATCTCTCTCATTTCTCTTCCCAGTTTTTCCTCCACCTGTCTAACTTGCTTTTCAAAATCCTTTTTGAGCTGTTCCAAGGTCTGAGCCCACCCAACATCCCCCTGGGATATCTGGGGTACCAAGGCCCCGCCCTCCACGTCTTTCCCTGATGGCAAGAATATGTCCTTGTGATCAGATCCAAAAGTCGGGATCATTTGCATCTGTTCAAAAAAACTCTCTATAGTCTTATCTTTCTTCCCTTTTCTAGGCATTTTCCCAGCCGGTTACTTGACTTCTGAGATTCCTGCCCACCCCCTCCTAGATCCGCCCAGCTAGTGCTTGGGGTCTGAGATTCAAATGGACTTTCCGCGGCAGGCGTGGCTGCTAATCAATGTGAGCTTTAGTTCTGGTGGTGGAGTGGGGGCAGGGCCGCCTCCCAGGCTCAGCTCCCTCAGGGGCTTTATGCAGAGACCTTCAGTAATGGAGCGGGTGGGGGCAGGGCCGCCTCTCAGGCTCAGCTCCCTCAGGGGCTTTATGCAGAGACCTTCAGTAATGGAGCGGGGTGGGGCAGGGCCAGCTCCCAGGCTCAGCTCCTTCAGGTGGTTTATGCAGAGACTTTCAGTAATGAAGATCCTGCCTGCTGCTGGGGGAGTCCTGGGCCGCACCGCCCTGCCTCCGTCGCCGCCCCCACCTCTGCCTCTGCTGCTTCCTCCCGTGGGGGCCCGAGTCACGGAGACACCCTGGTCCCCTCTCAGCCAGGCCAGCCATCTCTCTCACTGACCTGTAGCTTCTGTGGGCAGAGGGACCTTCCAGGCTGCTGGAGCTTCCGTCCCTGAAGTCTGCTCGGATCAGCTTCTCTGGGGCCACAACCAGGGCAGCGCTGGGGTGGGGTCCGCTTTCTGGAGCGCGACGGACCCTGGGGACGGCTCTCCAGGGCTCTCTGGAACGGAAATCTCTTCCACTATGTTTCTGCACACCCTGCAGTGATCCAGAACTTGTGGGGCGCTCTTCTTACATTAAATCTGTGGGCTGTGGGTTCGAACCTCGCAAACGTGTGTCTTTCTACTCCGCCATCTTGACTCCGCCCCCAGCAATTTTTCTAAGGAAGAAAGATGGATCAGGTCAGCAGAAAAGGAGAAAGTGAAGGAGCAAGGGATGGAACTAGGGCCAAGTGAATGGAAGAAAAGACAGAGAATGGAAGCACAATGAGGTCCCAGAATACTGTTATTGGGGGAAATCGGAGATTGTCTTAGGGGTTACTTGGACTAGAAGGATACAGTCTTTGGCAGGCCTAAGGGTGGGCAGGGAGGCCTCACCTTGTTCCAAGGAAATGAGGTTCTCCTTTGTGCCCTCATCCAAATAGCTGATCCCCCCTAGTGCCAACTATGGCCAACCTTCTGCCCTCACAGTTCATCTTATCACTTGCGAAGAGCAAGAAACCTGAGAAACAATATCCATCTTGTAAGATATGATTGAATTTTATACAAATTATACAAAATTATAATATATATCAGCAGCTAATATCAGACACCAAAAAAACCTGCTTGTGTAAGGCAGTGGGAAGGAAATATTGGCTACCTGGAAATTAGCATATCTGCTACTTCTCTTTGTTCTGAAAAAGCCTCTTTTCTGAATGTCACAGGTAGCTGCAAGGCCAGACCTAATTCACTAAGGATGGGGATAACGGCCATAAACTCACCTTTGTCATTGATAGAGCTTCAAACTCACAGCTTTCGTCAATTCCCTTAGCAATTGAAAATTTCTCTCATAGACTAAAAATATAAAAAGTAAAGACATAATCAAGGGGTAAGAGCTAGTGTCCTGGAATGCTGACCAGTGGGGCTCAAGGCACAAAATTCAAATTTGGATGAATTATAAGACACTCATATAACTAGCATCACAGGGACTTGGGCCAGGTTCTTCTTGGAGATCAAAGCCCCTGTCTTCTTAGATGTAAAATAAAACTTTGTTTTTTTAAATTCACACGTGGCCAGATAGAATTCTTGGTTATTTCTAACAATCTGAAAAGGGGCTTGTGAGTTAGAAAGTGTCAGTCTGCCAAGTGTGGGTGGGATGGGGTTTGGGAGTAGCGACAGTGCTTCCAACCTTTCCTGAAATCTGTATCCCCTGAAGACCCCTTTGCTTTCTCCACCCCATGGAATCCTCTCTTTCACTCATAAGTTTGCCTTGTTTAATTTTTCAGACTTTCAGGAACACTTGGAGCCCAGGGATTAGGAATGGAGGGCCAAACTGAAAGTTTAGTGGGCTGCCCTATACTTCCTGAATTCTAGGAGTTCTCTCTCCATTTCAGCTCACTTGGACCCAAGAGAGAAAAGATGAGGGAGGGAGATATGGAAAGTAAAAGCAGTGTCAAAAAAAGAACAGTCCACCCCTTTGAGTCCTGTAACAAAACACTTCCTTTCCTTGAAGCTTTGTTCTCCCAAGATATTTAAACTTTCTTGGGAAAATACAATAAAAAAATAGAGCCAAAGTAAACTTAGAAGAAACTGAAGATCCCCTCCCATCTTAGATGCTTATCCTGAGACATGAGACAAGATTTATCCTCTGAAAGGATGAATGCTCCCCTACCCAGAAGACCAAATTTTAACAACTTAGCTCAAGGCAGTGAATTTGGAGTCAGCATACTAGCCACTGCTTTGACCTAACTCTGGGTCTCTGTTTCCTCCTCTGAAAAATCAGGGTCTTAGACAAGATGGTCTCTTACAGCTTTAATACTCTGAGTCTACGAGATTTGGATCTCTGATTTTGGTGGCGTACAAGTCCAAGCTAAGACCGTTCCCCCTTGGGTCGGAAGAATTTTTGTCATGTCTGTCTGAAGGGCCCTGGAAACTCTGGCCTTGCGGTGGGTGGGGAAGGGAGGTTCCTTGGATTCCCCTTCCATTTCTTCCAGGCCAGGTACTCCCTATCTTCTATTTAGCATTCTTTCTATATTCCTTGAGTTGATCCCATTACCAGCCACTCCCATCAGTATCCTCCTTGGGTTTGATTTATCAAGACCATCCCTTGGACCCCAGACTACTTGATGACATCTGGATGCTTCCCTCAATCTATTTCTCTGTTTAAGTTCCATCTTGCCTCCATGAAGACACCCAGATTCAATCCAGCTCAGACTTTGTCTAGCTGAGATTCTATCTGTCCCGCCAGTGAATACAAGTGTTAGAAATGCTTAGGCTCCTTAAGAGTCAACCCACTATGGCAAATCTTTAATAAGTTTTGTTTTTCTTTGACTTTAAGAAGACGTGTTGAATTCATTCTAGCAGGACCGGGTGTGTTGGTATTTTGGGGTACAGCTCCCCTCATCCCTCAACAATTCCACCTCCATTTACATACAGTTCAGCAAAAGTTGAAAGAACCTTCCTCTGTGACACTGGACAAGGCATTTCCCCTCCCTGGGGTCTCGGTTTTCTATCAAGTAAAAGTAAAGAATGCATTGACCAGATGACCCATAAGGGTATTACTCCCAGCTGTAACATGATAATACTCTGAGGATTTGGAGTGCATTTATATTTTTGTGTGGGGTCCTTTAAGTCCCATTTCAGCTTTCTCCCTCCTCTTCCCAGAGAACAGCTTAAGGACAATGCACCCTCAGCCCTGAATAATCATGACTGCTGAATGACAAGTATGAGGAAACAATAGACTTTAGTACTTCATTAACAAGAATAATCAAAATCCCCAAAATAATAACAATAGCTAACATTTCTATAGCTTTGCAAAGCACTCCTACGTATGATCTCCTATGACACTCACTGCAAGTTAGGTGGCACAGTGATAAATTTCCAGCCTTGGAGTCAGGAGGACCAGAATTCAAATGTGACCTTGCACGTTTACAGCTGTGTGACCC
This sequence comes from Bettongia penicillata ogilbyi, assembly GCA_023548195.1. NCBI lineage: Eukaryota > Metazoa > Chordata > Mammalia > Diprotodontia > Potoroidae > Bettongia > Bettongia penicillata. The sequence goes on from JAJHZJ010000470.1 coordinate 22,604,339, forward strand.
TAGGCAAGTCATTTAACCCAGTTTGCCTCAGTTCCTAATCATAAATGAATTGGAGGAGTATTTTGCCAGGAAAACCTCAAATAAGGTCACAGAGTGTTGGATACAACTGCAACAATAATAAAGCCAGGGAGGTAGGTGCTAGTATTGTTCTAATTTCTCACACAAGAAAACCGAGGCAGACTGCAGTGAAGCGACTTGCCCAGGGTCATATAGCTAGTAAGTGTATTGCATTCCACTGCTTCCAGCCCAGTTTATCAATCAGTGTTGGGGGAGGTTCTGGTGGAAAAGGAGACACTAAGTCTGCAGCTTTTTGTGCTACCTGCTCATTGTCATGTACTCCCACCTGCAAATTGTCACATTCTTCCTACCTTGAGGAGGAACCTAGACACAAGGGTCCAACCTTTTCTGCTTAGGTGGACCTTTCGGAATTGTCTTAATGTTACCTATAAAAGCTGTCCCCACTTTGAAGCTATTGTAGATCCTCAGTGATCAGTCAGCCAACGTGTTACTACTTTGACAAATTTATAATAAAATCTTTTTAATTCTTTGTCTTAAGTTTTGCCTTGTTAATCACGTTGAAAAACCCATCCTTTCAACAATGTGAGGAAGGATTTGAACTCCTGTCTTCTTGATTTCAGGTCCCACACTACCTGTGCTACCTGTGGTCTCTAAGACATGGATACTGGATGGAGCATACAGATAGCAACCCACCAATCCATGGCACCATTCTATCCTAAAATTCCCTAATAATTTAGAGTAATGAATTTAAATAGGAGGTTGCCAAAGAACTAATTCTTCTGAGTTTGGATTGGGTCTGCAAGTGTCCCTATGCTATCCTGGAATTTTGATCTTCTCCTAAGAGGTGATAATTGACACCAACTCCCCCTTCCAAATGAGAGCAGTAATTAATGGGGTGCTTGGGTGCATGTGCTTGGACCTCAATTCTAAAATCACATTTCTCTTAAAAATCACATTTCTCTCTAACCTCAAAACACTGTCCCAGGCACTCTCCCTCAAGCTCACGGACAGCCTGCCCCAGTAGGAACCGTTATCTCCCTTCCTGCTATAGTAGCCAGCTAAACCTATAGAATTTATCACTTAGAGCCAGCTGCACACTGACTAAACTAGCTATGCACTGGGTCATAGCAACATTTACTACTCACTGACCAATCATATATATCTTCTGCTTAGATGTACATATACTCCTTTCCCATTAATCATGTCTAACAAGACATTGATGAGAGAAGTATGATTTTTTCTGTTCAACTCTGACCATTGGTTGACTCAGTGACATTTCAGGCCTAAAACCACACTTCCATGTAGCCCCACCTTGGGCTGTTTCCTGATGAATTTTGGATAAAATATCTGTGCAGTAGATACTAAAAGATCATGTTCCTTTAAGAACTGACCACTCTTTAACCACTATCTATCTAATCACACCCCAAAATACCTAGTTAGCATATTTGGCACACATCTTACTATAGGATAATCTATATAAACTTTTTCTGTAACTCTTTTAAATTGCAGGTTCCCTAAGAACCCTTGCCCACTGAAAGGTGTAATAATAGTCATAAATTTTTTTGCCTACTTGATTTAAAATTGCTTGAGCCCAGGGAATTCTTTCCAGACTAGGTTGACAGGGATCTCTAGTGACTGCTACTCCTTTCTTGACCCTCATCAATAACAGTATTTAAATAGCACTTATAGCACATATATAGCACAATAATAACAGTATTTAAATAGCACTTTCAGGTTTTCAGAGTACTTTACATGTGATTTCTCCTTCGATCATCTCAGAAACCTAGTGAGGGAGGGGCTATTATTATTATCTTCAATTTTGATAAGGAAATCAAGAACAGTAGAGATTAAGTGACTTGCCCAGGGCCATACAGTAAGTGTTCAAGGTTGATTTTTTAATTTAGATCTTCATAATTCCAAGTTCAGTATTCTACTCATTGTACCATCTTGCTGACATCAATTTCTTCAACTGTAAAATAAGGTTAATAATAATTATGTTCCCTGCCTAACAACACTGTAGTGAGGAAAGTAGTCTGTAATCTCAAAGCAATATAAATGTGAGATAATATTATTTTATTGCTCTGTGGTTTGAGTTTTTTATTCATTCAATTATATATATATTTGTATGTACATATGTGTACGTATACATATATATGTATAAATGTATATACATACACACATGTATATATATATATATATATATATATATATATATATATATATATATATATATTAAAATAAGCCTACTTAAGAGCCAGGCACTCTGATAAGTACTGGGGATACAAATAAGGAAAAGAAAAATACAGTCCCTGACCCTAAAAAAGATAATACACACTCCATAAAAAACTGGAAAAGTGGTTTGGGGGTGGAGCTGGGGTGGGAGACATGACAGGGTACCTAGGGCGGGGGCATCTTGCTCAACGTTGCTCATAATGAGTAGAGCTACAGGTGGCAAATGTTGTGAGCTGGAAATCCAAATTCTGCCCTCTATAAAGGAAAGCATTCCTCTGTGAAGGAGTGCTTTCCCTTCTAGCCCTCTAACGAGAGGGGAGAGGAAGCTTAGGAAGGTAGGAAAGGGTTCAGTATCAAAGGCTGTGAGTCAGCACCATAGCAATGCGATTAGGAGTGATTAGTTTATCCTAGAAGGGGCATCTTGTTCCTTGGAATTGAAATTAAGCAGAGCTGGGGATGGAAAGTGAAGTAATTATCTCCTTTAGGGCTGAGACTGTCAAACCCTTCTTTTGTACCTCCCAGAAAATTCTGAGAACTCTTCTGGGCACATAGCAAGCACTTAATAAATACTTTTGGCAAATGAGATTGACTCTTGTAGTAACACTGAGACTCACCAGATTGCAAGAGTAATAAAAGAAACCCCACCCCCACACACCCTTACCCTTTCCCGTTTTCAAAGCTTACTATTTATTCATGCAGAAGTCTTAGTGAGCCAATGAACTAAACCTTGTTGATTATTTTGAAAGGAAACTTTTCACCTTTTCTCATCTGTAAAATCAGGGGGTTGGACTACATGACTCCTTCAAGCTATAAATCTTTGATCCTATAATTAGCCAACTAGATTTTTTCCCTCCCCTCAGGAAATCTTACTAGTGTTTGACATCATCTTTTGATATTCTTCAGCAAGGTATAGAATGAAAAAGCCTAGCAAATCAGATGTTATCGAGTTGTTGCAATTACCAAAGTGCCTGGGGTTCCTTTACCTCCTTGATCTCCCAGGCCTATCACCTCTTCATATAGGTAGGCCAAGGATTATTACATCCATGGCAATTATCTCACATGAGTCATTACCATTTCCTTAAAATTTCCTTTCATGAATAGCATCCTTTAGCAATATGCCTTGGTTTGATCCCTTCAATTTCCACCTCAAATCTGGTACTGATATAACCAAAATTAGTGAACAAATGGGTGGATATGTTTATATCCTGCCTAAGTGGTAGGAATTCTCCAATTTTTCCTAAATGTCAAAAGTAATATTGTAACTGGAATGTGTAGGAATTGAGCAAACTGATCTTGTCTACATGACATGTGAAATTTAGCCAATCATAATGGGGACTCAAGACAACCCCAAAGCTCTCTTACATATCATTGTGTTAAATGACTATCAACTGTATTTTTACTGAGCCTTTTAAGTAATGTGTTGAGCATTTGAAGGAGTCTGTCAATTTCATTCCACTATTCTCTTGCTTTCTGCATTGAATAACTCTGGAATAGTTTTTGGGTTTTTTTCAAATTATTTCTCTGAAATTGGGACTCTTAGTTCCTTCTGGCAGACTTTTAAATCAGTTAATTTAATGGTAGCTTCTCTTTTCTGTGCCTTCCTTATTTTACTGTTAGGTTACATTTGCTTCCATTCCCACCCCTTACCTCCAAACTTCTGAGACAGAAAATGATGTCTATAAGGACAGATTTCTGATTTTCTTCTGTGTCAACTCATTTGGCTCATTATTTTTTGTCATAAGAGTACATCCTGACTTGCAGCAATAATTTATTTTAGTATTTTGGCCACAGGTCTTTCTAAATTCCCCTAATTGTCCATTACTGTGACAGTCTATGAGTCAATAACAAAATAGAACCTTAAAATTTCTCTTCAGAGCTTGTCAACCAATAAAAATAGGTGCTGGTATAAATGAATCTAACTTTTGAGGAATAGCCAAGAACTTTAGGGTATAACCCATAGAAAAGAAAGAACCTTTCCAATGACCCTGTTGGGACTTTAATACCAGAAAAGAGAAGAAATGAATAGAATAGCTCATGATCCACACTACAGGGGCCAAAGAGAGCATGGAGGAATGAGCCACACAGATGATATCACCACACAAATGATACCATAAGTTCCATTTATGTCATTATATTGATCCCAAAATAAGGATCATCCCATGAGCAATAGAGAAAATCATCTTGAAAGTAAGTAGTCTGAAACACATTACAAAAGAGGAATTGTGCAGGAGAAATATTATAAAGGATATTATCAGAAAGACACCAGACTGGAAAAAAAGAAAGGCCGAGAGAAAAATAATAGATGAACATCTTATATACTCCATTGGCAACTATCTAACATTAAGATCCAATGTTAAAAGTCCCAAGTGTTGGATGAACCCTCTGTGGCCTATATCTAGGAAGACATGCTGAGAAATGCACAGAATGGACAGAAATAGATGACATAATGACTCATGTCATTAAAGACAATATACATTGATAAGCTCTTGGGTACAATAGAAAATCAAAATATTGAATCTTCTGAGCTTTGTTTCCCTCTTTTTTCTTTCCCCCACACAAATATTGACAAGTGTGAAGTGGTCAAAAATTAGTCGTCAGGGAAAAGTGAAAGAAAAGGCAATTGATTAGTCGGATGTAGTGCCAACACAATATTCACAGCACCTATGGCGGCTATAAATATGCTGGTGGAATTCTGAATCACAAAATATAACAGACTCTCCACATGGAAGACAGAACCAAAACACTTATTCAGACGTTAGAAAGCCAAATCCCAACACCAGAAAGCCAAAGCCATCATAGTAACAAAGAAATCTATACACAATGACAATGCAGGGGCACCATCATCCCTAAGTCTTCCCCCTGCTAGGGCTTTCTGTGGCACCAATGCAATATTCACAGCACCTACAGCAGCCATGAGTATGCTGGCGCAATGCTGAATCACAAAATACAACAGATTCTCCACATGGAAGACAGAACCAAAACACTTACTCAGACATTAGAAAGCCAAATCCCAACATCAGAAAGCCAAAGCCATCTTAGTAACAAAGAAATCTATACAGAATAATAATGCAGGGGGCACTGCTATCCCCAAGCCTTCCTTCTGATAGGCTTCCCATAAACCAGTTCCCTTAAACAAATCACAAACAAGCTCTCTCACTCAGGTTAGTTGCTGCCTTTCCCTTCTTTGATTGCTCTCTAATTTCCTCTCAGTTCTGGTCTAGCTCTGCCTCTTCCTGCTCTACCTCTCCTGCTCCACTTTATCCTATTCCATGTGACCAAGTTGTGAATCAGTGGAATAGATTAGGTACACAATACACAGTAAAAAATGACCATAGTAATCTGTGTTTGATAAATCCAAAGATCCAAGTTTAGGGACAAGAATTCACTATTTGACAAAAAATGCTGGGAAAACTGGAAAGCAGTTTGGCAGAAACTAGGTATAGAGCAATATTTCACATTGTAGAGCAAGACAAGGTGAAAATAAGTGCCTGATTCAGACAAAAGGGGTGATATCATAAGCAAATTAAAGGAACATGGAAAATTTTACCTGTCAGGTCTATAAATAAGAGAAGAATTTATGACCAAACAAAAGATAGAGAGAATCATAGGAAGCAAAATAGATAATTTTTATTATATTATATTAAAAAAAAGAAAACAATTTTGCCCAAAATAAATCTAATGCAGTTAAGATTAAAAGAGCAGGAAACTGGGGGAAATTTTTTTATAGCAAGTTTCTCTAACAAGGCCTCATTTCTCAAATATAGAGAACTGAGTCAAATTTGTAAAAATATACACTCATTTTCAAGTTGATAAATGGTTGAAGGATATGAATAGGCAGCTTCCACAAGAAGAAAGCAAACCCTCTATAGTCATATAAAAATGCTCCAAATTACTATTGATTAGAGAAATGCAAATTAAAACATCTCAGAGGTACCACCTCATACCACCTATCAGACTGGCTAACACAAAAGAAAAGAAAAATGACAGACATTGGAGGAAAAATTGGAGCACTAATGCACTGTCAGTGGAGTTGTGAACTGATTCAACTATTTTGGAGAACAATCTGGAACTGTGCCCAAAGGGTTCCAAAACTGTGTATATCCAGTATTACCCAATAAATACTACTACTAAATCTGTATCTCAAAGAGATTAAAGAAAAATAAAAAGGAAAATGAGCAAAAATAATCACAACAGTTCTTTTTCCCATGGTAAAGAATTAAAAATTGGGGATGCCCATCAATTGGAACATGGTTGAACAAGTTGTGGTGTATGAGCGTGATAGAATACTACTGTGGGAAATGGGAAATGACAAATGAGATGGTTTCAGAAAAACCTGGGAAAGCTTATACAAACTGATGCAAAGTGAATTTAGTAGAACCAGAAGAACATCAGAAATAGTAATAGCAATATTATAATATTGTTCAACTGTGAAAAACTTAGCCATTCTGATCAATATAATGATCTAAGATAATTTTTCAACAGGATACAGAGAGAATTCAGAGATCAAACTTTGTAAATAATGTTACAAATAAATAAATAATAAAGTAATAGATAAATTAATAAAAATAAATAATATTTTAATTATTAAAAGAAAGGCAATTAACTGGCTAATCTATAAATAGCATAATCACTAAATAATTCCAGTTAATGGCAAGCCTATACCTGTTACCCTTGTAATGGTGACCTAAATCCAATATATATAAGTTAAAAAAATGGAAAAGAAATGAGAAAATTGAATTAAAGTTGATTACTTTTCTAGCAAAAAAGGAAACTGATTCATATGGAATAAATTAGTATGATGCCCATTTAAATAAAAAGACTACAGAAAAACTGTGAATACTATTTGGCAGCCTCAAGAATAGGAGAACATGATTAAAATATAGCCCAGAAAGTATGAATATAAAGAATGTCTGGTTTTTTTTTTAAATTATCGTATTCTTCATTCAACATACATAAACCAGATCTTTATTTTAGAAGTTTTTAGAAGGTCAGTGCTTAACCTAAAGCTAAAATGTTGAACTCTTAAGGTGTCATGTGAAATCTGTGATTTTGCTTCCTCAGAGTTGCATTTTGCACAAAGACTTTAAAAAAAAAGTTTCACTAGAATGAATTCTTAACAACCCACTCTTTGCCCACGCCTAGCAGTTGCCCAGTTTTCCTGCTGCTAATGAGCATGTCATTTGAGAGGGTTCATATACAATAAAATTGTTTAAAAAGAGAGTTAATTTTTCACTATTCCTACTCAAGCAACTCTCATTGTCAATGGACTGGATTCATGTGGTGACATTCTATGTTCTTATTTCATTCTTAGTCACAAAAACAAGTCTTTTAATTCCTCAGCTATTCAATGATAGACAGCACCATTCGGCACTAATTTGACCTTTTCCATGTCCTCTGGTTTGATTAGCAGCCTATTTCTGTTCCCTCACAGAGCAAAGACATCTTGCAATGAAGAGGTAGAACGGGCCAGACCGTCAAAATTCAGAATATTGCAGTAGCTAATGTGTTACAGCACATCACTGCTGGCATTTAATGTGGACATTAAAATTCTAATGACTCATTCCCATGTCACAGATTAGGAAAGGAATAGAAAAAGACATAACATGGATCCGTTTTTCTGAAACTAATTATAACAGGAATTTGAGATGGTAAAGACTTAATCCATTCATGTAAATCAGTGTTTCCTAGAACATGGGCCAGGAACCCCAAGGGACCCAACCAGAGTTCCTGTTGCCTAGAGGAGGACTTGTAGTTTAGGGATTTGAAAAGGATATTAGAAAGAGGAAGCAGTGCAGGGTGGCAGCACTGTGGGGGTAAATTATTAAGGAGGAGAAAAAGAATAAGGTTTGTGAGACAAGAAAATAAAAAGGAGCTTGATAACAATCGAAAGGGCATAGCATTGCATCTTTAAGAAAATCTTTTACAGAGAGAGTCTGCAAAAAAAAAAAATCAGTCATAGGAAATGGATATGCTGTCCTTATTCAAGTTTTTCCATTTCTTTTATGATATCTTAATGGAATCCTAAATTTTATGGAATATCTATATATGTAGGGGACTTGGTGTATGACCAGATTCCCAACCCAGAAAACCAATAATATAATCATAGAAAGCAAAGGACAGATAATGAAGTGTTGGATCCTAGGCTTCCTGAGCTAGAGGGCAGGGAGTGGGACAAGGAGACAGCTGGGGACTTGGCAACTCATCCTTGTAGATGAGAAAGGAGTTTTTTGAGCAGTACAGTTGATCTCATTTTGAGAGGGTGACCGGAGGTTCTAGGCTTTTCTAGGGGATTCTTCCTTTAGCAGAGTGGAGAGGCCACTGAGGTTTATTTAAGTGAATGTGTAAATAATAATCCTATGATTCCTAAAATGTGGTTAAGCAACGCACTAAGAAAGAGAGTGAAATATTAGAGTTCAGTGCCTAGAACTGCCATGTTGGTTCCATGTACCTTTCTAGCAACATCTCTGAAATAACAAAATCTCTCTCCACCATATATTGCCTGTTCCATTGCTTACCTTCTTGTTAACAGCAAGTTGAAAGCATATATTGATCATAATACACCCTCATATTTGTGTATTATGTTATTATATATGCATATATATATAATACATATAGGAGTTTATAAAAAGTGAAGTTCATTAAGCCTAATTTGGAAACTATGACCCTTGAAAATGGTAACTTCATATTTGGTCATAGGAGTCAGGGAAAGATGATGATATCTCTGAAAAATGACCTTTCTGATATCTTTCTTTCTACTTGAAAATGCCATCAGCTAGCAATGCAATCCATTCTAATCCTTCTAAGGAAAAATCAAAGAATTCTTTGCCATGACCATTCATGAACTGAAAATTATGCTCCACAAATAATTCCATCACTTTTCAAATGATAGACATATACTATACCTAAAGCATTGGAAGCATAGATATTACACCAAATTCCTTCACATCAAAATGGGAATATCTGACGATTCTAAGGTATGGTCTTGTCTGATATGATTTGATTTTCTAAAGTCACTTGTCAGGAGGTAAGGAAGGTAATCCAATGGAAAAAGATTTTTTCTCATCTCTTAGTTATTAAAACTTCCATTCTGATTTGCCAATACCTGGATTTATTCATAGTTCAGCCCCTTTACAGCTCATCTATGTCACCTAAGGAGGCAAAATAAGATAGGTAGAAAGTGGCAGCAGAGTCATCTCTTGGGAAAGGTAATTGGACTTTACCTGAGGGCTGGATTCAGAAGAATCTGGCAGCATCTACTCTTTTTCAGACAAAGAGAAACAACAAAGCTTACTTAAAACCTAGTTAGCCTAGCAGTCTACTAGTGGACAGGTTGGAGTGATATTTCCCCTTCTTCAACCTACTCCCTCACACTTTCCTACCCTGTGTTACAGACACCCATGGTCAGATGAAGGCCCTTATGTTGCTTCCTAAAAAGATGATTTGTGCCACTTTTCCCCGGTCCAAGCATTCTAGTGTATCAGAGAAATTAATGTCAATAATCATATATCTTCTTCCCTCCTGTCTTCTCCTGTCTTCTCCTTTGCCTTCTTCTCCTTTTCTCTTCTCATCTCACATACCAAATTGTATCACATGTTGTGCCCTTCTCATATTCTAAATAAAGTTCTGTTCTGCTATTGATACTTGTTAACTATCAGCAGTAATAGTAGTAGTAGTATTAGTATTAGTAGTAGTAGTAGTAGTAGTAACCTCCTGAAAGACCGATCTATCATCCATGTCATGGTTGGAGAAAGCAATTGCAAAGTAACATAGTATCAGGTGGCACTATACACATATATACGTATATGTGTGTATGTATATGTATGTAAGTATACACACACACATATATACATCCATGTATATATATACACATCCATGTATATGTGTATATATATAAATGTATATGTGTGTGTACATATATATACGTATGTATACGTACACACACACATTTATTTATTAGCAATTCTATGTGCTCAAAGACTGCTGAGATATTTGTGAAGGTCTGACTGGAATCTTTAAATGTGGGCCAGTTGGGATTGGCAATAGCACTCATTAAATTGGTAGCTTGGCTAGTATAACATAATTACTTCTAAGGATATAAGAAATATATGGAGTTACAGAGATACAAGATGGCTCTATCTGAAATTGTTGTGATGATCAACTTGGCAAGAAAGACAATGGAGTGCATATTCTTTGGTATTCTAATAACAAAAGAAGGCAATACACATCAGAACAAATCAGAAATCACAACACCCCACGTACTGGAAATTCTATAGTGTAGATTGGGACAGCTACAAGTACTCATTACAGGAACTGAAAATGCAAATTCTTTACATTTATTGAAAAACTGTAAATAGACTCTTACCAGTTATAATCAAGGACTTTATAGTGCTTTGCGTAGTAATATTCTCATCTCCAAATTATATAAGAACATATTACAATTCTTATATCAGTTCAAAGTAATTATAATAACTCCATTCCTCAAATTAGATTGACTAATGGTAGAAACCAGTTGCTTAAGCCTGAAGTTGGAAAAACTGAAGGACCTGAAGACACTAAATATATATATATATATATATAAATACAAATTCAGAAAAGCTAACCAACAATGAAACTGAATGGAAAGAATAATGCAGGTAACTGAAATGATTTTTAAAAGGAGATGGACATACTTAGAAAGGAATTTTGAAAAGCCCTTTTTGAGTTTGATAGGGAAAATTCAAATAATAGACCAACTATAGTAAAACAAGGGGCAAGTATGTGGCACAGTAGATAAAGTACAGGTCCTGGAGTCAGGAGGACTTGAGTTCAAATCTTGTATCAAATATCTACTAACTGTATGACTCTGGTCAAGTCACTTTTCTTATCTTTGAAATGAACTGGAGAAGGAAATGACAGAGCACTGCAGTATCTTTGCCAAGAAAACCCTCCAAAAGGGATCACGGAGTCAGATACAACCAATCGACTAAACAAAAAGTATTAAAACAGATTTTAATACTTTATACCTGCTATAACCTTCATAAATGATCACATTTGACCACAATTTTCAACAGTGAGGAAACTTTTCAAGCCCTATAAGTATCAGTAAATACCATGTCCACTGCCATGATAAGGACCACAGGAAAAATAAGGACAGACATCAAATATCACCATGGTAAACGATGATAAAGGGAGTAGTGAAAGAGAAGGGAATGGTCTAGCCAAAGTCCCTAAGGAGAAGCTTAGGGAGCAGGATAGGAAGGGTAGAGGAGAACACTTTGATCTCATCCCAAGAACTTTTTTAATTTCAGACTTCTGGAGGAACTCCCATTTTCCTGTTAGCATCCTAGCAACATCCTTGGAACAGCTGGTGATAGTATCTGCGCTAGACACCAAGGATGGACTAGCCAAGAATTCACACACATAGAATTAAATAACTAACCAATAGAGTTTGTCAGTAGAAAGGATGACAAACTCTATAGACTAGTCATTTATATATCTTTATAAGAACAATAGGCATTCTTAATAGTTAGCATTTATAAAGTACTTTACAAACATCTCATTTTGTCCTCACAACAACTAATGTCAGGTAGGAACTATTATTACCCCTATCTTACAGATAAATAAATTACCACTAAGATAAGTTAAGTGACTTGCCCAGGGTCACACAGCTAGTGTGTTATCTTAGACAGGATTTCAATGCAGCCCTTCATTTCTCCAGGTCCAGTCCTCTCTATTCACTGTACCTCTTAAAAGGCTTTCTTATTAATCTTGTTTAAGAGTCTTTGAAATTTTCCAGGGCTTAATAATAAGAGAAAAATATCATTTACAAGCAATTAACCCTCACAACCAGACAGCTTTCGCAATTAACTCCTCCCTCCCCAGTCATTCTGTGACCAAATGCAACAACAAAAAAGAAAAAAAATAATAAGCACCTATTAAGTGGAGAACCCAGTGAAATTTAGATAAAGTACTTGGCTTCTTGGTACTTATAAGTACTCATAAGTCCTAAGGTGATGATTAGCCCCACTAGCCTACTGACAATCATTTTAGCTTATTACAAGTTCTTTCATATAATATGACTGACTGAGGGGAGCACTACTGATATTTGACTATATCTGCTGAGAGGTAGAGTTCAGATTCCAATATATATGCAAGTATACAAAAAACCAAATTCATAGGTTGTTTTTACCCTAAATGATGGATAAAAACACTGTAGTATGTAGTAAGCCATATTTAAGTATGACAAAATATATGGTATTTGGTAAGTCTAAAACTACACTTTATATGCAAATTCAGATCATTAAACTAAAGGAGAAAAAATGAGATTTTGGACTGCGTATCAGTAAAAGAAAGGCAAGGGATGAGCAAACCTTCATGATCACTGTCCTCAAATGCAGCAACAATTACCCTAATACATAGAACTATCATACAATCACAAGTACTCAGAAGGATTTAAATTCTACACCCAAAATGAAATGAGCACAAATCCCCAAAATTCGAAGGAATAAAAGCACTGACATTGAAGTATAGAGTACTCTCTGCCTCCACAATTGCTTTATATATCTTTTAGCCAGATAAGGTTTAAATATATTTTACCAAATTATGTATGCGTGTGAGTCTATATGCAACATCTTTTAAACAGAAATATAACATATATATAATATCTTTTAACCAAAAATGGATATCTTATTTTTTAGGTCATTTTGCTTTTATATTAGTGGGTTATAGAAATGCTTGGTAATTCAACTATAATGGTGGGATAGGAGGACAGGAAAAAAATATAAAAACAAAACTTCTAAAGTTCTGTAAGTTCTTAGAAGGCACAGTTGGTTTACCTTCTGTTCTGCTCTATCATCACATGCTTACCTCCCAGGGGTGTTGTGAGACTCAAATGAGACAGCATGTACAGTGTTTTGCAAACCTTACAACACATAAGAATAATAGCTAGCATTTACATAGCAGCTACCATGTTCCAGGCACTGTGCTAAGGATCTTATTGATCCTCACAAGTACCCTGGGAGGTAGGTGCTACTATTATACCTATTTTGCATTTGAGGAAACTGAGGTAAACAGTTTAAGTGACTTGTCCAAGGTTACACAACTAGTAAGTATCAGAGACCAGATTTGAATTTAGGTCTTCCTGCTTCCAGGCCCAGTTTTCTATCAACTATACCACCTCACTATAGTGTACAAGTTAGCCATGGTTATTGTCATCTTCTACCCTGCCTCCAGAGTAAGAGGTAGAAAACAGGTAGGAGGAGATGTGAATGTGACTGCTGGACAGATAATAAGAAATGGGGGATGAAGAACGTGAAGCATGGCCTGAAGTGGCTAGATATTATAGGATGGTCTGTACTTGATTCATTCACTCACTTATCAAGATAGCTCAGCCTCTGGTTCAGTTTCAAAGCCCAAATCTTCAGTGAGATTTGCTCACTGAAGAGGAAGGTGTATAATCTCTGGAAACATGGTCTGGAGGATGCTTGCTGTTGAAGTTGGTAAGAGGAAGGGTATCATAAAGGTTTACCAGTTAATGCATTGCCAGAGCTAGCTCAGTGTTTTGAGAGGCTTCAAAGAAAAGTTTGGGAGAGAAGAGGTATTAGACTGACTACCAAACTGAAGGTCTACAGAGGCATTGTGCTGATCTCATTGTTATATGCTTGTGAAACATGGGCAGTCTACCAGCACCATGCCAGGAAACTGAATCACTTTCATTTGAACTGTTTTAGGAAGATTCTGAGGATCACCTGGCAGGACAAGGTACCAGACAGTGAAGTCCTTGCTTGAGCTGAACTGGCAAGTATTCAAACTATGCTTCAGAGAGGGCAACTCCAACGGGCTGGCCACGTTGTTCTAATGCAAAGTGTATGCTTGCCAAAAAGATTATTTTATGGAGAACTTGCATGGGGCAGGTGATCACATGGTGGCCAGAAGAAACAATACAAGGACACTCTCAAGGTTACTCTCAAGAACTTTGGATTTGACTGTGCAACATGGGAGACACTGGCACAGGACTGCTCAGCATGGCATGCCCACATAAGAAAAGGCGCTGTGCTCTTTGAGCAAAGTAGAATTGAAACAGCACAAAGTAATGCAGGATGCGCAAATTTGGGATATCCACTCCAAATATTCACATGGACTATCAGTGTCCAACCTGCGGCAGAGCATTCCGAGCTCATATTGGTCTGATCAGCCAGTCGGACGCACTGAAATTGAAACTGAACTGGTGATGTCATTTTAGTCCTCTTTGAAGATGAAGGACAACACCCGTCATAAAGACAGATGGCAAGATGTCTGAGTTGGATAGAAACTTGAGCCATATTTTCCAAATACTTTCCACACTATTCTCCTGTATCCATATGTTTGCTTGCTTCATAACATCTTGTCCAATTCTTCATAGATGTTTTTCCACTTTTCTCTTCTCCCAGCTGAGATCTCTTCTGACCTCGTCTGAGGTCTTCTGCTTCAGATGTGGATTCAAGTTGCAATTATCTTCATAGAATTCTATGTCCTTATGTTCATCACAAGCACTACAAAATGAAATAACAAAGTTTCCTTTGTTGCCTTTGGATGCACAATGAAAACGACTCCACTGATATCTTTGTATGCCTCTCCAAGAATCACTTGTGAGCATCTTTCTTTTTAGCTGCTGCCTCATTTTGTCTTTTAGTAAGCATGTCAATTTGTATGTGGTTCAATTGCTTCAGCTGCGTATCAACTTACTGTTCCACAAAGATCTCACATTTAGAGTGGCAGCGTATACATTTCCATTTATAGGCAGCTTTTAAAACTGTGCAATTCTTAATACTCTGTCCTTTTTCTTTACCCACGCTCTGCTACGATGACTATAGAAACAGAAGGTCACATAGGACCAACACACACACACACACACACACACACACACACACACTCACACACACACACTCACACACACACATATCATCTTTTAACTAGAAAAAGCATTTTTCTTTTATGTTAGTGAATTATAGATATGCTTGGAAATTTAAATATTATAGTGGGGTAGGAGGATAGAAAAAAATATTTCTTCTACAAGGTCAGTTTGTTTACCTGCTCTTTCATCACATGCTTACCTCACAGGGTTATTGTGAGAAACAGTGAGATAACACAGCACTGTCCAAACCTTAAAACATCATCATAATAATAGTGATAGGTAGCATTTGCATAGCACCTACCATGTACCGAGCACTGTGGAGTTTTATCCATTTCATGGATTACATAAACTTCATGACCGAGGGGCCAACCGTCTGATGATAAGGCTCCCTTTATATGCCAAGAATTTGAAAACAGTCTATTTCTGTTAAGTTCTTGAAGCCTCCAATTTGATAAAACCTGTCAGATAAAGGTTCCTGTGTGAATTGGTAGTGCTCAACTGTTTTCTTTTTTTGAACACTAATTTCAAGCTAAAAAAGAGTTTAGGGGTCGCCTGGTCCAAACTCCTCATTTTACAGAGAACTCCCATGTGTTAAAGTGAATTACCTAAGAGGATATGTGTACACCCACATACACACACACAAATATAAAATGACAGAAACAGAATTTGAACTCAGTTGCCAGGGTCCATATGGCTCCAAATACAGTGACTTTTCCACTACCCTACACAGGAAGGAAATTTACCCATGTAGTGGTGTGTTTGAGGGTAGAAATATTTGCATTAGCAAAATTAGAGCAATGGTACTGCTATTGCCTTAAATGTAAAAAATAAATAAACCATATATAACAGAAGTTGTCAGTTTTTGGTACAATCCCTTTCTTTTTCCTTTACATACTGAAATGTTTATTGACGACTACTAATTTAAAAATATTTTTAAATTTAATTTTTTTAAAAAAGAATCCCAAAAGCTTATGCTAAGCTGAGGCGTTAGAGCAAGACTTTTGTTGTAAGAGCCTGTATTTGGTTGGTTTATTATGCTTGGTGAATTTGGTGAATTTTTTTGTTGACTGTCATATTGTTGAAGGTATAGTGACACAGAGAAGGATAAGAAATCTGACAGGTCTCATTGCTCCGTCTCCCACAGAAACCTGCCTTACGGTGTCTTTGCTAATCTGCACAAGTCTTTCAGACTGACAATTTGCTTGAAAGTGATGAAGAACAGTGACTGTTCCTATGAAGATCTTTACTAAGAACTTCTTAAACTCAGTAGAGTTAAGTCTTACTCCATTGTCAGAGATGCTATTTGGAATTTCAGTTTTGCAAAACAAACAAACCACAAGAAAAATAAACTTTGTCACAGATCTGTGATATAGTAGAGAATTTGGATGGAATCAGAAGCATTTCAGGCCATCTTGAGAAATCCACCAAAATAAAAGAGTTCTCCTTCCCCCTACAGTAGAAAAATGGTGAAGGGACATGAATTGGTAATATTCAGATGAGGAAATCAAAACTATCTGTAGTCATAAAAAAAATGTTCTAAATCACTATTGATTAGAGAAATGCAAATTAAAACAACTCTGAGGTACTACCTCACACCTATCTGACTGGCTAACATGACAGAAAAAAAGAAAATGATAAATATCAGAGGGGCTGTGGGAAAATCTGGGCACTCATACACTATTGGTGGACTTGTAAACTGATCCAATCATTCCAGAGAGCAATTTGGAACTATGCCCAAAGGACATACCCTTTCATCTCACCATACCACTACTCGGTCTGTATCCAAAGAGATTTTTTAAAAAAGGAAAAGGACTTATTTGTACCAAAAAAAATTATAGTGTCTCTTTTTGTGGAGGCAAAAAATTGGAAATTGAGGGAATGCCCAGCAATTGGGGAATGGTTGAACAAGATGTGGTAAATGATTATAATGGAATACTATTATGCTATAAGAAATGACAAGTAGGATGCTCTCAGAAAAACCTGGAAAGATTTACATGAACAAATGCAAAGTGCAATGAGTCCAACAAGGAGAACATTGCACATGATAACAGCAATATTATATGATGATCATCTGTGAATGACTCAGCTATTCTCAGAAATATAAATGATCTAAGACAATTCCAGAGAAAGAACTGATGGACTCCGAATGCAGATTGAAGCATACTATTTTTCACTTTATTTTTTGTGGTGTTTTTATTTTGTTGTATGTTTTTTTTTTGCCTGTGTTTTCTTTCACAATATGAATAATATAGAAATGCATTTGCATAATTGCACATATATAACCTATGTGAGACTACTTATTGTTTCAGGAAAGAGGGAGAGGAGGGAAGGAGAGAGAGAATTTGCAACTCAAATTTTTTTAAATGGATGTCAAAATTGTTTTTATATGTAATTTGGAAAAAAATTATTCAATGAATACAAGAATAATAAAATAAAGTAGGCCTTCCCCTGGAATGGTTTGGTCCTTCAAAATCAACATTTTTTTTTTTTGCCTTCAAGTCATTTTTATCCTTTCCCATGGAATGTAAATTTATATACTGGGTTTTATCAAGCCTGTCATATACCAGGTCCCTTTATAAGATCTTTGCTAACTGAATCTATTCCAGTGTCTCAGATGTAACTTTAAGGCAATGCTTTAGGGCAAATAATTTCCAGATGTTTTTCACTTAATAGGAATAAAATAGTTTGATCATTGCTATCTAAAATTTTAAAAATCTTTGAAATAGCAACAATGAACATCTCCATAAAAATTATCTTCTAAAACTTACATCTTATGAATGGTTTGAATTTCTCAAATAGTTTTCCTTATTGATTACTATTTCATCTTTTCAAGAACATTCTGCAATCCTATGCTGATTATAAATCATACAGTATGATCAACCTAAAAAAGAGATGGGTCAGGAAAACCTTCTGTTTCAGTTTTCTCAGGGATTATAAGGTTTTCACAAAGAATGAGACATGTCAGTATTTTCAAACCAAGGTGGAATAAAGCCTTATGAATAATATGTGATCAGCAAAATCTATAATGGTGCATACCCTGATTATGGAATTTGTTGGCTCTCACCCCAAGAGAAAGAACTTCTTTGTCATCTTGTGCATGTAATAGCTTTGTATACGACATTTTTCCTGAGTAGGAAACAACCAGTGTCTCCTGGCATCTCATGACTAAGTAAAGCTTCAACACTGCAAAGAAAACTGCATTGGTAAGAACCAGAAATTATGTCTGTTACAGTGAACTAGACAGAATAATTATCTGATGTTCTACAATGCCATGCCAATGAAGAGATTCATTAGTAGATATCTGTCATAGAAGATAAAGCAAAATAGGAATTGTAATATGTAAGGAAGGGCAGAATCTCTTGCTGCTTTGCTTTTGTTATTTCCCCCCATATTGATTTATTTTACTTTTAATTCATGGCATAAAAGAAGCGTTTCCATAACAGTATAATAAAAAAGATGATTGCACATGAAACTTTAAATCTATTATGTACAATTTGCTATTCCTTTAAAATATATAATAATCATGTAAATTTCCGGTTTTTCTTCCCTCCCTTCTCAATCCCCCACTTTTGCATATACATATACACACATAAGTGTATATGTATATGCATAAGTGTATAATATAATATATATAATAATATATATAATATAAATATACACACATAAGTGTATGTGTACATATTTATATTTATGTAAAATTTTTCTATACATACTTCTATTTATTGCTTCTTTCTCCGGATGCAGATAGTGTCTTCATATATTCTTTATAGGTAATTTGGATGTTCAAAAAAGTCAAAAATAACTTAATTAATTGTTCTTAAAGTAATATTATTGTAACTGTATACAATGTTCTCTTCTCCTGCCCAATTTGCTCTTCATTATGTCATTCAAGTCTTTCCAAAATTACTGAGCTCATCATTTCTTATAGCGCAGTAGTATTCCATCACAATCATGTACCACAACTTGTTCAGTCATTCCTCAGTTGATGAGCATCCCTGCAATTTCCAGTTCCTTCCCACCACAAATAGAGCTGCTACACATATTTTAGAGGTTCTTTTCCTTTTCGTTTATCATCTTGGGAAATAGATGTAATAGTGGCATTGTTGGGTGAAAGTATATAGGCAATTTGATAACTCTTTGGGCATAATTCCAGATTGTCTCCAAAGTGATTGGATCAGCTAGTTCACAGTTTCACCAACAATGAATTAGTGTCTCGATTTTTTGCACATCCCTTCCAACATTTATTGCTTCTCTTTAAATCATTTTAGCCAATCTGGTAAGGAGAAAATGATATTTCATAATTGTTTTAACATGTATTTCTCCAATCAATAATGACTTAGCACATTTTTTCATATGATTATAAATTGTTTTGATTTCTTCATTGGAAAACTGACTATTCATATCCTTTGACCATTTATCAATTGGGGAATGAGCCATTCTTATAAATCTGACGAAGTTCTTTATGTATTTAAGACATGAGACCTTTATCGGAGAAACTAAAGATGGGGGAGCAGGTCAGAAATTTCCAGGCTCTCCAGGTTTCCTTCACAAAAAGACAGAAAATTGCCACAAAATGAACCCAGAGTAGCAAAAATAAATGAGTAAAGCAGTTATGCTTGTAAGACAACTGGAGAGGAGCTCAGAAAAGACAACTCCTAGGGCTGAGGTTTGGCCTGAGTGAAGGGTAGACGCCTCCAGGTCAATTCCACTGAATCAACAGACAGCAGCCCTGGTGCAGCCCTAGCAGGAAGCAGGCAAGGCCTTGGGAAATTTCACCTCACAAACCTTCATCTAAGGAACAGCAGGTGGGCTGAGGGGGAAAGATTGAAGAAATGCCCCTCGAGCCCTTCCCCCCATTTCCAGAAGTCAGGCCTAGCAGTGCTGACCCTAAATGATCCAGAGCTGTGCCTTGGAGGAGGAGAGAGCACATGCCTGGTGAGTGCGGTACAAGAGCATTTTGGGGACAGTGTGGCAGAGGACCCTAACTGCTTTGTTTTTGGAACTGGTACATTGTGAAGGCAAGCAGCACCGGTGTAAGAAATTTGCACTTCTCATTCTAATTTTTTCACTCAGATACCATGATGTACCAACACGATGTTGGATTTTCTCAAGTCTTTTCACAAGCTGTCCCACCGTTGGTCCCGCTGGCTCTTTATAAGTGGGTCTCATTCCATTTTTTTTTTTTAATTTGGATCCCTAGCATAAAACCTGACACATATTAGGTATTTAATTACAGCAGGTGAATTCCAAGGCTGGAGGGAGAATTAGATTAAGAGGCATCTTGAACATAGAGAAGAAGTCCAGAATACAGCCTAGAGAGGAAAGAAGATAGCATAATTGATAGTAACAACGGCTCACATTTACATAGGACATTATGGTTGTAAAGTGCTTTCCTCATAATAGCTCTGCATGGTACATAGTACAAAAACTGTCAGTCCCATTTTATGTATGAGGAAGCTGAGACTTGAGTGTGGTTGATCAGTTGGCTCATATTCATAAAGTAAGTAATGACCACATAGCTTGACTCTTAAGTCCAAGGTATGTTTTGCTATACTGTGCTGCCTCTGAATAAAATGTAGAAATAGGAGAACAAAACCGTGAAACAATGGAAAATTCTAGTAGCAGTCAAAATTCTGGACTGAAGGTACTTAGCTCAAAATACCCATGAGGGAGTGTTCAGGTAATGTCATTGTCAATGATCAGTTTCTTAATGAGTCTGAACAAGGTCAAATTTTACAAAGACATTTTCCCAAACAAGAACAAGGAGGAGTTGATTGACTGCAGGTACTGGATCTGGGAGCTGCTTATGTAGCTTATTATAATAAATGCCTTATTAATAGTGCAAGGAGCATCTCCACAAGGTATTGCCCCATCCTTGGGCTTTTATACTTTTATACTAGGATAGCCTCATATACCTTGTTTGTTTGGATGTGCTGGTTTTTCTTAATAATTTTCACCTAGAGCAAAAAGGTTATTTCTAGTTTTCAGGTGAATTAATGCAAAAATTATATCCAAATGGAATAATACAGTTTTCTCTTAATAAGTTCTAAGTTCTTTGGAGAACATCTCTAAAAATGATCGACAGTTTCCTGTTTAATTACAAGGATGGTTGGCATATTGATTTCTAAGGGTACAAAATGGTCCTTTTCTAAGAGATGTCTTGAATAATCCTTTCTGGTGGATATGTAGATATTCCCACTAAGGAAAATGGGTTAAAATTGTAGTTTGTTCTGGTTTCTCTGACTACTCCTGCCTCCTTCTAGTCAGTATAGTAGGTAAGTTTATAAGAAGACAGTATAAAATGGCAATAGCAGAAAGTAAGATTGCAAAGGAAAACCCAGAACTCATGTACAAAATGTCCCAGAGATCAAAAGAACGTAATTTACAAATCTTGTTATACCTTGGCTAAAAAATATCACATCCTGGTAATATGAACTGAATCAGGAAAAGCCATATAAGCTTTACTGTCAGAGTCTCTTGGTCCTATGATGTGCAAATCTCACACATGTTCCAGAAGACCAGTAGAACATCGCATGTTACTGATAACTTTGACATGTTGTGGATATGTTAACTTTAAATTTTTTTTTTAAAACTTTGAGATGATTTGGATATGCTAATGGAGCAACCCTAAGGTAGCACAGATAAGAGTTAGTCTGTTTCCCTCCAGGACCCTATAAAAATGAGACCTCAAACTCTACCCCTCCCAACTCTTCTATCTCCATTCAAGTTCATGCTCGCAAGTACTCTCAACCCTAATTGATTAGTTGCATGAGTGATACTTTCTGCCTCTCCCCTTCTCCTTCCTTTTCTCCATTTCTCCATTGCTGCCTACTTTGCTTCACCATACTGTCCCTATTGTCATGATGTCTACCTCTGCACCACTTTTTTCACTGCTTGCATTTGCACTTGTACATTGTATGCTTTATTAAAGTGTGATAATAGCCCTGTTTCTGCTGTCATTGTGTTCTTTCTTTTCAAATATACTGCAAAACTTGAGTGTCTCTTCCCCATTTCATAATTTTGTAAATGAATTATCAATTCAGACATCTATGGCACATTCGTAAACTAAATAAAATTCACAATAGGTTCTATAATATTGTCTAAGTAAATCACTGTAGTCTTGAAGTGTATGTATATATATATATATACACATATACATATATATTCATATGTATGTGCATATATATGTGTGTATGTATGCCTCAATTAACATTAACAGTAATCCCTGTGGAAATATATTATGAACAGAATCTTGACCCATCATTGATACATCATAACTACAATTAACTTCTAACTTACACTCACCTCCATTCATGAGTACTACTGTCAATGCTGTAACATCTTGAGATATCTAGTCACCAAGTCTCTGAATATAATAAACATCTTGGGCTTTCTAATCAAATAAATAATCAAAATTTCTCAATTTTAAAACGAAAGTCTTCAAATACTTATTCTCTAAGGTTCCTTCTACCTCTAACATCTGTGATTTAGTCATATCTGTGCTATGAAAATTCTTGAATTTTAATAGATCTTGAACACTTTAAGTATCTCTAGATCTTAAGATGACTTTGGATCATATGGTCTACCTAGTCCCTACCAAGTGTACCAAAGTAAACCTAACCCTGGTGCAGGCTCTGCAACCATTTGCACGTACAAACTCCTTGCAGACTATAGGACGCTAGATTTGAACATAACAGTAACTAGTTGTAATAAAGCTTCAGTTTTAATCTTTTTTGATACCCAACACATTCCACATGCTTGACCTTTAAGCAATGTGTAAAGATAGTCTAAGAGACTAAAATATATATACTACTTTGTTGATATTACTAAGCCTATATTTCCTGTGTTTCACTAGATCTGTTAGCAAGAATTCTCTGCCACTGTTATAAAAAGCCTTCATATTAGAAGTCACTTTTAATTTATATTTTTTATCTAAATTTTGTGAAATTCCATCTCGCTATATTGATGTCACACTCTTCAATATGCTTTAAAGCTGTTGTTTTAAAGACATTGTAAAGTCAACAAATGACATGAACTTTAAAATTTTATTGATATCTAAGATATGCATTATTACAAGCCTTCAATACTGACTGAATATGTAGTATAACAGGGTAACAGAATGAGTGGATGGGATGACCACCCACACCAAGTAGGGGCACTGGTCACCTTGGAATGTGGATATCACCTTACTTTCTAGGTTGATCCAGTCATTCCAGCCTGTTCTCTCACTAGCAGATCTAAATTCTCAGAGAAGAGTTACCACCATGAGATTATATTCAAATCTTCTCAAAATTCAAGGGGTAACTAGCTATGTGCAGGCGAAGCCCTACCATTGAGCTCCTACTCATACTTTTCTATTCACACAAATAAGCCATTCACAATAATGACATTTTAAAATCTTACACATAACCATTTGCTTAGTAAAAAGGCAAAAGATATAATAACAGTATGACAGGTACTGATATAATTAGCAAGGGCATGAATAATAAATATTTCACATAAACTTGACTCACACTTTGCCACTAATATACTTAACATATGTCCAGGAGAAGGGCACACAATTACAGGACTCTGACAGGGAAGCACATGAGGGAGGAAAGTTCATATGTTCTAGGTAACACAACTCTGGAATGCAGTTTTTCATGCTATTAGTCTATTCAGGAATACCTGTATCACATAAAGCTGCATTTCTACTAAGTGCTTGTGATCTCCAGCTAATCAAATCTTCTTTTCTTTTATATTTGCATTTACAAGCTTTATAACTTATAATTACTCTTAAAAACAGAATTTAGAAAGTTCTACCACTTACTTTGTAAAGCTCTTCCCCATTCAGCTCAGAGAACTACAGAGCTTATTAAAATGACTCTCCCTGAACCATACAGACAAGTCCAGATACTTATTCACTGATTAGGATGCTACATTATCCTATTTTATGCAGAACTTGCATGGGGCAGGCGATCACATGGTGGACAAAGGAAGCCATACAAGGACACTCTCAAGGTCTCTCTCAAGAACTTTGGATTTGACTGTGCGACATGGGAGACACTGGCACAGGATCACTCAGCACGACGCATCCACAACAGAAAGGTGCTGTACTCTATGGGCAAAGCAGAATTGAAACAGCGCAAAGGAAACATAGGATGCACAAATTTGGAGCATCCACCCTAAATGTTCATACGGACTATCTGTGCCCAATCTGGGGTAGAGCATTCCGAGTTCATGTTGGTCTGATCAGCCACAGTCAGACACATTGAAATTTGACTTTATTATAGTGATGCCATTTTGGTCTTCTTTGAGAACAAAGGATAAGAACATTATCCAAGATAAATGAGCCAAATTAGTTCTGAAACAGCAAAGCAACTGGAATATTTGTCTTTCCCATTTTTTTCCTTTTTCTCAGACCAGAAGGCGCAGAAGAGACAACAGTCACTCCTGAAGGCTTCACTTCTCCTGAGATGTAGATTGGGAATTTTTTAATTTTTAAAATTAATTTTCAACTTAAATACAAAAAAGAGAGAACATTTCCATGTGCACAGCACAACACAGAGGATTCAATACATAACCATGAATTTTCATTTCAGACTGCTCACTTAAAAAATAAAACAACACACCTAATAAATGCTACACACTCTTCTCAAAGCCAGTCTGCTTCCTTTTTTTAAAGTTTTCTTTTGTTCCCTGCCATGTACTTTTTTCTCCTTCTCTCCCCAACCCACCCCAGTGAAGCCTACAATTAAATGATGAAAAGATAGATAGCTAGAAACAGAGATAGATGTGTATATGTAAACCCGTAGTATACATTCTAGTGTTTGTCAGTTCTCTGGAGGTACATAGCATCTTCCTTCATAGATCTTTTTATATATACTTTTGAGTATTTTTGATATGAAAGATGAATTAGGCATTCAAAGTCATTCGTAAGACACTGCTATGTACAGTGTCACTTGCTACTGCTCATGAAACTGACAATCTATTATATACAACTTACTTTTCCTTTGAAATATATAGTAAAGTTATCATGTAACTTTCTTTTTCCCTCCCTTCCTCCCTCCCCTTCCCTTCCTTGAGATAGCTACCATCAGACACACACACACACACACACACACATACAGATATGTATATATGTGTGTATATATGCATATAGATATATTTGTGAAACCATAATATATGTTAGGTCAGGAATTCTCAACCAGACATAATGGACTGTCAAAGGATTTGTGCATAGATTTCTGTATGTTTTTATTTTCACTAATTTCTGACTGAAATTAAGTATTTCCTTCACCAGATTGACAAAGGTATCTTTGATGAAAAAAGATTTTTAAAATCTTGGCCTATTCCAATTTAATTCCCCATCTCTGTACTCTTTAGTGCCATTTCTTTCTCCTTTATGATGAGTACATCTGTATCTTTGATGTTCACTTTGAAGTGAGGTGGTTCTACTGTCCATGATGGTGAAGAACTTGTTCTAAGAAGTTGGCAGATATTTTTCATCTTTCATCTACTTATCGTCCTCCTTCCAGCTTCATCTTTAAATGCCCTTAAGATGATTTTTCTTAATTGGATCTTGAACCAAACTTTTTATAAAGCTTAAAACTGGTTTTACTCATCACTGTTTGATGAGGCGATACTGCCCATAATATTCTATCATCCTTCTTCATAAGATTCTATAAAGTTTACACAGGAACTCAAAAAGAACAAAACACCAGCAGGAGCTTAACAGGATTAAAGAACTAATGTTACAACACAATACCTTATCATGATCACAAACAACTTGTCAGAAGATCATATTTATTAGATTATACTTTAATAACTTCTGTTATTTCAACAGTGTTGTCACTATATAAACTCACTTAGCCAGATCATATTTATTTTATAAAGCCTTAGTATTTTAATTAATCCAAGAGCCATGGTATCATCAATAGGGGTTTGTCATCCTCTGGTACATACTAAAATCCATCCACATCTTCTCATTCCATGCAACCCTTGTCCATGAGGTTCTATCAATTTTCTATAGAAGTTCCATGTGCTGGGGTATCTTCTTTGAGATCTCTTGACATATAGCTTATACTAAAGCAACATACAATTAAAATAGGATATTCAAGTAATCAATCAATAAGCATTAAGTACCTACTGTGTGCCTGTCATTGTGCTGAGTGTTAGAGATACAAAAAGAGGCACAGTCCCTGCCTATAAGGAGTTCAAGGTCTTTTATTCTTCATGCTTACTATATAATGACCCAGCTCTTTTCTCAGGCACATATACATGCATACACACAAATACCCATATATGCACATATGTGTATACACACATTTTATGTGTGTGCACGTGCATTCATATATACATACATGCACACATATACATACGAGTAAGAACCATATGAACCATTAACAAAATCATACCTTCTAATTTGCTTTTTTGGGGGGTGGGAGAGAGTGGGACAATTAAAATCAACATGTTTTTTTTCCCCCATTCTTTTGTTATCTCCCCATAGTTACCTGTAAAGCAAAGCCTAAATGCTTTCAAGATTGTCACCTCAACATGAATTCTCTTTGTGTATATTTGGTCTGGTTTAATAGTTGCTTTTCCTGTCTTCCTAAAGGTCACGTCAGCATCCCTGGATAGTACATTGAGACTGACACATTATGATCTAAATGTCATTTTTCAACTGTCATTGAAAAAGAAAATAAATTCCTGAAGAAATTTGTTCTAAGTTTCATCTGTTGTCTTCCTGTCATTTTCATCTGTGAATTCTCTTGGGATGATGACTTAAATATATTTAGAAATCCTTCTGCAGACTTCTGCTCATGGCTATTGCTTTCCTTTTTCCTGTTTCTTGGTTTAAGCTGATAACTGCTCAACATTTCTGTCATTCATCTCTTTAGTATTTCATAAATAAATTTGCATTTCAAATTGATGTTGGACATGTCTGCCATGTCTTTCCACTTGGTCCAGAAGATTATGGTGCTTTTTCCCCCTAAGGAAGTTTCTGAACTCTTTTTTGAATTCTTGGCTAATTAACATTTATACTGGTTAAACTTCTGTAAGAAAAAGTAACAATAAATATCTATTTTTGCCTTTTATACATTAATCTTTCTTCCACAATGATGATATTTTTAAATGAGAATAACTTTTACTCACCTGTACCTTTCTCCCCCTGTAATGGCCAGTTTATATGTAGACACATCTATTCTGGCATCACTTTGGTAAGTAGTCATTCCCTGTTTATTAAGATTAATTCAACTTCATTGTTTTTTGATGTTGCTTGATGTTCAGTATGTCAAGCACCTTACACCTTTCTTCTTAAAGAAAATATTCAAGCTATGTAGGCATGAGACTTCTGAGTAATCTACAGTTAGGACCTTCATTTCTCAGAATCAAATCTTGCTTTCAATATGTTCTCCTTTAGGTTTTCATCAAAGTCACCAAGTATCAAAATGGATGTTGACTTTGAAAGATCTTATCAAATTCATCATAGAATTGATCTCTTTATTTTCTGTGGAAGACCTGGCATGCAAGTTAGGCTTATATCCATGGCTATCTTTTTGTACATCCTAATAATCAATACTATAAGAAGAGATGACTATATACCTCACAGAGTAATGTTTCTCCTTGTTATTAGTTATGTAATCAAATAAAATATGCCAACCCTTTTTCACCTCTTCTAAAAACAACAAAAATGATCCTTTCCATTTAGCTGCAAATTTCTTTTAATTGTGAGAATACTAATATTGCTGTGGTTCATTTTTTCCAATTTATTGATCATTAGAAAATGTTCTGAGAAGTATAATACCACTGGTTATTGCTAATAGCTCATTAATTGCTAATAGCTAGTTAATAGATAGTAAGATGGTGTGATTCTTAGCACTCTTCCATTTACTACCCTTCTATCATGATCACTATAGAAACAGAAAAGGACTTATAGAGCTAAGGGAAATTTTTTTTCTTTATTTCTTTGGTTGCCATAGTGAAATAAGTGATCATTACAAAGGCCTAGTCTGATATTTCACTGCGATGTGGAAGTGACTTTGAGGTCTTTAAGGCTACGGAAGTAGAGGATTAGCTCCATAAGTTTCTACATATCTAGAAAAGCTTCAATTATGGCCTGAACCTATCATCTGACACTAGACTAATTAAATAAAGAAAAGGCTAATTATCACTAGACTGGCCAATAGGAGGTGAATTAATTTACAAATGAGTAAAAGTCACTTTAAATTATCTTTAAGATATATTCTTTATTTTTATCCATTTATTTGCTTTACTACTTTAAAATCCATTTAGGTTTTTTTTTTGTTTGATTTGACATTCCAGAGAAAAATATTACTGATGAGTTCACTAATGTAGCATTACAGTTACATTGCATTCAATATCACTGATTGTGATCTCCATGATAACTTAGATATATGTCAAATTAGTTTACAATTATGCCATACTTTAAGAAGAAAAGAAAGCATTTTGCCATGACTTCTAGTATTGTCATTTCACCATAACTTAAGGAACTTCAAATCTTACCATTCATTCTAATGCTGCAATTGACCTTTCTTAATGTGATGACTCAGCCTTCTCCAATTAGAATGTAATCTTCTTGAGGACAGGTAATCTTACCTTTTCTACTTTTGTCCCCAGACCTTAGCACAGTGCTTGGCACATAGTGAGTGCTTAGTAAATTTTTTTTCATTCATTTTTATCCTCTTATTTATGTCACAAAAAAAGCATGCATTAATAACCATGATTATTGTTTATTTTAGGAATTCAAAAATACATCTTCATATGTGCAGCTGTTAAAAGTGGATTTTTTAGAGCTAAGAGTATTCCATTAAGAGTTTACATAATTAACACCATTTTGTTCTATATTTGCTATTTTACTAAGTATTGCCTTAACCCATTCTGCTGAATCAGCTTACAACAAACTTTTAGTATTTCCTTTTCACCTCTAATTTTTGAAAAAAAGATTTTATTATTGAAAAGAAAGACTTTGATAGCACAAGAGGAGGGACTGCCTATTCTATGTCAAGAGCTTTACAAATATTATCTCATTTGGTCCTTACAACAACTCTAATGTAGATGCTATTGTTATCCCAACTTTAGAGTTGAGGAAACTGAGGCAAAGTTAAATCACAAGGTCATACAGTTAGGAAATGTGTGGGGTCAAATTTGAACTCAAATCTTCCTGATTCCAGCTCTGGAGTCCTTTTTACTGAGCCATCTGGTTGCAGCAAGGAAATCTGCTCCTTTTTTCTCTCTTGTCTCACTAGCGATGAATGGTCCCATTTGTTCTAGTATGAATAGTTTTTCTAACAAGGACATATTCCTTCTTTTGTCACAAGGAATAAGTATCTTCTTTTTTTGTAAGAAATACTTGACAAACCAACCAGAGGGCTACCTCCAGTCATCCTGATTTATATCTTGCCAGAAGGAGCAAGTGAGGCTGGTGACTTTGCATAGCCCTGCCTCACTTAAATTCAATTTACTTGCAAGTCATGGCATCCCCTCCCCTCCCCTTCCCTTCCCTTATTTTCCTTTCCCTTTGCAGAAACCCTGAGGGCCTTCTCCTCCCAGAATGTTTTGGGTTTTTTTTTTTGACTAGGTTAAAAGAGGTCATTCATTGTCTTATTTCTTGCCTGTCCTTGATCAATGTCCTTGAGGCAATGGGCATTGCCTCAGTTATAGACCTGAAAAGGCCAAGGTCTCCCACTGCATCTGGGGCCATCTGCAGTCATCCTGATCTATATCTTGCCACTGGACCCAGATAGCTCTAGAGGAGAAAGTGAGGCTAGTTACCTTGCGTAGCTCTGCCTCACTGAAACCCAATTCACGTACAAGTTGTGGCATCACCTTGCTGATGCCACGGTCTACTTTAAGAACGACAGATAGACAACTTAACCAATCTACTCTGTAACAAGTATGACTTTTCTTTGCCTCACAATAATGAATGATTATGTGAATGTAAAAATAGCACAGGTATTGCCAGTTGAATTGAAAGAAACATACACACGTCCATCAGTGCTCATTGAGTATTTCTCACTCCGACTGAAAGTTTTACTGTCTCTGTCTCCTGTGCTGGTTTATTGGCAGTGGGTAGTCAGGAAATCCAAAGAGAGTTTAGGTAACACACTTCTATACCTCCCTTGACCCTGTAAAAAAAAAAATCATTAGTTTCTTATTAGCACTAGAACAAAATAAAAACTCTTCAGTCTGGCATTTTAAAGCCCTCCAGACACTTACCTTTACTGTCTTATTTCACATTTCTCCTTTGCTGCACTCTGAATTCCAGTCAAGCTGGTCTGCTAGCTACTCTCTATACATATCATTTGATCTCCTGCCATAGTGCAAAGTGGTTCCTCCATGCCTGAAATACAGTCCCTCCATGTACCTACCTCAATGGATCTATAACTTCCTTCAAAGCACAGTTCAGTTAAAGACTTACCTGAATTCTATATTTGATAGAAGAGCCAACTAAACAAATCTTCCTGCCACGTAGTTATTGTTTAGTCGTGTCTGGCTCTTCATGACCCCATCTGGGATTTTCTTGACAAAGATACTGGAGTGGTTTGTCATTTGCTTCTCTAGCTCATTTCACAGATGAGAAAATGGAGGCAAATAGAGTTAAGTAATGTTCCCAGCATCACACATTTGAACTCAGGAAGATGAATCTTCCTGACTTCATCCACAGCACTACCTAGCTTCCTTTCATATTTTTTATATTTAAATTTCTCTGGTTATTAGCTTCAGAGATGTTTGAAATTTTGAAATCATTAAGTTTGGAAGTCATTTCCATGCTTCAAAATAGCCATAGTTTTATCAGCAATAAGATTTCTTCTGCCATTGCCTATGCACAGTTTCATTAATTGCTGTGACTAGAAAGATGCATTGTCTAATTACTATCCTGTTAGAACTTGGAAAGGTAAAAAAGGATGTGATAAAGCATAGAAGAGGAGAAAAAGGAAGTACTAAAATGCATCAAAGTAAATTGATTTCTATTTGTATTCTGAAAATTTGCTTACCTGTAAGGTACAAATATGGGTATTCTAGAAGCACATATCTGTCCATTTTATACCCATGCTCAGCAAAAACTTCAATAACTCCAGGCTTCAAAGGTAACATACAAATCCCACAGCTTAAAGATCTCTTCACACTGACACTCCCTCTCAACCTGTCTTTCCAGCCCCATGTCCTCTGACTCCCCTGCCCACTCTCTAATTCAGTCAAATTGTCCTGAATATTTAACAGCAGGTTCAACACCACCAACAACAAAATGTGCAGACACATTTTTAAGTTTGATCTCCATTTTGTAAGTCTGCCATCAACAAAACAATAAATCAGATCAAATTAAGCTCTTATTTGGAGAGTTTGCAGGTTTCCAATGGATAAATGCTCACACTGACAGTATAGCAACTGACTCCTGTCAAAGCTGGCTTCATGAATACATTGCCCATGTATAACATCTCACCTCTATCTCCAGGCCGCCATACAAACAGTTTACCTTGCATGAGACTTTACCTCTTCACCTTATGGCACACGGCTTTCTTCAGAGCATGACTAGGTGCCACCTTCTGGGAATGAGTCTTTTTCTGAACTCACCAGTTATTAGCACTTTCACCTTCTTGAAATTATTTCCTACTTACTTTATATTTGCTTATTCCCTTATCTTCTCCTGGCTCCCAAGAAGAGATCAAGAACTGTTGAAGACTTTTGTGCTTTGTTTTAATAACTTCTTTAAGATGGACTTGAAGAAAAATTACAGGAATGAAGGGATTTCCATCCAACTCCCTGACAAAAAGCAAACACTTTAAATCCAAGTAGTTTAAAATTCACTGCCTGGACAAAATATTGGCTACAATGGGTTTTTTGTTTGTTTGTTATTTTTTTAATCCTCTACCTTGATCTTGATAGCTAAACCTGAATTAATTCTTTTTTAAAATGGTTTTAATGGTTTTTCAGTGTCTCATTTTATTGTGTCAAGGTAAAAAGCAGTTGCACATGTTATAAATATAAAAGCAATTAGGTGGTACATTTGATAGGCTTCTGGAATCAATCAAACCTGAGTTCAAGTCTCACATCAGATACTTCCTAAATGTGTGTCCCTGGACAAATCACTTGCCGTCTATTTGCCTTATTATGCTCATCTATAAAATAGGGATGATAATGATAGAACCTACCTCCCTAAATAAACTTTAATAAAATCCTTAACAAGCCTTAAAGTGATACATAAATGCCAGTTCTTATTCTTATTACTGTTAATAGCTAATGGTCTATTTAATCTCTCTTGGGAATGATGTCACTAAACTGTTAAGTCTGTTCAAAGGGGAATTATCCTACCTTAGTGATTCTTTATGTAGTTCGAAGGGGTCTTGCATTCACATTGTGTACCATAATAAGACTTTTCAGCAAGTCAGAAGGCTTTCATTTCATTGATGTCATAGATTTTAGACCAATTTTTTTTAATTATCCTCTTTTCCTCTCACCCATTGCCAAAACAAAAACAAAATAAAACCAACAAGTAAACCCAAAAACATGTTATATGTGCTTCAGGAGTCCGAGAAAGAAGTCGGTGCTTTACTATAGAAAATTGAGGGTGTGTAGATACAACTACATACTGGTATATTTTTGCTATCTTAACCCAAATAAGCAGATTTTCTGAGGGTAGATTTTTTTTTTCCCCTTGGAGCAAATTAGAGACATTAGGAAGTACAGTAAATGTTATCATGCTGTGCCTTTCACCAGTAATTTCAGAAATGATGAAATTGTAAAAGTAAATGCTAGCTTCCCAAGAATGCCTTGTCACTGGGAAAATGTGGGTTCCAATAAATGAAATGGGAAGTACATTCCACTCAAACATATGTTTCCAATAACATGTCCATACATACAGTTAATTTTGTCAGGTCTACATTTTCAGTGTAGTTGAGGCATTATGGTGACATCATCCTTTAAACTTCTCTTTAAGTAAACCAGATGGGTGAAAGTGTGTGTTGTGTGAGTGCAGTTAAACAGTCCAGAGAGAATTGTTTAATCATCTTTAAGAATATCTCTAATATTCAATGCATGTGTTTTCAAATGGGGGTGTTCTAATCTAGTGTAAAAGCTGATATACTCAATTCAGTATTATACATATCTCACTTAAAAACATGCTAGTAGCTTTCTTAAAAAAAAGAGTCGTTTATGAAATAAATTTAAGAAACATGATTGCTAAGCATTAGCTCATGATTTCATCATAGTTTTATAAATCAATAAGTTTAAAGGGATAAAAGGCTATATGTTTTCACCACAATTCAAAAATAAGCCTTCCTGAGGAGCTTTGTGGAAATGAGTGAAGAAGATACAGATCTAATGTTTCCCTACTCACTCTGGAGGCATTAAAGTTAATGACTATCTCAGGGAAACCTAGTCTCCACAGCCTTCTTGTAGATTCTATATCTTTGGTTTGCTGGAGAGAAAAATGGGCTGTTATAATAATGGAGGTGAGAGTCTATGTGATACAGGAGAGAGAGTGATAAGCCTATTAAATTAAGAAGCTAGTGAAGGAGAAAAGAAGAAAATAAAATTCCAAATTTGATACCTGAAACTTTTTACTGCTCAAATGTATTTCAATGAGCTCTTAGTAAACTTCTAAAACCTCTTAAGGGGAGGGTAAGTGTCCCAGTTTTTTCAGTGCTGTAGCTTTTCTCCACATGTTGAAGGATGGGAGAGAATAGTGAAAAATAGAAAGGAACACAGTCAGGAGGCATATTGCCAAGGCATTATTCACAGCACCAATGGGGACTATGAATAGACCAGCATAGTTCTGAATCACAAAATCTAACCAACTCTCCATATAGAAGACAGAGGAAAAACATTTATTCAAATGCCAGCAAGCCTTCCCACAAGCAGCACTCACAACACTTTCTACCCCTTCAGCAAGCACCTCCCACCACATGTAACTTAGGCTTCCATGGGGTTTAAGAGGTCATATGGGTCTATTAATGGGTGGGAAAGATCTTCAAATTAAACAAAAATACATTAACAATATAGAAGGGACTCTGTAGAGTAGGATGGTAAGAATTCAATCAAATTCCAATTTCACTCAGACTTGAAATAGGATAAGCCTTATAAGTTTATAAGTTCAAATTTGAGCTTGACATTTTTGGAATGAGGAAAGGAGGGTAACATTAACTCTTTAGATGAAAGTATGAAACATTTTTGAATATAATATTCTAACTTTTTGACTTCTTAATACTGATTAAAATGTTTCCAGTTCATTAGAACTGTCTCAGTCATATAAAGATAATTAAGATAGAGTGACCATAAAATATGCATGAGGAATATGATAGGTTAGAGAGCATTTCAAAAATTCAGAGAAATGATTGATGGAATGCTGTGGCCAAGATTCTCTTGAAAAAGGGGACACAACAGAGAGTAGAGGCTCTCAAAAATAAAAATCTGATGACACAAGTGCTCTGGTGAGAAAGGAAAAATAAAGCAAAGTTTATAAAGGAAAAAGATATAATGGTTAAAAAAATCATTGAATGACTCAGATTTCTAAAAGTTGTGTCCAGAAGCTAGAGGTAAGGCCAAATAATTAATGACAAATACAAGACAGGTAAATGAAACTTACCATAAAATACCAAAAATGAAAAATGTGGGGTGGGTTTGGGGTAGGGGGATAGATAGTTGGGAACAGTTTTTTGGATATCTTGAGGACCAAGGGAGGAGCAAGGAAGAAAAAGATTGCACTTGAACCCAGGTTCTTTGATACCAGATTCAGGACACTTCCTTTCCTGTGTACCATGCTACTTTTTCAGTTATCTTTTAATTTCATTACAGTTGTTACTGTGTATGTTGTTCTTTTCTGCTTTTTTTTCCCCAAACAACTCTTCCCAGGTTTCTCTGAAGTCCTCAAAGTTATTGTTTTTATTGCCTAAAAATATTTCATTTCATTCTTGTACCAAAGGTAGTTTTTTATTTGTTTGTTTTTTGCCATTGCCCAACAGACAAGTTTGCACTTTGACTCCATTTCTTTTTTAACAAATAGCACTGTGAATACTTTGGTACATATTGGTCCTTGGTAGCAGGATCAATGGATTAAAGGGTATTACTGTTCTGTCACTTTCCTTGCGTAATTTCGAATTGCTGTACAGGATGATTGATCCAATTAAGTTCTACAAGGAATGCCCTGCTGTAGACAGGACACAGCCCCTCTATCACTCACTAATCAAGTTTTTGTCATTATTGTGCATTTTTGGGACATGAAGTAAAACTCTAGAGTTGTCTTTTTTTTCTCTTCCACCCCCAGCCTTTCCTCCATTCATTGATAAGACAAAAAAGATATCAATTATACATGTGAAATTACGCAAAGCACATTTCCATATTAGCAATGTATCAAAAAAAGCAAGAAAAACAAAACAAGTGAAAAAATTTTACTTCGATTTGCACTCAGAGTTCATCCTTACTGTCACTGTAGGTAGATAGCATTTTTTGTCATGAGTCCTTTGGAATTGTCTTTAGATCATTGTATTGATCAAGTAGCCAAGTCTTTCACAACCAATCATGATTACATTATTGTTACTGAGTACCATGATGTCCTTGTTCTGCTCATTTTACTGTGCATCAGTTCATGTTGGTGGTCTTCCCAGGTTTTTCTGAAACCATACTCATTCTCATGTCTTATAGCCCAATAGTATTCTCATAGTATAATGATCAGAATCAAATACCACAACATCTTCAGTCATTCCCCAAGGGCATCCCTTCAATTTCCATTTTTTTTTTTGCTACAACAAAAAGAGGTGCTATATTTTTTTGTACATATAGGTCTTTTTCCTTTTTCTTAGATTCTTTAGGATACAGAACTAGTACTAATATTGCTGGGTCAAAGGCTCAATTCCATAGCACTTTGGGCGTAGTTCCAAAATATTCTCCGAAATGGTTGGACCAGTTTACAACTTCATCAGTAGTAATCATATCCCTATTTTTTAACATCCCCTCCAGCATTTGCCATTTTCCTTTACTTTCATGTTAGGCAATCTGATAGGTGACGTAAGTGGTACCTCAGCTTTGCTTTAATTTGTATTTCTCTAGTCAATTTGTTTACACCTATAGATAGCTTTGCTTTCTTCTTCTGAAAATTGCCTGTTCATATCCTTTGACCATTTATCAGTTGGGGAATGGCTCATATTTTTGTAAATTTGACTCAGTTCCTCATACATTTGAGAAATGTGGCCTTTATCAGAGAAACTCTCTGTAAAAATTTTTCATTGCCCAAGGACCTAAAACATGTCCAAAGGGCTCTGTGCAAAATGCCATCCACATCCAGAGAAAGGACTTTGGAATGAGAACATAGAATGAAGCAGACTATTTTCTCTAATGTTATGTTTTGTTTTGGTTTTTCTCATGGTTTTTCCAATTCATTTTAATTTTTTATTCAACATGATTAATGTGGAAATGTGTTTAATAAGAATGTATATTTAGAACCTATATGAGATTGCATGCAATCTCAGAGAGGGAGCAGGGAGAAAATTTAAAACTTATGGAAATGATAGTTGAAAACTGAAAAAAATAAGTTAATTAATAAAAAACAAGCAAAAATTTTTTTCATTGTCTATGAACTCTTTTAGCAAAATTTTTCATTATCTATTGAGTCTTTTAGCAAAATGTAGGTTCCCTGATTCTCTCAGTTGTTTTAATTTGACTTAAAGTATATTTTCAAAAGGTCATTTATAGCTTTCATTTCAGTACTTGCTAACTATTTGCTCATATGCATCCTTTGTCTACTTAGCTCTTGGGAAATAACTCTTGCTGGCATATATATTCATCAATCTCCCATATATCTTGATTGCTAGATTTTTACTAGAAATAGGTGATGCAAGTATTTTCCCACTTGTTAGTTTCTTATCTTACGCAACTTTCATTTATTGTGTTTGTGCAAAAGCTATTTAATTTCAGTTTCCTTATCTGTAAAATGAGAGAGTTGAACTAGGGTTTTTGAGGATTCTTTCAGCTTTACAATCTTGTTATCTACAGATTATCTATCCCTATTTGGATAATTCCTCTCTTCCTAGTCATAGGTGGATAAGATACCCCTTGCCATTCTCTTCTCTTTGTTTTATGATCAAACTGACTTTTCATATTTAAGTCAAGCGTCACTTTGAAATCATGGTATGAGGGTGTATATATATATATATATATATATATATATATATATATATATATATATATATATATATATATAGTATATGCCAAATTGCTCTCCTGTTTTCCTAGCATTTTCTGTGGAATAGAAAATCCTTCCCCAAGGAGTTTACTTTCTTAGATTTATTAACAACTGCTTATGGTTCCCTACTATTTATATTCCTTTGATCTATAATCTGTAATAGTTCATACAAATATTTTTTTAACCTTCAGCCAAACTTCCAAATGTTAGAACAACTGCTACATCTATAGTGTTTTTAGCTATATTAATATAGTGTGGCTTACACAGTTAACTA
The DNA here is from genome assembly GCA_023548195.1 of Bettongia penicillata ogilbyi. Classification (NCBI taxonomy): domain Eukaryota; kingdom Metazoa; phylum Chordata; class Mammalia; order Diprotodontia; family Potoroidae; genus Bettongia; species Bettongia penicillata. The sequence goes on from JAJHZJ010000470.1 coordinate 22,641,911, forward strand.
TTAAATTGTATGGGCAGTTATTTATATTCACATTTCTTCCTTGTTTTTTTTTATTAGCTCTATATAGAAATGCTGGTGATTTTTGTGGATTGATTTTGTATTCTAATGTTTTTTAGAAGCTTCTAATTGTCTCAATTAGTTTTGTTTTTACTGATTTTCCATGATTTTCTGTTATATCTTGGCATTTTGTCTGATACCTGCCATGGAAGACCCCTCTCTATATGTTGGAAATCAGGAGTAATCTTAGCTTATATTATTCACATAGGACAAACTATGTGGAATCTTATTACAGCTGTTATCATCCCTTACTCTTTGAGTTCTGGGGCACATATTGTGTGGGCTGGATTACAGCAGGAGGCAATGAGCGAAGGAAAGAAGAAATACCAATAAACACTCTAACAGATGATAATGATGACTTAAGGAGACAAGTTCAAAAATCACTGGTGCTGTAACTGCAAAATACTCCTGGCTTCAAATAGCTTCTCATGTTTACTTACTCAATATACTTTTAACGCATGCTCCTTCTTGCAACCATGCATTGTCCAGTTCTATTCAAGCTCCACTGGTTTCTTTCCCAGTATCTGACCCCCTTAAATATGTTGATGGTCAAGCCCATGTAATAACTTGCTACTCACTTAATCTATTGGTTAAAGTATTTGTAAATTTGCCTCTACCTAAGTGGAGACTAAAGTATTCCTGAAAAAATCAAAAGAGGGCACTTTATATAGCCTCCTCCTCATCAGTACCTCACCAACTCTCATTCATCCTTTCTCACTGTTAATGAAGTTTGTGAACTGTGAACTCAAGGTCCATTAGTAGTATGATGTGGCACCCATAAACAAATTCAGGATGCAGTAATAGAAGCATAATATCCAGAGAAGGAAGTAATAATTCTGTTTTACTCTTCCCTGGTCAGATAGCATCTGTGTGTCATTGACCACGTCATGGAAAATGAGTAAAAGAAGACAGCTAGGAAGATGAAGGGACTTGAAACCATAACATAAGAGATAATTTGATAGAAATGGAGAAATTTAAGTTAAAAAAAAAAAGGCCTAGGCAGATTATTGATGGCTCTCTTGAAGGGTTGTCATATGGAAGAGGGAATCAGGCTTATTTTGCTTGGCCTCAGAGAAAAGAACTAGGACAATCGATGGAAATTCCATGGAGGCAGATTTGGACCCAATATTAGGGAAAATAATTTCCTAACAATTAGAGCTATCTGGATATGGTATGGATAACCTCAGGAGGTAAGGAGTTCCCTTCACAAAAAGGAAATCAACTGATGTAGAAATAGGTTCAGTTCTTAGTTTGGCTATGATCTCTGATGCCTTTTCTGCTCTGAATTCTTTGGTTCTACAACTCCATATACCATTAACTGAATCTTCCTATACTTGGAAGTACTTTAATACCAAAGAAATCCCATATTGTGTCAGACCAAGAGACTATCCAACAAGATGTTTGGTATCTAGTAATGGCATCCAGACCAGCTGGCGAATTCCTTCAAAACCCATTTATGAGTTCATGAATTTGGCTCACTGATTGACTCAAAATACAAGGTACACAATGAAACAGTTTCAGAGGTTCTAGCATCTAAGTACTACATAAATTACTTGGATGTAAATCTAATACTTAAGACAGAAAACAGATATAAACCTTATTCTTGGAAGGAAACCTGGCAAAGGAAACATATATATCACCACTGAAAATCTTCAGTGTTAACTTTGTTCTCTGAATACCTGTCTTTGACATTATACACATATATGAGATCTGTTGAACATGCTTTGGATGAAGGAAGGTTAACTGCAGCCAACCTAAACAGATGGACTGAGTGTGAAAATCCAAAGAGCAGTTATCCTTAAATTCAGACCACACATATTGTTTGAAAGGTCCCCATCTTAGAAGGGGACAAAAAAACATAAAACAAGTTACCATCTGGCTCAGCATGATGAATACTGGCCAAAGAAGGAAGATGATATTCCAAGAAAACAGGCAGAATGAAACTGCTTTTTTTCAAAAACAGAATTTAGAGGAATTGCCTGTCATGGACTAGATGAGATAGAGTATGAACAAGTGGTCAGGAGCACACAGATTAAAAACAAAAAAACCCAAAACAACAGCAACAACCAAGAGACAGAGATGAAAGAGAAATGCTTTGTTGGTAGGAATGGCCAATGAACAGTTTGTGTTTCGTTAGTAAATAAGGATGAGCTTTAGTGTTCTTGACAGATCTGTGTTAATCATAATATACATTTTTATCACAAATGTTAGTTTCTGTTCTAATTAAGAAAATATGGATGCCATCCTCTTACATCTCTTTGCAATATGTATGCATAATCTTATCTACAAGTAGAAAAGGGCTGCAACGATAATATAAATTTTCTTAAACATTTATCATTATGTCATCTTGGATTTTCTTTTCTGGTTGTTGTAGGTTTTTCTTTAAACCTGGATTATTTTTGTGTGATAAATTCTCTAAAGTTGGAAGCAGATTCAAGAACCCTGATATGGACTTTTAAAGGGAATGACTCAAAAAGGTTGTTATTACAATAATAAAGCTAACAGCATTTATATACAAACTTTAAAGTTTGTAAAACACTTTGCAAGTATTATCTCATTTGATTCTCATAATAATGCTGGGAGGTAGATGCCATTATTATCTCCATTTTTCAGATGAAGAAACCGAGACTGAGAAAGTTTAATAACTTGCTTCAGGTCATTTAGGTACAAGATTCTGAGGTAGAATTTGAACACCGGTCTTCCTGACACTAACCAGCATCTCACTAGCTGTATACCACCTAGCTGCTTCACACTTTATTATAATAATATCACTAGCTAACATTTTCATACTGCCTACTATACGCCAGGCACCGTGCTAAGTGCTTTACATTTATTATCATATTTGCTCCTCATATTAAGGAAGATGCTACTATTATCCCCATTTTACAGAGGAGGAAACTGAGGCAAAGAGAGGTTAAATGATTTAACCATGGTCACACAGCTAGTGTCTGATGACACATTTGAACTCAGGTTTTTCTGACTCCAGGCCCAGTCCTTTGTCCACTACACCACTTAGCTGCCCCATGTATATGTGTATACACAAGTATGTGCATATATGTATTTATAAAAATAATAGATCTATATATGTATAACATATTTATATAAATAATACATTTATATTGTATTTATGGCTTACAAAGTGCTTCCTTTAAAAAAATCCTTTCAGGTAGATGGTCCTAGGATTATTAGTGACATTTTACATGATGATGGAGGAAACTGAATCTTAGGGAGCTTAACTGATTTTTTTTTCCTGGTTGCTTTTAAATATTAAAGATGTCAAGGTGTGATGGCGAGCAAAATAGGTCTTTTTCTGTTTTTGTTTTAGTATAATAAAGTGTCTCTGATTAAATCATGCCTTTATCAATCAAGAGTCTTTACTTGGAGTAAAGTATAGAAACAAAAGTTTCTTTACCTAGAAACAGTATATATATTATTATTGTTAATTATTTTAATGTGATTAAAGATCTTTCCCATCCATTAATGGGCCTGTCCATTAAGGGGAGTTTGATTATGGAAGATTTGTAGGAAGACTCACTCTTTTGTTAATGAGGCACTGGTTCAAGGGTTGTGATGCCCTCTGGCTCTAAAAAAGGCATAAATACTCTGAGTTGAGGTTTTACTTTGGGACTTACTGACTAAAAGTGTTTGTTTGGCCAGATAAGGACTCTGGGAAACTGCTAAAGGAGCCCCATGGCTTTAAAAACTCAGATGTCGGTGCTTCCCTCTCTGGTAACTATGGTCAGACAGTTGGACCTGTCTGTTGAATTCTGGCAGAGGAAGCCATGTCTATCGTTCTTTGATTTCTCTGTATTTTTGGTGAATGATATGTACTTGGTTAAAGGAATGATACATGTGCTTGATTAAAGTGATTATTAACCCCTTGAAAGTTGCTTTCCTTTCATGAATGCAGATCTAAACACATGTGACAGCAGGTCCCCCTGTGTATGTTGGGGTACTTACTGATACACAGAGTAACCAGAATTCCCTCCCAGTTTGGAGTCTGTGGATCCTACTCCTCTCTCTTTCCCATTGGCTCTGTGATTCATAGTGAGGAAACCCACCAAAAACTGAGCCTGAAGCAGTAATGCCATTATGCCACTATGATGGTATATGAGTGCTACACTTGGATTCTGCAAGGCAGAGCTTCTGATCCTGTCTATGATACTTATATATACTAACGATAGTTATGGGATCACAAGCAAATTCTTTAATCTCTCCTGCTCTCAGCTTTCTTATTTGGAAAATTGAGATAATGATGCCTGTATTATCTATCTCATAGGTTTGTTGTAAGACTCAGAAAGGATAATATAGATAAAACACTTTGCACATGTTAAAAAAAGTGATAGAGGAGACAATGTGGTACAGAGGAGAAAGAGCATACTGGCTTTGGAGTCAGAGAGCCTCATTTCAAATCCAACTTTGTATGCTGCTGAACAAGTACTTAGTCTTTCTGAGGTTCATTTTCCTTCTCTGTAAACTGATGGGGGTTGAACTGGATTCCTTCCCCTTCCCCCTACATGCCAGCTCCCATTCTGTTGAAGAGAGTGGATTGTTAAATTTTCAGTGGGAGCATTTGTACCTCAGGAATCACCAAATGTCATATAAATCAGGGCTTGATTTATTTTATTGATTATCTAGACTTAAGTGATAGAGAAAATGTTAATGATTCAGAGTAAACTTACAAATATGTCATGCACATATTTTTGTCCACAAAGCTGGTTGTTAAATTTACCAGCACACTTCTATTTCCAGCTCTATTATGTCTATGTACCAACTAATTATTATGATATCAAAGAACTGAGTAATAAATGTATGAGCCTCATTCAAAATAGGACCACCTGTTTATAAAAGAGTATCTATAATATTCCTTTGGGGCAATTGCTATAGCATATCATACTAGAAAATGGATACAGCTATGAAAAGAGTCATTAGTTGTGATATATTGCCCTTTATCAGTAAAGATAATACTATAATTCAGTAGAATCTATTTTAAGTTGATTCATTCACTTTACATATCTTCCTTCCCTCAGCTCCAATCCTTCTTCCCCTTTCCCTCTCTCCTTCCCCATTTCTTTCTCTCTACCCCATGACGCAGTAGAAAGAGTATTCTGTTTGGAAACAGAAAAATCTAGGCTTCCTTTACAATTCCAATACACAATAGTAGTGTTATCAGAGCCAGTCACTTAACCTCAGTCAGTCTTGGTCTCCTCATCTTTAATAGGGCAATGAAATAGACTTATGCTACTTACCGTTTAAGCCGTGATGAGTAAAATGTTTGGCCTTAAAGCATTTTGAAAATATGAGTTATTAGTTACTAATATTAAACACCTGTGCATTATGCCCATTTGTGGGTACAGAAGGAGCTATAACTGAGACAAAGTTCCTACCTTCAAGCTTGTGATCAAATTAGCATCTTGCCTTCCTCCTCCACCTTGACTTCAATGATCCTAATTAACAAGACATATTGAAATGCAGACTACTGACTTCCCTTACCCAGTGCCCTATGGAGCAGGGTGAGCTCACTAGAACCATACTGATTGTAGGCATCCACAAAGGAAATAAATATGCAGAAGATAGAGCACAGAGCCTGGAGTCAGGAGAAGACCTGAGTGCAAATCCAGCTCATACTAGCTGTGTGACCCTCAGCAAGTCACAACCCCGTCTGCCTCAGTTTCCTCATCTGTGTAATGAGCTGGAGGAAATGGCAAACCATTCCAGTATCTTTGCCTAGAAAATAAGAAAGAGGGCCATTAAGAGTGGGATGTGCCTAAAAAGGGTTGAAAATTTTCTTTGAGCATTTCATTTCCATATAAATGTAACTTTAGCATATGAGTTACAAATGCATGAAGATAATAGTAATTAATCTCATAGATGTGCAAGGAAAGGAACCCTGATAGTGGAGTGACTATTACTGTGTGATAACCTAAACAAACTGCCTTTAAAATTGTATACATTTTTCCTTTCAGAAGCTCAGTAGTTAATTGCCACATCAAAAAATCTCCCATAAAAAAGCATGCTGATTGCCATCAAAGACACCCTGGAAGTCTTGTATTCTCCTTTAAATGAAGGTATTTTAAAAAATACCAAAGCTCACATTACTAATCACAGTATCTATTCAATTAAAAAAAAAAGCTGCTAAAAAAGTTTGGAGTATGATTAAGCAAACATTTATACGTAAATAAAAATGGTGAAGAGATCTCCAGTTCTTAGGATTCAGCCAATTCTGCTTGCTGTAAATACTTTAGTAACAAAATCTATATTTGCAAAGCTAGATAATAAACCTGCCAACTTTTAGTCTTAGAGAAATGAATTTGTACATATGGAACCAATCGGCTCAGTTTAGCTATGTAGGTGTTATGTGTTTGTCCCAGAAATTGACATCTGAAAGAAATAACAGATTTAATTCTTCAGACCTGGGGACCGAGCCTGATCTATGCTCTAAGTACATTACTTCATCCTGAACATCGCTAACATTGTTGAGCAAATCACTTTAATAGAGACTTCAGAAGACACCTAATAATGATCAAAAATGATCAAAAAAATGATAAAAACTTGGATGGGCATTATAAATGTCACATAATACAGTATCTCATGTTTCTTGTCTTAAATAATTCTGATCACTTTTCCCCATCATCACATCTATTTCATATTGAATACTAAATTTAGAAGATATGAAAAGGAACATTTTACCCCAGAATTGAGCAATAAAGATTTTTGTTTTGGGACATGTTCCAGAAAGTAAAAACTATAGGGTATTTAAACCTTTATTCTTCAATCTACCTTTCATTATTAGTCTACATTAAATAAGTTATTATATGCTATGCAATGGATATAGGAAGTAGCTGGTGGCAGAGTGGATTGAATATAACATTTGGAGTCAGGAAGACCTAAGTTCAAATTCTGTTTCAGACACTTATGAATTGTGTGACCCTGGTAACCTGCAAGGTATGTGAAAGGGGTTGGGGGGTGGAGAAACAGAGACAGAGAGATTTTAGCTGCTCAAAGGGAGTGAAAAAAAGGGTAAGATAATACAGTTTTTGGAGACTTTCAAGCTTGGAGGGGGGCAAGGTCAGGGAGATGATATATGAAGACATAGTAAGCTATGTAACAGGATGTTTACCAAGTCCCAAGCAAGGCCTTGAGTTTGCACAAGGTTACCCTTGAGCCAATCAAGGCTGATTCTGTGGTTTCTGACTACTACAGGTATCTCCAAATTCATAGAGTTCAGTCTCAAAGGATCACTGGCATGTCAAGCAGCTCTGATCCCCAGAAATCCTTCTGATTGGCTGGTTGCTCCCCTGTAAAGAAGCAAAGTTCTATCATTTAGTATCCACATGTGGCCCTCTAGGTCCTCAAGAGCAGTTCTTGATTCAGTCAAAGAGCAGAGTCACTTGTGACCTCGAGACTGCAGGTTCCTCACCCCTGGTTAGTCATTATAGAGTACAAGTTAAATCTTAACCTCCTTCAGCCTCAGTTTTTGGATCTGTTAGATGGAGATAATAGCACCCACCTCCCATGGTTATTCTTAGGATCAAATGAGTTAATGTGTGTAAAGAACTCTGCAAACCTCAAAGTAATCTTGGATTTTTTAAAATCTCTACTCATCTATGAAGTTTCACCTCACATCTGTCAGAAAGACAAAGATGGTGAAAAAAAAAAAAAACGGAAAAAGAGACTGGAGGGACTATTGGAGAACAGGAACATTTGTACACAGTTGCTGGAGCTCTTAATTGGACCAGCTATTCTGGAAAGCAATTTGTAACTATGCTTAGAAAGTTACTACTCTGTGAAAGGAGCAGAATCAGGAGAACATTGTACACAGTAACAACCACAGTGTGGGAGGAATTTTTTGGGCAACTTAGCCCTTCACAGCAATGCAAGGATCTAAAACATTCCCAATGTACACGAGGCAAAATGCCTTCCATATCCAGAGAGAACTACAGAATTGGATCCCAGGATGAAGCAGAATATTTCCTCTTGTGTTGTGCTTTGTTTTGTTTTGGTTTTTCTCCTGGTTTCTCTCATTCATTTTAATTCTTCTATGCAAAATGACTAATATGAAAATGTGTTTAATAAGAATGTATGTGTAAAACCTATATACCTTCTCATGGCATGCCTTCTCAGGGAAGAACGGGGGAGAAAATCTATGACTTAGGGAAGTGATTGTAGAAAACTGAAAACAAATAAATTAATAATAATAAAAAGGAAAATTACTACCCTCTGCATACATACTCTTTGAGCTAGTCATGCTACCAGTGAAGCCCTACTCCAAAGAAATCAAAGAGAAAAAGGTTATAGTAGTTTTTTTTGCACGGTGAAAAATTGGAAACTAAGGATTTGTTCTCACAGTCAGAGATGGTTAAACAAATTGTGGGATGTAAATAGAATATTTTTGTGCCATAAAAATGATGAAATGGACAACTTCTGAGGAAACTGGGAAGATAAGCAAGATACTTTTGAAAGCAGTCATGCATTTATTACATACTTAAAAGGAAAAACAAGTTTTATATAGTGGACATTGATTGCTTCACTTGAAATGTTTATTATCCTAATCTACTTTGTATATAGAAACGCTTAATGCTTAATTAATGGTGTTTGTTGAGTTCAAAATTTTAAAAAAATACTTTCATGTACAACAATTAGTACCACGGACAGAGAAGTCAGAAATTCAAACGCATGCTCACTCAAATACAGACTTCCTTATGATTTTTCTGTTTTTTTAATTTTCCTCCTCTTACGTTTATTAAAGTTTTATGTTATGCTGGGGAGCTAAAGAGAGATCCTGCCATTTGTCAATCAGTTAACTGAAAGAAAATTCTAAATAAGGGGCTTTATTAATCAGAGACTGGGGAATGTTAATATGGAGGAAGCAGGCTATAAGTTTGGGGAAAAGACTCTTCTCTCTAGAAAAAGTAACCTTAAAGGTATATTCTCCCACCCTCCCACTAAAAGGAGCTACAGAATTATGCAAATAGAGACAGATCCTCAGTCTGTACATTATTCAAAAACAGGATAAATCTACTGATTCTATTCCAAAGGAGGCTTTCACTATTTTGGAGACCTCCAGCCCCACCAAGAGCAGATGGAATTAACTGCAGAGAAAACATTCCCACACAGTAAAACTGATCTTTGCAACTCCTGGAAACCCTAAGGTCACATTGTGTGTGTGTGTGTGTGTGTGTGTGTGTGTGTGTGTGTGTGTGTGTGTGTGTGTGCGTGTGTGTGCGCGTGTGTGTGTGCGCGCGCGCGCGTGCGCGCGCACAAGCGTGCCTCCCCTTCTTTTCAGGAGTTGCTAGCCACTTGAGAACTGCCTATCACCTGCTGCATGTTAAACTTTTTCTCTTGTAACCTTGCCACTTGATTAAAACCAATCAAACTCTCCACCAGGATTCTCAGATCTCTGGAGTAAGGAATTCCTCAACATTATAAAAGACAAGAAGATATCTTAGGAGAGAGAAACCCAATAAAGAACTTTTAACACAGTCAACAACAGTTGAGATGTCCATCATATCCACATGTACTGCAGGCTGGAACAGAATAAAAAAATTAGAGAGTAAAGGTAAGCTGTTGTCTTATTTTGTCTGGAACCAGACCTCTCTTTCACTTCCTAGTCATTTCCAAACCCTAAAACTATGGACATCCCCCTTCTCCCTCTGGGAAACCTTCCCCCCCTCCCCCACGTCTTCCTAGTTCTCTTTTATGTGTTGTCTTTTCCCATCAGAATGTAAGTTACTTAAGAGCTGAGATTCTCTTGCTTGCTTATATTTATATCCCCAGAGCTTACCAAAGTGCCTGGTACATAGTAAGAGCTAAATAAAGACTTTAGCTTTCATTCATTCATGCTGAGGCAGTGAGTTAACCTTTCCTACAAATTGCAGCCTTCCATTCTAGCATTTTTTTCTATCTGTTAGTATCTTTTCTTCAGTCAATTCCACAAGCATTTTTGCTAGAGATATAAAGGAAAGCTAAAACAGTCCCTACCCTCAAGAAGTGTCAACAAGCAAACAACCATGCATGTGTTTTGTGTTAAAGTGGAGTAATCTCAAAGGGAAGACACTAGCTCCGAAGATGTTTTTTGAGATTTGTGTGAGATTTTGAATACCAAAGTACAGCACAAGGTAGCAGAGAGCACAAGATTAAGACAACAGAAGGAATGCAAAGTGAGCCTCCCCTTACAGAGGAGAATGAGGAAAGGCTTCTTGTAAAAGGGAAAATTTTAAATGAGATTGGAAGGAATCCAAGGAAGCCAGGAGCCAAAGAAAAATTAGGAGAGCATTCTAAGTGTGGGAGGGATAGCCAAGCCAATTGATTTATTAATCAGTAACCATTTATTTAGTGTCTACTATATGTTAAGAACTGTGCTAAACATTGGGTGAATTTATTGGGTAGAGATGAAGTGTCCTATATGAGGTACAGCAATGAGATAGCACCCCTAGATTACATGAAAGTATTAAGAAGACTGAAAAGGTAAAAAGGAGTCAGATTATGAAGGGCTTTAAAAGCCAAATAGAGTATTTTATGTTAGATCCTAGTGGAAATAGTGAGCCACTGAAATTCATTGAGTAGAGAGATGCCGTGGTCAGGTTTATGTTTTCATAAGATTGCTTTGGCAGCTGAGTAGAGAGTGGATTGGAGTAGGGAGAGAATTGATGACACCAACCAGAAGGCTACTGAAATAGTTCAGGTATGAGTGAATGAATGAAGTTTTTATTAAACACTATAAACAAAGCACTATACGCAGTGCTAAGGATATGATTAGAAAAGTACTATGGTCCCTGCTTTCAAGAACTTATATTCTACTGAGCAAGACAACACATGTGGAAGGTATCAGCTTCATCTCAGATGGAAAAATTCCATGATTATTAGGGCACAGCCTGAAAGCTGATGCTAATGCCTCTTTTTTAAATGCTATTCCATTGATAAAATAATATCATTTTCTGATATTTAACCATTTGGTGTTGCCTAGGACTTTGGTGGCTAGGAGTTTCTTTTTCTGAGTGTTGAGTAGCTGTGGCCTGTAACACCTGCAGGAGCACTTGGCAGGCTGCATGTTCACAGGTGCTGTTTCCTCAGATGATGGCCAGTGACTGCTAGACTAGAAGGATTGTGATCACCAAAGCTCTTGAGTTCCGAGTCCTGATCTGTCTCAACCAAGCTCTGAAGGAAGTTTATGGTCAAAGTTATGGTCGTGGTGGTCTCATCTGTCTGGGACATTCTGCCTCCTGTTTCTCCCTCAAGGTCTTTCTGCTTCAGTTATAATGACTTGGCTGCCTTGTGTATTGCAGCTGGTGAGGATGGCGGGCCCCTTCCCATCACTTGGTGATGTCTGTGATGGCTGGACTGGAAGCAGGGTCAATGGGCTGGAAGGTGCTGCCATTTCCATGGCTCCTCTGCCTGTCAGCTGGTGGCCATTACTGGTAGTGATGAGTAAGGTGGGCCTCCTCTCCACAGTGATTTTTTCTCTCAACGATAGCTGTGGGGGACTAGCTGGAAGCAAGTCTGGTGATTTGGGGGCATTGCTATTTCCAAGGCTCTTGGGCTCAGGATCCTAGGCTATTTCCATCATTGTCTTATTGGAAACAGCAGTGATGGTATATTGAGTTGCTTGGAATTCACTGCTTCCTGTCTCTACCTCAGAGTTACTTGCTGGCTTACCTGCCCTATGAGTGGCAACTGGTGAGAATGACTAGTCTTGTCCACAGTAGTTGCTTTGCTTGATTGTAAGGGCCAGTATGGTAGCAGAATTAATGGTCTGGGAGGTGTGGTTACTTTCAAGGCTTTCGTGCCTATTTGTGTATAAGGTGATAAGGCCTAGTACCAGGGTTGTGGCAGTATCAGAGAAGAGATAGGGGTATATGCAGTAGACATTACTGAGGTAAATCTAGAAGACTTGACAACAGACTGAATAGGGGGTTGGGATTGAGAGAGAGAGGAATAAAGGGTAATATCTAGGTTGTAAACTTAAGTAACTGGGAGGATGGTGGTGCCCTTCACAGAAATAGTGGGAGAGGGGTTAAGGGGAAAAATAATGAGTTCTGTATCGGACATATGCTGAAAAAGTCTATAAGTTCAAAAGTCTATAATGTTCAAAAGGCAATTGGAGATAAACTTTAGCCCCAACCACCAACATTCTCTTTGTATGCCTTCTGAATAGGACTATTGTATGAAAATCATTGGAGTTATTAGAATTAATCTTTCTATATAAAGTAGCTTATCTGGCTGAACTAATATCCTCATTTTGATGAGTAATGATTTGTATATTTGTCTCTGAGGTAAGAGTTACCCAAAGCAATCAGTGTTTGTTTGACTCAATAAATTTCATAACCTGTTTTTGAAGGAGGGCTTGTAAGATTGTGAACATCCCAGTAGGATCTACAAAAATGCATTATTGCCAAGGACAAAAGAAGCTACATTGACAGTAGTCTTAGAGAGATTTATCTGGTTTAGAGTGAGAGGTGTTTTGTCCCGAAGTGCTGCCATCTAGGAAATGGGTACTGAGCTTATCTTATCACAGGACCTGCTTCCCCTCTCTGAGGGCTCCTAGCTTCACTCCCCACCTTGAGGTCTTGGGCCATTATACTTCATAATATACCCCAGGACACTGCCCCTGGGGTCTTGTTGTTATGATGCCCCTTTCAAGAAACTCTCAAATCCAGTGTTAGCAAGGGCCAGATTTTCTGGAGACTGGGGTTGCTCCCTCTGTCAAGAGCAACTGCATCTATGCTTGGACAGTTTTCCACTAATGCTAGTAGCTTCTTGACTTGTCTTTCATAATCTGTCTTAACTGTAATTACATTCATGCTAGATAAATAAAAAGTGAAACAGCATTATTTCCAAAAAGGTTTCCAGCTTTTGCTCTGTAAAAAATAGGATTGAGAAAGTTACCTTCTTCACTTGTGCGTTGGAAGAAATCAGGTGATTATAATATTATGCCCCTGTCTCCCTCCCACTCATGTGATCTTGTTTCAGGTGCCAATATTTCTTTTTATAACTGCTCTTGGAATATACATATGTGAAAAATGCCTTCATGAGAGGAGAATGTGTACCAATCTTTTCTTCAATGCCGCAGTGTGATGGAGTCAACTTTAACTGACTCATGAGAGGGTATTATTAAATTTTCAGTGTGAGCACTTATACATCAAAAATTTGCAAATGCTATAAATCAGGGCTTTATTTTTTTTTATTGTAAAGTCTTGGAAAAGTGATGGAGAAAATGTTAATGATGCAGATTAAATTGAAAATTATGTTGTGTGTAATTTTCCCCCAAGTCAGTTTCTAAATATTTGTTAGCACAGGTCTATTTGAATGTCTCCAGGGATGACCAACTTCTTTACATTTTTGGACTATAACTGTTAAAAAGTTCTTCCTTATTCTGAGCTAAAACTTTCTTCTCAGTGCCATCCACCTCTCAATGTTTGCCAGAGCAACACAGAATATAGATTTCTTCCATGTGGCAAACCTTTAAATATTTAAAAGCAATTCCCCTGCTTCCCAAAGTACCCCCTTCTTTAATCCAAACCTTGTTCGGTTTCTTCAAATGATATGGTTTCCAAATCTCTCAGCATCCCAGTCATTTTCCTTAAGATAGATTCAGATCATGTCTCATTTCTATCCTTGACCCTGCTTTGACTTCTCTAGCCCTGACCCCAACTTGTCACCTAAGCTCCATCTTATTTTGCTCCCCAATCCAGTCTTGTCCCGTATTCATGACAGCTCAGCCAGTCTGATCCTCTAAGACACTGTTTGTGACCAAGAGATGGCTCCAGAGAAGAAAGTGAGGCTGGGGACTTTGCACAGTCCTCCCTCACTGAAATTCACTTAAATCACCTACATGACACGGTCCTCTTTGAGAAAGAAAAACAAGATCAATGAACACAATCCTACCAAGAATACAGGTTCAACCCTTCTTTTCAACCATGTTCAACTGACCATGCCTACTGATAATTTTTCTTTGTCAAGAGAATGCCAAGTTCAATGTCAAGTTTTACACCACTGTGTATAAGACATTTTTCTCATTTATGTTGCCCTTCATTCATGAAAGTCTATCCTTTAATTTAGGTAAGATCCCTAAATAAATTGATGAACAATAAATTGATCCTCCAATGGATCTTTAATCTCATTAATATTTGTATTTCCTCCAGTCAAGCAGAATTCTATCTATGCCTTCCTTTCCTCCCTATCCCTTGCAACCCCATAAATTTGCTACAAGAGTTCCACCCCCATGGACTGTATTTCTGTTCTATTCACATCATGTAGATAACAGTGAAGTACACAGACGGTCTAATATTTTTCTCTTCCTTTTGCCAAATGATGATCATTTTTTTGGATGTTATGTAGGAGCCTTTATAGTGTTCCAGGTCTTGATGTAGTCAGCAAAGTGTCAGTTATAGACAAGAGTATTTGGAAGAACTCACCAAGTATAGTGAATCCCCCTTCAAATTCTATTATATAATAGCTTACTTCTATAACCTTAGGGTGTTTGCTTGTGCAAATAATCACAAGATCATTGGGCATGGCTATCTGCAGTAGCTTTTAAGGTAATCTTGTATGATTTCAGGCGTAAAAGAATGAAAACAACTTGTTGGAGGAGAACCTTTGAAGAGATATTTTGCTATACTAGATCACACACACACACACACACACACACACACACACAAACAAACAACAGAAAATAATTATGCCTTGAAAGCAATTGTGTGATTGTAAAGACAAGGTGCACTGTGCAATATCATTTGTGAAGAATTCCAATTTCCTTCTGATACTCTCATCAAGGGTTTCCTTAATGTATATTAATGCATATATACGTATTGCATAATAATGTATATTAGTGCATATGTAATGCATATTCTCATAAAAATTTGGAGTAAATGAGGACATAGACACACAGGTTGATAGCTATAGATATTCTTTCAGAAAACTTTGGTGGAATTGGGGGGAGGGAGAGGTGAAATAAAATCCTATTTTTTTCCTTAATCTTTAATATCTTGATAATCAATACTGAAACACTTTCAAAGTTGCACCTACTCCAGCATGAATACCCCTTATACACTTTGCACAGTCTAGCTATTTTTCTGATTTTTTTCTTTAGTGCTATTTCTACTTCTGTAAGTAGTCATTTTGGGACTGTTATTTTAGCATCTAGGTGTGGGCCCCACTGCTCTTAATGTTGAAAAGAATTTATAATTTTTTTTAAAAAGTCTTTGCCTGTCTTTGTAATTTTTTTTTTCATCTTTTTGTTCTCTTTCTAATTTCATCCTTAAATATCCTTGGGATGACTTTCCTTAGTTGTTTGATGAACACTGGGGAGATAAAATGGTTGGGGATCAAATAGAAAATATTTCAAATAATTAATGACTTAATAAGAGTTTCACACAAAGATTATAGGATCAAAGATTTAGAGCTTAAAAGGAATTTTGAGATTATCTAGTTCAGCCCCTTTATTTTACAGATGAGGAATCTAAGGCGTATAGATGTTAAGGGATTTGCCAAATTCCCACTAGTACTACATGGAAGAGTCAGGATTCAAACTGAGGACCTCTGATTCCAAAAATCCAGTGCCTCTTTTTCCTTCCTGATCATACTTCCAGAAAGCTTAAGAGAAATACTAACAGTATTTAGATTATTTGTGAGTAAGTCGAGATTAAATTTTTGCTTATATTTCTATAAGTATAAAAACATTTTGGGTTCTAAGCATATGGTTTAATGCAAATGGTTGTATTAAGATTTCATTAAAATGGGGATTATTTTTCATTCTTTTTACGGAATTGTCTTTGTTTTACCCAGTCTTTCTTAACATGTTGGATCTTCCCTTTGCACTTAATACATTCTAATCCATGTTTTGGTGTAGATCTTCTAATCTGTATTATGAACACTATTATTATTTGTGTACATGTCTTATCTGTCCTGTGTTTACAATCTCTAAGTCCCTTGAGGGCAAGGTCTATGTATTATTTTATCTGTTTTCCTTTATAAGTGCCAACTGAGTTGAATTACCATTCATTAGATGGCTATTGTGAGCATAGAACTGACTAATAGATGATTTTACCTTGTCCTTCATGTTTTCCAAACATCTTTTACATAGATTGTCTCATTTGTTCCATATGAGAGCTTCTTGAAATATGTGGGGTAAACAATATGACCTCCATTCAATAGAAAAAGAAACTGAAATACAATAAAGTTAAATGACTTCCTCAAGGTCATTCAAATAATCATTGACAATGCTAGCACTAAATACTGTAGATATCTCTATCATTTTCTCAAATTAATAGTATAATGGATAATCCAAATATAGTCCCTACCCTTACAACCTTGTTGGAGAAACAAACTTCAATAGAGGGTTAAGAACTGACTGATATACTGGGACTTGTAGTTCTTAGAGATAAACATTCTCTCTTAGCCTGGAGAACAACTGTGAACTATTATGATCCTTGAGATGGAGGGAGGGGAAGTAAACTTGAATAATATCTTGGAGTTTTTAAAGAAAAACATACTCTATAGGAAAGTAGACGAGAGGAAGATAAAGGACACTATGTGACTCAAGAACAACAACCGCGGAGAAGAGATGCCATCCTCAGTCCTGAGGAGGCCTCAGTAAGCCGGTCTGGAAAGAATCAGAGGTACAGGGCAACAAAAGGTAAAAGGAAAAACTGGAAGAAAAGCTGCCCAGTAGCAGAGATGGGAGAGGAGTGGGGCAGGTGGGTTTCTGCAGACCTCGTGGGAAAGAGATCTCAGTCTCAATCTGCCTATTGTGATTACTTCTTTAAGATTTAGAAGAACTTTGGGAAATTTTAGATCTACTTTTATTCAGTTTTCTTTCCCTATGCCTGTGTAGTAGGAGCACTAATACACTCTGATCAATTATTCTACCTAAATATATCCTGTGTCCTGATTTTGTCTCAACTATAAGAAGCCAAGGGTTAGTTGGAAATATACACAATTTAGATTGCAAGCTCCTTGAGGGAAGAAACTGTCTTTTTGTCTCTTTTGTATCCCCTGCACTTGGCACGGTACCTGGAGTACAATAGGACAGCACTTAATAAATGTGTGTTGATTTGATTGATTAAATTAAGAATATTTGGGATTTTCCCAATCTGGGACATTGAGTTATTGTGATTATTTCTATTTGACATAAATAACAAATAAAGGAAGCTTGGGATTTGAAGGCCATTATATTGCTCCTAGACACACACACAAAAAAATAGCAATAACAGAAGCTAGGAGACAACATGAAATGAATGATAAAATACAACAAACTGTATTATTAAATTCTGACGGAATACAAATAAAAGAAAAATTAACTGGGCAGTGCTAAGGAAGATTTACTAGGAGGAAGATAAAATAGGAAATAATGAAGTAATAACTACTACAGACTCCATAAATATTTGTTAAAAAAACAATTACTTTGAGTGGTTATCAGGAAGATATTTAACATAGGAAAGCCAATGTGGTAAATAGATAGGATTACATTGAAGACACTTGGATTATGTACTGGATAGAGTGTAAGACTTGAACTCATAGGAACCTGAGTTCAAACGTAGCCTCGGATCTGTAGGGCCTTGGTAAAGTCCCTTAACTTCTCTTAGCTTCAGTTTCCTGATTGGAAAATTGAGGATGATAAAAATAGCATCAATCTCCCACAGTGTTTTAAGTATAAAATATGTGTCAAGTCTGCTATAAATGCTAGCTAGAGTTATAATTAGTATTTTCATTATTATTAATATAATTGAATGAAAAAACCAACTTAGAGGGTATAAGGATGTGAAGTTTATGCAACAGGGAACAGTTGACAGAAGTCCTTGACTTTTTTACAATCTTTAGTATTCTTATTAGCCAATAACCAAAGACCTTGTTAACAGGAAGAAACCTCAGCAATCTATTTTGCTCATCGTACTACTCCATCACAGAACCAGGCACATCACTTTTCCTGTAATGGGCACACAATACATTTTTTGCTGAATAAAGGTTAGAGAATAAAGATCTATTAAACCCAATTCCTTGGCTCCATTTAATCTCTTTCAGCATGAATTAAAATAGATGTATAGGACTACATGAAACATTTCTTAAATTGAACATGTTTATCTTAATTAACAATTGGTCAAAAGTTCCACCCAAAAGGGACATCAAGACACAAGTGTTCTGTGTGATAGGAAAATGGACATTTCTCCTTCCTAGAGCTACTGTTCTTTGTCTCCACAAATTCAATTCTATTAAAAGTAATGAAGTAGGGATGTCAGCACAATTGTCTGCAAATGGTTTGTATCTGTTCAGGCTTTTTCACAGTTCAGGGTAATAACTGCTGCAAGCTCATATAATTTCAGCAGCAAAATCTGGTTGCATGATGTTTATGGGCACTTTAATTCATAGCATTTCTATGGACAGTCGGTGAAAGTGTCTGGTTGCTTGGGTCCCAAATCAGTTCCCAGTAGGGATTCAAAAAGTCTTCTAATGCAGCTCAGTTAAACTGGGCACCTGTCCCCAGAATAAGGAGGACAGATATTGCTGCAGGGACTGATGACTCTTTATTCACTAGAATGTAAGTTTCTTGAGAAGAGGGAAAGTTCCACTTCTGTCCCCAGTGTTACAGTAGATAATAAATGTTTGGTGGTTGATTGAGTGATTGTGTTACCAAAGTAATTCCAGTCTCTGAGTTTACCCTTTTCTACCCTACTCATGACTGGTAGATTCATAGATACCTGGAGTATCCTCTTTGTAGGTTGTTGTAGTTTTGTAAAGGCTCTAGATACTTTAGCTTTTGTTGTCATTTTGTTTTTGTTTTTGTTTTTTGTTATATCTGACTCTTTGTGACCCTATTTGGGTTATTCCTGGCAAAGATATTGGGCCGGTTTGTCATTTCTTTATCCAGCTCATTTTACAGATGAGGAAACTGAGGTTAACAGAGTTAAGTGACTTGTCCAGGGACACACAGCTAGCAAGTGTCTGAAAACAGATTTGAACTGAGG
This sequence comes from Bettongia penicillata ogilbyi, assembly GCA_023548195.1. Classification (NCBI taxonomy): domain Eukaryota; kingdom Metazoa; phylum Chordata; class Mammalia; order Diprotodontia; family Potoroidae; genus Bettongia; species Bettongia penicillata. The sequence goes on from JAJHZJ010000470.1 coordinate 22,660,927, forward strand.
AAGATGAGTTTTCCTGACTTTAGGTCCAGGGTTCCGTGCAGTATGGCACCACCTAGCCGCCTTCCTTTAGTTTACCATGATATAAAACTTCCCAAACCTTCCTTTGCCCTTGACCTGGCTACTCTGAAATGTTTATAATCACTTATGGTCAATTACTTGGGTTAAATGTTTATAATCACTTATGGTCAATTACTTGGGTTGTAGTTATATGTACAGTTTTGTATCCCACAGTGATTCCAAGACTGAGACCCAAAGGTAGAGATGAGGTCAACATGTATTTAGAAAGTGCTTACTAGGGGCAGCTAGGTGGTGCAGTGGATAGAGTACCAGTGCAGGAGTCAGGAGGACCTGAGTTCAAATCTCATCTCAGACACTTGACACTCACTAGCTGTGTGACCTTGGGCAAGTCACTTAACCCCAATTGCCTTAGCCTGGATCATCTCCAGTCATCCTGGTGAATATCTGGTCACTGGATTCCAGATGGCTCTGGAGGAGAAGTGAGGCTGGTGACCTGCACAGCCCTCCCTCACTCAAAACAAAGTCAAGTGCAAGTCATGTCATCATGTCTCTGATGGCATGGTCTTCTTCTGCAACAGAGGATGAACACACAGTAAGTAGTAGGTACTACTGAGGTAAAACCACATGTCTTCTTCTACCCTTTTAGTTCAAGTGTTCCTTGAGAAACAAGGAACTAGTCGTATTGATGGAGCTCTGTTCACAACGTTCATTCCCACATTCAATGAGATGCAACTTTGTTTATTTAATTAATAATGTAAATCTTGTCCACGTATCCCTCCACAAATATCTACCTTTCCACTTAACTACATGATTCAAAATTAATCAGAGGAATTAGAATAGAACTTAGCTATGAACACTTGGTTAGCACTTTGCATGCAACCATTACAGGGAGAGGATTCTAACGGTTGTGGCATTTTAAAGTGAAACTATACTTACCTTCATTTTGAACTCCCTCCCCCATAAAAAATCAACACTAAAATTACTCCAGAAGCTTTCTTGACTCTCAGCTAGTGTGCTTATCGTGTTGCTGCTTTTAACAATTTTGAAGGGCTTTACAGGGATAAGTTGGCATTTTATAGAGAAAAATCTACTGAGATGCCCCTCAAGAGTAAAGGGACGGAAACTGTACACTTCCCAACTGTCTCTGTGAAAGCAGGAATTTGGTAAAGAGCTGTTGTCCTTACTTTTTGAGCAATATGGCAAGGGAGTAAATTGATGATGAATAAGGTACATTTTCAAAATTACTCCCTAAAGCTTGTTTAACTCTGTTGTGTGTGTGATTTTTTTTCCTTTTCTACTTGTTGTTCAGGTGAGATGTTTTAGGTGAATGTGATTGCAGATGGCTATAACTTTTTGAACTTTAATGGATCAGAGAAGTGGACCACTAGTTCTCCCAAAGCCAGAGTTTGTTCTGGATTTTACAGCCAGCCCTCTATCCTAGCACCAAATCCCTGAGGGAAGCAGGCCAGTGATAGCGGAGACATAGACTTACCACACAGCATCAGATCTGAGTTTGAGTGTGACCTCAGACACTTACTATCTGCGTGATCCTGGCCAAGACACTTAACCCTGTTTACCTCAGTTTTGTCATCCATACAATGAGCTAGAGAAGAAAATGGCAAACGCTTCCAGTGTCTTTGCGAAAAGAACTCCAAATGAGTTCATAAAGAATTGGACACAATTTCAAATAACTGAATATATACTATCTTGAATTTATAAGTAAACTTGAGGAGAGAATGATATGTAAAAATTCCTTTAAGTCTAAGCCATCTCTCCACAGGTGCTGAGGTAGTAGTATGCCCTAGGTATTAGAAAGAAATGCTTGTAAGTTCTAATCTTGCTATATTTTTCTAATAAATATCCTTTCATTAAAGCTATAAAAAATAATTATAGCAAAACAGATATGAAGGAGTCATTTTGTTAATTTGGTACCCCTCTATTGATACAATATAGAAATAAAAAATGGGAGAAACAAATGTAATTTTTCCCTCTTCCCAAAAATGTATTTTATAGTCTGATAAATATACATTGTTGTTTTCAGCCATTTCAAGGTCACATAGCTAATAAGCAACTGAGGCCAGATTTGAACTCTGGAAGAAACATCTTTCTGATTCCGCATGGGGTGTTCTATCCTCTGTGTCACCTAGCAAAGATAATGGAATAGTGTGTTATTTTCTTCTCCTATGTGTCCTTGTTTTACAGATGAGGAATTGAGGTAAAATAGGAGTTAAGAGACTTTTCTAGGGTCACACAGCTGGTATCTGATGCCAAATCTGAACTCAGATCTTTCTGACTCCAGGCCTGGTGCTGTATCCATTGCGCTACCTAGCTTACCCTAAATAGTGCTATATATATATATATGACTGAGAAATCTACTTAAAGTCACAGCCTCAATTTCCTTATCTGTTAGGTAGAAATAACAACAAACTGTACTTCAAACTCTTGGGTTGTTGGGAGAGTCAAACAAGAACATTGTGTGCAAAGCACTTCACAAATCTTCGAGCACCTAGGTGAATGTGAGTTACTATTCCCAATAACTTCATGATTGCCCCATGGTTGCTCTGGCCATGTGTGAACCCCCGAGGGCCCTGGAAGGTTCCCATTACTGAAGAAATTTGGGTCATTCAAAGTACCACGTTGGAAAACTTGCTAATGCTTGCCAGAGACTGGATTATTTTGTAATCCTAAAAGGCCAATTCAGTAATGATGGACTTTTGCTAACACATACTCCTTTAAACTACATAAAAATCTACACATTCCAACACCAATTAGTGGAATTTCGAGGGCCCCAGGAGCCCTGCTAGGGGCTAGTGCTGATTGCTAAAAAGTAGCTTTCTGAGAGCTGTTGAACTCTTATCTCCCTTAGGGTCATTCAAGTATTTAAGTAGGGACCACTCCCCTTGTCACTGGTTGTTGTACACAGGGACCTACCTCTAGTCACAAAGGTACTTCTTTAGAGGGCTATGATTGTGACCTCACATCAAGTATTCCTCCCTAACAAGCTGCCTTGATTCAACAAGTGGCAAGTATGGGGTGTCTTCCTTGGCTCAAGTCCTAACCCCCTAATTTGAACATCTGAGCAGCTTTGCATCTAGGGCACCTGCACACTTTCCCAAGCATCCTCCTTTTTCCATTGGTTCCCAATTTCTCAATTAGTATATAACTTTGTCACCTACTTTACTGAAATTAAGTCTATTTATGTGCTGTCTTGTCAACATTTGCAACTAATTATTTTAAAACAGAGATGTTAAACTTAATATTCTTTCTGAAGACATGAAGCTATCAGGTTGGATGACAGAATCAGAATTCAAAAATATTTTGACAAATTATTATGATAGAACAAATGTGAAAAAATGTGATACATTTCCATGCTTCAAAGATCTGTAATTTCACCACTGAAAATATTCTTTCTACTGCCGCATGTTCTTTTCTATTCATGCCTTCGTAGCAAATGTAGTGAGTTTCTGTAGCCAAAAATGCCTTCATCTGATGCCCCGGCCCTCTGCTGATGAACCGCTCTGAACTTAGCTAGGCTCAGATTAAATACATAGTGTTCCCTATGTATTTGCCCCTTTGTAAAGCATTCTCACCATGATAGCAGCTACTAAGCCTGGGTTCACCTTTGAGTACCCAAGACCTGTGAGAACCCAGAGTCACATTTAAGATGTGATGTGATATCACAGCAGGAATAAAATGAAAAATTTTAGGGGATAATTTTAAAGCCTCACACTGGGTTTATTATGTATTTATTTACAAAGGCAAGATGAGAGAGATATGGATAAACAAGTTTGTGTGAATAATACTTCTGGATTTACTTGACTGCAATCTCAGTGGCCAAAGTAATCATTTGAAAAAATTTTCATTTTTCAATTAACAAAAATTTTTTCTCTCTCTCTCTCTACTTCTTTCCCATGGAGGGGAAGAAAGAGATCAAACCTTTTTAGCAAATCTACATAGTTAAGGGAAACAAATTTCCACATATCAGAAAGAATATTTCCCATTCCTTACACTGAATCTATCACAATTTTGTGAAGAGATAGGTAGCTTGTTTCATCGTTGGCCCTCTGAAATTACTGTTGGGTTCTGTATTAATGGAAACATAGAACTCAGGGTTTCTTATGAAGGCAATGGTGATTCTGCTGTATTGTGTCCAGTGATGGGCCCTACATTTTAGAAAATACATTGACAAGCTAGAGTACCTCTGAAGGAGCGCAAGTAGGATGATGAAAGTATTGAAGTAATGTCTTGTAAGGATGATACGCTTATAGATTTAGAACTGGGAGGGCTCATAGAAGTCAAATGCAACTTCCTCACTTTATAATGAGGAACAGGGCCAGGGAGGTTAAGTGACTTGCCCATGGTCCCAGAACTATTAAGCATATAGGGGCAGGATTCAGACTCAGGCCTTCCTGAGTGCAAGTCTAATACTCTGTCTACCTTGCTGCACAAGAGGATAAAATTTAAAAAAAGAAAGAAGCAGGATGTGGGGCAGCTAGGTGGTGTAGTAGTAGATAGAGCACTAGCCCTAGTGTCGGAAGGACATGAGTTAAAATCTGGCCTCATACCCTTACTCGCTGTGTGACCCTGGGCAAGTCACTTAACCCAGATTGCCTCCAAACATTAAAAGAAACCATCCAGGATGTTGAGTCTAAAGATCAGTGTTCATTAAACACCTTCTATGTAGTAGGTACTTTATTAGGTGCTAGAGATACAAAGACAAAAATGAAATAGTCCCTCCCCTCAAGGAACTTCCATTCTATTGGGGGAGACCAAATATACATGAGTAAGTATGTAAAAAATTATGTAGCTTCTGCAATCTCAGGTTTCCTCTATTCTCAAACAAATCTTTCCATAAACCTCCCCTATCCATGTGACTCCCTTCAAGCTATCATCCTCGATTTCACCTCTCTTTCAATGTGCAATGTCCAGATAGCTTGTGAGTGTACAGTATTCTTTCTCATTTAATCCTTGCAACAGGGAAATATTTACAAAATCCAAAATTGTTGAGTATATCTTTTTACCTCCATGATCTTTTTGCAATACTTTTGAGCACCCCTTCCTTCTTAATAATCTGTTTGATTTCCATAACATCATTTTCTCTTAGTTTTCTTTTTAGTCTGTTTCTCCTTGGTCTCTATTTTGAGAGTGCATCTTTGTCTTCTCACTCTTGAAATCTAGGTGTCTCCAAGATTCTTCTTTTAGTCCTTGTTTTTACCTTTGAATTTGCTACCACTTTGATGTAGATAACTGACAAATCTAGATATTCAGCTTTGATCTATCCCCTGAGTTCTAATACTGTATTCCTATAGAATTTCTGAATATCTTTACCTCATGGTGTCTGTGGTACATTAAACTCAATGTCTCATAAACTGAAGTCATCATTATACCTTTCAAATCCTGTCCTTTGTCCCAAAGTCTCTTTGTCTCGATACTACCTTCTTTCTAATTACTGAGGCTAGAAATTTTAGGTTCATCTTCACTTTTTCTTCCTAAAATACCAACACACCCACATTTATGTGGACATATCTGTACGAATGCTCATAAAATCCAATAAGTTTGTATTGATTCTACTGCTCATAGTTCTTGTATCCCTACCCTTCTTTTCAGTCAAAACAATTCATTTAATTGAAAATAATTTTAAATACTTATTCTGTGCAAGATGGTATTCCAGGCACTGGAGATATGAAGACAAAAAAGGAAATGTTGCATTTCTCAAAGAACTTAAATTAATTCTGGTCCTCATCACTTTGACCTGGACTGCTATAATAACTTCCAAACTAGTCTGCTGTTTTCAGCTTCTTGTCTCTCCAAGCCAACCTTTTCACAGCTGGAAAAATGATCTTCTTGATGAATAGGTATGAGCATATCATTTGTCTGTTCAAAAACCTTATTTTCCCTATTACTCAATGCTAAAATACATGCTTTAGTCTAATATTTAAGGTTGTTCATATTCTGGTCCTTTCTAGACTAATTTAGATCTATTTTTCTTTGCACTGTACATTCCTCCTGAACTAGACTATCAGCTTTTTGTTTAATGATTTTGTTCTGCATAATCCCATTCTTGCCTGGAAGGAATTCTTTCCTTCCACTGTTGTATCTCTTGAAATCCCATCTCTTTCTTCAATGCCCTGCTCAGGGATTATTTTCATGAAGATTCATCCTTTCTAACTGGAAGTGTTTTCTGTTGTTTTGACTTTTTGTTTTTTTAGAACATCTATTCTGGGACTTACCTTTTTCTTGGTCACATTGAACTTTATGTCATATTTATTTGTATATAACACATCCCCCAATGAGATTATAAGATCATTTGTTCACATTTGAATTCCCAGTACCTATCACTATGCCTGGCACACAATAAGCACTAGGGAAATAAATGCTTATTAAACTGAACTCAGTAACAAAGATTGCATCTCTGGTGGTCAGTTCTTAGTCAGCTATGGGAGAGTTATTTTTGGACAGTGATGAAGATGACAGGATAAGAGTGGTGGTCAGAAGTGATGTCATTCTTCAGAGTTGTTCAAATCATACTGTTTAGGTCATTGTACACTTGGCCCCTAGGTAAGATTAACTCTGAGCATATTGTGCATGATCTGCTGCGTGGAGTCTTAAACTACTTCCTGTGCAAGAGTAGCACTTCTAACATATTGATCCCTTGTAGTCACATAGATCCTGCACAGTGTTAAATAGAAGTTCATTATTAAAAGGCTGTTACAGCCTAAAAGGGTAAATGCACCTTTGAAAGAGATAGGCCTTGATAGGTTTGCTCAACATGATCTGAAAGTTGGTAGATAGTTTGTGTTAGAGGTAGTAGAGATGGCAAGGCCTTCTTTCTCAAGAATTGTTCCAATCTATGATGGCTGCAGATGTCTGGGTGGTGGCAGTGGGAGGAAGACCACTATGCCTAGGGCTCTTGGAGTCAAAGCTCTGGGTTGTCTCCTTTTGGTTATAAAGGAATATGGTGGTCAAGGTAATGGCTGGTTTGATTTACCTGGCATAAATTGCCTCTCTGCAGTCCTCCAGGGTCCTTTGCTTCTTCAATGAGGCAAGTTTGTCTAATTGTGATGGCAGTTGATCAACAGTTATTGGAGATGATGTTCATATTTTTAATGTACTTTAATTTACATGGCCTTCTCTAATAGAAAGTAATATACTTGAGGACAGGGATTTTACATTTTTATATTCTCAGTGCCTGACACATAGCAGAAGCTTAATTAATACTTATGGAATGTTTGAAAGCTAGGCCTTATCCTAGTATGTGGAGAAAAAAAATTGTTGTTAGAGAAATATCAAAAGAAAGAAATAAGCACAGAGGTAATAAGATAGACCACTCGTTGAAAGCGGAGATTTTTTTTTTTTTTCAAAAATTAGTTGGGGCTAAAGGTCCCAAACTAGAATTTTTAGTTACTCATCCCTAATCCCCACTGATCTCCATGTGGAAGCCCACTCCACCCATTTGTGCCTAGCTATCTGCCATAACTCTTCATCCATTTTTCTGTCTATTCCTGGCAATAGACATAAAGTGACTGGATAATTAATAGAGATCAGGCCATTAAGTAACAAGGCTTCATCTAAGCAAGATTTTCCTCATCAAGTTTAATTAATTGTCATATCATCCATGCAGGGCCTAAAGTACTCCACAATGGTGAAAGCTCAAAACTCTATGTTACAGATGACAATTTTGTCATTAGGCATTAATTCTTTTTATTTACAGAGAAGATCCGACCATTAAAACACAGGTAAAAACTGTATTATTTATATATTAGAAACCATTTTTCACTCTAACCTATTTATCTCAGTTACCTTGTTTCATAATTTAGCAGTGAAAAGCAAATGAAGGGGTACTGACAACATCTACATAAGTTTAGAAAGAGAGGGCAGATTTTTAGGTGTTTGGGTGTTCACCTTTTGGTAAGCATTTTACCGCTATTTTTATAATAATTGCAATTTTGAAAGGAAACTCTTGTGGTAACAGTGGGCTCAGAAAAAGAATGCATGCTAAATGCTGCCTGAGATTGTCCCTTGAAATTCTATATTCAAGGATTACAGTCAGGTACACTAACTTAAGCAGAAAAAAACCCAAATTGTAGAACAGTGCATCAGTTCAAGGTTCAACTGCAAGTCCAGTAAATCTTTGTACTGTTTCACGTTTGTAAAACCTAGACTTAGCAAAAAAACAAAACAAAACAAAAAGATTATTCTCTCCCCAACAAGTCAAGATAAACTTCAATTTCCATATGTCTTACTTTTAAAGTAAATGCATTTTGTCTCCTCCAATTCTAAATCTTATCCACCACTATCACCAAGTTGGAAACACCCTGAAAATCCAGGGATCAAAAATGCATTTGTTCAAAGGATAGCATCTTTAATTTATAATCAAGCTTTGCTATCATTGTGTTTGCATGATATTGCGCTCTTGGACACTTAAGAGTTTAATTAATCCCTGAACTCCTCTATATCTTCGTTTCTTTATTTGTAAAATTGGGATATTAATCCTTGGAGTGTCCACATCACAGGGTTGTTGTAAGGCTCAAATGATGTGCATCTACAGCATTTCTAAACCACTCAAGTACTATAGAAATGTAAGTTGGTATGAAATGAGATCTCAATCATCTACCCTAAATCGTGGAGCTGTAACTTCACTTGTTTGTTTGCTTTGTATTTTGCATGGTTTTTGTGTTCTAAAATACCTTCTTTTATGTTTTATTTTAAGAGATATTCTTTGAGCAATATAGCTAATGATAGCAAAGGCAAATTTTCTGCATCCTTACAAAGATGTAGTACAATAGAGATGAAGACCTATGACAATGAATTTGGAGAGACCCCCCTTGACTATAGTAATTCATTTAATGTGGATTATTTTTATTAGTATTATACCATCCTGAGGTCAGCTAGGTGGTACAGAGGATAGAACTCTGAAACTGTTATCAGGAAGATCTGAATTCAAATGTGGCCTTAGACACTTACCAGCTGTGTGACCCTGGGCAACTCGTTTAATCTGATTTGCCTCAGTTTCCTCATTTGTAAAATGAACTGGATGAAGAAATAACAAATTATTCCAATATCTTTGCCAAGAAAATCCCAAATGGAGTCATAAAGAGTTGAACATTACTGAAATGACTAAACAACCACAGCAATCCCCTTTTTTCTTTTATTTTTGGAATGCTCTGCCCTCCATTGTCATCATAAAATGGAGAAAGTGCTGTCACTTTAAACTCTGAGTTTAAATATAATCCAGACACAAAATTACTAGTGCACAGGTAGGTTGATTAGTTTCCTTCTTTTGAAGCAACATAATTTTCTATCATAATTAAATACACCCAGCCACTCCCCCTTCTTTTCTTCTTTCCCAAGGTAAGGGTAAAGGAATAAGCATTTATACAGAGCCTACTATATAGCAATACTGTCATAGTTCAGTAATGTCCAACTTATTGTCACCCCGGAGATCACAGCACGCTAGGCCTTCCATCTGCATCCCCCAAAGTCTTGTCCAAGCTCATGTTTGTGACTTCCGTGTGCTGCACTAAACACTTTTTTATAAATATCTCATCACATTTCATCCTTAAAACAACCCTGCAAGACTGGTGTTATTATTACTCTAATTTTATAGTTGAGGAAACTGAGGCAGACAGAGGTTGACTTGCCCAGGATCACACAACTAGTATCAGGCTGCATTTGAACTCAGGATTTCCTGACCCCAGGAACAGAGGTTAGAAAGTCCTCATAGAGGTGAGATCTAGAGAAGCATTTTCCCATATCAGTGTTCAAAGAAGGAGTAACAGAATCTGTAAAAAGTCAATTTATAAAAAGGTAGTGCTTCCCCACCCCCAGTTCTTGTTCACTTTCTCTTTTTTCTCACTTGAGAAACTGAGAGTTTTTCTGTCTCTTTCTATCTGTCCCTCCCTCTGCTCCTTCCCTCCCCCTCTCCCTCCATGTCTCTCACTCCCTCCCTCTTCCTCCTCCTCTTTCTCCCTCTCCCTTTCCCTTCCCCTCTCTGTCTCCCCTCCCCTCTTCCTCTTCTTCTCCCTCTCCCTCTTCTTCTCCCTCTCCCTTTTCTTCTCTCTCTTCTTCTCCTTCCCTCTCTGTCTCTCTCTCACAGACACACACACACACACATATACATACACACACTCTCTCTCTGTCTCTCTGTCTCTCTCTGTCTCTCTCTCTCTCTCTCACACACACACACACACATCTTACTCATTCATACAAAGAGTTCCAGTCGAGGTGCACTTAGAGGTGACTGTTTCCGAGGGCAAACATCAGTTACCAAAGAAAATGCAAATCAGAACACCTACTAATGGTCTCTCTTAGAAAGCTGGGAAAAGACAATTGCCAAAGGTGGTTGTATGTAGCGGGAGTAAGTGAATCTACAAGTTGGTGTGTTAGCCCCCTGCCTCTGGTGGTGTACAGTAACTTAATATATGGCCGTAAATAACTAAACTTCTAATGGGACAATTAAATCTCAATAGGGATGTAATTGCAGAAGAGCATTTTCCAGCTCTGGAGACCTCGTGCCTTCTGCACATTTAATCAAAGAGCTTTTATTCTTTGTACCAAGGGTTTGCACTTTCTCTTTCCGAGATGCTCTGACAGGTGTATGAATAGACTCTCTAGCCCCTCTTGTCCCTTGTGTCTGCCTCGGGGTTTATGCCCAGCATGCCAGCTAACTTACAATAGTCTGGAGAGTTGTAAGCATTTTCATCTTAGGTAATACTGAGTCCCTTTCCTCAAAACTATTACCAACCACTCCAGGCACTGTGCTCTATTTGAAACCCTCAATGCTACTTAATCTTTGGTATTCTGGTCTATCCCTGAAGCATTTTATTTTCCCTTGAGAAAAATAAAAACTTTGTGGGTTATTAGAATTTATATTGGCTTGACAGGAATTGGTTAATAATTCTATCATGTTCAAAATTGAAATAAGTGGATAGAAAGACCATTAAACTTCTTCAGAATCCTTAAGGCATGTTTAAAAAAAGGAATTAAAAATCATTACTGAGTTCCAGGTTCCATAGTCCGGGCTTTTAAAAGTAGAAAGCTTGTTGATATGGTACTATCATCCAATGGGAAAACCTTTCAAATTGGGACAAAAACTTAATCTATTCTGTAATTAGATCACAATTAAGCTTTAATTATTCTAACTGAAGATTTGTATTCTCTCCTCATGATGGTCTCTCTTGTAGCTTGTTTTAAATTAAACATATTAGAACCATTAACTAATTTTCTCTGATGGGCCAAATGTTCTGAACCAAAGACTTAGAAACTTTCTCACTATCAGTTTAAAGAAGTCATTCACTTTTAATTCCATCTGGCTTTTAATATGTTTCAAAAGCTCTGAAAGGGGAAAAAAAGAAACCAAAACAAAATAGAATTTGCTTGAGCTTTCTACTCTTTGTTTATTCGAGAAAGCCTCAGTAACCACTTTCAGGGCAACATAAAGCGGAGGCTACAGGAAAACAAACTATATCTCCACTGTACACACACATGAATCACTGAGCTGAAGAGACAAGATTGTCAGTTCTTTTTCACTTCTGACATTCTTTTGCCAAAGCCGGAGATTCTGAAGCATTACACACAGTGTTGGATATTTTCCTTTGCTCAGTGGATGGGGATGTTAACTCGGTGCCATTTGCATAAACAGCCCTTCCCTGTGTATCTTTGTGGAAGTGGAAAGCTTGCTAGGATGCTTGCCTGCTTGTTTTGTTATCTAGCCTTTGCATTTCTCTTTTAAGTGTATTTTCCTTCCCCATAGACCCTACAGGTCGTGTTATTTCCTGTTCTAGTTTGGTGAACAGATAAAATGCCTGGGTATCAGGTACGCTTTGAGGGGGGAAAAGCAGCTCCTTCTATTATATCTGAAGTACTGTTTCTAAAGGATAGCAACATCTGTGTAAATATAAAATCTCTTTATATGTTTGAATGATCCCACCTATATTTTCATCAGCTATAACTTGGAGAGTTTCCCAGTTTATCACTTATCTAGTGAACAGTATCATGCAGATATTTCTACTCCTTTTTTGGAAGGGGAGAAATAATTTCTAATAAAATCACTTAGTCATTTCTATGAAATATGCAAATTTCAAGTGTTTCTCCATTGTTCTTAGAAATCATAAGGGTTATTATGTGACTTTGAGTCTCTGGATGAGAATGTTTTGGATAAAAGAATTGACTTTTTCCTGATCCCTCCAGATTTTAGCATTCTTTCCCTTTTGTTATTACTTTGACTTCATTAGTATAGTGAACAGGATGAGGAAACTCCTTCTACCAATGCAGGTCTACACCTCTTAGAGTGTTGCCTAGAGCTAGGTAACACAGTGGATATGAGAGAGAGTCAGATCTTGACCCAAATTTTCCTGGTTATGAAAGAACCTGGTCTGTTGGTTATGCCACACTGCCTGTCATTTATTTTTTGAATATGTTTTCACCTTTATTTATGTTTGTCAGGATCTAAAGTGTTTTTGGTGAGTCACCAGTGTGATGTGGCAGCCAAAATTTTTCCAAGATGCAGTCTAGCTTCCAAGAATGGAGAGATGATAGGGCCATTGTATTACACTCATCAGATAATTAGGCGGCCATGGATGAGCTAGAGTGTCCAAAGGAGGGCAGCTAGGAGAGTCAATATCCTTAAGTCCAAGGTCTATGAGAACTGACTTAAAGAGCTGAGCACATTTGTCCTGGGATGCGAGTGAGAGAAAGGACATGATAACTGCCTTCAAACATTTGAAAGGTTAACATATGGAAGAAAAATGAGTCTTGCCATCTGTCCCCAGAGGGCAGAACCAAGAACAGTGGTTGGAAATTGCAAAGATGTAAATTTATTCGTGTCAGGAAAACTTTTTAAATATTCGAAATGTTCAAAGTCCACGTTGAAAGGCTTCCTCTCCTTGGAGGTCTTCAAGCTGTGACTGGATGATCACTTTTTCAGTATGTTATAGTAGATGGCCTCTGGGGTAACCTTCCAACTCTTAAATTGTGTAATTTTTGTCTTATGTCCAGCACAGTGGCTGGACTAAGTATGTGCTTTCTAAATATTGAATTGAATTAAGCAGTCTTGAAAAATGGAAAGTTCAAATTCCATTAGGAATATCATGATAAGCCAACTAATCAAATATAATTTAGTACTTTTAAATTTTATTTTTATTCATTTTAAATAATTTTATTATTTATTAAAAATCATTAAATTTAAATTAATCTGAATATTGTGTTTGTTTATCAGTAACTGATTAGGCTGATGTCGGGTATTATTGAGATAAACTAAGGCTATAGAGCCAGAGGTAATTGCTAAGAATTTAAGTTTCAAAAGCAGAGTCGAGATGCAAGAACCTTTTGTTCCTTTTCTTTAAGGCTAACCTGAAGAAGCAGCCATGAACTCAGTTTACCATTAAGATTAGAAAAGCAGATCAATCATGGGTAAATATACAAGGAAATATATTTGTTGGGAAGACAAACACAGATCATAATAACAATTTTATGTCCTAGTAATGGTGTTAGAAGTTGCAGCTGAAAAATTCATAACCCTGAAGCCAACTTTGATGTGAACCTTTCTGAATTTGGCTAACCTGATCCATCGATCACATGTGCACACACACATACATACATGCACACACACACACACACGTGCGCGTGCACACACACACATTCTCTCTCTCTCTCTCTCTCTCTCTCTCTCTCTCTGTCTCTGTCTCCTTTCATTCATGGCCACCTCCATGTCGTGATGAAACATTACAGTGTAGGACTTTGAGGGCAAATAGGTCTGAGAAATAGGGCATTTAGAGTTGTGGATAAAGGTGAAAATAAGTAGGTAATCAATACAGTTAAATGAAGAAAATAGAGATGAATGGGACTATTGAGACAGAATCAGTATGAATATACTATTTTGGGAACGGCAGCCAAGGAGAGAGATTAGATGGAATTAGTATAGTTGCTTTATATGGATCAAGTAGGAAAGAAGTTATTATTTAAGAACAAAAGGAGAAATGTTAAAAGTGAGGCCTAGCATGAGATTAGAAATTCCAGGCTAAGATCTTGTATAAAATGGAGGGAAGATTGGGAGCAATGACTAGCTTGAAATCAGAGATAAGTTTCAATATTGAGACAAAGTTGGGTAGTGTGATGAGATTAGAGAGAGATATAGATCAACCTAAAAAGGTAAGGAAGGCCAAAAATACTTCAATAGAAGTCTCATTTTTTTTTTTTTGCTAATCACAGTCCATTCTGTAAAATGTGATGAGGATGGAAAATGCTTTAACTGGAGTTTTTGGGGAAAGAAACTCTAAAAATGTGATGAGTACGGGAAATACTTCCGTCAAGCTCACAGCTGTAGACTTATTCACAGCCTGGCCCAGGCCTGCCTTTCCAGGATTACTTCAGATGAATCCCTTTCATGCATTCTATATTCTAGCCAAGATACCCTACATGTTATTGCCTAAACTTGGCCCTATCGTGGCAGTGCTTTGGCACATGTAACACCTTCAAAACCACTTTCTCACAGACGAGGCCTCCAGAATACCCGACTCAGTTTCAAGATACTCTGTATCTTCATCCATTCAAAACCATGCCTATAATCTCAGCTTCTAGGGATATCTTGAGTTCAGGAGTTCTGAGCTGCAGAAAGCTATTCTGACTGGGTATTTGCACTAAGTTCAACAGTAATATGGTGAGCCTCTGGCAGTCGGGGGCCCGTAGGTTGCCAAAGGAAGGATAAACCAGCTCAGGGAGGAATTTAAAGCTCCTATGACAATCACAGTGAAAATAGGTCTGTAAGTAGTCGTAATTCCAGCCTGGGAAAGAGCGAAACCCAGTCTTTAAAACAATAAAACAAAATGGTAGCTCACCATCTCCCATCAATGTGTATATTTTTTCTCTTCTCAAAGTGCATAATTATATCAAATCAAAGACATTTAATAAAACAGTAAGAAAAGTCACAATAGAACATTCTCTCATATACATATGTGACACAAATCTCTCTAATACATACACCAGTAAGGAGAGTGATCCACAGAAACCACATATGTAGGACACATATCCAAGAAATGTATGTAGTCAATACACATAGGCAGAAAGGTAACCCACAACCCTAATGCCTAGAAGCACTCTGTCTTCTGGTAGTATAATCACACTGTTTTCACTGCATATGCTAGGTGTGATATTTTCGCTGGGCACCTTGCTCTGCTGGTTCTCTGGTCTCCTAGTTAATGCTGGGCATGTGGTTTTAGTCAGACACTGATCTGCTATCTCACAGCAGCTTCTTGGAACAATAGTTTCTGCTAGACATTGACGTTTTAGCTAAAGGCTACTCCAGTCATCCTGATAAATATCTGGTCACTGGATTCAGATGGTTCTGGAGGACAAGTGAGGCGGGTGACCTGCACAGCCCTTCCTCATTCAAAACAAAGTCAAATGCAAGTCATGTCATTATTTCTCTGATGGCATGGTCTTCTTCAGCAATGAAGGATGACAACACATACACACACACACACACACACACAATTTATAAGGGCAGGTTGATAATTCTTTAACTGAAGCCACCATACTATGAAAATATCAAGTAGATTTCTCCTACACTAAGAGTATTTTTTTCCCTTTTGATCTTTATATATATGGAGATATCTGTCTACTCCACACAACTATCCCACTCAGAGGTAGACATTCCAACATCCCCTTTAGCATGGATAGAGTCAGGACAGGGGTGGGAATGGAAAGATAAGCTAAGGCCATTGCTTCTAGCCATCTCTATGGCATTCCTGGATTTATTATACATACTTCTCAGTAAAAACAAAATTTACCTTATTTTGGTTAGTGAAAAATTTGTCTTATAAGACAGATAGCATTCCATACCTAGAATACAATCCCTGTGCCTTCCTGCCTCTTAGAATTCCTAACATCTTTTTATTTAGTTCCTGTGCTGTGTGTTCTATGACAGCCCTTCCTTAATCCCCTCAAACCCTTAGTGTTCTCTCCCTCCCCAAACAATCATAGAAATAAATAACTGTCCATAAATTGTATCCTTTTATTAAAATGTTATTTTCCCAAGGACAGGGACTGTTTTTCATTTTATGTTTCCCTGAGCAGTTCCTACAGCACCTACAATTGAGTGTGCTTAATAAATGCTTGTTGTCCTGCGTTTGTTGGAGTAGATTGGAATAACAGTGGAGGGGAGATTAAATATGGAGGTATGGAGAATGATCTTAAAGAAAAGACTGTCTTATATAATTAGCCCAGTTTGTGCTACACAACAGAAAAATTGAGAGGCAACTGAAGGATGAGATCTTAGATTTCTAAACTAAGCATAATACGAAAACAAAGTAAAACATTTCACCTTTTCTTTTCTTCTGAAAGTTAGCATTGCATAACTCTTGCTGTTCCCAGTGGACAAACATTCTGAGTTCTTTCCAATTCAATTCCACAAATAGTTATTAAATTCCTACTCAGTGCATTGCCTGGTGCTAGGTTCCAGGGGAATTGCAAATTTAGAGCTGAGAAACAACCCTGGCTAAATTTTACCTAAAATTTCATTCTTGAAAAAAAAAAATACTCCTAGGGCAGCTCAGGGGGCCCAGTGAATACAGCATCTGAAGTCAGAAGGACCTGAGTTTAAATTTGACCTCAGACACTTGACACTTACTAGCTGTGTGACCTTGGACAAGTCATTTAACTCCAATTGCCTTGCTTTCCCCCCTCCAAAATGAAACAAAATACTCCTAAAATCACTTTGGTTTGTATAAAATTCATTGTTATAGTGAAAATATTTATAACTGATATAAATTACTACAAGATAGGAAGGCACTAGGCAATTGCCCTATCTTGAGTAGCTAATTCATTCAATTTTGGAACTCAGATTTATGGTTGAGTTGTTCTGAATAATGAATAGGTGAATACGTATTCACCTAATCCATTTTATTTAGAAGGCATCAACCATCACCTGCTATATGCCAGGCACTGTGCTAAGTGCTAGGGATAAAATGAAAGGCAAAAGATAGTCCCACCTCCATCCACCACAAACATTTGCCTGCCCTGATACCTTGTGGAATGGCCTTACTATTATCCTACTTCCCAAATTTCTACTTCTTGCTCAGAGAATAATAATCAAATCAATATGATAGTAATGTTATTTCTGGAAAGGGTATGATAATCAATTGCCATTTGATCTCATTTATTAACCTTGTGACATTCCCATCCAAAAAAAAATAAAAGGAAAAGAAAACAATAATACCCTCCCCTGATAATAACTATTAGAAGGTAAGTTTTTCTAGGGCAGAGATTGCCTTCACTTTTGCGTTTATATCACCAGCATCTAGTCCATTGAATGTAGTTTCATTTCTTCAGTTTTTGAGATATTATATTTGCAACATCTTCAACATAAAAGTAAATCTTTAATTTAAAATTGAAATAAAACCTGTTAAATGTCAAAGCAAATGAAGATTTGGTATAAGGACTTGATAGTCATTCTTTCTACCATATGTGGATAATAATAGCAGCTATCAATATTTAAAGGTTGGCAAAGAGCTTTACAAATATCTAATTAGATCCTCACAATAACCCTGGGAGATTAGTGTTAATATTATTCTATTTTACAGAAGAGGAAACTGACGTAGACATAGGTCAGTGACTCAACCAGTGTCCTACATGTAGTGTCTGAGGCTAGATTTGAATTTAGTTCTTCCTAATTCTGTTCAGCACTCTATCCGCTTTACTGTGTACTACCTCTATTGGATAGCCTAAGATCTGAGATAGAAGGCATCTTAGTATACTATGTTATATTTTTATTATACTATGTTCTTGAAATGCTTGTTTTTTCCATAAATTAAAAATAAAATAAAAATTTACCTGATTAACTCCCCTCATTTTAAATATGAGGAAAGAGACCTCCAATGTTAAATAATTTGCCGAAGATTATGCAGGTAGAAAGGGATCAGAGCTGGGATTTGAATTCAGGTACTTTGAGACCAGGTGTAGCATTCTTTCTACTCTACCTTAGTGTCTCCTTGTTAGCTTGTACCTTTATTCCAGATTGCAATGCCAGTCCTAATTACAGAAGGTTGGGGTTAGTCAGGGTTTGTCTTTTGTTCAAATTGAAATGAAGGAATATGGTCTGGGTGGGCCACAAAGGCTGAATGATTGAATCCAGAAGAAGGTATAAAACTCTTACTGTATCTTTTCAGCCACTTCCCTGAAGGCCTTTCCTTCTTTCTTTACATCAACTTTGATCATATCTTTCTGGAATTTTAGCCAATTCCATTTTACAAAGGAGCAGATTTCTTTCCAGGTTGCGTTAGATGCCAAATTGATGTATTGCTAGGTGATAGCTCAATTCTCAAAGAGTGCTTTAGGAGAACTTTCCTCAGAGTGAATAAGATCTTATATATTGGGTTGTAATCTCCTCCAGAACCCTAAATTAAGTCATGTCACTGGGAACAGAAAGTCATACTAACCCTTTACTACTGTGAGAAATGGTCATGGATCATGCAAATGATAGGAAAAGGCCAAAACTATAGAACAAGATTGTTTCTTCTGTGCCTGAAAACTTGAAAAAGTCCATTTGTTTTCACAGATTATTTTTATTTCATGTAGTATACAGATTCATTCTATTTCATTAGTAAGAGCCTATTGAAGCAAATGGAAACCCTCACTTTGAGTTTCTTTCAGCTACCATTTCTGAGATGTCTCTCCTTTTAAAAATTTCATATTTTAGGCTTGTGAAGAATGAATTAAAGCAATCATTGATAGATAAAAATGAATCCGACTTGAGAAGATTTTAATATTTTATAAACAGCCTTATTGGGCCTCCTAACAGACATGCTTCACTCACAAACTTATTCATGCTCATAATGACCTCCAGTCCCTTTATACCTAAGCATTTTCAGGTCATCATCCCTAACCCCTTCATCTTATAAATTAAGCCCTTCACCACTGCACTATTTTCTATTCCCAATTTCAATCTCAATCTTAATTCTCAAACCTTGCCAGACTTGAACCTATGCTTCCTTTGTTTCTACTCACATGGTACCAAACACAGCTGGAGAAAACCATGAAAACCTTGATCCACAGTCAATTCATCACCTGATATAAATCAAATAACAAACATTTACTGTATTAAGTCTTTACTATGTATCAAGCAATGTGATAAGTGATAGGAATAAAAATGCAAAGTAAAAATAGTATCAGGCTTTGCCCTTCCGGTGTTAATAGTCTAATGGGGAAGATGCCATATAAAAAACTGAAAAGAGGTGGGGGAATGAAAGGAGAGGATACCTACTATGAGGACATGATTGAGAAATACAGAAGAATTCACCTTAGTGGGAAAGAGACCACTGGTCTGGGTGCCCTTATTCAAAGGAGATTCTTGGAAGAGCCCTAGGAGGTGAGGGTACTTTTGAGATGTAAGATAAAGGGGGTCCTGAGGCATGGTTAAAGTTCAGGGGAGTACAGCCTAGTAGGAATTTAATCTCAACTGTGCCTATCATTCCTAATTGAGTCTTAATCCCACTTTACAGAGTAACTATTTCAAACCTCATTTTTCTCCTCCTCAGGTCTTCCATAGCTTGCAGATGGAAGTTGTCTGTGACCCTAGACAAGTCTGTAACCCTAGACAAGCCCCTTAATTCCTCCCAGCCTCACTTTTGTCATCTGTAAAATGGGGACAATTGCAGCATCTACCTGATGGGGTTGCTGTGAAGATCAAATGACATAAAATTAAGGCATAACATTGACTTTTATTTCTCTCCATGCATCCTTGATGTTGTCATATGGACACACAATCATCCCTTTGGTCTAAGCTTAAATCTTTTTCCCATATACTGGTCCCTTTCCAGCTTCCTACAAACATGATCAGGTCTATCCCATCCTTTAAAAACGTTCTGTCAAATTCACTGATATTGCTTTCCCTGTCACAGACAAGAGGGCAGCTAGTGGGTCAGTGGAATGCACACTGAGCTGAGAATCAGGAAGATTCATC
This sequence comes from Bettongia penicillata ogilbyi, assembly GCA_023548195.1. Lineage (NCBI taxonomy): Eukaryota > Metazoa > Chordata > Mammalia > Diprotodontia > Potoroidae > Bettongia > Bettongia penicillata. The sequence goes on from JAJHZJ010000470.1 coordinate 22,680,899, forward strand.
TTTAATGAGTTCAAATCCAGCCTCAGACACTTACTAGCTTGGTGACCCCAGGCAAGTCATTTAACCCTGTTTGCCTCAGTTCCTCATGTGTAAAATGAGCTGGAGAAAGAAATGGCAAGTCATTCCAGTGTTTTTGCTAAGAAAACTTCAAATGGTTCACAAAGAATAGATATGACTTCACAGACATCTAATATAACATATTGTTTCTTTAAAGTCCTTTCAAATGGAGCCACTTATTGCTGAAACAGGTAGAAAAATACATCCCACCTAAAATCTCATCTTTTACAGGAAGCCTTTGCCAACCCCTCTTAACTCTAGAACCTTCTCTCTGTTAATTAGTTCCATTTTATCCTATATATAGCTTGCTTGGTATATTATGTTGTCTCCTCCATTAGACTATAAGTTCCTTGAATGCAGAGACCATCTTTTGTCATATTTTTGTATCTGTGATGCTTGGTATAGTTACTGGAACATAGGAGCAATTAATGTTTATTGATTGAACTTCTGCATAAGATAAAAGATTTAAATTAACTGTTGAAAAATGTAAGATACTCCTGTTATAGATGAGCATTTTTATACTTAAAAATAATATAAGAATAAATTTGTTTTAATAAAAATTCTCTAGATGTGTGTATGAAGAAGCAGTTTTCAAATAGACTATAAGTGGTTTGGGATAGAAAGTAAACAACAAATAAATATACAGAAATACATAGGCTCAAATCACCTTGTGAAAGATGTATAATGACATGTCATTTATATGTGAGCAGTTTCATGGTTTAAAAAGCAGAAATTTTTAAACTAAAAATGGAAAAATATTATTCATACTAAGCAGTAATACTTTCTAAATGTCATTTTTATGGCAATTATAAGATGAGTTTCTGAATATTATATTTGAAGATGGAAAAGGATTTGTTAAGTTAGAGAATGGACAAGCAGTTAGCAAAGAAGCAGTCTTTCATGAAAACAAATGCCATGAAATGCTGTAGCGACTGAGTCACCATGAGTACATGGATTTCCTTCCCATGTGAATTCCCATATTGGGTTCTTATAAGTATATGACCCACTTTATCCCACAGATAGTATATTTTAATAACAGGAGAATGAGAACCACAGGGATTTTTGTGACATTTATATGGCATTATAATGTATTTTATTATTCATATTTTTACTTTAACAGAAGAGTGATAATATTTCTTTTGTCTTATTGTTAAACAAATAGTAATGTTTAAAATGTAAAAAACATCATTATTGTGAATAACTGATTTGTATAAATAGAAATGCATTACTGGGGGCTCAAAAGCTAAAGTAGGAAGCAGAAGAATTACCCCTATTGACTTAATAGAGCTACCCTTAGGATCCTAAGAGAAATTGAGTATTATTTTGTGATGGTGATCTTTATCTAGGAAATTAGTCTTATTAGTATGAAGGCAGGTTGGATTAAGTGAGTCACTCCAGAGAGAGAGAGGGTGTCCTCATGTTCTGTGCAAAGGATCAAGGAGAATGTATGTCAAGGGCTGTACCTCAGAAACTCCACAGCACAAACACTACAGGAGAAAAAGCTATGTATTCTCATCTCCTCTAATTCCTTTTCTAATTTTCTTTCAACACTTTGCATTTTGGCTTCTGACCTAATCATTCAATTGAAGCTTTCCTTTCCAAAGTTACCAATAATCTCTTAATTGCCAGATTTGATTGTTTCTATTTAATATTCATCCTTCTTGATTTCTCTTCCTTTGATATTCGTTCCTCTTTGTATTGGTAACATTGCTTCCTTACTGGTTCTCCTCTAAGCAACCTGATCTTTGATGAATCATCATCAAAGTCACGACCCTTAACTTCAGATTAGACCCAAAACTTTGTGTTTGGTCTTCTTCTCAAGAACATTTATATATGCTCTTGGTGACTTTCTGGTGTTTGTAATCAAATGATCATCTCTTTGCTTAGGACTCCGAAATCTACATATTCATCCCTTATCTTTCTCCTTAGCTTCAGTGCCATGTCATTAACTGCCTTTGGACATTGCCAACTGGTTATCCCATAGGCATCTGAAACTCAACATGTCCAACAGAACTCACAGTCTTTCATCCAAAACCCAGCTCTCTTCTGAACTTCTCAACTTCTCTTGAGGTCCCACCATCTAGCTTGCAATCTTGAAATTCATTTTAAACTTCTCACTTTCTTTCACCCCACATATCCAACTAGTCACTGTAATGTGTTAATTTGACTTCCACAATTTCTCATATGTAGCCCTCCTCTTACATAGCTGCCCTAGTGCACATTTTCACCACCTCTTGCCGGGACTTTTGCAATAACCCCTTAATTGGTCTGCCTGAGTATGCCTGTCTGTTCTTCAGAAGTCTGTCACAGTTTTATTCTTAAAACACAGGATGAACCACATCACCCTAAGATCAAATGAAAACTTTTTTGCTGGACATAGACAGTTAATCACTACTTGAATCCAACTTACTTTTCAAAGTCTGTTGCAAATCACTCACCTTCATGAACTGTGTTCCAGTTGAACTGCCATCTTGCTGCTCAACACGTAACATTTCATCCCTTAGTTCCATGCACAGGATATTGTCCATGAATGGAATCTCTCTGTTCTTTCAAAGCTTAGCTCAAATGCCACTTCCTATGAGAACGTAAACTTATCAATAGACTATATGTACCTTCCTCTCTTCTCCGCTGCCCCACCTTGAATTTATTTTCCATAAATATAAGACAGACTTCTCTATGTACTTCTTGGTTCCCCTCATAATATGTAAGCTCCTTGTGGGCAGCTTCATTTTGTTTTGTTACACCCATCAGCTAGCAAAGTTCCTACATATGAGCTATGTAATAAATACTTGATTGATAATGAATTTATGGATAAGACTATCTGGCCACTTTTTTCTCAAGAGCAGTAAATAAAAAGCAAAGGGAATGAATTAAATAATTTGTTCAAACAATTGTGACTACCAGTTATTCCCCTAAACCGGTATTTTAACAATTAAGTGCTAACTCTAAATGAATGATAATTGGCAGATGAATTTAACCCAACTACAGCAGCTTTGCTGGGCAGAAAGAATATATATCAATTTTGAATATGTATAGCCATTTATTAGGTGTGGTCCAAGTCAATTTATATTTATTTAGGTAAAAATGAGATAATGATAAGAAATTCCTGTGAAGTGCCTCATGAAGGGCAGAAAGAATATATATCAATTTTGAATATGTATAGCCATTTATTAGGTGTGGTCCAAGTCAATTTATATTTATTTAGGTAAAAATGAGATAATGATAAGAAATTCCTGTGAAGTGCCTTAGAAGTAGAAGAGAATTTAGGCTGAGGCCAGCATCATTTTGAATGATAAAGAGACTAAGACCCAGAAAGAATCTAAATGAATTACTTGCCCAAGGTCATAATGATAATTAAAAGATCTGGGGTTTGAATCCAGGTTCATTGATTCCAAAGACTAGATGCTTATAAATTAAGTGACTATTTCATGATTAGAGAAGGGACATAAAATTTAGAAGAATAAAATAAAGGGATATAGAAAATAGAAAATATTGAACAAAGAGATTTGAAGGTTTTAATCCATATCTCAATGACTGCCTCCCTTTATATTGTGAATTCCTCTTCCTCAGAAAGTAATAAATTCTCTCCTTCCCCACCCCCATACTCCATCATTTGCAGTGAATTAAAGAGACTTTCACCTTGCATAAGATTTGTGAATATATATATATAGGCACTGACTTTATTTTTGGCACCCTAGAAGGATTCAGGCTATATTTGAGTAAAACATGGTCACAGAAGAAAATAAACTGAAAAAAAGACTAGGTTTGTCCTTATAGAATTGGAAGTTTTGTTTTTTTGGTAGGAGGGTAAACTCAGATGAACACTCAAGTTTATAAAATAGTTTATTCCTTTGGTTGGCACCTTGATAAAATATTTTTTGCTTGAAGATATTGAATACTCACAATGACCAGAATAGATCAGATCATCTATTCTGTCACATAAGGTCCTCAGATCATGTTAACATCCTGGGGCCTTTTGAGATAGACATTTAGATTTTCTGCCACTGTTAACTGAGATTAAATTGAGGAGGATGTACCTCAGAGGTAAGTAGCCAAAGCCAGGTTGAAAATAGTTTTTATTATATTAATAATTTACCCTCTGAAAATCTTGTCAATGCTAATATTTTTTTTTATTTGAGAGGAAACATGCACTCAATTGCAACTGCCATTTTTAGAGTGAGCTCAAAATAATCCTTTTTTTCCTGAAGGATTTTAAGTTTCCCCAGAATTATTTAGTTTCCATTGTCTTTCTCCAATGCAAAATTTAGGAAGAACAAATGCTGTTGGTTCAGAATCTAGCATCCAGGACAACCTTTAGATCCTTAGTAAACTAAGTATCTACCTTAAAAAGCATCTTTATCCTTTTTCTGATGGTCTTACAAAGATAAAATCACTTCCCTCAAAATTTTTTCATATTAGATAGGATAATTATAAGACAGCTCATTAGTATATCTTAAAATATTAAATTTCTTATCTATTGAATTAACTCCTCCCCTCTTTCTCCTTGGTAGTTTTACTCTAAAAAGTACTGAGAAGGGGGGAAAGGGAATAATACACAAACATTTGGGTCCTGGTCCACAATTAGCTTCAGTAACTTTAAATAATATTTGAGATTGTCACTTGTATGCAAGGTGAAGTGACTTGATCTTTAGATTTATCATTTCACTTCGTGTGCGTGAGAGAGAGAGAGAGAGAGAGAGAGAGAGAGAGAGAGAGAGAGAGAGAGAGAGAGAAGAAAGGGAAACAGAAAAAAAAGGCCATTAAACATTGATGTTTATATTTCTAATTTCCTTTCGTTCCAAGCTTGAGGAAATTAGCATGGTATAGTAGGAAGTGGACTTTGGTTCAAATCTAACCTCTGATGCTTACTATTTGTAAGATATTGGGAAAATCATCTAACTTCCTTGAGTCTCAGTTTCCTCATGTGTAAAACTAAGGTATTGGGGTTGATGATGTTTGAAGGTCCTTTCTTAAGATCTATGATCCTAAGAAACATTAGAAAAATCATTGCAGCATACAGTTTACTTCTCCATTCACTCCAAAAGATTGGACATACATTGATAGCCTTTTATCTCTAGCCTGAGGAAGGGTGAGAAAAATAAGGGAGTGGAGCAAGAGATAGTTCGGTCCAAGGCAGGGAAGTAGAGCTGATTAGCTCCACCTCTCTAACAGTCATTGTCAAACCTTTTTTCTGTCCTGATGAGATAAGTGAATGCTAATTGCAGCAATTGACTACTATTTTGAAACAAAATTTAAAAATATATAATAAAAGGCAAAAAAAAAAAGAAACATTGCTGCTTCTCCCTCCTTTCCTATTCTCTTCTCACATGTACGTATGTAGAAGGGAAACAAGAAAGAATATATTGGTTTTAAATTTGGGGAGTGGTTTTCAGTAACTATGGCTGAATTTGAAACTCCTCAAGTCCAGATTTTGTTTTTACTACATAATAATGTGACATCATGTGTTACTTGTTTACTGACTTTTTTTTTATTGAGGTTTTAGCTCGAGGTTTTACATGTGATTGTACAGAGCATTTACGGAACAACCAAAAAAAATATGAAAAAAATGTACAAGGGAGGGAAAAGCAACAGATTGCAGTTTATAAAACATTTATATTGTTGATGTCCTGGATAAGGATAGTCTATATGGCAAATATTATACAACAGTATGACTGTTAAGAGACAGGAAGTGGCCATACCATTTTTTTGTATTAAAAAAGCTTTTTTCAACCTATATTTTTCTGAAAATAAAAAATAAAACCAGAGCTATTGGTGTTAAATAAAATAGAACATATGCTAAAAAGTTTAACGAATATCACTCTATCTTACTCTGCAGACTGGAAGGCAGTATGGAAAAGTCTTTCCAATTGGTAATTCCATCTCCAAATAATCTGCAAAATAGACATTCATGGAGAGCTATGCATATCTTATCATTGCATATAAGAAAAATAGGCAGGATTATTCCATGAATCTTGATTTCTGTGGCTCACAAACAAAGCATGGTTTGTTTGTTTATTTCAGGGTCATATAAGAATGTCAGATTTGTTCAGTAAGGAGCGCATCTGTATGGTTCACAGCTAAGTTTCAAGGCATTATGCATCTCAGAAATAGAATGGCATATGTAAAACTTCATATTCTTGTAGGATTAAATAGAAATATAAAGTTCAAAGAACTTTTCTCCTCAGTCTTTCAATGAAAAAAAAGTGCCAGTTTAAAGCAAAGCACTTGGAAAAATTTAGGAGTTCATGAAATTGAAAGGATTTTGGTATTTTCATTAAAAAAAGTTTGAATGTTGGTTTCAGGGCTTCAGAAGCAGCCTTGCTATTTCCCTTTCAGCATGGCTAGAGCCCCACCTCCAAAGAATTCTCCCTGCAGACAAGGCAATGCGTGATGGCCATGAATTTTTTTAAATGTCTATGAAGTCAACAAAACCTATTTTACTGCAGAGGCAGCTTCACTACTTCTGCTTACTTTCTAGGAAGACTTAGATGGGAAAAGCTTTTTTTAATTCCCAGGGGAGCAACATACTCTCTAAAACTAAATTCCCTTGGTTTTTTAATTAAATGCATATTGTTATCATCTCTATACTTCCCATCCCCATTCATAGTGTAAATCTGCTGTGATAATTCACTCATTATTTTCCTTGGGGCAAGTTCAATTTCCTTCAATTTCATAGTCTTCTATCCTTCTGGACTCATGTGAAGTTTTGGTAACTTTTCTTTAGGAAAGCGAGAGGAAGTATATTTCTAGAAATCAAATGAAAATATCTGTTTATTTGCCCAACTTTTTAACTTCTCAAGCTATTTCCTTCAGTTCAATATCACATAAAACCTTAAAATCCTCAAATTTAGCCAGAAGTTCTGGAGAATAGTTCTAGAGAGTTGTGCTACTCAGTTCTCATATGGTGTTCATAAGGGTACCATTTGTGTTGTAATATTATAGTAATGTAAACAAATGCCTTTTTCATTTCCTTTTTGATGAAAAGGCATGTTCTTAACATTATGAAATATCTGGAAAATGTTAAGATTTTCAAGATAAGCAGTATCAGGATAATGCTAAAAATGGGGTTCAAAGAATAAGAAAACTTTTGAAAAATCAGTGGCTATGCTGAAGGAACGATATTGGAAAGATTGATCATTCTTTTGCTAATTCAGGAGCCATGTCAATTAATTCACTTCACAACCTAGTGCTCTATTTTATTTTTTTTGCACATTGTTCTGTAGATAATTTGCTTATCTCAGTGAAGATTATTTCCTCAGAAACAGTTGTAATGCTTTTCTTTGATTTCTTCCCATGAGTTCACTGAGTTGTTTTACCTATCTTCTTAATCATAGCTCAACTTTACCTTGCAAAACCGATAGTGGACATGAAGTGACAGAAAAATAATATGCTTGCTAATCTAAAACATAATTTGAGACAATAGAACGTATCTTAATTTCAGAGAATGAAACTAATTCTGCTTAAAGTTGTCACCTATTTTTAGAACAGTGCTGTTTTTTCCTTCTCATTTCTCATGCAAAAACAGTTTGTGAATAAGATTATGTAATGCCTAAACATTTGTCATGCTTTGTTATTGCAAAACCATACAGATTGCAATATCAGAAGCTAGCCCTTCTTTCCCCAAACTGTACAGATATGAGAAATTAGGACATCTGAAAAAGCAAAAGTATGGCTGAAAGCTGTATATTTCAATGATTGTTTCCCTTGAACCTAGGGAGAAAACCAATTTCCAATGGAAACAGATATGTTTAGTCAGGAGAAGTGAAGGTACTCTTGTTAAGGCCTCAAAATTACATGACCTATTTTGAGGCATTAACAAAAAACTTTCCATAGAACATTCATCAGCATAAAACCACTTCAAAGCAAATATTCTGCAATATTGTCTCTTGACTTTAGTGTTTTTCCAATTCCTATCTGATCCTTGGAAGTGAGGAAATCTAACCTAACTGAGAAAGAGCTAATAGTGCTATGGTATGTCTTAATAATCAGTACTATATAAAAATGTGCTAGTAACATCCCCTCCAAGGAGCTGATTTGTAATTCTGGATATTTAAATTTGATTTGGTCTGAATACTTAAAGAATACAGTGTGCCAGACAGTATACAAATTTTATATTACTAGGATATAATATTTCCCCATATATTTTCATGATAGAAAAAAGAATACTAATGTCAACATTTGGAGGAGTGCTCACAATATGCATATTTCTCTTATTTATAAGTATGAATTGACAAGAATAAGAGCTTTGTAGTGTTCTGCCCAAAAAATTCAAAACAGTTATACATTTTTACCCATATTACAGTGTTAATAAGTAGCTCAAAATTTAATATTACGATGAATCAGGAATATTTATAGAAATATAGATTTAAATCCAAAAGAGGTCTTACAGTTCACATAGTGTAATCTCCTTATTTGATAGAAGAGGAAATAAGCCAGAGAAATTACTTGCCCAGGTTCATCTAAGTAACAAGTAAGTTAAGGTTTCAATTAAGGTCCTCAGACTCTAAATCCAAGACTCTTTCCATCATACCATACTACATTTGGTAATTACCTACTTAGGAACCAATTATACATTTTTAACTGCGTGGATCCTTACCTTTTTCTCTTTCCTTTTACTGGTCTGGTCTCCAAAAAGAGCCATGTCAAAGTGAATGTCATATAAGCTAATTTCTTCTTGCCTGTGACTTTGGTAAAAGTCTTACTGGTGATCAGATTGGAAACAACTGACTTTATATACATGTATAAACATGCTGTTATCAATATAATGCTGAGAGTACTTGAAGGAGGTCCCAATGGAAAGACACTGATAAGCAAAATGAAGGGCATAGATAGGATGCAATGAGAGCACAGATCCGTTGAACTGCTTTAGTTATTTTATGTTATTTCTAATTATGAATTATTGAGAATTTACACACAAAATAAAAGTATTTATAGCAGTGGGTAGTGGTGTTAGTGGTTTTACACTTATGTGTTCTTCATGCTGGGATACTCTCAGTTTGCCAACTTCTTCTACTAATGCATATTTGTAGCTCTTTAATTTATAACTTGAGAATCATCTAGGGGCATTGGAAGGTTCCCTGGGGCTACTAACGTTAGAGTACATCAATCCCTAGATGTGAACCTGACTCTTCCTGACTTCAAGACCAGTATTCCATTCCTTACGAAAAATATTAAAAAATAAACTGCCTCAACAGAAAAACAATTAAGTCCAACTTCATTCATATTTATGGATTTTGTAGATTTTAATGGATTCAAGGAATAGATCACAGATTAGAACTAGAAAGAACTTCAGAGGTCATCTAGGTACAAACCCCTGACATATATACCACCAATAAAATTTGGAGTGGTCTTTGTGATGATTTTTAGGTCAAACATCATTTCATTACTCGTCAACTTCTAAATTTTTTTTCTTCTTTATATCATTTTCAATACTTTTAAAAAAATTTAAGAAGTTTTCATGTTCACATTTAAATAGTGTACATGCACGTTTGCATTCATTTTTCCAATATTACTACTAAAAACTTAGATGTTTGTAAATTCACATTCAGGGGGTCTTACATTTTATGGTTTGAACATAAATTGGGATGGCTGAAAGTTTTAACTTTGCACACTAGGAGTACCATGCAAAGGAATTCTAACCAACTGTTCTCCAAATGTCAACATTTGGTAATGAATGTGATGTTTTTTAGAGACCATTTATGTAGCAATTAATTTGCATTCTCAATCTACTGCTGTCCAATGAGGTGAAACTAACTCTGAAAGAGAAAATTAAACCATGTTCAAGAAGTATAAAATGTCACAAATGATTCAAATGTGAAAATAAAACCCAACTGGTTTATTCCACAGTCATGGATTTTTACTTCTAATTATCAACGTAACATCAGAAGTACCTTAGTCTGGGTTTGATGTCAGTTTCCTCTTGAATGAAAATCATTCCTCCCTCTCCAGTTGAGATGTACAGTAAAATGTGTTAAGAGTACATTATTATTCAAAAGACTATAAAAATCAGAGTGGTTAGCATTGTGCCCAGCACATGGTGGATGCTTAATGCTTGTTGAATAGAGAGCAAGAACAAAAACGTTCCCAATCCCCCAAACTTTCAGATCAACATTAGATGGAAATGCATGTTGAATCAAAAGTGAAAACTAAGGAAATGAGAACTTTGTCATTGTCACAGGGCTTGATAGGTAAGTTGGTTATTCAATTTGTTATATATACAGTGTTCTCTTCAAAGGTGTAGGTATAATTAATTGCTTTATTTACCAATGATTTTATGATAATTACATAAAATTTATGTAAAAAGTTCTTCCTGTGAGTGTCTTTGGGATCTTGCTAATAAGTCTTTCTGAAAACACACCCTCAACAAAGATGTAGAGGAGTTTAAAAAAAATCTTGCCCATTACAGTAATTGATGGTATTGGGTGATCTTCTACACCAGTTTTTCTACTTGTGGAGAAGACAAAATGACCTTTCTTCATCTTGGTCAATATCAAGCTGGGGTAGGCTACCTGTTTCAAATTTAAGTTAACAAAAGACACAAAAAGATAATGTGGAGGTAGCAACATCTGAAAACCAGAATTGGCAGCATCAGCAAGCTGAATTGAGGTAGCTTTCCCCTAGTTTTATGAAACAAGCTTCTCCTAGACCAGTTTGTGCCTACATAGATAGATTCTTGGTTGATAAACCAAGTGTCTGATGGAAGATCTGCAACTGACGTTGGGTTTTGACAGTTACCTTAAAGAATGCTCAATGGATTTCTATCAGAGTCAAATTTCATCCTTTGTACCTGATGGTTAAATACCTCTCAGGTGCTAATATTGCCATAAATTTATTGAGATAACATAATCATTGTTGTATTCTTTAATTTAGAGAAATGATATATGCCCCAGCCCAAATGAAGGAAAAAGATCTACATATAAATTAGGCTTTTGCAGCTGACATCAGAACCATCTTATACATTGGTGAAGCATCTTTGTTGTTATATTTAAATGATATGTAAGTCACCTATTAGTATCTAAGGTAAATATAATGGTCTCAGTTGTCTTAAGAAATGAAGTTCTAACTGAATAGGGTTGGTTCCTAGGTGTATATATATATATATATATATATATATATATATATATATATATATATATATATATAACAAAGCAGTAGAATAATGCTCATAGTCTTTCTAATGTTCCTGAATTCCTCCATGAGCTTCCTGGACTTCATGCTTACACATTGTTGATGAAGGTTTTGGGGCTGCTAAAGAACTGGAGACTTTCACTGAAAGAATTTAATGATCATTTCCCCCTAACATAGTAAAGGAAAATTACTATAAACAGAATCTCCGAGGAATTCGCTGCAGGTTTATATTCTCTTTGCCACAATTTTTAGCAGCTTTTCATAAACAAGTTAATCTATAACTAACAGAATGAAGATTACAAAGGAGAAAACTTGTACACTCAAAGAAATACTATACTTTAAAATCTTTGATTGAATGTGGTTTATATAACAGGCATAAAACAAACCTATATATAACCTGCTAGAAAGGGAATCTGTCCCCTTTGTTTCAGCCTACACAAGCATCACCAACCCATTCTGTGGTTTCCTTCATCTGCCACAGCTGTATAATATTTTGTGCTTAAGTTATTTAGCCAGGGAAATTTTTCTTTTGCATGGTTCACTTGTGCCTTAGAGGATTACCAAATCCTCTAGTTTCATATGTAAAAATAGAAGGGAAAAAAGGCAAAAGAAAGTAAAAGAGAGTGAATGATTAATTGTACATACATAGATACAATATCTTCTAAATCTTAATCAGTTGTTTATTGGTTGGCAAACAAGTTTCACTTTTACAACAAATATTAGTAATGAGGTCATTCAACTTTGAGACCATACAAAATGGATCATAAATTAAAAAAAATTATAATCTGTGCTGCTAATTTACCTCCTGAAATCCTACATTACTTAAAATCCTGTCAAATAAATAACATTTTCCCTCTTTGGGAAAGTAATGAAAAGAGAATTTTCTTTTTAATCACATCAAAATAATTGGATTTTTCAATTTGTAGTATGGGTGAATCAATTTCTTTTAACCAACTGCAATACAAGTTCCTCACCTAGGAACCAAGAATGAACCAGGGGGTGCCCTTACTCCTAGAAGATTATCATTTTCACATGCAAAAAGTCCCTACTATTTCTATAGATACCTCTCAACTTCTTGATCCATTCCTACTGCCTTGGTGAGGGACTTCTTGCCCAAATGGTTTTGTATTATATCAGCTGTGCATTGTAAACATAAAGTTTGTCCTGCTCTAATCTGCAAAAGTCCTGTTTGCAATATAGCCACTGAATAAAGATACAGAGTGAGGGAAGAAGATCCAATTTTTTTTTTGTAAAAAATAATTTGTGTTTGCATTACTAGAAAATGATCCTTATAAAGTGATAGTTCTTATGTATGTATTTATTTATTTATTTTCCCAGTGAAATATTAAGAAAAAAAATGGCCCCCAAAAAACTAATGAAAATCTTGCTCCTACTGGTAGACAAACTTGCAAGACCAGCACAACAGAAAGTTCTTTTTTTTTTTGTTTTTTTTTTTTTTGTTTTCCACTACATTAACAGGGACGCAAGTTCTGGAGGAACGGAAAGCAGACTATATGTGCAATGCTAGTATCTGTACATTACATAGAAATTGTTCAATTTTTCTGCCATTAGTTTTATCATCAGTTAATACAGCAAAACATAAAATATGCATTTAGCATATAATTCTAGAATTCCCTTCCATTTCATTAGGATTTTATTTTGTTTTACCCCACAGCTGAGTCTGCTGTGGTAAAATCAAGTTGTGAGTGACCAAAAACCATTAGGTGATACAGATTGATAATAAACAGTTTTGTTCTGTTCTGTTTGTTTGTGCAGCACTCCAATCTAGATGCATTACTGTTACTAATTTCGGATGCGTGTTCTGGCCTTTTTAAAATTAGGTCCATATCAGAATAGTAACAGAGCATCAGATGTTTAAACAAACACAGCATTAATTCAAGAAGGCCCCAAAGAGTGCCATTTTCTTCATATCCCGTTCATTAACATAATGAAGTCTCTGTCTGAGGGGGGAAGGACAAGACAGAGGGGGGAGAGGGGAATTTCAGCAGTTATCATTCTCCCCTGGGCTGGCCTAAAAATTCCAGTAAAAAAAAGTCTGAAAGTTTTTGTCTCTTGTTTTTGAATTTTGTCCTTTTTTTTCCCTTTAGAACAACATAAAGATGTAGGAGTACACACAATATTACCACTGCTTATATTAACTCAGAACAGTAAACCAGGTGTTATGGGCTTTGTTGGCTTACATTTTTGCTTACTCTTCTATAGACTAGTGACCAAGTGAGCAGGTCCTTTGGAACTCCCTTCTGGGGAGGACCCGTCTTTGTTTGGAGGAACTATAAATCCATCACTGCTGCCTCGCCCTAGTTGGTAGTAGGTGTGCAGCTGATGGACGTGGTTTCTGGAGCCTAGATTTGGCATACTCTTGTAGTAAACATCATCGGCATCACCACTTTTGGCTGGCGGGGGATCGGTCTGGGTGCTGGTGGTAACGCTTTCTGTGCCTGGCATAGCAGCCAGTGCGGGCATACTGGTATATAGAGAATCCCTGTTGGGTGACTGGAGGTCTTCTGTGTGCTCGTTGGTTAGCAAGGGGAAAAAGCTCTCACTGTTGTCTTGTGGAATCCGCCTTCTGGTGTAATGATGTGGCTGGTGGTTCTCTGTGGAATAAACTCTTGGGGGCAGCAAAGGGGCATCAGACTCTTCATGAATGAGTTCCAGGCCCAGACTTTCCTCATGGTTAAAGGAGGTGGCATCGTCAAGGACAATCGCATCATCTTCACTGCCACTACCCAGGTTATTGACCAATTTGTTCATCAGGTTCCTATTTTGCTCAGTAGAGCGCTCATGGTTGTTCAGATAAGAAGGGATATAGTTGGAAGTGAGTTCCTTCAGAATTTTTTTCTCTAGGGCTGTCTCATTATGATTGTAGCCACGATCAATGATTTGCACACAGTTGCTCAAGTACTCGCCGCTGGCAATGCTGTAGCTATTGCCGTGGTTACCATTCAGTGGTAGAGTATCCATGACACTTGTATCCCTGGCATTGTTCAGAAGCCCCTCTGAAAAACAGTAAAGAAAAAGAGGCTGACATTTGTATCCAGTAGTTCACTTGGGATGCATATAGAATTGTATTTTTGTGCACTATAGTTTTACTGAGATCTAAATTATTCATAGAAACATAGGATATAGATAAATATGTGAGCATAAATAAATATACATATGCACACATATACACATATGTAGTTGGATAACTAATACAATTATATAGATTTTTTTAAAATAAACCTTGAAAATGGATAAAAAGACTATAGTAGCAACTCAAGATTTCCATCAGTCATGAATTTAATAATAACTTGTAAAATGGAACAATTTATAATTTTGGCATTGACATCTTACAGCCATTAGTTTATAAGGATTAAGTTTAATAATACATCCTTAACTTTTATTTTATATGTTGCCTTACATTTTAAGAGAGTACTTGTGATGTGACATCAAAAGACTACTGATTTGTCATTTTAAAAAAATATATTGGATTTAATTTTCTTTTTTTCTTTTTTTGGGGGCGCTAATAGGCACCTTCATGGTTAGTATATGTTATACTCACTGTTACTATTTAAGGTATTGGTATGTTCACAATACAAAAAGAAATTAAGGAAAACCCCCAGCATTTTGGGTGGTTCCCCATGGAGATCATGAACAATTACAGAGAATGGGCAGAAATGGATAAGTTGAGATCTGCATCATTGGATGCATCATATCATCATATCAATGAGATCAGATCCATTTGAATATTTGAATGTAATTGGGCTGCTGCTTTGAAAAGAAGGGATGGGCAATATGGATACCCAATTATCAACAACACAGTGTCAATATGAAAAGCTCAATTTAAACCCTGATAGATCTCTCTCTGACTTTTACACATGTGAACTGCAAGTGGTTTGGTGGAGGTCATTTGCATACACATAGAGTATCCCAAAAGTCTCAGTGCATTTTTTGAGCTATTTGACCTTAAGTCTTCACTAACACTTTTAGGACACTCAGAATATATTTCCTTGGAAGAAAAAAGTTGCTACGAAATTCCATAATTATAAAGGAAGCTGCTAAATATGGCTCCAAGCATCTTCATGAGTTTTATCATCCCATGAATAGATATCTAAGACATTTCCATATATATTACTTGGTAAAAGAATTCAGATGCAACTACCAGAAATGATCACAAACAACATTTAGCCAGTAAAGATAGAAACAACTGCTTTTCTTGACTGCAAATATTGATTAGGGGGTCACATCACTGTAGAAACTCCTTAATGCACTGCTACCTTGTGAAAATAGAGCATTCATTCTATATCTGTGATGCAGTTCTCTTGTTTGTCGAAGACTGTGCTTGACAGTGTCCAGTTGACAGTTACAGTGAAGTGGCCTGAATATGTCAATTGTATCATGGATTCTGGATGCCTTCTCTGAATTCTCATAACAGACATCTCAAGAATAGCAGCTAAAGCCTAAAATCAGTGGCATCACAGACATAGAATGAAGCTATTTATTTTCATGTTAGAAAGTACCTCATAGACAATTCACAATGTTAAGAAAAAACAGAAAGCAAATGTTTTTAAAGGACTGTATGTGATGGGTGGCTACTGCTGCTGAGTCTGTGACAGCATGTTGGATGATTATGGTTGGGTGACTTATGCATTGAAACTCTGCTTGTTTTTTATGTTGTCAATGCATGGAATTGCAGACTGGAAACTGCCACAGCAAAATAAAGTGGGTGCGCTGAACTTGAAACAGAACATAGTCTTATGATGAAATGTGCCATTTTGAAATAATGAAAGTTCATGACTTTAAAAAAAAATGCTTAATTTAAAAACAATTTAACTCACACGGACAATTATATGAAACTCAAGAACTATGCTGATTATGTGACACAAATAAAGGAATCAGACAATAAAAGCGTCTAATCTATATTCACATATATTTAGATAAGTAGATTCATAAGCTTTTTATTCTTTTAGTTTCAAAATTGTGAGATGAACTGTTTTTAATAACTACATCATCTATATGTGATGCAATAAAAGTGAACTAAAAAAAATTACATTTGATATGCAATGTTTAGCTTTACTCCCATACTTGTCTCTCTGTAGGGCTCTAAACGACAGCATGAAGAAAAAGAAAGAAAAAACAAGTAAGCTTACAGCGACAATAGAGGAAACATGAGTAAAAAGCAAATTGATGATATGCAGAAAAAAGGGTCAACGGAAATCATTTCCACAGCCCCAAATACATGAGTTTGGGTTACATAGCTTATTAGAAGTAAAAAATCCTGGAAATAAGACATCCCCATCAGAGCATGCTAGTATAGTGCTTCTTAAAAGATCCTTCCTATGCATATTTTAACATGAAGAAATATACTTATTAGAAAATTTAAGATTATCACACAAACCAAGAAGAGGAGCAGTTCAATTGAAGTTTCCACTGTCTCCACAAATCTGATTCAAGGTCAGATCCCCAGAGGTGCTTTGGCTTCCACAGGGACCACTTCTAACCCTGTACTTGTACAATCAGAGAATGAAAATACGCCAGACATTTTTCAATTGCTTGCTTCCCTCCATCTTTTGTTTCTCTTCAGTCACATTTTTTCCCATTCTTTACAAGTATATAAAAAGTTCCTTATTATTTATAATTAGTGATCTTTATATTGACATACACAAAAGAAACAGGGACATCAAAACATTTGTTTCCAAGAACAAAATACTTTCAGGATTTGTATCAATTTTGCTACTGCCAGAAAAAGGAAAATAGTTAAATCAGACTGTCATTCAATGTTTAAAAATGTGGAAAAAAACTAAAAAAAAAATAATAATTTTATAATCACAATTAATTTCTTGTTGTCTTCTGGTTTGTGGCACAATCTTTTTTTAACACAGATTTTTACATTTGCTTTCCTTTATTTCCTCTTTTAAAAAACAAAAGACTTACCAAAAATTACAAAAAATCCCCAAAACAAAAGGTTTCCCTCCCCCAAACTTTATCCAGATCACAAGAATCAACCTTCTTGATTCAGTCTTTCCAGTAATTACATACAACCAAGTGAAAAACCACTGCGCTCAAAGGTAAAATACTTTTAGGAGGTCTCAACTTCACTTACACCATAGTCTTTTATTTTAGTTACCTTCTTGGAGAAAGTGATTTTTGAAGCTTTAGAAGTTGGAGTGAACTTTGAGTAAAAAAAAAAAAGGTGCATGTACACACAACTGATCCAGGACCAACTGTTTCAAAATGCTGAGTAAATATGTTTAATATCTCAAACTTCAAAGCAGTTCTAGGAAGTTAAGGGTCAATCCAATGTGGTAGTAATTGTATAATATTTTTGGATCATTCAAAGCTCCTTTAATTACATTACAGAATTTTGAAAGTGAAGGCCCAGAAAGTGTAAGTGACTTATTCTAGTTTATACAACTAGGAAGTGGCAGAACTGAGCCAAGGGCTTCCAACATCCATTACATGCAGCCACTTTTACTTCAAATCAGGTCCTTCTTTGGCTTTGAAGGCCGTAATAGGAGATATACTTTTGCATATCCTATAAGTTTGTAAATTAGCCAACTACCATGTTTTCCTCAATACACTGGTCCAACACTATGGATATGACTTTTTTTAAAGGTATAGATGTGAATTCATTTATGATGTGAATTCATATGTGATAATTCACATATAGATGTGAATTATTTGAAATTTTTATTTTAAAGCCCTACTTAACAAGCTTTTTCTATACTTTTCTCAAGTTTCCTATTGTAATGCTAGAATTTTTGCTTTCTGATAAGTTTATCCCCAAATACTCTATGATATTCTCAAAAACTTCATATAGAGTCAAGAATTTACTAATGAAAAATCTACATTCACATATTTTAAAATATACCGATCTCAATGTCTAATTGTATTTTTACGATCTATTAAGCATATCTATGCAGATCTAAACTAAAGCATTAGTATATCAAGCATATATGCACTCAGGTTTAAATGTTTTTATGGTTTTTTTATGCCAAGATTAAATCTGTATAATTGTCTTATTAAACTCATATGACAGTGCCAAGTGATTATTCAACATAAACCAACCCAGTACATACCGAGCACCTATATTTCATGTATGATTTCCCCTTGTCAGTTAGAATAAAAGTGCATTCATCTGAAAGCATAAGATTAGTAGCAGTATGATAACCTCCATGATTTATCACTTATTCATTGGGAAAGTCAATATTCTAAAGACTATCAAAAATCTCTTAACATTTTTGAACCTAAAACACAGAGTAGCTGAAGTATATGACTTCTATCTTTGGGGAAAAAAATGATTACATCTTTCAGTATATTTCATGAAAATCATCAAATAAAATACCTAAAATTTGGGGGACAAAACTAAAATTCATTTACAGTGACCTTGTATTTGGTTTTGTATTTAAAAAACAAAACAAAACACCTTACTAGCGATATTTAAGACCTCATTCTGAGGGAAACAAAATCTGTAAGTAAATTCAAATTTCAATATATCTAATGGGTCTACATTTATCTGCTTTTACTGAAGAGTTCTATCTTTAAGGGCATTTCTTAACTATGACTGTAGTAGGAAGTTGAGTTTATAAAAGTGACTTTCATATTATGAGAAATTTAAAGTTACATAAAATTTTCAAGTAACTAAAAAAATAGACACCCCAAATGAATTATAGCTTAGAAACAATTAACTATATACTATAATCATTGAACATGTTAAAATACTTGTGCAAGAAGTCTAATCAGTTATGGGTATCTGTGCCTGTTGAAGTGCTCATTTTGGTTCAATCTAAACATCAATTGTCACAATAGACCATGAATGACAATAACTAATGTGTAATTTACCTTAGACTTGAGCTAAGGAGAATAAGCAAAATAGGCACCCTGGACAAAGTCATCCTGTATTCTGTAGTAGTCAGATGACAGATGAGGGACACTATGATCGCTCCTATCTTCTCATATTCTCCTCTATTTTGTAACTCCATTGACCCTTGACTTTCTTTCTGCCAGTCTGACCAGTGTCTTTGATTTATCTTCACACAGTCTAGCACAAGTGTCTCCAAGATCCTTTTGTTGACCCCCCTATTTTCTCTCTAAACATTCTCTCCCTTTACTGTTTCATCCATTCCCCATGGCTTCAAGTTATTATCTTTACTCATGCTCCTGAATCTATCTATCCAAATCAAATCTTTTCATTACCTACTCTGTCTCAGTTCATTCAATCTGCCTTTTAAATGCCCTGCCAGTTTTTGTAACTCAGGTCCCAATCTTAACTCATCGTCCTCCCCCTGAAAACTGCTGCTGTTGACAAAACTGTATAGTGTTATTGTTGCCATTTTCCTTGTTGCTGATACTAGAAAATTTATATCACCTTTGAGTTTTCCTTCTCCCTTATCTCTGTCTCAGTTAGACCATTGTATAAATCCAGTGATTTCTAAGTCAAGTCAATTTTTTGTCTATAACATCTTCACATCCAATATTTCCTCTTTTCCCAGTGCAGCTATCATAATTCAGATTCTCATCATGTTTCTTGATTTATTATGCAATCAATGAGTACTTACTGTGCGCCAGGTATTGTGTTAGACAAATAAAGAAACAACTCTTATTTTCAAGGAGTTCACAAGGTCTCTTAAATCACTGTATAAGTCCTAAATTGGGATTGTGACTATCTCTAGATGAACTTCTTCCCTTCTGTCTTTTCCCTCATTCCATCTAATTCCTAATCATTGATTCTGTGAATTTCATTCCCTTGCTCAAAAATTTTCACTACATTTCTATCGCCTGGGAAATAAAATTCATGCTTCTTGGCAAATCTTGTACCTTCTACAATCTGTCTCTTTATTTATGTTTCTCTCCTGATTCCTTACTATTTTCCTTCATATAAAATCTATGTTACAGCCAAAATGGACTATTGCTTGATTTTTCCTCTCACCTTATATTGTCCTCTCCCACCTCTTCTACCTGTCATGCATCTGTACAGATCACATTCTATTTATACCTTCTCCTGTTAAAACCATCTTTCTGCCACCTTCTCAAGGGTGTTCTAATCAAAATTATACCCCCTTCAAATATTCTCCAAACAAACACTTTTGTGTTTCTTCTTTGCCATTGTCCTGTTGCCTTCCATCTTATTTTCTTGAATACATGTCTCATTTCCAGATGTAAGCTCCCTGAAAGCAAGTACTGTGTTGTTTTCACTAAAAAAAAATGTTTTTAGAGCCCTGCACATCATAGTTCACATACATAATTAATAAATTAATATTTATCAAATTGAATTGACAAATGCAGATGTGGAAGAGGGTCAAGATGGAGAAAACCTGGAAAATATTATTCAAGAAAAACTTGAAGACCCTGGGAATATTTAGGACTAGATAAAAGAGGTCTAAGGAAGGCATTATAACTATCTTTAAACCTTGAAAAAATTGTTATATAGACAATCAATAGATTTGTTCTATACTACTATAGTAGTCTGACCAATCTGTGAAATGCATAGGGAAAAAGATTCACATCAAAAGTAAAAAGTTTTACATTAAAACTAGAGCTTTCTAATAACAAGAAGGAAGAGAGTTGTTTCACAAAGCTACAATGCTGAATGAGAAATGGCTTTTGGTCAGGCATGCTGAATTGAGTGTAAATATGGTGTTTAATCCAAACCTCTCCCAGTCTTCTTTATGTCTGAAGGTTCTATATAGGCTTTGAGTATTTAAATGAATTAGGAAGGCTAAAGAACTATCTTTATTTCAGCAGAAATGAAAACATTCTCCTTAGCTCAAATCAGAACTATTGTTTTTTAAAACTCTAAGTGATTCTCAGAATTTAGGCAGAGTTCATCTGGCCACTTTCAGATTAGTATAGACACTCATGGGCAAACTGTTTCATAGGCTTTAAACACACATGCACACACAGACAAGCACACACATGCACACACAAATAGTGGAAATCTGTTTCTTGCTAAGTATTTCAGAATGTATCTCAGGAAAAAAATACCCAATGGTTATTATTTGTGGGGCATAAACTTTAGGAAAAATCCCCGGAAATATTTAAATACTATTAAATCCTACTACAAACAACCTTAAGGAGGAAATCTACATTTAAAGTTATATTTTACTTTTGTTAAATTAATTGTTACAAAATGAATGTGACCTGTGAATCATACCTGTCAAACAATCACTACTAAGCTTCTGAACATCTAATTTTTTTGTGATCTCTTCTGAAAATTTCTTTAGTTTTAAGAGTAAAACATCCCCTAAATTCTTGAAAATAGTGTTTTAGATCCTGTTATTTGGTATTGAATCAGTGAGTTTTTTTGTTTTGTTTTAGCTAGGAAGGACTTTAGAGATCATTTAATCCAATTCCCTGGTTTATAGATGAGAAACCTGGAACCAGAAAGATTGTTACCCATCACAGAATGGGGACTCGGACCCATGTCTTCTGACTCCTGACTTCCTACCTCCATACTAAGCTGGGTATATGTTTATTTACTCTATTTATTTAAAAATTATCTTACTCTGATTCAGACTCATAGTTTCTGCTATTACATCTACCATATAACTTAACAAATTCTTTAAATTTCAGCTTTTTTATAAAAATAAGAAAAAAACTTTTTTGTGCAACAGTCACAGCATTTCTCACTTACCTTAAATATAATTTCCACTTCTCATAATGAATATATAAATTTAATTAAGAAATGTTTAATAAAGAAAAGGACTGACAACAGGAAACAAATGTAGAAATAATTGACAAACCACAAACCAAGGTTACAAAACAACAAAGAAAAACAGATATCTTGATGGAGCGGGGATCTGTCTAGCACATGGAATCCATTCATTTACTGAGAAAAGCCTAGGGAAAATGGGAAAAAATATAGATCTAGATGGATGTGATAGGGAAAGAGTCTTTGTATCTGCTTCCAAAATAAAAAAAGACAGGAGAAAAAGAAAGGAAAAGGAAACAAATGCGTCCCTAAAAGCCACGCAAAATGCGACTCTCACTCAAAAAAATGAAGATAAACTGGAGCACACCTTGTGTGTTGTACATGCTCACAGAAGGGTTGTTACAGACGGCCGGTTCCCCAAGCAATGTATTATAGGGATTGTTAGTGCCATGAGGACGAAGCAGAGCATTGGTTATAAGATGATTAGCCATGGCTCCTGGAGCAGCCCAATAGAAAGACAGGGAAAAAAAAGGTCAATCAGGCAAATATGATTAAAAAAAAGAAAGAAAGAAAAACATTCAGAATGACAACAGTTGAAATCGTTTTGATTACAGGCAGCCAGCTTATTAGACTTGAAAATACATGGCACTAGAGCACAGACATTTTCAACAAAGCACAGACTTTCCAAGTGTGAAAGAACGGAAATGGTTCAAAATGCCAATAAAGCCACATTGATGGTGCTTGCTTTCTGAAGGAATAAGCAAGGTTATGCTCCCATGCTTGTTAAGAGTAAATGAAACAAAATCCAACAGCCAAAACAAAGGAAAAAATATTTGGAAAGAAAGAGACTAACATAAAACAGTACATTACTCCATTGTGGAAGACAGTTTTGTTTTGTTTTTTTTTTTCTAGTGAAAGTGAATATCAGAAAATAAAACTTTGTGTATTATACATTTATGCCTGGGTTCATATTTAGTGAGCTGTTGTTATTGACAGGAGAAGAGATTTGAAGGTTTTTTTATAAGTTTCATGAAAAGAAATATCTCCAGAGTTGGTTTGCCTCATAATGATGCCCTGTATATGAAAACTCTCTAACAGGTACACTGGTTTTATAGGTTTGGGGTTTTTATCAATATGCCCACATTTATTAAGCACTATATAAGTGTCCTCTTCTTTTAGTAAATTTATTTAAAAATAGGAATTATAAAAATAAAGTGAAATCAGTACTCAGAAAATTAACTGATTTTTTTTTTTTGCATGAACAATTTGTGTAATTATTGCTCAAAGTATCACAAATTGAGAGCTGGAAGGGAACTCAGAGGATACCTTGGTGACCCCATCATTTTATAGTTGAGGAAAATGGGTCTCAGAGATCTTAGCTGACTTGCCCAAGGTTACATAAGTTGTAAATGGCCAAGATAAAATATGAATCCGGGTCCTCTAAGTCCAAATCAATCAATCCATCAGTCAACGAGGATTTACTAAATGTCTTATAATAGGCCTTGTACTAGGTGCTAGGGATGCAAATGCAAAGATTGAAATAATTCCTACTCTCAATGAGCTTACATTCTAATAGAAGGGACAAATTCAAAATGTAAATATAAACGGAATAAACATAGAAGATACTTTTCCATTGTACCATCCTGCCTTTTAATTAAAAAAAAAATAGTCAAATCAAAATTATTTAAGAGAATTTTTGAAAACTGGCCCTATTTTTTTTTTCTTTTTGTTATCTTGACTGGCACCTTCTTTGAGCCCAATGCCGTGGTTTCTAAGGTTGGTAATAGCATCTTACCAACGACCCATAGCATGAGTTATTTCTCAGAGGCTGGATTACTTAAGCAATCTTGTTCTGCTTTGCTTTTCTGTTGTTACTGTTGCTGTTATTTTTAAAGAAAGGCTGATTTCTGTCCAAAGATCAAGGTTTTTTTCTGGCATGTTTGTTTTGTTCTGTTTTTGCTTTATAATACCAAACAGCAGACTTGATTGATATTTTCCCTTTCCATTTAGTTATTTAATATCATGTCAGGATAGCCTAGAAGTAAAAACCCAATCTTACATTCTCTCAAGCAAATACACCTTGATTTCAAACATGTTGCCAGATCAGATTGCAATATTTCCCATTTCACAAAAGTTAATTTACAGGAGACAAAGTTCAAAGGAGAAAACAACCAAAAACCTTTGTCAAATCTATTTTGATAGTGATATGGAGGTAATTTGTGAATAGAAGTATCTATTTATTTTAAATAATGAGGAATGAAAGTAAGGAAAAGATGGTAATAAAAATACTTTATGAGGGCCAAAGAAATGCTACCAAAATCACATCTTAATTAGAGAAAGTATGATCTGTATTAGATAAAAAAAAGTTGGCAGATTTTTATCCCTAGCAGAAAGTAGGAAAAAGGAGAAGTAAACGGCTATAAATTTACTTTTCCAGAGTAGAGTTCTACATGACTAAAATTATTGCCAGGTTTTGTTTTTTTTTAATTTTTGGAGGGAAAGAACATGGACAGTGAGAAAATAAAGTGAATAATTCTGGAATACTTAAAATGTAATTTGGTGGATTTATAAAGTATGTATATATGATTTGAAAAGAATGTTACAGATTGCATTGTTTTAAAGGTACAAAGGAGATAGGGAAAGATAGTAGATCTGTTGTTTCATTGCTATGGAGAACTCTTATCTGTGTAGCTTGGTACTTTCTGTTTAATTTGTAAAGCTTTAGACTTGCCTAGAACCATGGTATCAAACGCAGAAAGTGTGGCCACTAATCCCTGTTGGCTACATACAGACTTGTTCTTTGTTTGTTGCACTTTTATTTATTTTATAAAATATTTCTCAATTACATTTTAATCTGATTGGGGTTTGGCACTCAGGAATGTTGGCTATGTGTTTAATACCTCTGATCTTGAGCTTGAGTGACTTGCCCAGGGTTACTAAGACAATGCATTGTGCATAAGACTTATTCCAGGGCTTCCTGGCTCCAAGGTCAGCTCTATGCACTTTGCCCCTCTAACACTGTATAAGATACACAACTAAATTTTTCACTTATGCGTCATAAAAATGGTATGTTATTTTCCTGTTTCAATGGAATGTCAATATTTTCACCTAAACGCTAGCAAACTCTAGAAGAATGCATATATACTACAAAGCCTTTCATTTAAAGGACAGAATATCTCATTACAATTTAAAATTGTATAATTAATGGGCTATGCCTGATTTAAGTGTTATAGACAAGATTAGATACTCAATGGTTTCCTGACTAAAAGAAGTGCAGAAGATATTTCTTCACTGTCTAAGTCTTTGGTTTCAACTGTTGTGAGTGTGTCCCCTCACAAGAATAATTACAATCTACATGTATAAGTCATCCCTATAAATATTTGATTAGAAAATTAAATCAGTGTAAACAGCTAATAATGAGTTCAGGAAAACAAAACAAATAGAAAATCAATTCTCCCTACTCTGTAATGTCATCAGAACCCTCCCTAGTATTTGTTCATATGATGATAATATGAGCCTCCTAATAGGTTGGGTTTTTGAAAGTTGAAAGATTTTACATCTTAGTACCTACTTGTCTCCACTGGCCTCTTTCTTCTTTAAAGGAGAATAATATTACTACACATTACTGTATGATATTACTACACATTACACCAACTGAACTATTTGGAAAATAGGCAATAGGGCTTATTCACATTGCATGCCACTACTCTTCCTTGAGATATAGATATATAGATATATAAGGCTTGAAAGATAAAATATTCCCTTGCCTTATATTTTTCCTGTACTGATGTAAAAGAAGATGGTCTGTGGTTTAGAATAAGGAAACAATTTTGTCTCCTGTAACGAACTGTAGCATGAACACTGAGCTGGGAGGAATCAAGCATAACCAAGAAGCAGATGGCTCAATATTTCGGCTCCTGTGTTTATCACTCAATTTATTAAAGGCCTAGGATGTAAGAAAAAAAAAGATTTAATCACAAAAAAGGAAAGATGAAATCCATGAGTGCAATTCTGATGACGCTTTTAAAAATATGTTAATATAGTGAATTCTTTTTACATCTTTTCATGTCTCCTTTTTTTTACATGCCTCTTCAACTCCCACATTCTCTTTTATTTTCTCATTTAAAAAAGAAATATTTTATAACATTTTCTAAGTCATACCACTGGCCTAATGGGAATGAGTGCCAAGTATGGTCTTCTCTGTCCTCATGGTCCTGCTACTGAACAGTTAATAATGACCAGTAACAATGATACAAAAGCACTGCGGTATATATAAGGATGCTTTTAGATGGCAATTTTGAGGGTTGAACAAAAAAAAAAAATCTGTTCTAGAATTATATTTTTTGTAGCAGTTATTCAAAGACTCCTCTCAAATCCCAGGATATCATAAAATCAGATGCTGGTCATTTGCTGCTGTTATGGATCACTGATTTAAATCTTGAAGAAACCTTGGAAATCATATTACACTTGAGGATTCTGAAGCCCACAGAAGGAAAAATATCTTCTAAAAGTCCTAGAGTGGCAAGATCTGATTTTGAACACATGACCTCCAATTCCAACATCGGACCTCTTTTCCTCCCCTACACCAAACTGCCTCCTTCCTCTTGAAGTGGTCCATCAGAAATCTATTTGTTTATATAGGAAGTTACATGAAAGAAAGAAAGAGGTGACTAAAAATATTAAGCCAGGTACCATTCCCCTTCCCTTTATCTTTTAGTATGAAGAACATTTTCTGGAATCTCAACTTGAGTTGCTACTATTATTTCCTGTTTTCCATCTTTAATTTTAATGTCATTTTTAAGATAGATGTAAAGCTTTGGTCCGGGAGATTATGAGTCAAATGAGGACTTGAGCACAGGAACAGAACAGGACATGCAGAGTTTAGTGGCAGAAAATAAGTGTTTGACTTCCAATGTTGCGAATGAGTTCTGCTGGCTTGCAATGACAGTGGGGCAGGGGGGACTTGAGAGTAAGGGCAGGGAGTAGAAGTTAAGTCTTAATGGACTCCCTACTGCTATTTAGACAGGGCATCTTTAGTTGAATCTACTTCTTTTAGTCAGTCAGTGGTATTCTTAGGACTTGAATGAATGTTGAAAAGGTCAGTTAATGTACATCACTGACCACACATTTATTACCCTAGACAAAGATGATCTATCCATCCATGGAAATTTTATTTCATGGCTTCTATATTCTCATTGATGCATTCTATTTCTGAGATTGTTTTATTTTACTTTGTGTTATTGGTGGACTTTGCTTTTAATTGACCTTTAGATTGTTTTTATATCATCTCTTTTCCCACCTTTGTTTGTTAAAGTTGTTTTTTTGCCCATGTATCTCGTGCTTCTTCTCTCAGAACATAATTTAGTTGGCTTTTGATTGTTTCTCCAATTTACTCTGGTCACTTTGAGTTCTGATCCTATCTGCCAGAATGTCATCTAGCCTGTCTCTTCCTTCCTTTGAACTGAATGCCTGATTTATAAACTTCCCTTTCTAATGACTGTGAAATTACAGAAGATTTCAAAATATATCAGTGCTTCCTGAGCATCAACTGACTTAAATTAATATGGCTAGCATGTTTGAAAACTCCATCTACTGTGCTTTCCATATTAAACACATTAGGAGCATATCAAAAGATATTGGCCATCACCATCATTTGTTAAATGACTGCTTAAAAAAGGATAAAATGATAGGGAATTTTTGTCATTATTGAAGTAAAAAAAGGAAAATGTTTTATTCCATTATTGGTAGTGCTAAATATTAGGTTATCATTTGGTAAAGAGTCAAAATTATTAATGGGGCAAACCTTGAAGGTATTTTTTTTAATTTACTTCTCATTAGAACAATCAATAAGGCCTGGCTAAGTAAGGATTTCTATTAGCATTTGGCGAGATGATTGACATAAAAACATAGAGAAGTAAATAAACAACACTTGGGAAATATAAAGTAATACCTGAATACTAACCAATAATAATAATAAGGAGAAAGAAAAAGCTCTTAACCCATAATTAGCAGAAATAATAAGCTCAAATTGTGGTCTGAAAATTGGCTCTGTAAAAAATAGCTGTCCTTTCATCAGCTGAGCTGCTCCCTTTGTGTGCTCTAGTAATACCTGCTTCTTTTGCTGATAGAAACAAGTGTTGGCCCTGCAACAAAGCTAACAAAAGAGCAATTAGGTTTCTATTCTAAATACAGGTATCCTCCACAAAACTGTCAGCTACATTCCACAGCAGGAGTTTTATTTCTGGAAGAAAAAAAATAAACATAGCTTGATTTTTCAGATTATAGGTTCAAGTAGAGGAGTTGGCAGGTAAGGAAATTTTTGCTGACATAACCTGAGAAGTTCAAATTCTCAAGATCATATTTTAGCTGAAAAAACCTTCATGCAGAACCTCACAATGTCACTTTTTCTTTTATTTTTAAACTATAATTACACTTAAAGGTTTTGCCATAAATAGATTTTAAGTGAATGAATGACTACTGAATGGAACGTGTGTGTATATGTATGTGTATATATTTGTGTGTATATGTGTATATATTTGTATATATTTGTGTGTACATACATACATAACTATACCGACACACACATGTATGTGTGTAACTATACCTATCTGTCTACATTTCCCCAAAGTATAGTTTGCAACAAAAATGATGACATTTTTCCTCTGATGAAATTTTACTGGATTTTTTTAATACATTGTTAATCTGTCAATGAAGGCATCATTCAGTGACAGCACAGTATGATAAATTTAATTGAGTTACATATCTAAGGAAAAGAGTCATTTTTAAAAACTATAAAAGAAAGCAAAGATGAGAGTTGCATGTCAGTTGAAACAATATTTTATTATTTGAAAACACAATTTGAACACAATTCTTCCTGACAGCAGGTTAACAAAGTCATTTGGACCACCTCCCTGATCTGCTCAGTAGACATCATAAAAGAATATTTTCATTTACTTTTTCATAAGTGGTGAAGGAAATTGATTCCTCTTCAAAGCATTAGTGGCTTAACCAAACCATTACATATATAACCAAAACATTAAAAAATCATATGTACTCATTCCTTCTACTATTACTGTTCTATGTCAAAGGTGAGAAATATATAAAAATTAAATAATACCGGAAGATATAGCAGAAGGATTTATAATCTAGAAGGGGAAATATAACAACTAAGAAAATCATGCAAATACCATTCAACAATTAAATGCCTATATATTTCAAATTTCAGCATGCTTGACATTGTGGGCAGATGGCATTCATGTACTGCTAGTCAAAAAATTTTGTGCAAAGTGTCTTTCCCCATGACTTCTCCTTCTCCATATATACAATACTTCCTTCAAGCACTTTCCTATTGTTATTCTTTTCATAGACTTTTCTTTTATATTCTTTAACAAAAGTTGTGATCACTTGTAAGTAAAAATGTATGTTCGCTTTGCTGTTTCTATGCCTTTTTAAAAATATTTTTAGTCCAACAATAATGGTGATTTTCAATTACTAACTAGTGTCTAGAGAACAAATAAGATAGTTTTCCGTCCTTGAGTAAATTATAAGGAAGAGTTACAATATTTTTAAAGGTTTTTAAACCTGGAAGAGATCTTCAGATCATCTAGTCCACAGGTCTGTATGGGAGAAGGCAGAAGGGGAGCCATTCATATTTATAGGTCTTTTAATGAAAATAAATGAGGCTTTACTTGTGTTTATTTTTCACATTAGTTGGCAAAAGCCATAAGTACTGCAAGGTCTTAGGGGACTGACTTAGAATTCTTCTTTTATATCCCCTCTCCTCACCCACCTCCCACACAGAGTCCCCATGGGAGTGCCCTATATGAACCACTTCCACCATAGCAATACTTTTCACTCACCCATACACCCCCATTCTCAGTTTTTGTTAAAACCGTAAGTATGCTCACTTCTTATCCTCAAACCTGCATTGTCTCCTGTCTGCTACCTCATTAAGATGTGGTTCTCTTGACCTTCCAAGGGGACAATTAGTGCTCATGAGAGAAGATTCCATTAGGGCCTTTATTCTGGTTCCTGTACTACATGTGTGTATCGTAACAATGGCCTTCCAGAAAGAAATGAATATTTGGTGTTTTTATTGTGCAGAGTAAATTGTTTTCTAATGACATGATTTTTCTTTTACACTTCAAACAATGAAAATCACAAAAAAGTACATGAAATTGTCAATTGAACAAACACTTCAAGAGGCAATAGAGTCAGGAAGATCTGAATGTAATTCCTGCCCCTGAAATCAGTTGACTGTAACCCTGTGAAGGTCACAACTTCAAAGCCAACTCTTGAAAAATCAATAGCAGAACCTGAGTCAACAATCCGCAACCTAGAAGAATTTCCTCACCAGGCATTCCCCATTCCAGTGAAATCATAAAGCCCATTAAAAAAGAAATACTTAAAATATTTACTAATTTTATCATTATTTAAAATTATATTCAAGGAAAATTATCAAAAATAGTTTGTCTCCCTTAAAAGAATGCTGATCCTCCATCTAGTTAAATATTTTTATTTTTTTTTTAAGATAAAGAAATTAAGAGCCAGAGAGTTAGTGTAAGGCCTAGCACCTAAATCTTGGACTCCACCTTTACACCTTTTTCTAGCATTCTTGGCTTCTGTGTGATCTCTGGGTTCCCGGTTCTATACTCCAGTGTCTTAGCAAGATAACTCTTACTACCAGTTCCTGGTATTTCTGAGTTCAAGTTCCATTAACAGTGATGGAAATGATAACAGTAATAGTATTGATATAGTTCTTTTAAAGGTCTCAAAGTTCTTTACATATCAACACTGTGAAGTTTATTAGCTATAATAAATAAATAATAAATCTATTTTATAGATGAGGAAACTAGGGTTGAGGGAGGTTAAATGGCTTGTCCTGGGTCACACAGTTAGTGAGAGTCTGAGGCAGGACTGGAACTCAGGCTTTCCTGCCCCCAAGTCCAGTGCTCTCCTGCATACTAGTTTTTTGTTTTGTTTTTTTGTTTTTCATTTTTGCCTGGCCAGAGACAGGCTCTCTCCCAAGGATTCAGAGCAAGAGTTTATCCGTAAGACCCCACCATCCCTATCCATCCTGGCCTCGCTGTCTACCTTCCCTATGGCTCCCTAGGACGAAAAACATGATCTCAGCATCAGGAACAACCCCTGCTAAGGATATGAAAGCCCATTAAAACAACCTCATGACTGAGCTAGTTTTGGGGACTACAGCAGTGAAAAAGGGCCCGGTCCTTGCCTCTGGGAGGCTGGAAATCTAGTCGTAAGCATCCGTCTCTCCCTTTTCCTCACCTCCGCTTCTTAGTGTCACTAGCTTCTGACAAGCCTAAATTCTGGCTTCTAACTTAAAACCTTCCTCAATTTTCCTTTTTCTTCTCTTGTACGTTGTGTTTACTTATCTGTGTATAGGCTGCACTTCCTCAGTAAAATGTCAACTCTTTGAGGACAAGGACTTGGTCTTTCTTCTCCCTGAATCCCCAGTGTCTAACAAACAGCTCCATCCCCATCATAGGTACTTGGATGAAGTGAATAAAAAATGAACGTAAAGAGAATGGCTGGGACTGAATCATAGGCATACCACTGAATTGTAACTGTAAAGAGCTCCACAAAAATGTGCTCAGCATAGGAGCAGTTGAATGTCATGGCATCTAAAGTAGAGGGAAAGAGATAGATAAGAAAAAAGATTGGAAAAAGAATGAAAAATCTATTACTGGAAAAGAGGAGGGAGTAATGACACATTATGTGAGAAAAACAAACAGCTTTATAGAATTCAAGCCTAGAAGCTTCACCAGCAATTACTGAGATTGACTGATTGGAAGATACATGTATGGTTCCTGGATATCGGTAATTATGTAAAGTGCCAGGTAATGGGAGGAAATAGAAGAGAGCAGAGGGAGGTAGGTTTACCGTGGCAGAACTGACCCCACAGGTACCAGCTATGTTGCTTGAATTGTT
Organism: Bettongia penicillata ogilbyi; assembly: GCA_023548195.1. Lineage (NCBI taxonomy): Eukaryota > Metazoa > Chordata > Mammalia > Diprotodontia > Potoroidae > Bettongia > Bettongia penicillata. Next base: position 22,712,685 of record JAJHZJ010000470.1, read on the forward strand.
TGCCTTCCTTATTTTCACAACATGCCAGTACACAATCACTACGTATGCATTTACTCACATAAGGGAGGTTCTAAAGGTAAGAGTTTAAGTTGAGCTTTCGAGGAGAATCAGATGACATGAAAGTAGATATCAAAAACAGAAAGGGCTATTTTGTAATTAGGAGACTAAACAGAATCTGAGTCCTTCTCAAAACATCTGAAAAAAAGGCATTCAAAAGTTTTTCCTTCTACTTACTCACACAATTAACGTGACTACGAAGTGCCAAAGTGGACCCATTTGTTAACAGCCACAACATGATTTCAATAGCCGTGTAGTCATAAATGGCAAGCTAACATCTCTAGTTATCTAACTAAGCACTTTTAAAAGTCAACAAGATTCTATTACTGAGCAGCAATAATCCTGCTTATTACAGACAGGGGCTGGACCCATGATTTCACCATCATGGGGAACTCCTGGGTGAGGAAATTTCCTGAACCAACGTAGGGTGGTACTTTTTCTGCAATTTATAAGCTTAGGCAGTTACCTGGAACACTTAGAGTTTCAGCAACTTGCTTAGGATTACACAAGACAGTTAATAGTGATTACTGTGATTTTCAGTCCTGTGTGACTCTTTGTAACCTCATTTGGGGTTTTCTCAGCAAAGATACTAGACTAGTTTGCCACTTCCTTCTTCAGCTCATTTTACAGATGAGGAAACTGAGGCAAATAGGGTTAAGTGACTTGCCCAGGGACATCCAAGATAATAAGTATCTGAGGTCAAATTTCAACATGGTAACGAGTCTTCCTGACTCCAGGCCTGACACACTATACATTGTGCTACATGTCATCATCATACAATGACTCTTCATGAATGCATATAGCATACCTTTTAGTAGTGGTGATGGATTTATAGTGATCTATCTATACCTTCTTGGGACAAGGGAATACATTTTCAAGAGTTAGCTGGAATTAGCATTGCAGTCTGTGACAATACTGATTTTTGGTCTCAATCAGTTAAATTCAATAAGTATTTGTTAAGAATGCTAGATACATAAAAATAAAATGAGATGCACTTGTCCACTACCTAGTAGTGGAAAAACAAATACTTATGTCAGATTATCAAAAATACATAGAAGTCATCCAAACAAGGTGGCATAATAGATTTGGAGAAAGACACATCACTTCTAGGACTGGGAACGAGGGAGGTATTGGGGGAAAAACAAAACAAAACATGTAGTAGGTGACTCTTGATCTAGACCTTGAAGGAAAGGAAGGATTTGAAAAGATGGACATGTGAGAAGAGTTATACCAAGTATATCTGGTAGTGTTTGCAAAGGTAGAAGAGAACTGGTAAAAGGATAAGGATAAATATTGGGTACTCAGTGCTAGTTTAACAGGAATTATAGAACACATGGTGAGGTGGGATATATCATGAAATAAAGCTCAAAAAGTCAGCTAGGTTCAGGTTACAGAAATTGGTTTTGTTTGGAAGACAAAGAAGAAGTATTGATATTTTTGGACAAAGGAGTGACATGATCAGACCTATGCATTAATAAAATTACTCTGGTCATTCTATAATGGATATATTAGGAAGGAAGACTGGGGGCAAGGAAACCACTTGGGGCCTTTTCCCATAATTCAAGATATTGGAAATGGTGGAAGTGGAAAAGAAAGAAAAGATGGGAGTTATGTATTGAGAGCAGTTATTTATTGGACAATGTTTCAAGTTAAGGCAATTGAGAGCATGATGAGAGCATCAATTATAGATTTATAGAAGTTAGGAGGAAAGGCAAAGTTTTGGAGGAAGACAATAAACTTGATTTGGGATATATTGAGTGTTAGATGTTGGTCATACTTTGAGACGGTAAGGAATGTGAGAGTAGCTCAGGGAATGATGGGTTCAGAGAGATGATAATTTAAGTCAATATAAGTGGTTGAGATTGACAAGAGTACAAAGAAGCAAGAGAAGAAAAAGGACAGTGTTTTTAGAAGAGAAGAAAATCTGCAAAGGAAATACATAAGAAGTAATCATGGAGATAGAACAAAAATTGGGGAAAAAATAAGGTTTGTTTATCAGAGGTTCTTAAACTTCTTTGTGTTATGGACCTCTTTGGCAGTCGGATGAAGCCCCTAGAATTCTTCTGAAGGATGTTTTAAATGCATAAAGTATATAGAATTATCAAGAAAACCAATTATACTGAAATACTGTTAATAAATTTTTTTTTCATTGCAGAGCCCAGGTTAAGAACTATTGGATTAGAATGTCATAAAATATGGAGAAGTTAGCATTGCATTGAATTTTCATGGTGATACCTTTGCAAGTCTCCTCAATAAATTTTCTCTCCTTCTAGAAATTACTTTATCTTAATTTACAATATTAACTGACTTGCAATATGACACTTAAAATATTTGTATGACAGCACTTTAAGGCTTAAAAGTGTTTTATATAGATTATCTCACTTTAGTCTTTCTATATCCTGTCAAGTAAGTTCTCCAGATATTATGTCCATTTGAATTAGACAATGAAGAAGCTGAGACTTAGAGAAGGACTTTGACCTTGGAGGTCAAATTTGAACTTACGTTCCTAAATCTAAGTCTACACTGTAGGATATTTCCTCTTCTCTGTGTATATGTATGAGAATGTAATATTCTTGGGGAGAGGGACTTCTTTTTCTCCTTCAGTTCTCCTGTGTCTAGTAGGTATTTAAAATGGTTTGTTGGGTTGAACTGAACTAGTGACTTTGGAGCATAGGTTCTACTAAAATGGAGTGGAAAAAAACCTAATTCCTAACATGAAACTAAAATATTAGGAAGCCACAGTTCCTCTGAGAAACCACAGACATTTAAAGGACAAGAACATTTATCCTGAGTATCATCTGTTAGAATTATTGAGGATAATTTTAGAGTGATCTATCATCAGTGTTCACAAGTCAATATTTTAATGGTTACTGTTTAAAGGAATTGCCACAGAAAGTTGAACCTCTAATCATCATTTTTAAAAAGAACATTTTCCTCATTTCAGAAGGAATATGCTTAAAGAATTTTTAGTTTCTTCACTGAAAGTTTTGTGAATATCATACAGTTCTGATAGGCTAATTCAAACTTTTGTGTCTGAAAATGATTTATCTTGATTTTAGATTAATCATAAGTTTTAACATAATCAATAATAGATATAACACTGACAATAGAATATACATATAAAGGAGTGTATATATGCACATATATATGTGTATATGTATGTATGTATGTGTACATATATATATATATATATATATATATATATATATACATAAGCTGAGCCTGCCTAGATATACAAATGGATTAAGCCAGGATACAGAGAAAATTCCAAGTTGGTTTTAGGTAAGCAAATTTAGAGCAATCATTCTCTCTGACCTTGTGTGTCACAGTTCATTCTTTAAATTGTCTTATTGTTATATGAAAATTTATCCCAACTGTTGTCCCATTCATTTCTGGTGAGTCCCTCCCTTCTTATCTTTCTTTGCTTTATCTCCCTTGCTCTATCTTGGCACATATTAGACCATATAACTACCTTTAGATTGATTTGGGATTTCTGGGTTACGTGACCAACAAGATGGCAGACTAAGTATTTTCTCTGATTTCCCATGACCTTTTTCACCTCTCCAAAGAAAGAATTATGTTTCAAAAGTGGAGTAACTTCAGCTGTCTCTATACTTTAGGATAAATTGTTACATAACCACAGATTATATATTTTATGCCTCAGATATATATTTCTATCTAATTATAATAGTGGGCAAAATTCCTATTTAAACTGATAAGGTGATCATTATTTTCCCCCAACAAAATGGTCTCCATCCCTCTACAGTCTTCTCTCTATTGAAGGCACCTAAACTAGAAAGCTCAGAGACTTTTGTCGACTCTTCTCTCTTCCTCATCTGACACATCAAATCAGTTGGAAAGTTTTATTTCTAACTCGACAATATATTTTGCACCCACTCCTCTCAACACGTACTGCAATCATCTTCAGTCAATATTTTCTTTTTTCTCATCTCAACTGTTGCAATGGCTTCCTCTTTAATCAGTCCCTCATACTACAACACAAGGAATCTTCCAATGCTTACTTCTCTAGTAAAAATTCTTTGGTAGCTTGAAAGTGACTATCAGTTAAAGTATAAATTGCCCATCTTGGTATTCAAAGTGCTCCACAATCTGGTACTAAATTATTTCAAGACTCAAAAAATATTATTTCCTTTTATCTTTTCTCTATCCTAGCCACATGGGACAATTAATCATTCCTGATTATTACCCTGCCCTCTTCTCTTTCCATGAATGTTCTTTCTACTCACATTTGTCCAGAAAGAACAGGTTAACAGCATATTGAAAAAACCAACAACCCAACAACTCTATTTCCAGGATCCACTGGACTATGAACAATAGAGCCTATTGATTCTTACAGACGGGAAATCATAGTTGAAGATCTTCCCTTTCTCCTTTTTCCCTTCGACTCTTTCTTTTCATTTTCTTCTCTGTCTCTCTCTCTCCCTCTCCAATTTGAATTGAGAACTCTTTCTGAAAATGACTTAGTTTGATTAGGATTTGAATAGATAACTAATAGTCCTTGTTTCAGCTTTCTTACTTGTCTTGCCATTTAAACCAGCATTTAATTTTCTTGCTTCATTATTGAGGCATATGAAATAATAATGCACAGGGACAATATTTTAAAATTTTGAATGAATTATTCAAAGATTGGAAATTGTTACCACCTTTATACATCAGGAAAAGGAAGTGATGATAAATACTTGATATAAAAACTAACAGCATTAATAAAGGGAAACCAATTTTTGTATGCGTCATGGAATGCTTAACATACTTGAGTTAATATGGCTGTACTGCTCGTTGTTAACACTGAACAGCATTTTTATAGGCTATCTGATTTGCTACATGTGCAAAAGCACACATGCACATCATTTACCGTTTTTCTCTGCATATATCACAAACATGCAAATTTATTAAGATATGGTTAATATTTACAAATGACAATTCCATAATCATGCAGAGGGGCAGCAATTATGGGCAGTATGGTATTTTATGCTTTCACACCAAATTATGTTTACTGACAGTAATGAAGTTCAGTGAAGGAGTGTTTCACCCTGGAAGGATTAATTTATATAAGCCATCAATAACCATCAGCTACCATTGACATTTTTCATTTGCATTTTCTATGAAAACATAAAAACAAAATGTGTTTAGGAGCCTGAATATTAATGAGGTGGCAGGTGATTTATTGTGAAGTTTCTTTTGCCCCAGTGATCTAGCAGCCTGGGAAAGATAATACAGCTCTGACAAGACATGAGCTTAAAAATGGATTGGAGTCACATCACTGCTCTGCTACATAGCTGGTTATTTAGCAGTGCTGTCTGAATTGAACTAGTGTTTCCAAAGATTTCTGAAGGGTAAGAGAGGATATTGGAAGAATTGGAAAGATAGTGTTCATGTTAATTTTTAGAGTAGAGAGAGTAAATGAATTACCTTTAATTCTGACACAGCAAATGCGTTTTCAGATCAAGAAAGCAAAAGACAGAAGCGGGAATCCATTTTGCATTTAATTTTTAATTCAGAGGAGACAAGTCTATTTGATTAGTCTTTTACTCTGCTTTAGCCCAGCAGGTATCATCCTCTTAGATTAAGGTAATAAAGATTTATATTCACTCAGCTCACGTTAGCATTCAGTTAACCACCTCTGGTTTTTTATTACCTTTATATGGGGATATACAAGGAGTACTGGTAAAACAACTAGAAGACAGAAAGTTTTGGGAAGGAAAAATAAATGAAATCTACTTTTTGTTATTGACAATGTTAACTCTTTATGGGCAGGGTCTATATCTTATCTCTCGCTTCATGTCACTCAATTTTTAAACAAAATCCTACTGCATATCTTATTGTGGCACAGGCTGATGCTGGCTTGACATAAATTCTGCCATAGAACATAAGCTCTGGAAGAGTTACCCACCTGGAAAAGCTTTGAGCGTGGTCACAGAAAAGACTGAATAGGTGTCTGAGGTTTAACCTAGCTAAGTATGGAAATACTAATCACCAGAAGTAACCTGGCAATTTATCAGAAGATTTTCAATTTTTTGGCAAGGAGAACCCATGAAGCAAAGAAAACATTTGAAAGAGTCATAACCTGAATGAGGCAACCTTTGATTTTGTCAGATTGGTAAGGCAGCAGAAGAAAGGCAAGATGCTGCAAAGAATAATTGTTTTTAAACTATCAGTATTAAGAGTCTTTGTTCAATAACTGATGAGTTGAAACATAATTGGAAGAAATGAATCACATCAATATTAATGTTCTTACTATAAATGAAACCAGAAGAAGACCATGAAGATAACTGTAGTATATGGGCAAGTATTTGTAAAAAAGTATGAGGAGGCAAACACATTCTATGGAGAACTTGACAGATAATATACTGTTATCTAAGTCAACATACTTTGATACCTGTTTACTTCGGTGTGAAGATACACAGAGGGAAAAAAATAGCAGAAACTGAAAAATATGATTCAGATATGATAAATGAAAGAGGTCAAAGTTTCAAAACTGGTTAATGGTAACACTTTTATCCACACAGATACACACACATAGATCACATTCTTTTTTCTTCCAGAAGAGCTGGGGAAGATTCAGAAAGTGATGAGTACCAAAGAACACTACAGAAAATTAAACTATATTTTGATAAGAAACAATTGGTTATTGATAGGGAAATATTATTAAACTCAAACAATTGTTTGTTGTAATGAGACTACTGACGAGCAAAAATCAATATTAATGTCAAATCAGAAGAATAAATATGAGAATTGCAGACTTCAAGAGTTTAATCTCATCTATTTAAAAGAGTATCCAATGTAGAAAAATGGAAAAACAGGAGAAGATATTAACTTTGATGACCACAGTTACCTGCAAGAGCTTTCTTGAAAGGGTTGAGTTCAAAAAAAAAACAACTAAGCAAATAAGCAAGCAGTTGCTCTCCTTGCCAAGCAAACACATGGCAGCCAAAGGGAGCACTATTTTAGAATTCAAGCTCATTTAACAGCAAAACGTGCTATGTAGGAGTCAAACAAAGCATTGAATATTTTTTTTTTGTTCAAGCATTTTTTCTCAGTTGTGTTTACCTCTTTGTGACCTCATTTGAGATTTTCTGGGCAAAGATATTGGAGTGATTTACCAGTTCTTCCTCCAGCTACAGATGAGGAACTAAGGCAAACAAGGTTAAGTGACTTTTCCAGGGTCAAACAGTAAGTGTCTGAGGCCAGATTTGAACTCAGGAAGATGAGTCTTCCTGACTCTGGACCCAGCACTTTATCTATTGTGTCTACTAGATGCCCATAGCTTATTATTGCCTCATACAATAGCCCCCAAAAGCACTAAAAGCAGAAAAAGTCTGCCAAAATCTTATTGTGAGACTCAAATGAACTGCACTTTCTCAAGGGCAACTGATAGATGAAACTGTTAGGAAATCAACAAATAAATTGAAAATGGAACATATCTGTCAGTGATTCTATACTAATCTATCTTCAATATTATTGAAGGACGATCCATTGTATTTCAACCCTAATATCACAGTTCCGGATGTGTCATACAAAGAATTAGAAATGGCAAATAAGAAGATAAAATGCCAGGAAGAATAGGTACACCAGACTAAGTACACAATGAGAAAAACTGTGTCAAAGGTAGCATAATTTTGCAAGTATTGAGGGGTCATTTTTATAACATCTCAGGGAAGGTAAGATTTTTTAAAAACGAAAAAAATCAGTTGTTGTTATTACCCAAAGAAGTTGATCAAGAGAACATCGATAATGACTGATATGCTTATTTTTATCATCTGTATACAATCTTGATGAGAATGATCTATACATGTATGTCAACATGTATCTTTGATGAAACTATGAAAAGGGAATAGCCAAGCATCGGCAAAAGATCCACTACAACCATGTCTTTATAGGCACAATATTAACTGAAATATATGGAAAATATAAGATCCCATGCTTACTATTGCTAGTTGATTACCTCCTATCTCTCCCAAAAACCTTCAAATAAGTTAAGCAAAACTCAGCCAATAGCAGTCTTCTTCCAAAGGAAATATTACATACCTGTCAAGATCATTGCGATATTGATCAAGATTAAATCTCTTTTAGATTTAACTTTTAAATTAAAGATAATTAAATTTAATTAATTAATTTATATTATTATATTATATATAAAATAAATTTAATTAATTTAATTAAAATTAAATTAAAAGATAACTTTTAAATTACACGCTTCACTATTGCCATCAAGTAAGACTTTATAAGTAGGAAGGTTTATGTTATTTGCTACTGTCATGAAATATGCATGGCCTTCATAGAAGATGGGCTTCCCAAAAGAGATTGAGGGACTTTAAATGCTTTTGGGAGAATATGCTGTTAATATCAGCTCCTAGAATGAGACTTCAATCATGAGAAACATGACTACTAAATATATTTTCTCATCTATGAAACAATACTACTTGCTTTATCTAACTCACAAGGTAGTATGAGAAAAATAATTTCTGAAGTAAAAATTTGACTCACTATTGTTGTTATTCTATCTCCAAGTTATAAATTAAATTTAGAAAGAAAAGCTACCTGAATTCTAAAAAGCTTTATGATACTTGGAGAAAGAGAAAGATGCACTCAGTCTTTTGGTAGAATGTAGAATATTCCTGAAACATAAGAATAGTATATTACAACTATTTAATACTGGGTTTGACATGTTGCATGTTTTATAATAAATTCTGCATATATCTAAAATCTTAGATTAAGAAGAAAGTCTTAAAATGGATAATATGACCTCTAGAAAACACTGATATAATTTGAAGACTAACATGAAAAAAGGCTAGAGTAGATGCTTGATCCCAAGAATATGCCATTTACTATGACAGAAGGTGAAGTAACAGTGGGAAAAAAAACTCTTTAGGAAGAGAGAAAGGGAGAAAAATTTCCTGTAGTATTCATCTGTAGAAGAAAGTTTTATGCTTAATGGATCCAGAAGGTAGCAAGACTATGTTTTTGTTTCTGGGGAATAGATGCCATATAAAATGAAATGTTGGAATGATACTTATTGTAGAGCTATATTCCAGATCAACATATAGGCAAGTTAACTCAAAAGCCTGACCTTTGACTACACAATGTAATCTAGGCAAAAAGTACATTTTGTCAACTTCATTTGTTTTTCCAAAGGGCATTGGAGAAATACATAGTGGGCATGAGTAGTCCGCAACATATCAATAAGTTTTTGCTCAAGAGTTATATAAAAGATGTTATCAAAGAGAAGTATGAAGAAAAGGTGAATTATGTTCAGTCATATGGCAAAAATGATGGATAACTAGTGAACTTCATTCACTACCATGCATGGCCAAGGAATGCATAGTAAAGTGTTGATCACTAGAGGATACATCTTTGTCTATGGTATCACAAAACCACTGAAATATTATATATAAGCATTGATTTTGTTAGTTGTTGGAAACAATAATATAAATGGTTACAACTTTATTGGTCCAAGAAATCAATATTATTATGACATCATCACTCAAGTATTGAAAAAGAAAGTATATGAGTTATATTTGGAGAATAATAAGTGACAATTAAGTTAGGTTCTTGAAAATTAATAGATCAGAATGAATTTTCCAGTGGAATGAATCTGTGATGTTTATCAAGGTTTTCATCAGTGACTTGCATAAAGGAAGAGATGTTATACTCATCAATTCTAGGGCTGACATGTAGTTGGGAGGGCTAATTCACTGCATCTAAAAAGCTCTTGACAGACTAGAACGTTGGACTGACTCTATCAAGATGAAATATGAGAAATAGATGTAAAGTCTTATACTTGGTTAAAAAAAATCAGTATCAAAAGTACAAGATAAGAAAGTCTTGATTAGATATCAGTTCTGAAGAAAAATATCTAGGAGTTTTAGGGGATTATAAGCATAATATTACATAATATTACAGCATTGTAGTGTGGAAGCAAGTTAGTGTGACCTTGAACTATGTTTAGAGGGACAGAGTTTCCAAGACTATGGAGGTGAGAGACTCAATGTACTTGACACTTGCCAGATATCAACTGAAATACTGTATTTGGTTTGAGGTACCAAATATTAAGAAGTTCAATGATAATCTGTAATAGGGGCAGCTAGGTGGTTCAGTTGATAAAGCACCATGCCTGGAGTCAGGAAGATCTGAGATAGGACCTCAGATACTTTCTAGCTATGTGACCCAGGGCAAGTCACTTAACCCTTATTTATCTCAGCTTCCCATCTATAAATGGTTATATAGTGGAGAAGGCAATGTCAAACCATTTCAATATCTTTGCCAAGAAAATCACATGGACTAAGTCCATGGGATCATGTCGAATCTGACAGGACTAGAAAACTGAACAACAAGAAAGCTGTAGAGTCTCCCTAGGAGAACAAATAAGATGGTAAAGGACCTTGAGACCATGTCATACAAAGGTGAATATAAGGAATTGTACACGTGTAGCCTAGAGATGACTCAACTGGACAATATGGCTGCCTTCAAATTTGGAAGGGTTGACATGACGAGGGATTGAATTCGTTTTGTGAACTCCAGAGGGAAGATCCAGGAGTCATGAGTGGCAGTTACAGAGGCAAATTTAGGCTTGGCTTAATGAAGTTCCAAAGATGCTCTAAGACATGGTAGGTTCTTCCTTCATGGAGCTTTCCCAGAAGAGGGCAGATGATCATTTCTTGCATAGGTTATACTTGGAATTCCTTTTCTATATGGGTTGGTGTAGATGACCAATAAAGTTATTTCCAACTGTCAAATTTTGTGATTATATATTTCACTAAGTTTGGACATAATTTATTAGAAAAAAACCAATAAATCATAACATACTATATAAAGGATTAAATAATAATGAAAATATTTTCTATTCTTACAAAAAAAAATCTAAATGTTTAAAGGTCATTTAAGAAAAATCCTAAAATCTTGTTTATGGTTGTTTAAATAAAATCTTAAAATCTCATTCATTGGAGAATTTATAGTGTTTTCTTTTCCAGAAAGAAATGGCTTTCTAAAAAAAAAACAAAAACACTATAAATTCTCCAATGAATGAGATTAGGTTAAGGAAAATAGAAAGATGATGAAATCATAGAATTTTAGGGCTACATGGGCCCTTGGAGATCATCTAGTCCATCTACATCATTTTATAGATGAGAAATTCTGTCCATTCAAAGGAATAATTCTTGTGCTTACAGATACACTCAAGATCACCTCATCTTCCGCCATATTGGAAGTAATCTGTTCTCTTACACACAGGCCCGTTTTTCATCAGTTGGAGTTAAGGTAGCATTAGATGAGGACAGCTTTGTAACAGCTGCTTAGATAAGCAGATTCTATATATTTAAAAGAAGCAATCCTTGCCCCTCATCAAATAAAGAAATACAAAATCATTACTTTTTTTGGTATAGGAAATAATGGACTTGATTCTTGAACAATATGTTTAACAGTGTCTTTTTACATGAACCAAAAAGTATTAATTTACTCTAAATATTTAAATCTTACATTTTTGTCCTAAAAAACACATACAATTTAAAAAGTTATGACTCCCTCTATTGCCACAAATAAAGGGTAGATTCCCATCCATTTAACCACTTCCTCCCCTAAAATGATGTGTGCCATTCATAGCATATGTTACTTATGTGATAATTTTATAAGTAATATGTTAAATGAAACTGATATTACAATAACTTAAGACAAAATAAGTCGCAGTTTGTAGTTTGATCTAAGTCAAGGGAAAAATAACTAATGCCAATTGCAGAACTCACCCTGGCTGGAAAAAGTGACATGCGCCTATAATCCCCGTTGCTGAGGAGGCTAAGGAGATTGGTAGGTTGCTTGAGCTTGGAGGTTCTGAGCTGAAGTAGTCTAAGCTGATTGAGTTTTCACACTAAGTTTGGCAGCAATGTGTTAAGCGCTAAGGAGAAGAGGGCTACCAAGCTGCCTAAGAAGGTATGAAGGATCCCAGGCAGGAAAAATGGATGCTATTTAAAACAAAACAAAACAAAAAAGCAACCCGGTCCTTGCAAAAACTGAGCCAAAATATCTTAGGACAGTGAATCTGGAACATCAGAGGTTCCTCAACTACTACTTTCCAGTAGATATGATAATCCTCTGGATGTTTTCATTAAACTCAAACTGAATCTAGAAAACAAATCAATTAGAGGTTTGCTAAAAGTACAGTGAGACAACTTGAACTAGTCAGAAAAAAAATAAAGTAGAGCCTGTGGAACAATTTACCCACAAACACTCCATATCAAGGCGCACATACAGATTTTCCCCTTATTCTTATGGATCCCTCTGGTCATGAATTCTAAAGATTAAGATTAGATACGCTTTCTTCCTGTTGACTGTAGGTACGGATTATGCAGTATTTTTTTTTTTTTTACTACCTGAAAGAGTATGAAATTGTTTTATACCCGGGACAATGTGCAACTCTATGGTGCTTAGCAGAATCTATAGCCACATAATTGCCCATTTTCATTGCTTGCAATGAGGCCTGACAGCTCACCAGTTTATGGCAGTAGCAGCTGCCTATATGGAAAGAAGTTCCTCATTTCCTAACTTCTTTTCAGAAAAGATATTCTGAAAATTCAAGTTTTAAAAAAATCCAGCTTTATGAATAATGGAACACTGCTACACTCAGCCAGGTTTTATACTTTGTTGTAATATTCCTATCATAGGGAATGAGTGAGGTCCAGCAGAAGCTGAAAATAAAGAAATAAATTGAAGACTCCTTAAAGTAATCATAGAAGTCATAAATACGAAAAATAGTTTATAATTACCTCTGTTGAGTGACGCTGAACTATTTATATCTCCGGTAATAAAGGAAGACTCTGACTGCTTTCGAACTGTGTCATTCCACATCCTTCGAATCCGGCTCTAGAAACAGGAAAGGGAGGAGAAGGCACATACCAATCAGGCACTGAGTTTTCTCACTAAAATTCACCCACATGCATCATTTTGGGTGTGTGTCCTATGTTGCTGAGAAAGCTTCTCCTTTTTTATTTCTTTCTTCCTTGCTGTAATAAACATTTTTGACATTGTTGTGGCTCACTTGCAGTGGTTGATTTGCAAAAGTTGATTTGCTGACTTGGAATGATCTCCCATGAAGTCTTGGTGCACTGAAGTGTCATATGGATTTCCATTAAAAAGGAAAAGGACAAAAGCTGTGAACTACTGGAATTGTACTGAGTAATTAGAGACAGATAAACAGCGGATGTTGTCTTTCAAGGCTTTTGCTGGGTTAAAATGTCTTAAATTTGGTGAAGATTCAAGTTAATGAAGTACTTCATAATTATCTGCACAATTTTGAGGAGGCTGTTTTATTTGGAAAAGTATGAAAATGTTTTTATTGTGATGGAGAACACATATACACACAGACACACACACAGACGCACAAACACACACACGCAGACAGACACACACACAGACACAGACACACAGACATGCAGACACACAGACATGCAGACACACACACACACTCATACCCCTTTGTACCCCTTTGGAATGCCAAGTTTTAGTTACCTTCAAATTATAACAGAAAACTAACAAACAATAAAAAAAATTAAAATTTTAATTTAAAATTTAATTTAATTTTTAATTCTATTAAAAATACAGCTAATTAGATTTCAATAACAGTTATTTTTTTTTTTTTAACAAACAGGGACTTTAGGGAATACCACACTATTCTGGCTTCCTTTTCTTAAAAAAAACAAATGCAGTCACTTCTCCCTATACCCTGCCATTGGAAATTATGGGCACTTAACGTGGAAAATTCTCAAACTCATTTCTGCTTGTGTAGACAACCACAAACAAACTGCCTGACTGAGAGAGGGGTCATTTTGGGAAGATCACCACATTGGCGCTACATTTAAGTTTGAAATAATTTCTGTTCAAAGGGCATTAAAAATTCTACTGGAAAACCCCATATACTCCCAGCTACCTGGAAAATGAACCCATATTTTCCGTGGCTATGCAAATAGCAGATATGGTTCAGCAGTTCTGACCAAGTTAGAAAGGTTTCCCTTATGGATTATAGAATGGACTATGTTTCTATCATTTTAGAACCAGCCTAGCTAAGGTCAGAAAGATTCATCACTCCCATACTAGTTTCCAGTGATCATTTTCTTCTCGTCATAGGAACACACAGAAAGCTAAAGTATGGAAAGATTTCAGTGGAGATCCGACCCTTTTTTCCCCCCACTATTTCAAGGGTCAGTTATTTTGTACATGGAGATATTCTCTTTATCACAGCTTGATATGACTCCTGAACAAGTCAGCAGATGGCTTTTGAAAGTTGCTGTGTGATAATGATGATATCCCAATCTGGGGACAAGCTTCTCCCAATCTCATCCAGCTGTTCCTCGGATGACTCACATACAGTCTATCATTGCACTCAAACACAAAACTTTTCCAGCTTCTTAGGAAATTGCTGGGGCTTTTATTCTGAAGGTATGACTTAAGAGAAAGAACTAAGAGTCATTTCTACACAACATTAAGGTATGACAACGTGACTTTAGGGATGATAGCACCAAAAATGATGAAATAAGAGTTATTTCTAATAGAGTTTCAGTCACATACAATAATCCTCAAAACTAGTCTATTCATTTTCAGACTACATAGGGATGGGAGAGTAGGTATTATTACTATCTTTACCTACCATCCCAGGTCTGAAGATATGGGGTTTCAAATGACAAGTACTAGATAACATGGTGAAAACAGTTTACTATTATTACATTAATTTTTTCAGGTCCCTCTAACTATTCAGTTTTTATCAAGATTTTAGGCCTTGCTGCAAGAAAGAAGTCAAAGAGTAACTGAGGTAGAGACATATTATCTGCAGATGCCTTGTAAATGAAAAGCATAAAAAATTCAGTTTAAAAGCATTAAAAATATTATTTAATCCCTTTTCTCTAGAAGTCCCTATAGTTGGCTGTGGGGGAGATGGAATATTTTAAAAAGATGTCCTTGCCCACATGAAACTTGCATTCTTGTGGAAAAAATATGATTTAAGCACAAATGTTTCCAGGATGGAATTGCAAAAGAAATTGGGAAGATTGTTGCTAGCAGGGGGAACAGAGGAGCTTCATGTAGGAGGTGACATTTAAAATGGGCTTTAAATGATATTTTGGAATTCAATAAGTAAAGCCTTTTTATACAGGATGTATCAAAATGCAGACAGAAAATTACAGTGTGGGTGTAAAAGGAAAAGAGATTAGCTGAATTAGAGATTTAGCTGAAATAGAGTGTGTGGATGTGAGCTAAATTCATTTTAAACACAACTAATATGATAGGCTATGTTAGCAGGCACTGTTAGTGTCTAGGACTAAGGAGGTGATAGTTCTTTGCCATGAGCAGATGACATCTATAATACTCTAAGGGATATATTTTTAAAAAGATATGGACATCCTGGAAAATTTCCAGAGAAGGATGACAAAGATGTCATATGTCAAAGTATGCCATAGGAAGCTGGGATAAGAGAACTAGGAATATTTAGCTAGAAGACATATAGTAGGATAAAATATTTATCTTTCATAGTACACAGTACTGTCACATAGAAAAGGGAGTAGACTTGGTCTCCATGGCCCCACGAGAGGAACTAAGAACAGACATTACTAATTACAAAAAAGGCAGATTTAGATTTGAGGTAAGGAAAATTCCCCAGATTAGAACTATGCCAAAGTGGAAAAGTCTGCTTTGAGAGGTAATGAGTTCCCCCTTACCAAAGGTCTTCAAGCAAAGGCTGAGTGGCTAATTATGCACTATATTGTAGAAGTAGGAGCTGAGTTGGATGGTCTCCGAAGTTCCTTCCAACTTTCAGACTCTGTGATTCCCTCAGCAATATGAAATCAGGATGGAAAGATTGGTTCATGGCAGAGTATGTTAGTCTTAGCCTGCCTGGTAAATGAGTTTAGACTTTACTCAGAAAAACAGAGAAATAAGAAATTTTTTTGAATTGCGAAGAACCATATTGAAAAAGAACATTAATTTCAATAGAAGTATGAAGAATATGTTGGAGTGAAGTGAGAATGGAAGAGGACTTATATTAGGTCTTTTATATGTTACATGCTCATGCTACATTCTCCTTAAATTTCATAATCAGCCCTACTCCAGGCTTGTTCATTCATCTCTCAGCATTTTGCACTGTGTTGCTGGAAATAAATGTTCTATTTTCATCACTCATCTACATTCTTGACCTTTGAAGCAGTTTTCAATTCATTTCCTCATTTCCCATGAAATCCAGTCCTTGCCTGAACATAGGTGGCCATTCTTTTTCTTCTATCCCTCGGACTTACTACCTAATAAACTGTATTAATCAACTCCTTGATTTCTACAGCTGTTTTCAGATCATTCCTTTACTACATCTATTAGTAACTTTCCCTCTTTTCCAAACAATATGTTTATACCACATTCACTCTATCCATTATTGACCTGTAGGTCATTTTCTAAGATTCTTCAAAAATACCAGTATCTAGGTAATCATCTAATTTCAACTGTACCCACTTACAACACCACCAGCACTACTGCCACCACAACATCATTATCACAATGTGACCTTCATTATTAATACGGATGAAGCTCTAACTCCCAGGCCACTTCATCAACCTCTTAAAATACAACAGTTTTCCCCTCCACTTTATTCTAGCAATATACTAGCTTGAGGTAAGGAAATAACATTCGCACTGTCAGAGGACAGGGTTTAAATCCTGGTTCTGTTACTTAATATCCCTGTGATCTTAGGTCACTTAGACTTTCTGGGACTCACTTTCCTTATCTGTAGAGGGGTTGGATTAAATGGCATTTAAGGTCTTTTGCAGCTCCTATTCTATGAATTCATGATCCACTCAAAGCAAATTTACTATTTCTCAAGGTAGCAAATTACACTTGCATGTAGCTTTAATTGTTAGTAAATGTTTTCTTTCATCAAGTATGTTTCCCTCTTTGTAACTTAGAGTCATTGCCATTTCGGTCCTTTGGGAATGAGAGCAAGTCTAATCCCTCTTCTTCATGATAAACCTTCAAATTCATAAAACTCAGTTATGCTCCATCCCAAGTTTTCTCTTCTCTAGGTTAAATAAACTTAGTTTCTTCCACAGTTTTCAAATGGCATGAACTCAATGCCCTTCCCCGTCCTGGTTGCCCTCCTCTCAATGCTTTCTGGCTAATCCATTTTCTTCTCAAAATATGATGCCTAGAACGTCATATTTCAGATGAGATATGACAAGGGCCAAATGTAATGAGACTGTCACCTTTCCAGTCCTGGAATCCATGTGTTTTTAAAGATAGCTTAACATTTCATCAGATTTCCTGGCTGCCACATTACAATGTTAATTCGTTGTTAACTTAATGTTAACTCATTTTTGTCCTCAAATTCCATTAAAACCTCAGATAATTTTTATATAAATGTCTTTGCTCCATTTTGTTTATGTGAAGTTGACTTTTTTGAATCTAAGACATTCTTTTTATCCCTATAAGTGTCATCTTAGATTTGGCCAAATAATCTAGCTTGTCAGGATCTCTTTTTAGTTCCTGGCTATCATTTATTATGACAGCTATCCCTCTCAGCTTTGTGACATCTGCAAATTTGATAACCACATCATCTAAGCCTTTGCTCAAATGACTGATAGAAGCGACAACAGCACAAGTCTCTGGGACAAACAATACGACCCCTTATTTCAAAGTGGCATCACACCATTAATGACAAATCTTTGTGTTGAGCAATTTCCCACTTCCAAACCTACCTATTCAGGACTTTCGCCTAGCTCATGTCCTTCCATATTTTCTATAAGAATAACACAAGGGGCTTTGTCAAACGCATTGCTAAAATCTAGTTAAAATATATCTATAGTATTCCTCTGGTCTACCAGTCTAATAACCCTATTAAAAAAGGAAATAAGATTAGTCTGGCATGACCTGTTCTTGATGGAGTCATGCTGGCTCTTTGTGATCACTATTTCCTTTTTAGACATTCACTAACTAAACCTTTAATAATAATTTGTAGAATTTTGCCAGCAAACTAAGTCAAAGCTTCCTGGACTGTATTTTCCATTCTCTACTTTTTTTTTTCTGAAAATGGAGACACTTTTCCTTTTAAAAAAATTCTGTGGCACTTCTACCAAGCTCCATGATTTTTCAAATACCATTGAAATGACTCAGCAAACACAAACCTCATGGTCTCTTTACCTTTCTTGACTGTCAAGGCCATGTTCTACCCTTTACAATTCAAAGACAGCTCTTTGTGGCAAAGAAAAATTGAAACAAAATAAAGATTTGAAGAGCTCTGTCTTCTTTCTCTTCTCAGTTCTCATCATTCCTTGCTATGCCTTAGGGATATAATGTTGAGAAGTATAAAGAATGTCGTGTTCAGAGTCAAAGAACCAAGTTCAAATTTTACCTATGCTACCTATTACTTGTTCTATTTTGGGAAAATCACTTGACCTCTCTTGGTCTCAGCTTCCTCAATTATAAAATGAACTAAAAGATCTATAAGGTCTTTTAAAATTCCACAGTAAGGGGAAAGAACTTGAGTCCTTTTTTTATCCCTAGATGCTTCTATTTGGGAAATTTGGGGAAAATAAAGCATAGTATAGTAGAAACAAAATATTCACAAAAATTATACTGGTTAGCAAGTGTAACTCCTACAAAAAAGGTATAGATGACATATGTGTGTGTGCGTGTGTGTTCTCTTGAGGGCTGCGGGCTGCTGTGATGATATTTTTATAATCACAATATACAGTGAATGCTGGATCGATGATTCATCTCCTGTCATGCTATTATTTTGATGCCCCACACAATCAGGTATATTTCTCAGGCGTAAAGCACATCAGCAAATATTCTGTTCCTTTTTTTCACATCATGAAAATGTATTAGTGTCACTAGAAGTGATGAAGTACAAGAAGCTATGTGATGCCTGTGCAAGGAGAAGACAAGCTCAGATCTGGAATAATTTAAGTCTCTAGGTGGGAAAAAAAAGGAAATTTCTGAAGCTACACAGTATAATAAAAAGGAAATTAATTATCCTTTCTAAAGAAAGGACATCTTGAAAAATACAGAGCAATTAAATTTGATAAACACATATTAAAAGTGCCAACTTGGTGTAAGGCTCTGTGCTATATGTGTTGAAGACACAAAACCAAAATAAGATCTCTTCCCTAGCCTTTCAATGAGCTTATAATCTAATAAAAGGCGATATGGAAATGTGGTTGCAAATAAACAGAAATAATTATACTGCAAGGCTCAATGTGAGAAATTCAAGGAGAAGTGAGGAGATTTTTCTAGCTACAGGGATTGAGGAAGACTTCATACAGAATGAGTTATTTGAATTATTTGAATGGAGTTTGAAAGAAAAAAAATATTTCAGCAGACAAATTGGGAAAGAAAGTCTATTTCTAGCATGGATAAGAAAGCAGACTGAGAAAAGGGAATGGTGAGTCATTCAGTTTGGCTAGAAAAAAGTACATGAAATAGAGTAAGATTGTTGAATGCCAGGATAAGGAATTTTACTTTGTTTTGTAGATAATGGGGAACCACTTGAGGTTTTTGATTAAGAGAATAAAAAAGATTAAAGGAATGGATTAAGAAGATCTTATGAACAACACTGTGAAGGACAGGCTTCTTAAGAGAGACAAAAGGAGGAAGGTCAATAAGGAGGCTAGTATAATTGTAACAGCAGAGAAGTGATGGAAATAGTAGCGGTAATGAGTAGCAGAGACACAGCTCTTTTGAGGATAGAACTGATAAATGATTGTAAAAGCTAAAGGAGAGGAAAGAATTACAGATGAACTCAAGGTTTTGAAGTTGGATGACTAGGGGAATGGGGAAGCTAAATAGAAACTTTTCCATTAGATTTGTTCTATAACAGAGAAATCAATCTAGGCATCATCCACATGTACTGTAAACCTAACAAATGAGAAATTTATGGTTTGGAGTACTCAAAATGTATTAAAATGTAGTCTGTGAATTTCAAAAATTGATTTTTAAAAATCCTTATTTAGACTAAAAGCTGTAGAAAACTCTTCAATTATTCTCCAGGAAATCTGAGACCAGCTAACATTGTAACTAATGAATAGGCATGGGAGAGGCTTTGAGGGAAGCCAGTTGAGTTCTGTTTTGAACATTTTGAGGTATCTGAAGAACATACGCATGGAGATTTTTAGTAGACAGTTGAAAATGTAGCACGAGAGTTCTGGAGCAGAGGTTAAAGGATGTAAAAAGAGATTTGGGAGTCATCCTCATAAAAGTGAGAAGCAAAGCTATGAAGGAGTTGAACTCATTATGAGAAAAAGTGAGAAAAATGTCCACTGGGATTGTATCTCAGGGCCCCTGCTAAGTGACCTCAAACAAACTTGCCCTTCCAGGATCTCCATGTCTTTATCTTTCCAATGAAGGGGTTGTTCTATATCACTAAGGCTTATTTTAGTTTGAATTCTGTGACCAGAAAATCTTTAGTGACTTGGGAGAGAACAGTTTTACTGGAGTTGTGAAGATGAAAGTGAGTAGCTCGGTGGTACAGTGAATAGAGCTTTGGGACTTGAAATCAGGAAGACTTCTCATGAGTTCAAATCCTCCCTCAGATACTTACTAGCTATATGACCCTGGGTAAGTCACTTAACCCCATTTGCCTCAGGTTCCTCATTTTTAAAATGAGGGGGAGAAGGAAATGGCAAACCATTCCACTCTATTTGCCAAGAAAACCCCAAATGGGGTCATAAAGAGTCTGAAGTGACTGAATCACAACAAAAAGATGAAAGTCCTGCGTTAAACTTTGCATTAGCTTTTATCTTTTTATGAAAAACTAACATTTTAAGATTGATAAAATTTAAAGTGAAAACTCAGTTTTGGTGATATTTGTTATGAAAAGTAACACAAGACATAGAATTGTATACTTTAAAATTAGGTAAAAAAAACTGGAGAGCAACACAGTCATATGCAAATGACTTTACAAATAAGGATTTTTAAAAGACAGTCATAATACTTTGAAAGGATTATCGTAAGATTGAAGGATATTTTCTATATGCAAACTTGTGTTTTGTTTTGTTTTTAAAGATCTGTTCTATCAAAAACTATCGTTCTGGTCTTTTCCTAGAAGCTTTCCTGCTTAAAAAACCAAAAACAAAAAAAGAGGTATTTTCCTCCAAATAATCCTCCAAATATTTCATAACTAACGTTGAATTTTTAACTCAAATGAGTATGGGAAAATTTAGAAACTGGTACTCTGGAATCTTGGTATATTGGTAGTGGTACCCATTCAGGTGGTATGTCTTTACATTTAATGTACCTGATAGGAGACAGAAAGGGAAAAGAAATAGTTCCAGGGGCATTATTTTGATGGTCACATAAGACATTCTTTAGAAGGAAGATAATTAAAGATCAACTTTTTTTACTTCACTAGGGTTTCATTTACATTATTAAGACAGGCAGCTTCCTAAAGCTATCCCATTTCCTTTGGAGCTCAGCTGAAGAAAAAATAAACTCATTTCATAATGGCAGAGGTCTGTGTCTAAGGAATCATAGACCTGTCGAGACAGAAGGGATCCAAAGGATTGTTTAGTCCAATCCATTTATTTTCATGTTATTTTTTTTTTAAAATACCTTAACAATTACACTTCACTGTGAATAGGGTAGCATTAGGGCTAACATACAACTGAATGAACCCCTTAAAAGCCAGAAAAAAATGAATGAATTCTCCTCAGTCACTACTACTTTTTCAAAAATGATCTTATGTTCTTGGGAGGAGTCTTATTCTCTTGATTTACTGAATAAAATAATTCTGTTTCATAAATATATGTTGAATAGTATGATTTTTTTTAAACAGACTGAAATTTCATGAAACAAATTCACTCTTTTCACTCAAACAACAAACAGAGGGACTTGCTCTAAGTAATTATCAATATGGATCAAGTTTGAACCAGGGGCATTAAGGTGGCATGCACCATTAATAATGACTGGGAAAAGGTTAAGGAAATTATTGTAAATTAATATGATGCAATATTTCCATAACATTAGTAAAGATGAATAAAGGGAATTCAAAGCCAAATTTTAAAGGATCACAGGATCATAGATTCACAACCAGAAGGAGCCATCGAGTCTGACTCCCTCATTTTGTAGATGAGGACAGGGAGCTAGCTCCAGAGAGGACAAGTGACTTACTTAATATGAAATTGGGAGTGACAGAAGCAGCATTTCCACACCAGCAGTCATTCTACCGTACTATGCTGACCCTCATTTGTTTCAATTATACCGAGTGAAGAACTAAAAGAATAATATACATAACCAAAATAATGCAATGGAAAATAACCGGAAGAGGTATCAGAATTCAGATCTGTGCAGTGAACAGTCTCAACTCAAGTGATTTCCTCCTTTTCTCTACAGACACGGGATGGGCCATTAAGTGAAAGGAGGAAGATGGGTCAGAAATGCTCAATATATCAGCTTCTTTTGCTTAATTGAAATTCTTTGCCATAAGAGATATTCTTTTTTATGATTTGAACTGAAATGTGACAATAATGTAAAACAAAACCCCTAGAAGGTGTCAATAAAACCTAAAACAAAAAGAAACGGTGTTCTTTTATAGATAGTGGTACATCACGGATATCCTGAAAAAAGCACACCCTTTCGTGTTACATCTTCAAAAGGGTAAAAACATAATTGGAGGTTTATCTCTGAAAATACGCATCAGAAATGATGTGTTTCTTCAAAATTAAAACTATTAACAGGTATTACATAAGTATCATAATTTTGTAGGGAAAATTCTCAGATAAAATTAATTTAATGACAAATATGATTGGTTACATTAATAAGAAATTATGATTTGCTTCTCTTAGGTTATGTAGGCATGGAAATAAAAAAAATTATCTCCCCAAACTTAGTCATTCATACTTTCTATCTTATCCTTTTGTCCAGCCTTGTTTTTGCTATATCTTGTATTCAAGATTGTTTAAATTAGTTCTTTGGGTTTTATGAAATAAAGGCACCTATCTCGACCAGGACTGACAGACTGCTCAAACAACATGGCTAACAAAATTTAAATGCTATCCTCCTGTGGAGATATATGTGGCAGAAACATGATGTGAGGTCAATTTGAAGCTAAAATTTTCAGTCATTTAACAAAACCTTTCACTGAATCCATGAGGCCAGACCTTGTACCAGGAATGCAACTCCTTCCTTACTTTTGAATCCTCTAATCTTTATCTTCCTTCAAGGTTCAGTTCAGCTGCCTCCTTTTCTACAATCTTCCTTGACTCTTTATTCAGTAGTACCTCTTCCTTCTTACATTACTTTTAGTTTACTTATCTGTATGTATGCAGTGTCTTTCAGGAGAATAAGAACTTCTTGAGAACTTTTTTTTCCTAACATTTTTGTCTTTTTATCCCCAGTCCCCAAAACAGAGTGGTCTCTGCCTAACAGGCACTTAGTGAATGTTTGGAAAATTTATTTTACAAAATATAGACTATATGACTGACTAAAAGACTGAACCAAAAAGAATAGTGATTGATGTTCACCTAAAGGGCGGTCTCAATCAGGCTGCCCGAAGGTCTTATGTTTGGGTTTGTTCTAGCTAATGTTTCTATCTATACTTAAAGATATTACTGATATATTTATCATGTAATGTGGAGATCTTTAAGCTGGAAGAGATAGCCAATGTGTCTCAACAGGCTAAAATATGGACCAAATATGTCGAGATTAAATTTCATGGTGATACAAGCTAGATAGTTTTGGAACTAACATGCTCAATGTTAAACATGTGTATGTATAACATCTTCTGGGTCTTGGGTCATGTCCATCAGGAAATGTTTTATCTATTATTGTGAATACTGGATTAAGCAGATGGATGAGTTTTGTTAGAAATTCATATCATATACAAATCAGTGGACCTGATCTTTGAATATGATATATTTTTTAAATAGAATCACCTAACGTAGTTTGAGGAAGTGTTACCTTTATAATTAATAATTCTGCGTCACAATTTCATTTGAAAATTGTTTCAGGATATTAAATGAAAAAAACTCAGCAAAACAAGCACTTCTATTAAAAATTTGTATGCTTTTGTCATAGCTGTCAATATTTTTAGGGTTTTATTTAACATCTTGATTGAAATAGAAAACTTCTTGAGTTTGCTTGAACACTAACTAAACTAGTGCCTCTTTCGATCATTACATCTGATTCTGTAAAGCTTAGATTTTTACATCATGCTCAATTCTTCTGTGTTGTGTAGTACAGAGATAACATGAAATAAAACTTTCAGTGGCTCAAATTCCTCAGTCATACCTACCCCCTCTATCATGCAATTCTGTGATTTTATTATAATTTTAATTTTTTCAGTTCCTGCTATAACCTAATAGCATTTTGAGGAGGAACATTTCTGCCCCCAACAATTTATGAGTTTAACATTTGAGATGGTGCTCATCACTGAGAAAGAGTGGGTAGTAAATTAAAACAGTATGTGCACAACCAACATTCCATTTCAGTTAACAAACATTGTTTACCTGTGAGCCTGTGGAATAGCGTCCAGGAGTTCGAGAACCAGATGTTTTCCCTGAGCCAATGGAACTCTCTGTACTTTTGCCACTACAGCAATGTGTGCGTAGACATTTCCCATATTCTTTACGTACCTAACAAATTAAATATTACCTTTGGTTAGCAAGTAACTTTTTATTCCAGCTATGGATATAGATTTTTAAGAGTGCAGATTTTCGTTTTTCGAAATCCATTATAGTCATCTCTGTTGTTGCTAATGGTGTCAAAGTATTTTTATTGGACAGATATTTTACATAGAATTTGCTTTATCTACAACTGGAAAGCATGTAATACTGCATAAAGAACAATCTTTCTTTTAAAAAGCTTATCCCTGTGCTCATTAGAACCTAGCAACCTCTTAAGTATTTCAAATAAGAATAAAGAAACCTGAGATTTTCATTTTCATGGTTTGCTATCAACATTTCTGATACATTTAATATAAACCAGAATATGGTTTTATTGTAGTACTAGAAGTTACTATTTCTGGCAGTGAGTTAATGAGGAAGTTACAAAAAAATACAAACACCAAAGACCTATCTACCATATTTAAAGATAGGATATAATTTGTTGAGATTTTATTTTAAACCTAATTTTTTTCTTTGAGTTTCGTATTAATGAAAGTTGCCAGATATGTTCCTTCTAGAGATCATGATCTCTAGAAACTTTTGAATTTCTTGAGTTGGACTTTCCTGAACCCTGCCCCAAAACATATTATCCCTTACTTCTTTAGGGTCATTGAAAAAAACGAGGTCCATTTTTTTTTCTATAGCATGTTTTGACAAATTTGCTTGGGAACTAGGAACTAACTGAAAAAATTTGGAAAAAAAACATACATAAAAAAATTGTTAAAAAAAACTCTCACACCTTTCTGTATTTTATATATTAATGACCTGCCTCCCCCTGTCCCCTCAAAAGAAACCTTCATATACTACCACTGAATATTATAAAATGAAATTTACATGTATATGACAAATATATTGATAGTATGCTTTAAGTACATGAGAATCACTGAACTCTTCAGTTTGTACTGGTATCTTTTCCCCATCCTGACAGATGATTCTTAGTATATTGCAGGGGAAAATGAATGACTATAGTGAGTTCCGAACCTCTAACTTCACTTTGAATTGGTGTAGAAGATAGAGATGCTTGCTCAGTCCTACAGTTTAGTCTAGGTGTGGGGAACCTCTGGCCTTGAGGCCATGTGTGACCTTCTAGATACTTGGATGCAGCTTTTTAACTGAGTCCAAGTTTTAGAGAACAGATCCTTTTATTAAGAGGATTTGTTCTGTGAAGTGTGGATTCAGTCAAAGGGCTGTACTTGAAAATCTAGAGGGTTGCATGAGGGCACCCCTGATCTAGTTCTATGGCTTCCCTTCTAAATTTTTCCCAGCAATCCCAGTCCTCTGGCAGAGCAAGAGAGGTGAAACTGCTATCATGTCTCTTCCCCCTTCAACCAGACCCAGGTTCCTAACTTTCACCCACTTCTCTCCCTATTTCTTCTTTTAAAATTTTACAATTTTTCAATGAATAAAAATCTCTTTTTCCCTCTCTTCTTCCCTATCCCCCATGATGAGAAAAAAGCAAAACAAAACCCTTGTAACAAATATGGTCATACAAAACTGGTTCTTGCGTTGGTCATGTCCAAATAATACATGATTGAGTCCTCACTCTCAGTCCATCACTTCTGCACCAAGAGATGCCTTTAACCTGCTTTGTAAAAACCAGTAGTTTTGTGGGGTTTTTTAACTTCTTATTGAGTGAGGCAGGGGTCACCTGGGAGAATAAGTATTCAGTTAACGCTCCAGGATCAGTTCAACTCAAACATTATGTTCTATAATGAAATTAATGGAACTTGGGACTAGGAGATGTAGACAGGTAACAATAATGACAATAAATAAAAATGCAAAGACATTTATTTATGCCATCATATTTATGGCTTACAAAGCTTTCCTTTAAGCAACCTTGAGAAAGACAAAATCTGAGTAATGTTCTTCCCGTTTTACAGAAGTTGATTCAGACGGGAGATGTGTGACTTGTCAGCGCTAGGTTGGAAACCCACATTTTTAGGACATGAAGTCCATTCCTTTTTATTTTTCTCACTGTATTCTTAAAGAATTAGTTTTAATTATGAAATCATGAGGACAGAAATTGTAGTAATAGGAAATAGATGGAAAGGTCACTTTGTATGTACCCCTGACTGAAAAAAATCTAAACTTTTTCTGACAAGACTCAGTTTTATTTAGAATTTAATGCACTTTGCTAACTCATGTAAGTAACTTTTGATGATAATATTTATTATAGTACAAAAAATAAAAATAAAGATGACATAAAGGACTAGATAGGCAGCCTTGAGTCAAAATGACCTGGGTTCAAGACCTATCTCTAAATGAGCTAAGTATAGTACCTGGCACTTACCAAGCACATAATAGGCACATCATAAATGTTTACTGAATTGAAATACTAGGTGACCATAGGTAAGAGCCTTAATTTCTCAGAGCTGCAAGCAATTCTCTTACATTTTAAGATAGAGGTGAATGGCTTATTTGCATTATTGGAGAAAAATTCTACAAAGGAAATTCTTCCCATCAATGAAATCACAGTTCCTGCTTTCCTCAAAAAGAAATAAAAATATAAAAATGAAATAAAAAATATAAAAAAGAAATAAAAATTAAAAAATAAAATATGGCTTTATGTAAGTAACAGACTAAGAGAAGGAAATCTCTCTGTGGTGGCTTGATTTAATATAATCTCAGAATCATAAAGGACTTCAGAAGCATTTAGTCCAACAATGAATTAAAAAGAAAAAACCAAACCTTTGCCACATACCCCCAAGATAATCATCTAGCCTTTCTTTGTTTGAAGACTTTTTTGTGGAGGTGTGGAACCCACTATTTCCTAAAACAGCTTATTCTACTTCTAGATAGCTCTAATAGTAAAGAAATTTTTATTTATATTAAAGCTTAATTTGGCTATACAGTGATCTACAAGCAGTATTTTTCTGGCAGTGAAAAACTAGAAACAAAGCAGATGCTGATCATTTGAGAAATGGCTGAAAAAATTGTGGTATATAAAAGAAATGAGATGTTACTATGTCATGAGAAATGACAAATGCAAAAAATTCAGATAAACATGGAAAGAGCTATGTAAATAAGATGCAGCATGAAATACACAGAACCAGAAAAGGCTATATAATGACTACATTAATGTAAACTAAAAAAGCAAACAAAAAAACACCACTAAATACAAATGTGGGTTAATATAATGACCAACCCTGCTCCCAGAGAATAGATAATAAAACCTCCCTCCCTCCCTCCCTCCCTCTCTCTCTCCCTCTCCCTCCCTCTCTCTCCCTCCCTCCCTCCCTCTCTCTCTCTCTCTCTTCCTCTCCCTCTCTCTCTCTCTCTCTCTGTCTCTCTCTCTCTCCCTCCCTCCCTCCCTCTCTCTCTCTCTCTCTCTCTTTTCCACAGACACATAGGGAACAAAGGGTATAGAAAATCCCTTATTCTTTTAGGTTCTGGCACTCTTTGTTTTGCTTTTCTGTTTTTTGTTTGATGGTTTGTTTTTGGTTGGAAGGGAAGGTTCTGTGGGATTGGAGAGTGAGGAAAGAAAAAGTAGCAGTAATTAAAAAAAAATTTGAGGCTGACTCGTCCATTTTCCTCAAGTCTCCTTCAGGTCAGATATCCTTGATTTCCTCCAATGATCTTCATGTGGCAAGACCCTAAGGCACTTTATTATCATGTGGATAGTTTCTAAGTGTATTGATTTCTTTCCTAAATGTGTGATTCAAAACCAAATAAGAGACAGCGGATGAGGTCTGACCAAGGCAGAGAGAGGTATCCCTTCCGAGACATTAGGATCCACATAGCCTGATTCTCATGTCTTTGTTGGTTGCTGAATTGCACAACTGCCATGAAAAAATCTGAAGACTTTTCAGACAAACAGTATTTAGTGATCCTTCTATCTTACATTTGTGAAGATGCTTTCTGAATCAAAGTTTTTGATTTTACATTTATCTAATATTAAGTTTTATGTAAAAAGAAGTACTATACTACAGAGAGGAAAGAGTTGACCTTTTTAGACTTTTGCCTCTGACACATACTGGTTGTGTGAACCAAAGCAAACTATATAATTGCTCAGTGCTCTTCAGCAAGGCTCTAAGATGTCAAGTTGCAGAACAGCTGCTAACCTGTTTTGGTGGAATAATTTTCCTCAAGCAGGAAGATATTCCCTATACCAATGAAATAACAAGTTCAGTTCACACCTTGAATCTCCAGCTGCCTCTCAGATGTCTCAAACAAAATGTCCAGTAGACATCTTAAATTCAATATGTCCAAAACAGAACCCATCATTTCCCCTCCACACACACACACACACACACACACACACACACACACACCCCCAAAACCTTCTTCCACCCCATGTTCCCCTTAACCACAGAGGGTAATCCTCCCAGTTCCTCAGGCTTACAACCTAGACTGCTCACCATCTATGACTCCCCATATCCAGTCTATTGCCAAGGCTTTTTTTTTTCACCTTTGAAACCATTTTAAAATGGTCCCTCCCTTTCTTTTCCTAACTACCACTGTAGTACAGGCCTTCATCACCTCAAACCTGGACCTTCCAGGGTCTGCCTGCCCAAGTCTCTCCCCACTTCAATGTGTCTTTCATTCAGCCACCAAAGTCATTGTCTTAAAGCACACATTTGACCACATCAAGATCCTCTCCTCTCATCCTCATTCAACAAACTCCTATAGCCTCTAGGATCAAATACCAAACCCTTTGGTAGCCAAAGTCTGTCATAACCTGGCCCTCTCCTACCTTTCCAGTCTTCTTACATGGTACTCCCCCCACCACGTATTCTTTGATCTAGTGACACTGGCCTCCTTATTTTTCCATGAACAAGGCATTCCAGAATCTGGATATTTTCTCTGGTTGTTCTCATTCCTGATCTATGCCTGCTGGCTTCCTTGGCTTTCTCTAAGTTCCAGCTAAATCCCCATCTTGTATAGGAAGCCTTTCCCAAATACTCTTAATTGCCTTAGTCTCTACTTAGTCTCTCTCTCTCTCTCTCTCTCTCTCTCTCTCTCTCTCTCTCTCTCTCTCTCTCTGAGAAAGTGAGGCTGGTCACTTTGTACAGTCCTCCCTCATTCAAGTCAAAGTTGACTGCAAGTCATGTCATCACCTCCCTGATGTCATGGTCCTTTTTGAGACTGAAGGACAAACCACAACCTATCTATCTGTCAGTCTTTCTATCTGTCATGCATCGCTTGTTTGTACATATTTGTTGCTTCTTCTATCCCCCATGAGATGTGAGCTCCTTGAAGAAATGGGCTATCTTTTGATTCTTTTTGTATCCCCACTCTTTATTAGGCATTTAATAAATGTTTTTAACTGATCCCCTACCCCAAATTTCATCTTATGAGAGGTGGCTCAATGATCCAGAGAGTCAAGGTCTTTTTGAATATCAACCACCATCCAATGTGTTAGCTTTCCCTCCCAGTTTTATGGCTTTTGCACATTTGCCATGTATGCTTTTATCTAAGCCACTGATAGAAACATTAAAGAGTCCAGTGCCAAGAAGAGATGTATGGGGCCTTCTACTACCTACCAACCTGACAATGAATCATTAACAACTACTCTTTGGATCCTGCCATTTTACCAGTTCCAAAGTCACTTGACTGTTTTATAGTCTCATCTATATTTCTTCCTATTTTCCACAAGAAGGCATGAAAGTCTTATTAAATTAAAATCTAAGCAAACTATATCTGTTGTATTCTCTGTGATTTAACTACATAGACATCTCTTCATGAGAGGAAGAAAGTGTAGTCAGGTATGGCAATTTCTTGATGACTTCATGCTGGTTCTCTGTGGCTAGAGCTTTCTTTTCTAGACAACAGTCACATAGAATGATAAATTGTGATCTGTATTATTAGAATCTCAAGCAGATAACACCAAAACTTCATCTGAGTGTTTGAGGTGAGAGATCTTAGCAAGACATGATCACTTTCTGCTGTATGAGTAGGGAAAGCCAAGAGGGAAGAAAAGGATTTCAACAACAGAGGTATGGGAAGAAAGTTTTCCTGGTACAGGGGATAGCCAGGGAGGGTGGGCATGATGAGATTAGCAAATGGTTAGTCATTCAATTTGCTCAGAATGTATAATGTATGAAGTGAGAATATCACTACATCTGAAGAACTGAAGAGAACTACCCCACAGAGGGCAAGGGGAAGTGTTACGTGTCAACAAGTTTGAAGGTAGAAACAAAGTGGAGAACTAAGGATACCAGTGAAGAACTTCATGACAGAAAGAATCATGGGATGGTTTTCTGTCAAGAATGATGGGTAGATGGTCAGAGTGCCAGTGATGTAAAACAAGGCTGGAAATGCAATGGCACCTGATTGTGGAAAGTTTTCAAAAGCAGGCTAAGAAATTTGTTTTTTTAATCCAATGCTTATTTTCAGGCAAGCACATGACATCATCTATGGAACTCATTACTGAATTTCTATAGAAGCTCAGCCTATTAAAACCAGGAGAGAGAGAGAGAGAAAGAGAGAGAGAGAGAGAGAAAGAGAGAGAGAGAGAGAGAGAGAGAGAGAGAGAGAGAGAGAGAGAGAGAGAGAGAGAGAGAGAGTGTTTGCGTGTGTGTGTGTGTGTGTGTGTTTTGTAGCAGACTCAGGAAGAAAGACCTGGAAAGTGAATGTTTGGTAGTCATGGGGGTAGAACATCTAGCTTTGTATAGCATTTCAAAGGCAAGTATACAAAAGGTTTTCCATCTCTCTTATCTCTTCTCAGAGTATCAAGGAGTTGGCTATTTGAAAAGGAAGAATAACTATGATAATCTCCATTAGGAAGCCACTCAAACCTAAACCAATTGCTATGCTGGCCTATAACTAACATGATTACAAGGTTCTAGTGAAAAATAGAAGTTATACACACACACACACACACATTTTAGATAATTATATAATATTTCCCCCTCCCAGAACTGGCAATATCACACTTGGCCTTAAAGGCATTGGGTGGGGGTGAGGGAGAGGGTAGAGGAAAAAGGTCATTTTAGAATGTTTTCACTTCCCAAAGAAAGCTGAATACTTTGAACCACTGAGCAAAATCACCACGATGAAGCAATGCATTGATATATTACTCATTGCATAAGCAAGTCTACTTTAATTTGCTGATATTTTATTTTAAACACTAAACATATGATCAAGAAATTATTTAAAAGAAGAAAAGAAAGATGAATCAAATGACATGTCTAGGATCACAGTCATTTTCTCCAAGGATTTTCGTACAGATTGTCATAAAGTCACTCTTTGAGTGTTTGATTCTTTATGTAATCGACTCCATTTGTTCATGCATAACTGTGGCTTAATTGCCTTTGAATAACTGACCACCACTCCATCTTATTTCAGTGTGAGTATTTTCAATACTATAGAAGTGAGAGTTGCTATCTTCCAGATTGTAAAGTCAGGAGAACAGCCATCTTGGACACATTCCAGTAGAGAGTATAGAAAAAGAAATTGTTGCACTGGATAAGCAAACACTATTACAGTATTTTTTTTTAATAAGGTTTGTAGGAGAAATCTTAGTCACAAAAGCATATAACTGACACATCATGGAGGAGACAGAATTGGAAATATTAGATGTTCTTGCATTGTAAAAATAATAAACATTGACCAGCAAAAACGCCAAACTTTAAATAATTAAACCAACTGAAATTTCTTGAATTAAACAATGTATGAATGGGTATACTAGAATAAGTATATTGGAATTTAAGCAGATAGCACAAGAAGGAGCATTGCCTATCTGAAGCATTTTTTTCTTTTAAATTTAAAGTTCCTTGGGTACTACAAATTGCCCCAAGTTTGAAAATTAGAATTCATTTAAAAAAATTTATATGCCCTGATATTGAATTCTATCCCTGACTTTTATTATTTAAAAAAAAATCACACTCTAATAGTAAATGGAACAGAAACATTCACGAAAGGGCCATTTAATATTTTGAGTTACTTGGTATAAGAACCGTTACGTTTTAAATCTTACAATGCACTGATACAAAGTATGTGATCATTTTAAATAGGTGTTGAAAGGAGAAAATGTTATGTAGGGCAAAAGACAATGAAGAGTATTCATTCTATAGGTTCATTTTTTTTTCTATACAGGTTCACAATCTGCTCCTATTTATTTACTATATGGACAAATTTTTACAAATCAGCAAAAAGATTGACTTTAGGGGGAAAGTAATGTATATGTACTAATACAATCACACAACATAGAAACAAGTAATGCTTGAAAATTTTTTTACGTGTTTTCTTTTCGTTTTAAATATAAAATGTTTCTGCCCATTTTTATCAGACATATTGATTAAGCACCTGGGAGTGTCCACTTGAAATCACAGACTGAAATAAATCTGACTCTCAACAAGTAAGTTTATAAAAACTAAATTTGTGGTAACATTAAAATAGAATCTGTATTAGTGAACATCATGGTATAAAAGATCTCCCTTTCCTTGCCAAGGTCTATATCTGCTCCCTTTAGTTCATTTCCACTAAGTCACTACATAGTTCCTTGTCACTTGGCTTTCATTTGACAAATGCAGTTTTTGGAAGGGTTCTTATGACTTAATCATCTCCAGTTTTACATTTTCAGTTATCTCTTACTACATACTTTCAATCAGATGTCCATCTTGCACCTCAAATTCATTCTGACCAAAAGTGAGCATATAATCTGCAACATTCAACTAGGTGCCTCTCTGATTTCTGTCAGTGGTACAGCTTTACTTCTATATTCCAGTTTTGAAACTTTAGCATTGTGTTTGATTTTTCTTATGCCTTTCTCATCTATATTTAATTAGGTGTCAAATCTTGTATATTCTTGGAGGCCTTGATGGATCCCCCAGCTGTTATGGGGGTCGATACTCTTGCACTAGCTTTTGTATTTATTTTACATAAATACATGGACACCATTGATAAATGCAAGTTGGTTGACTGACCATTTCTATCTTCTCCTTGACACCCCTCAACCACCCATGCACATACAAATATTGTCTTTCATGCTGATTTAATCACATCAGGAAAGAAGGACAAAGGGAGATACTTCAAAGTACGATGCAGGAGAAATCAAATTACACAACAGCTTTAAATGGAGCCCATCATATAATAACTGATTGGGTAGTTCTTATGCCCCTAATTTTCCCTCTCCACACTTAGTATTTGAGGACAGGGGCCTGGCAAACCCACGCTGCTTAGAACTCAAAATATTTGTCCACATGAGAAAGCCGTTGATTCTGAGAACCTGCTTGGATTTTGTGGTCTTTCGTTTTTCCTGATATTTCTGACTTTAAACCTCAATTTTTCTTGGTGTCCTCTGGCTAGCAATTAAACAGTGAAATATATACCAATTTGCTTCCTTGCTCTAAGTGCTGGTTCTTTCACATTATTTTCGGGTAACCTGGGATTTGGGTAAAGGGTCTTCTCCCCTAAGGAAAATGTTCCTCAAAAATCTTACAAATGCCTAGTTATGTTCAAATCAGTTTCCTGTTTAGTGATGCTTCACTATTTCCTCTTGATGAAAGTAACAGGAGCACAGGATAATAGCTTTAGAGATAGAAGAGATCTAATTTAGATCAACTTCTTTATTTTACAGTTTGAGGAAACTGAGGTCCAGAGTATGAAATGATTTGCTCAAGATTATATAAGTAAATCCTTATAGGATTTAAATAACAGGTATTCAGACTCCAAATTTAGTGTTCTTTCTGTTTTATCACACCATTTGATTTCTAAGCTTACACATTTTTAACCTGTCTATCAAGTCTTATCTCCTACTATGAATGTTTCAGTCCATGTGGATTACTGCCTAGTCCCCAAACATGCATTATATTCTCCCACTTCCCAAAATTTGTTCATGTAGTTCTGCCCTAGAAATATCATCTACTTGCTAAAATTTTATCCATCTTTCAAAACCAACTATAATGTAAAAATCTTCCCCTCCCATTAATGGATCTCAGAGTAGGGAAGGCTTGTTTTATAGGAAGGTCTAGGCATTTTGTTAATTGCTAATGAGGCACTGTGGGTCATGCACTCTAGCTCTGAAAAGTGTATATAGACTCTGAGGTGAGGTTTTGCTTTGGGGGTTTACTCTGGAAGATTTGTGGGTCAGATGAGACTGGGTAGTTTGTTAAGCAGCCTGTCTGTCCCACCTGTCTCCCCTTCTCACCGCTTTGAAAACCCAAATGTTAGTGTTTCTCTCTCTGGTAACTATGTATGTATGTAATGGTAAGACAGAAGCCCTGTCTGTTGGTCTTTATTTCTCTGTTCGTATTTTCTCTATTATATACTAAGAACCTGTGCTAGCAGGCTATCCTGGATATAGTTGAGTGCTATACCAACTCAAACACACGTGGTCCATGAAACTTTACCTAAACTCCTGATTTAAATATTCTGTCTTTAAATTGTATATCATAAAATCCTATATCATTTCTTTAATGCTTCCCTTACAGAACTGAAATTGTTCTACCTTTTATTTCAGCTGGTTTCATACTTCTACCTCTTGTCCTTAGGGAAAAGTAATTTGTCTTTTCTCATTTTTGTACTGGCCACAATACCTAATACAATGTCTTTGGTTATAGATGACATTAAATATTTATAGAACTGAATTGAATTTTTCCAACCAAATCTCGCACCACCAAATGCTCATTCTGAAAATCTTTCTGGACATTGTCAATGCTATGCACTAGTTTCTTGAAATTCTCCCTTCCCTTGATTTCTATGCCACTACATTATTCTGGTACATCTACTTTTCTGACCACTCCTTCTTTGTCTCTTTTCTTTTACAATTTCTTTTTCCTCCCTCATACCATTAACGCTGGTTATATTGTAGGGTTTTGTCTTTGTCTGCCTACTCACCAATCTAAGTTTTCTTGGGGGGAGGGGAGTTTATCTACTTCCATTACTTTAGACGCATTTCCTTCTTAATCATCTGTCCCTATTATCTTGGTTTTTTTATGTTCAAAATTACCTTGTTTTCCCAACAAATTTATTCCCTCTTTTAAATTTTCCTATTATTTTGCTGCTAACAATAGTTTCTCACTTTCCCAAATAATAAAATGTCTAGGTTAACTTTGATCCATCCATATATTTACTTCTCCTATATCTTGCTGATGTCTTAATTTATTGTTTTATTTTCTATTTTTCCATTCCCACTGACACCACTTTAGCTGCCGTCATCTTATTAGAGTACTATAATATACTCTGGTCTCTACCTTTCTGGAGAGTACTTTGTACTAATACCATATTAATTTTCCTAATGTAGTGTTTTATTAGGTGATTTAAAAACATCTTCCCTATAAAATCAAACTCGTCTATAACTGGCCCCTCCTACTTGATTGATTCACCAACTTCCAGCAAAAAACTCTTTTATCCAGGTAGGACAGTCTTTTTACTGTCTCCTTCATATGCCAAACACATTCATGCCTCTACGATTCTTTTCATGGTATTTCATTTTTAAAAGACCCCTCTTTGTCATTAATGTAACAGCCTATAGTGTGATAAACCAAATCAGGAAAAAATGGTTTTGACAATCCAGAGAAGTGACCTAGGTTGATAAAAAGTTGAGAATCTATCTAAACATGTAAGTGTATGCAAGACTTTGCTATTACAGAGTTATGCCTAGAAAAATGAGTCTAAAATTAGATCTCAAATTTGGAAATTAGGTACAAGGGAAAGGATAAAAAAAATTTAAGTCACATTAGCCAAAAACTCAGTAGGGTTCATAAGTTGGAGACAGAGGTAGGTGGAAATGTTGATCAAACATAGACTATTAATCTTCATAGACTCAAATGGCAGGCAATTATAAGACACCCGTGGTAGTTGGTAGTCAATATCATGATAGTCTGGGAACAGATCCTAGGAAGACATGAAAGTTTGGAGACTAAAACAAAAAGGCAATAAATCTAGCCCCTGAAATATGGAAGATAAGAAGCTGAGTCACTGAAGTCATGAGATCATTACATTTAAACTTCATAATTTTACAGATGAGAAAACAGAGGTACAGGGAGGTTATGCCTGTATATCCCTAGCATATAGTACCATGTCTAATATAGAGCAGGTGTTTAATATATGCTGTTGATTGATGTATTTTACAAGGTTACATGGGTAGTACATAGTAGAGCTGATATTTGAACACAGGCCTTTGACTATATATCTTGTAGTTTTAACATTATTATTTTAAATATTTTAACATTATTTTAACTTTTTTTTTTTAATTTTAACATTATTATTGACTCTGTCAAGGAAGTAAAAAGCAGAACAACTAATTACTAGCACACATCAGGAAAATAGTACCTGGAAAGGTAGAGAAGGAAGTAAAGAACCTAGTGTAACAATAGGGCCAGAGGATCTGATGCTAAGCCAACAAGCTACTGACATGTCTCCTTTATTTCTCCCAAGTTTATGGCTAAGGTTGATCCCAAAGTCTGAGACTGAGCTGATACAGGTTGGGACTCAGTTGCAGCTGCTAAGATTTAAAGGGTCTGGGGATAGGGAGCAAGGCAAAACGTTTTCATCTCTACCTACTCATGTGCCCTTAAATCTCTACTTTTTCCATGAAGCCACCCAGAGTATAACACTTGAATTCTGTATAAAACAATTTCTCACTTAATCATGTACAATGTTATACTATTTTCTTATTTTTTCTTATTACAAGTCTTACTTGTTCAACAATATTGTATACTCTCTATTTTAAATGAAACCGCTTTATAGTGAAATTTTTTTGACGTAATACAATATTGAAATATTCAGAAAAGTAATTGATCTTTGACTTCCTCTAGCAAAAATTACAGTTACAACATGTAATTAATTGAATTAATTCAAACAACTATAGTGGCAGGAATTGGAGCTATGATATACTGAATGGTACCATTCTAAAAAAAGAGAAAAAATTTGACGTCAATGGGTGCCTCTAGAAATATACTTCTTGTTGTTTTCAGTTTTGTTCCACTCTTTTGTGACCCCATTTGGGATTTTCTTGGCAAAGATATTGGGGTGGTTTTCCATGTCCTTTTCACAGATGAGGAAACTGATACAAACAGGGTTAAGTGACTTCTCCAGGGTCACATGGCTAGTAAATGGCTGAAGTTGGATTTGAACTCAGGTTTTCCTTACTCTAGGCTCAGCACTTTATCCACTATGCCGCCTAGCTGCCTTATAAACATACTGACTAAAAGAAAATCTATCAAATTATCATAGCGATACAAGACATATATAAAATACTGAATAAATTTTTCTTAAATGTATTTTATTTGTTTATGGTAATTTATTTGGATGCTACAGACAAGTATTGTCTATATACTTATATATGTGTGTATACACACACACACACACACACACACGTAGGCCAGCTATTGGATAACAATGAAATATACTTTGGTTTGTAATTAAAAGTAAAACTAAATACTTCAAAGCAGCACTCAAGTATCTGAAAGTCCTTTTAGCTTAAAACCTTTTTTTAAAGTGTCAAATTAGGCTGCACACTCACTTCTTGCATGTGACTCAAAGGTAATTAAATTTTTTTTGGTTTTAACTCATAAGAACATTTTTGGTAGTGCAAAATAGTTGTAATTTGTGCTGGTAGAAGTATCCATTCTAGCAAAATACTTCAAATAATTATGTGTGTGTGTATGTGTGAGTGTGTGTAAAAACACACAGAAATACACAAATATATAATTATATAGAGATATTTTTATGTACACAGAACAAAAACAGCATCTCCATATAAGCTCTTTGTCACTGTGGATATTAAGTTCCATATGAACCTTAATGACAACGGTAGCAATATGAATTTATTTTAAAAATCTTAATTTAGCATAAACTGCTATTTGCTATTTAGTCTCCATTTTCAATACAAGTAATGAATGAAGGGCAAGGGGGTAGTTTGATTTCTCTTTATATGGAGATCAAGGTCCAAAGTTTGCAACCTTTAAAAGTATATCTTGAAATCAACACTTTCAAACTTTCTCAATCTTTCTAAATAATAAAAAATTTATAAACAATGAAAAGAAACAAATATTTGTCAGCTAACTCTCAAAAATATATTTTTTAACTAATACATTTAAAATAAAATCAAACTGGAACTTTTCAATATATTAGTCTTACTCTGAAAATGAAGACTTACACTTTCTTGACAATGAAAATGACTGCCATTTATTAGTGTGAAAAAGGTTAAAAGGGAATATCATTTCTTGGAATACTTTCTTCATTCCCTGTCTCCTCTAAACTTAAAAAATATTTAAAAAGAGAACTATTAAAAAACAGAGCTTCTGGAACATCACAATTTCTGGCTTAAAAAAATTCCTGACAATACCTCTTGCATATAATATTCTATTGTTATAAGTAAGGGCTAAAGTAAGAAAAAAATCAAGGAAGATCTGTAATGGTATGCTTGACAACCATAAACTATATCATTTTTATGAATAACTGAAAAAGCTAACTTACCTTTTTCTGAAGAACACAATGGAAAATGAATATAAACATTCCCTGTAGAGAATTGAAAATGGTGAAGAGATACGCCATGATGACTGTGCTTTCATTAATATACATAAGTCCAAAGGCCCACGTCAGTCCTAATAGGCAGAGAAGAGCTATTGCACCTATAACCCATGACCTGAGGAGAGAAAAGGGAAAAAAAATGATTAAAGAAATCATCCTTGGATCATTATGGAAACAGCACAGTAACAATGTAGACACTGAAATGT
Source organism: Bettongia penicillata ogilbyi (assembly GCA_023548195.1). Lineage (NCBI taxonomy): Eukaryota > Metazoa > Chordata > Mammalia > Diprotodontia > Potoroidae > Bettongia > Bettongia penicillata. The sequence continues at coordinate 22,751,998 of JAJHZJ010000470.1, forward strand.
GTATGTTCTGATACATTTTGTCTGTGAAATATGTACGACACGTAGCATACACACACTAGGATTTTAATGCAATAGCACACATCCTCAAGTTTGAGGAGAAATACACATATGAAAATGTTACAAACACAGATTAATCCAACACAAATGTGTAAACATTGCTTATGTACGTATCATGAATGCAAATGATATGTAGATGTAGGTTTGGCAAATGACAAGAAAAAAACTTTATAAAGATAAGTGAATTTCATTGGTCTCACTAGGCTGATAGCTTGACATATCTCACCATATAATCTTTATGCTAATTTTTTTGCCTGCATTTTTCTACTTTTCAAAAGCATCCCTAACCTCTATTAAATATATTTATTTATTTCTGAACCTCTGGTTATGGATACAAATACAATATATGACAGAAAGAAATAAATTTCTGAGTGAGTTAGAGGCAGAAAAAAGAACTGCTAAGTAGGTAGGGACTCGAGAGACTTTAATCATAAATGCAACTACAGTTTCTATTACAGATAATTATCTAAGAATTACTGCTTTGGATGCTAAGAAAAAAATCCATATTGGTTCAGATGACCTTGATGGTGGTAGTCAGATTTTTTGCCTACTACTAGAAGGAATGATCAAGTGGCAAGGAACCTTTACCCTTGGGTGATCTGTTAAGTCCCATGGAGCAAGATGAAATGAGGGAAATGAAAGGTTAAAGATATGTATTATGTAGACTACACTGGAACAGAAACCAGTGCCACAGCATTAGCTTCTTGTACTATAAACTCTGTCTAGATGCCATATATGATTTTTACTTGTAACAATTCTTATACTTCTGTAGAGGTCATCAAAGTCTTCAAATCTCTGGTCACATTGTTTCCCCCACATAGTGTGAAAGAGAGCCCCACGAACCTAGCAATAAAAACAGGCTCCCTTTCACCTCAGCAGAGGATCTTGCTAAACGATTTTACATTTCAACAGTCATGTGGCACCTTTTTTCATTTTGTTTTGTTTTTGATAAAGCACAGTTTCTTTAAATTTTGATGACTGGCATTTCTTTAAAGCCAACTACTTTCCTTCCACTTCAGCAGAGATAAAGTTTTCCATGTCATTTGTAGCTTTGCAGATAGAAATCAGACCATACTGATAAGCTGCACTTGCAGTAACATCTCTATGCTGGGGAAGACAGATACTTAAAGGACTTTTGAATTATGAAGGGTATTCATTGAAGGTGAGATATCTTGGAAATGGTCTTTTAAAAGTGAAAAAGTAATAATAGCAAGAGAAATCTCAAGTTTATATCCCAGTGATTTTGTGACATATGCATAAGAAAAGCTGTATTCAGAATAATCATTGTTAATATATAGCCTAAATTATATATTTTAATTGTTCAAAGAAAGGATTAGTCTATGTTTAAGAAGTTCAAAGGTTAAATTTAGGTTGATCTTTACCTGTATGTAATGTAGCCTAGAAAACACTTACAACATGTGAATAAATTCTTTAACAAAACATTGGTTGAAATGAGAAAAAAAATGTTGAAATGAGAATGAAAATGATCAGTTGTTAAAATCTTGCAACAATTTATTTCAGCCCTTTTACTTTTTTTCCCTTTACTCAATCAGGAATTAGATCAGATTCAAGTTTTAACTGCAAGCTAAATTTAATTTGTTTAATTAATGAGTTAAGTGATTATAATATAGTGAATCTATATAGTTTGGCTTATGAAATGATATTTTTTAGCTATCCCTTCCCATATTTATATAACTGCACTAAATATCAAAGAGTAATATCTTATCTCCTTGAATTCAGTCAAATGAGAGCTGCTACAGTAAACTAATAATCTCATAGAAGCGACCAATGGAAAAGATGGAGAGAATATACATTATATGAAGGCAAAGTTTCTACTTTGACTTAGAGCAAGGACAGTGTGAGCTATTCATCATTATTACTCAGCAGAAAACCAACTTTAAAACAGGGGCATAGCTGTATCAAAATGCAATGTGCTCTGGCTATGAAAGGGAAAAGAAGCAAAATTCTGATCAAGTGAAAAATGGCACTGGACAACAATGAAAACAAAGGACTCTTCACCAGAAGAACAAACTGAAAGTTTATTGCAAAATTAAGCTTGCGTTTTCAGTCTCATTTTGTTGTTTCAGGAAAAGAAATCTTAGACGTACAAAGAGTAGTTTGTTTTTAGATGTTTAGCGTGTTGTTTCAATATATTAGTACAGACTTGAATTTTTTGCTCCAGATATATTTTTCTTTTTAATCATGGGTGTTTTCCCCCTTAGAAAAGAAAAATTAGCTTTATTACTCAAATGACAGGAGTCAAAAAGTAGGCTTAATTTGTGATAATTCTTTGATTTTATTATGAAGGATGCTTTTTCCTTTTTTTCAAAAGAAAATATTGTATGTTTAATTTAGCAGATTCCCATTAATGTCAGTAGAAATCAGGCCACTTCATGCCCATAGGATCACTTTAGCAAACTACCACTCAATCACATTAACAACTGGAAATCCAAAATGAAGGCCAAACATGGACAACAGCAACACGCATGGATGCAGACAGAGGGGCACATCACAGATGAAAGAAAAAGCCATTCTAAGCATAACAAGTCTGTACCACATGAAATGACTATGGCTATGACTGTGTCACTCAGTTCAGGTGGTATCCAATTGAAACATGGGAAGCAGAATTGTTCGGCAATATGCCCGCAGCATGTTTACTCTGCACATAAGCTGTATGCCTAACTGTTTTCCTGCACAGTTTGCTCTTCTGCCTCAAGGTGAATGACAGAAGTCTTAATGGTTTTCCAATACTGATTTGACAGCTGGTTCATGGGACCACACTGATAAATGAAACTTATCAGCCATTCAGGTCATTCTTACTTGATGAAGGGTCTGTTATCCTCATAGCTAAAGAATGCATAGACATAAAGACAAGAATACCAACATTAGCATATACTGACTTAAGGCATTTCATATGAAAAAATACCCCAAGTCCCCCAATGTTTCAGTCTGTTCCACTTTCCCTAAAAGGCATCAAAGCCAACCCTGGTATATCCAAGAGGTAAATTCTAAAGTAGCTATATGATAGCTTATATAATAGTTTTAAAGTTTCACATATATACATATCCCTCAGGAAAACATTTCTAGGAATCCCAGCATCTTTAGCCATGTGCTTATATAGCCTTCTTGACAGAGACATTTAACTTCTGAGATCACCTTTCTTTAGAGAAATTCAAGGACAGAGTTTTAGAAAGGCTTTAGAGTACCCTTAAAATGACAGATTCAGTGGTACCTTAGGCAAACTTACACCATGATATCATTTGGTATGATTACTTCATTATGGATATCATGCTTTTAAGTAATTTTACCTTTGATTATTAGCGTATGTGTTAAACCTGAACATGATCTTCTTTTGAAGATAATGGATTAGATTATTTTAAAGCCATCTTCCCAATAGAAATTTTTTTTTGCGGGGAGGAAATGGAGAGGAAAGAGAGATTATTTGTCTTCAGTTTGATAAAGGAATAGTCTATAGTAGTAAATAACTAGGTTAAAAATAGTAGAGAAAACCATATATCCAACCCAGAAATGTATATTTAACTCCAGTGTTTTCAGACTTGAATGACTAAAAGGATTTTGCTTATGGGTTATAAAAAGGGGACAGAAAAAAAAACAGAAACATTTTCTACTATTCTTTCCCCTTTCATAGACCTGAATGGTAGCAGCAGTCAAGCTACATATAAAATAAGTTTCTATATCATACATACACTACTAAAATACATTCTGAAAGTCAAACATTGATCCTATTTACAATTAATTGATTTTTGTCCTATAACTGCTGAAGTCATGGTTCTTTTCTCTGAAATAAGTTCAGAAATTCAGCTGGCTTGTGAAGAGTTAAATTTAGAAAACCAATTCTATTGTGAATCACTGTTTTATTCTTGTCTTAAGGAAATCTGCTATCCTTTGAGGATGTGGGTGGACACAAGGGATTCTGGTTTGGTATCTTTATGTCACCAAGCTATCCTTCAAGGATGCCTGGTTTGCTATCCAAAGAAGTCTGGTCCACTCTTTCTAACGTTGCAGGTGAATTCAAACAAGGAACATGTCTTAGTCACAGAAAAGAAAGAGAGGGTTGTTGCTTGTCCCTCATTCCTAACTTCCAACTAATCATACTGTCCGTGACACCTCATATATATAATCAATCATGTTGTCCTCACCCCATGATGACACCAACCCTCTAACTAATTGAATTACTTCCTCATTTATCCTGTTCTGTTCTTTGTTCTAATCTCATAAAAAGGAACTAAGTATCCAACTCAGGGTCTTTAGCTTAAGGGGCAGCTAGGTGGTGCAGTGGATAGAGCACCAGTGCAGGAGCCCCGAGGACTTGAGTTCAAATCTCACCTCAGACACTTGACACTCACTAGCTGTGTGACCTCGGGAAAGTCACTTAACCCCAACTGCCTCATCCTGGGTCATCTCCAGTCATCCTGATGAATATCTGGTCACTGGATTCAGATGGCTCTGGAGGAGAAGTGAGGCTGGTGACGGACACAGCCCTCCCTCACTCAAAAGAAAGTCAAGTGCAAGTCATGTCATTATTTCTCTGATGGCGTGGTCTTCTTCAGCAATGAAGGACGAACACACGCACACACACACACACTTTGGCTTAAAATTTAGGCTACCATTGACCCATTATGTTGGCAGGTATATATCTTGCTAAAGAATTGTTATCTTGTTCAGAGAATATATTTCAATCTATCTATTTCACTCACAGCATTTAAAAACATATCTGTACAATATCTCTCTAAAGATGTCTGCACAATAAGATGTGAGGTTCAGTACCAAGGAACAATATGTAATCCTCAACTTCCAGTATAAAGGAATTTAAGTAAGATCATATTGATAATTTAGGAAATGGAGCCAAAATGAAAAGCAAATCTTAGATCTCTGAATGGTTAACAGATAAGTATATTTAAGTACTTTTAAGTTCTGAGCAAGGAGGGAGTATGTATATGTGTGTGTGTATGTATGTATATATGTGTGTGTGTATGTGTGTATGTGTGTGTTTATGTATGTATGTATGTGTGTGTATGTATGTATGTGTGTGTGTATGTATGTGTACGTGTGTGTGTAAAGGGAAAATGCACAACTAGGTTAGAGACTGGAGAGAACAGGCAGAGAAGTATGTCAATATGGGAAAAGCAAACTTTTTGGATAACTATCTTCATGTTTGAAGTGGAATTTCAGATGTTCAAATGAGTTTCTTTTGATGTTCCATGGACATCTTAAACTCAACACATCCAAAATCAAACTCATTATCTTTTCCCCAAAATCTTCTCCACTTCTCAACTTTCTAATTGTCGATTCTCCCCATGGCTTATGTTCATGGCCTTGGTATCACCCCCAACTTCTCATTCATCCAAATCCAGACATCCAACCAGTTGTTAAGTCTGGTCATTTCTACCTTCCCCAGGTCTTTCTTTTATGCCCTCTTTTCTCCACTGACACAGCTACCATCTCCATACAGGCCCCTCTCACCTTGTACATGCACCTGCCATAGCCTGCTCGTAGGTCTCCCTGCCAGAAGTCTCGGCGCTCTCCAATGCATCTTCCACTCAGTTACCAAAGTGATTTTTTTAAAGCTCATATCAGGTCAAGTCATCCCTCATCCCTCTAATAAATAAACGTCATTGGTTCTTCTCTCTGTTACCTCCAAGATCAACTATAAAATCCTCTATGTGGCTTTTAAAACTCTTCACAGATCTGCCCCCTTCCTAATTTTCTAGTCTGTTTGTACTTTACTCTGTATTTTACAATCTAGCAATGCCAACCTTCCTGCTGTTCCCAAAGGCCACCGTGTAACCAGACTTGGTAACTCCAAGCTTTTCTCCATCCTTGGAAAGCTCTCCTTACTCATCTCTGCCTACTGGCTTTCCTCAAGACTCAGCTCAATTCCCCACCCTGTTACAGGAGTCCTTCCCCTTTGCCCCCAGTGCCTCCTACTAAGATTCCCTTTTAAAAAAAAAAATCTGTGTACAACTTGTATGAAAAAGGTTTGCGAGTTTTCTCCTTTACTAGAATATGAGTGCCTATGGGGCAAAGAGCATACTGCTGTCATTTTTTTGTAACCCCAGTCTTCAGCACAGAGTCTGGCACATATTAAATGCAAGAAATGCTTGTTGACTGATGGATGGCACCAGCAGATGAAATATAAAATTGTGTACAAACAGAAGTATTACTAGTAGTTCCTTTCTTATTGCTGTAAAGCATGGCTAGAAATGAACAAATTCCCCTTTGTTGATGTGGATGTTATTATTTACTGTCTGAGAAAATGTAATTATTCAATATTTGCCCTATAGTTTGCCTATTAGGACATTTTTTTCTTAAACCTTTTTTTTTAAAAGGCCCTCTTAGCACTTAATTTATACAAAACAGCACCATATAAAGAGGTGTACTTAATAGATGAGTTTTGGTTAATGAATATATATCAAAGGTATTGTAACATAATGCAAACTCAGGCTCAACAGTTTCAAAGTACTCAGTACCCATGAATCCACATCCTTCACTTATGCTTCATTTATATGCAACGTTAGAAAGCTTTCCTAATTCTCATAATCCGTAACTCATGGAGAAAAGTGTTTGAATGTGAACACCAAGTAGAAATAAGGCTTGTATGAGAAACATGCTTGAACTGCTAATATTTTTCCATGGGTTAGGGGGAAGAGGGTGGGCATTCAATCCTTCATCAGTATCAATACAAATTCACAGTTCCCACTCAATATAGAAATTCATGCTCCTGCAAAGGACGATTCATTATTTTTTTCTTCCAGAAAGCCATAAATAATAGACAGTGATTCAATACCTAACGATTATGAAAGGATAACTACAATATGCCGGCCCCTTCAATCATTTTGTCAGATTTTTTTACTGATTTATAGCACCTGATTCTATAATTTTTCTCTGTCAACTCCTAATTAAATCAATGATAATTTTGTCTCTATAATAGAAGTTATAATCACAATTGATTCAAAGTTTCTCATAATGTAAAGAGACATTGCACAGCTAGTTTCAAATCTTAATAGTTTTCACCCTCATGCAAGGGTGATTTACTGATAAAATTTCATTTAAATTAACTCTAGCTACAGGCTGATCAAACAAAACAAGCTCACTGCCTCTATTTTATTGCTGTTCAAGAGCATGGACATAAATATATAAAGAGCTGAAATGCACTTGGCAGAAATTAATATAGGCTTATAAGTTTTCCTAAATTTTATATGAAGTATCTTAAAAGATAATAAAAACTGGTTGGCATCACACAAATTTCCAATTCATAAGTGAGCAAAGACCTCAAACACTTCAGTAAAAATGAAAATATAGTGAAATAAGAGAAGCATAACCTCAAACTTTTCATTATTTGAACTCTGCCATAATGCATTACATTCTTAGTAATTCATAAAATTTTCAATACTTTCTAAAACAATAGCTCTCTTTGGAAAAAAAAAATAATCAGGAACACACTTTTAAAGCTTCTTGAAAATAATGCAAATATGATATGGCTATTTTGTACTTTTGCTGAAAATCTCAAATTTCTAAACTATAACCTACTATAGTTATTTCCTTAAAGTTCATTCAATAATTGTTTCATTCAAAAAAAGTATACTGGGCTTTAATTTTGTCTCCCTAGATGAGAAAAGGAGACAAAACCAGTACATGAATGAAGTACAGACAAAAAGAACTCCGGTCAATTTCCCCATTTTCACTAAAGGAAGACAAGAGGCATGAGGGCACACATGCCCACATGTGAGATTTGGATTAAACCTATGATCAACTTTTTCTAATGTAGTTGAAACATTTCAATGGGTTGCCAGAGAAAGTTGAGGGATTTCTTTCATGTAATTAAAAAAAAAGATAAATTTACATCTCTTTGTGATAGTTATATATGTAATACTTACTCAAATTGGTGCCTACCTAATCTTTTAAGCTCATGTTTACCAAGCTCTTTCTTAATAAAAGATTAGGTTATACATAACTCAGTACTTCAGTGCATCAATGCAGACACAATAACATATTTTTACTTTCCTGTCTTATGAAATTCTTGCACACATTCCCCAATAAATCTTTCTCAGAATCTCTACCCAACCACATTAGTGGCCACTTTCTAGATATTTTAACCTTCTCTGGGTACCAAAGATTGTCCAGCTGTGAAGCTGTATGATACACAATAAAAAAATTGTTTGCAAAATCCTTCACATCCCCTTCTCATGTTTCTGTCAATGATGAAAATACTGATGTAGATCATTCTTATAAAAATTTGTAGCAATAAGAAACCATCTGGGTGGGTATGTATTATTTTAACTTCTTTTAAATGATTTTTTTTTTGTTTTTCTCATCATTCATTATCTTCTAACTCTTTCAATATATTGTAAATTAGTCCTTTAATGCTTTCAAACTCACAGCACAGATCTCTTCTGTGGGTAATTGGTCTGATAAATTTCTATACCACACAATTAAACATCCAATGAATTTAATGCTGTTTCTCTTTATGACAACCACCTACTTTTGAAATATTCTTTCAGCACTTTTTAAGAAAAATCAAAGACAAGATTTCATTTTGGGAAACAGAATACTCATTCCAGAAACAAAATTTGGCACTTAGGGGAAATGATGAAAACCAAACTCAGAAGGATATGTTACTCAAAAATGGAGAATTTTTCCCTTACATTAAAAACTTAAACAAAAAAGCACTGAAATGTAAATGGCAAAGCTAAGCCTAAAAATACAAATAAAGAAGACTCTATGTTTTTTTTCTTTGTAATCAGTTTACTTAACTTTTGAAAAATCTAAATAGTTTAGATATAAGTACTTTTAAAAAGATATTATTCTTATTACTAATTAAATTCCTTTTCACCTTAGTAACAACAGCAAGTACAAAATGCTTAGTGGGCTTGTTTTCACAGTTTTGAGAAATTTCTCACTTTGATATTCAAAGAACTTTTTATTCAAATAATATAAAAATTAGCTCCCTTAATTTTTTCCAAAACTTGGCTACAGATAATATGCCTTCTTGATTTCCATGCAAATTACTCCAAACTTCAGTTTCTAATTATTAATTAGTTTGTATCAAGGAGGGGAAGTAATCAGGGGATCTCTGATTCATTGATTTCTTCCTGGTCCACTTGAAACTATAAGCTATGAAGAGGAGATAGCAAAGCTAATGAGTTTGTTAAGATTTTAAAAACAAGTCATCATTTATACTTTGTTATCCCTTTGAAAGTGTGTGAAAGTTCTTCAATGAAACTTTATGGAATTTAAGACAAGTAAATAGTGACTCCCTCTATGATCAATCACAACCCTACTGGACTTCATTTTAAAAAACAAGATAAACACTTTTACAAGTAAGTCAAGTCAGGAAGTATCTCTGAAAACTATATGCCCTGGAAGTTGCTTTAAAAAAAACCTATGAAAAGAGAATCTAGATCTTAAGAAGAAATCAGTCCTCACCTTTGGCAGGTAGGAAGGATTTTTTTTTTCCTTCTCATGTAATTCCACATGGATGAGACTCTACATGTAGCAGAGAGTAGGCTTATGGAGTCCACTGGATCAATATGCCCAGTAGAGCAATATCAGGACACCGTGGATAAAGAAGGTATATAAGGGCCTGGAGGCATGAGTTCCTTGGATGCAGTGCTTAGCACAATGCCTGGCATGTATTGACTCATAAGAAATGTTTATTGTCTCAATGGTATCTAAGTATGCACCTCTCCACTAGTATAGCCTTGTTGTGCCCCCTCATTCCCCCAACACGTTTTGCATTTGTGAGCTTTGGTTTAGGTTTGCAGTGGGTACATTTTATAACTACTGCCCTCAGGTTGCTATTTTGGTATGTGGATCTGTGTACCTTCAGGTAAACAAATGGATGAATTATGCTCTTTGGAGTTTAGACCCATAGATTATCCTTAGCCCTAGGCAGTCTTCCCCTGGATAACCCAATCTCTGAGAATGAGTTTCAGGAATGGTCCCAAGGAAGATGCATAATATTTTGTTTTATGATTTTCATATTCTTACTTTCTTTGCTTCTACTATTTTTGTGAATTAAGGCTGGAATCACTAATAAGAAAGTGATGTTAATGTCTCTAAGTGTCAGGCATTGTGCCTTGTACACAGTGAGCACTCAACAAATGTCTTATGAGTAACTATATGAATAAAGCATCTAGGACTTTGGGAAAGCTTGTCTTGAATATAATAATATTTGTAGGTCAGATATATTTAATAGTTCATACATTAATATTCTATGGTTTATTCCAAATTGTTATATCTACAACTAAAATATAATTAGATTTTTAAAAAAATCAACAAGGCAGTAGAAAAATTGAAAACATTACAAATTATCCTTCTCATCAAATGAATGCTTTCATAATTAAATAATTTACATCAATGAATTTCTTCAGAGGTTAAGTGAGAAATCTGTGATATATATTTTAACAAAAGTTAACACTGACATTTATCTGTGAAAAACTGACTGGAGAAAGTAGTCAACTATGATAGAGAGGGGTCAGAAAGAAAATTTAAACAAAGCCAACTAGAGAGCTACATAAGCCATACAACTGTCTCTCTTATATTGAAGGACTGTCAATTGTGTTCAGGCTTTTGGCTCAGATCAAGTGTAATCTATACTGACATAGGCTGGGATCAATATCTAGTCTGTGGACTTTAACCTGGAATGCTGCCATAGAATAAGCAGCAAAATGGTTGACTTCATCCCATTGGAGGAAAGAGAAAAGTCAACTAACTGCCCCCTGTTATGGGTCTACCTGGTTAAGCAAAAGAGTTGTGCTTCTGTGTTTGATAGTGCATAAGCACAGATTAGTAGCATGTTGGGGGTCACCACAGCAGCTCTTCAGTACCATGACCCAATATCTAGACCAAGAAAAGACCATTCTCTACAAATTAAGACATAGAGCCAATAATAACATTATCTAGAATAGTTAAAATTTTTTAATCTGTTAACTACCATATATACATATATAGGTGCAAGGCATTTATACTCACTTATGTAAATATACATGCAATACATGCAAGCATACACATACCCCACACAGATGTAAGCACCAGACGTCATCTTGAAATGGCTTAGAATTTGGTAATAATAGGAATGCTGATGATGTCAAGTATGTGGCTGACCACAAATAACAGATCTTATTACACATTGCGCTGTCAATCAGTACAAGATATATATGGCAGAATAAAACAGAAATCGTTCCTTACGAAATATACTTGTACCTCTGCTACTTCCAGCTCTGTGAGCTATAATCAATTCAACAATGCCATTTCCTTTGGAATGGGCTTATCCAATTAACCAAACACCTAGTTGTTTGACCTTGGGCAAGTCATTTAACCCAGTCTGCCTTAGCATTTTCATCTGTAAAATGAGCTGGAGGAGGAAATGGGAAACCACTTCATTATCTTTGCCAAGAAATCCCAAAAGGGATCATGAAGAATTGAACTTGGCTCAAAACAACTACACTACCACCACCACCACTACATTATATCCAAAATATTCTTGCCCTTCCCCCACCTCTTACTCACTGAGCTATAATCAATTCAGTATACCATTTCCTCTGGAATGGGCTTATTGAATGAATTGCCCTATTGTTCCATTCAACATCTGTGTGACTTCTCAGCCTAAAACATTCTTCCCAGGAAATAATTTCTGTGTGTCTGTGTGTGTGTGTATGTACATGTGCATGTATGTATGGTCTCCCTCTTGGAATATAAACTACTTAAGGGTAGGGACAGTTTTACTGTGATATTTGTTCCCTAAACACAGTGGGATGTCATAAACTGTGCTTGGTACATGGTAAATATTTAATATTTTTTTATTCATTCATGCATTCACTCATTTGGATAGGAAACCTTACTAACATCTCCATTAACTGAAAGCTTGACAACATGCAGTTGAATTAAAAGACCTGATCTGGCATCATGGGAGAAGGCCCAAAATCAAATGGCTATTTTGGAAATATATGCCCAATTTGAGAGGAATCAGATGCCATCAGGCTTGCAAAACAAAATAAAATTGAGAAATCTGGCCACTTAAGCCTGGTTGAAAGAACAGTTACAGCTATTTTAATGTAGCTGTTGTAGCCTTTGAATGCTGTTGTCATGCGAGCACTAGGCCATCAGTAGTAGCCATGTGTGGACCGTGACAAACCTTCCATCATGATGCTGCTATAGCTAGGACTGCACTGATGGCTGACTCCAATAGCTCTCTGCTCACCGTGACTGTGATACTTCATTTTCTCTCACTGTCATCCTTGGTTTTCTCCCTTATTTCAATTCATGAAAAGGAATTTTATTTTAATTATCATTTATTTTTAAGACTATATTTATTTGCTTCAATTAATTTGGATATTTTATTCAATGTATGTATTGATACTTCACTTTATTTGATTAATGTTGATGTGTTGCTATATTCTTCTAATATTATTATAACACAAACATTTTTAGTCAATGATTTCACCGCAGGGTTGGAAAGAAAAGGTCAGAAGTAGCTGATTGCTGTAGTCAAGTGTGTTCCTACCCTCTGAACAAACACTTTTAAAGGCCAGTGCTTCAATTACTGATACATTAAGAGGTGCTTAGCTAATAAGCAATTGATTTTAATCAATTTAAACAACTGATTAAGTCAGTAATTAGAGAGTAAAACAACAGGAAATGGAGAGCAAAGTGTTGGACATTTTTAAAGAGGCTGCAATATAGCACCTTAATTATCAGTTCACATCAGCTTACTTCACGATGGCACCACATTGTTTACAAAGACACATCTCTATGATTCTCCCTACTGGGAGGTTTGCTGAATATGTACAAGAGTGACATAGTTAATTTCAATGAATAAACATTTAATATCCATGGCAGTGAGCAACTCCTCCCAAGATAAGGGAAATTACACTTGAATGTATATGTGGTACATCTGAATATGTTTAATGGAATATCATTTCTCTTTTGCACCAATGCAATAATTCCCTCTATGTTCTTATTCCTTCACAGTTCCCGTCCTTCTTCAATTCATCTGAGTAATACTACCAAATAAACCTTCTTACTGTATAGATATGACTGAGTCACACTGCCAGTTAGAGATCTTCAATAACGTTCACTCTCTGTCCAATAAAGTCCAAACTTTTTAGCTTGAAATTCAAGGCCCACCATAATCTGGCTCCAACATACTTTCCCAATTTTATCAAAACCACTCCCCTACTTCTTTTATCACTCACTATTATTCTTCACATTTTCTACATTCTAAGTAAATTAGTCTTTTGATTCTAAGATTCAAAGATTCTAGCTTGAATCTTTGCTTAACAATTAACTGCTACAAAAATGGGAAAAAAGTATCTAATTATAATGGTCAAGTTTGTTCCCACAGAAAAGAAAACATTCTCTTCTTTTCAGAGTTGAAAGACTTATGAATGTGGAATGTTGCGTAGGTAAAAGGCTCATCAGGGCTCTACTAGGTCCCCAGTACTTCCTCTGGAGCTCCTAATGTGCTCTGGTCCCTTCTATGGACCATCGCATCTGCTGCGTGGCCTGGTTTCAACTCCATTGAACAAGACGCCTCTTCCGGTGTAAGCTCATCACTTCCAAACTCACCACCATGTGGCTCAAACAAGCCTTGATAGACAACCCCTGCCTCAGCCTCCTCCCCTGTCTGATTGGATAGAGTACCAAACTCTCTCGCTCTGTACAGACACGCACACATATGTATTATATGTATAATACATAGATATGTGTATGTATGTGTGTACATTTCAATATATATGCACATTTATTTACATATGTACATATATAATGTGTATATACATTTCAATGTACTTTTAGATAACATGATTTTGTGGTGAATCATTAAATTGTTCATCCGGCTTCTTATCAGGAGCAAATTTACTTTCATTTTGTGTGTAAGCTAAAACTGGTCCAATGATCACTTAAATTTTGATCCTGCAAGTTTATAAATGCAGTGCACCAAATTCTGTCAAAGATGCTGTTAAAATATATGCTCTTTGGTGGTACAGATGGATCTAATTTTTATATCGATAGCCACAGCACTTAGAATTAATTAGAATTAGTATCAGGTACTTCATAAGTGTTTTTGAATACACAAAGACTTACAGGAGTTCAACCCAAAAGGGGCCTTGGACTACATTGATAGGGAACATGGGCAGGGCCTGTATCTTGAATTTCATTACTATAGGGAATACCTAGATGAGCAAATTTCCTTTATTGATACCGACAGGCACCTTTGCAGCTTAGAGCCTTAACTTACCAAAGTTGCATAGAGCACTGTGACTTGCCAAGGGTTACACAGACAGTATGTTTCAGAGATGGGATTTGAACTGACTTCAAGGCCAGCTCTCCATTCATTATACCACCTAGCCTCTAAAATAATATTCTCTAAAAAAAGTTTCCAAAATTATTCATTTGTTTTTATTTACATGAATTCCAATTCTTTCATTCAGTGATACAGAATTATACATTCTGAAAGCATATATAATAGTTCTGGAAGAAAAGTTAATCATTTTTTTTTTTCAGAATAACATCTGTGAGTTTCACACTATCATGCATAAGTTACAGCTTTACAAATGAGGATACAATAATTTGAGGGTTAACCAAGGTCTTTCTAAATTTGTGGCTCTTTTTTTTTTTCTAAAGCTTATAACCAAAGGTTCAGCAATTGAGCAGTTATAGAAAGAGACAGAAGGATAATCTTTGCACAGAATATGGCTGTAATTGGACTCCTCTTTTCTGGAGAGTTTATAGCTTTCCTCTAGGGCATGCACTACATAATGTGGCTTATACCATCTGTAAAAGGAACAAAATACATATATTATATATGATGACTATTCTTGTTAAATCAATAACTTTTAAGAGATGAGATGTTTTGCCAAAAATCTTTAAAATGCTTCATCTGAATAATACTAAGTAAAATTTTGTTTTTTCGTTGATATCAATTACTAAAGAAAAAGTTGATGTGTTTCATAAAATCTCAACATGTATTCCACTTTCCTGTTAGTGCTTAGTACAGAGCCTAGCACATATTAGGTACTTATTAAGTGATTAATGATTAATTGTTAGCAATTTACAACAAGCAGCATGGTGTGGCATGTTGAATAGAGGATGAATTTACAGACAGGAAGACTTCACTGCTACCTCTGAAAATTGAAAACATGGCCAAGTAGCTTGTTTATCTTTTTAGTGCCTCAAGCAGGCCAAGTACTGAGGAAGGTTCAGTGATTTGCCTATTTATTAACCTGTGTGACTTTGGACAGGACATTTAAATTCTTGGAGCCTTAGTTTCCTCATTTGTAAAATACAGAATTTAGAATAGATGACATCCAGGTTTTCTCCCAACTCTAAATCTATTATCTTATGAGGTTATAGACAAGTTGTCAATCTACATTGAGGAAATTTCCATACCGGAAGTTCCCTACCCCATGAACTTACATGCGTGGAAATAATTATAATAACAGTCAAAACTTTCTAATATCTCTTTTATAGCTTTAAATTCACAAAGCTACACATTGGAGTTACTAATAACAACACTTTAAATTTCTAACTTATTGCATCATAAAGGTTCAATGAAGTTCTTAGACATTTATGTACCTGCAATCATTTATATGAAATATAAATATGACCTTTAAAGTCAATAATCTTGAAGAATGATTTCAGAGCAAGGCCTTGAGTATTTAATATCTTCTGAGATCAATAATTATTGAGCGGATTGCTTTAGAGGAAGACACCTGTCCATGGAAAGATTATCATTTACCTCACAAATCAACTCTTTTGCAATCATTGCAGTATTATAAAGGATAGGAAAATGAAAGCGGTATCACATGGAGAAAACTATCCAACCAAAAATGTACATAGTACAGACAACAAAGCAATCCATTTAATCTTTAATTGCTACAATTTTATATTCAGGTTTTCCAAATATTGTACTATGTCACTGGATTTAATATGTGCCCTTCCTAACTACTACTCTCTGGTACAATTCATCCATAGATATGAATCAGAACATGGAGCATCTCTGATTCCATAGCGTCAGATATTAGAGTGCTTTTCCTGACCTGGGGTGATTTTGTGCATAGTGAGTATGTGGAAAATGAAAGCATTTCACATTCTTACCACTATCTAAAGACTAAAGAAATTCAACAATCCCTCAATCATTTAATATGCTTTTATAATTTTACATTTAGGGAAAAAAAGCTATGTTGCATTTGTTTTATGCTCTAGCAACACGTATAAGTTACTACTTCCACTTTCCTAACACCAGTAACTCTGCAGCATCTGCTATGTTTGAAGCAGTGGTTATTGGTGGATGTCGCTTTCACGATCAAGTGTATCATACTAGCAGTATGCTTCAGCAAGTCATTACATTAAACATTTTTTATATTTCATTTTGTGGTATGTGAAGTAGATCAGTTACAGTAACGTAAAATATCACTAAAGAATTAGTGATTTTTTTTACTAATAAATTTAGTAAAATTAATTCCTGAAAGTAATAAGGGGAGAAAGTAAGACAGAAAAGTATATAAGGAATGGTCCTTTTAAATTGCAATGCCTTTGAAAGACAAGGGCTAATATGTAATTCCTACTGTTAATGTTGATGCTACTGAAATGGAAGCAATCAAGAAATAATTTTGGGAGAAGACTTCAGAAGTTCAGATTCAAATCAAGTTGGGATCCTGAAGGCTCTAAATAGCGCTGTTTAGAGCAAACAATCGCCTGCCTGGTTTGGAATATTTCTAAAGGCATATTTCTTCTAGGTTTTTCCAATGACTTTTATTGCTAATGGAAAATAAAGAAAAGAAGCAGTTGAAAAGACATGATCACAGGTTGAACATCGATACTTTCTTGTTTCATATGAGAAATGTGTTCTGGTATCTTAAGACATAAAATTCTACACCGCACTAAAACTATTTGGGATTGTGTTACTTGTGTTGTGAGTGAATATAAAATGCAAAGGGATTGACATCACTGACCTCTTCTGACAGAGTTAACAATGACTTAAAAGATTAAACTTTTTGTTTAATTTGCAATTAGGGAGCAGTTAATTATGAATAATTGGAATCTTTCAAATACTGTATCAGACTAAAAACAATGACTTAAAAGACTAAACTTTTTGTTTAATTTTCAATTAGGGAGCAGTTAATTATGAATAATTGGAATCTTTCAAATACTATATCAGACTAAGAATAAATGCTTATATTAAATTTTATTTTAATTCAATATTTTTATGGTAGAATATAAACATGTTAGTGAATCAAATTTCCAGGATGTGTGGTCAGTCTTGGAGATTTGCATACAGTATTAATAATTTAATAATCCATAATATTCTTAAATTTAATTTTGTTTTTTAGTAATTCAAACCAACACTGATATCAATAACTAAATTATTAAGAATGAGGAAATCCTAAGATTTTTTAAAGAACTTTTCATGTGTTTAATGGACACTCCCCTAAATCTATTTAATGTATTTACAGAGGTTCAAATTATTTATTTTCAAAGAGATCTCAATGTAGAGTGAGGAAAAGTTACAAAACTGGCAATAAAATTATATATGTAGAAAGGAGTAAAAGTGAAAACCAAGAAAGAACAAATTCAAATATAAAATAATCCTTAAGGTTTGCATTTTCTATTATTTGAAATTGTATTTTGCTATCTCAATATTTCACCGTGATTATCACAGCTACCCATAAGTATTATAGTAATTTAAATTTAGCTAAAAGAAAGTCTAATAGAATTAACCTTATTACCTGATTTAAGAAAAAGTCATCAAAGTAAAGGTTACCTACTTTACAAAATAGAATGAGTTACTATAGATATTATTATGATGAAGTATTTTTTTATTCATTCCTCCAAGCCATCAGGAAGCATATTAAGATTCCTACAAAACTTTAAATATGGCACGTATCCAACCTTATTGAGGATTCCCTGCCCCCTCTCTTAACAATGACTGCATAAATTGCTTTTGATTAATTAATCATGCCATCCCTGGAGACAATTCTTTCATAATGGGACTTAAGTTTTACTATGATCCCCCAGATATGATTTTTTGTAATTCTTAATGATACTTTACTTCAAACAAAATGATTTATATGTCATTAGGACACTGACAAATGAAAAGAAAGCCTGAAGGACTATGCAAGATTAGCCTTGTGAAATAAATAAGGACACCAGAGAAAAGTAATTATTTTCAACATCACTTAATGTCCTTATAACATGTTTGTTCACCCCACAGCTTAAGAAAGCAGGGTGCTAGAGGCTGGAAAACACAACAAAATAAAAAGATAGAACTTGAATGAAAATTCTGCCAAGGGGAGGCTGTTCTTGAAAAGACAGGCAGGGAAACTATCACTTTACATACTCATCACTTATAGATGTTAAGTTTCTTGCAACTCAACTCCATCCTCCCCAATGTCATTCCTAAAAATACGGAAGATTTCTTTCATTTGAGAGGTATTGAGGCATGGTAGAAAAAGCAGTGGATTTGCAGCCATGATATACCTGGGTGTTAAGATTATATTGATACTCTTTAGTTATAGCACCTTGAGCAAGTGGTTTTATCCTATTATAAAATATCCATGACAATACTGCTACAAAATATCCATCATAATTCCATGATAACTACCTGTCTCTCAAAGGCTGGCTAAAAGATCAAATTAAGTAATGTATATAAAGTTATTAACATAAAATTATACACAGATTTAGAAACAATCTGTGTGATAACACCTATACTACTGATCTCACAGTGTTATTAAACCAAAAGAGATAATGTATAGAAAACATTTTGTACAATGTAAGGTACTCTTGAAATGTCAACTCTATTATTAACAATTTTAAACAACTATTTTTCTTATAATAGATCTATGCACCAACTACAGAGACCATTAGAGGTTGGCCACGTTTTTTTGAGCTAAAATAAAAATAAGAGCTCCATGGGAACTGGCAATTACCAATCATGAATATTCAGAAACACTTATATATGATTATTTGTGATAAACATTAATCAATAAACTTTAAGTATTACACAACACATTGCTTTTAATTAACTTGTTGATATTTACCAAAAGAAAGCATGACAAAATGAATAGAGAGCTGGCCCTGGAATTCTAAAGTCCTAGGTATACCTAATTAATTCTTTGGGTACTGTCAAAAGCCATTTATAATCAGGACTTTACAAATGCATTTTCTGTGAAACTCCCTTCACTGCCCTCTTTCCTTATTATACTATAACTATGGCATATTGCATATACTGACCGAAAAAATTTCTTGAGTAATTTTGCTGAATTTTTTGATTCTTTTTTAAACTTTGTTATAAGAAACAACTTGCTAAGAATGTGATATACTCCTGGAATGTCACAGAAATGTACACTGGAATATCACTCCTGTGATTGATGTACTCTGAAAACACCTCGCTTGTTTCTTGTGACAGCACTCTTTCTGGGTTCTCTTTCTGTTTGGCTATTTCTTCTCAATCTCCTTTACTTGGTCTTCCTCCAGGTCATGCCCATTAGCCATGGTTGGCCTTCAAGGCACTGCTGTGTTTTCTCTTCATCATTTACTCCCACTTAGTGATCTATCAGCCACCATGAACATCTCTACTGAGATGATTCTCAGCTCTATCTATACCTAAACTCTTTCCTGACTTCTAGTCTTGTATCAGCAGCAGTCTGGCTTGAACTGGATATCCCATAGGTTCTCAATCACTCAGTCAATAAACTCCAAGGCTCTGTATTACCTCCAGGATCAAAAAAGATCCTCAGATTTTTAAACTCCTTCATAAGTGGGTTCCTTACTGCTTCTCTATCCAGTCTTCTTATACCTTGTGCCCCGCAGCCCTTCCTGTACTCTACAATTTAGCAACAATGGATTTCTTGTTAGTTCTATTTTATAGCCCTTTTCTTCCATTTCTAGAATGCTTTCCCTCCTCACTTCTGCTTATTGGCTTTCCTGGATTCCTTCAAGACTGCCGAAATCCCACTTATTATGAGAGGTGCAGCCTGGTATTCTCCCCAATGCCTCCCCCCTCCAATCTCATTCCTCTGAGATTATCCTCATTTATACTGTATATATCTTAAATTTACATAATTGTTTGTATGTTGTCTTTTCCATTAGAAGGTGTGGTCCTGGAGAGCAGAGACCATTGTTTGGTTTTTGGAATACAGTGGGTACTTAATAAGTGCTTACTGGCCAACTGATTGATATAAAATCCTTAATAAAAATGAGAAATTTTTTTTGCAATCACAAATTATCTAGGTGGTATGGCAGACAGGGCACAAGCTTAAGATTCGAGACTTAAATTTGAATATTTTGCCTCAGATTTTCATGGTGTGCCTCTGGGCAGGTGACTTACTTCCCTGTGCTTGGGTTTCCTCACTTATAAAATGAAGAGGTTGATGTTAATGGACTCTAAGTCACCTTCCAAGTGTAACTCAATGATCCTGTGATTTTCCATTATTACATCAAATAGTTAAGAGCTGGTCTGTTATAATGTGATGAGGAATGGACTCGAATTAAGATTTAGGTTTAAATGTCATCTCTGACACCACTTAATAGCTATACGACTTCAGTCAACTAGCAACATCTTTCAGCCTTGAGTTCATGATCTTTACCTTAAGCATGGAAATTCTAATGTACTATGTTCCTCACAATATTGTTGAAAGAAAAGCAACACTTAAAACTACCATTGCCCTTAAAATTGTGAGCCCTAATGGGATAGATCCCCTTACCCATATTCAGCAAATCAAGTGAATAATGATCTCACAAAGGCCTTTGATATCTTTATTTTAAATAGCTTGGGCTTTACTTTACTTCAAAGATGCAATACTCGCTCGATTGACTTTCGTTCTGCTTTTCTAACCACGTCTTCATCCTTTTCACTGTATTCTCCCTCCTCCTTCTTCTCCCTCCTTTTATATCTAAAGTAGGTACTACCTATTGTTTGGCCCTTTTTCTTTGGTATTGCACTCATTCTCACAACTTCAACTATGACATTTATACAGTTGCATCATAGATTGTTGTCTCTAGCTCTTACTACTAAGAAGAAAGAAGAACCATATCTCCAGTTGCTATAATGAGTTTTCATCTGGATACCCCCACTAGTCAAAACTGAAGTTGTCATCTCAACCTTGACCCCTATTTCTCCTTTTGATTTGACTTTTAGGACATCAGCCTTTATGAGGTCTACAATTTTCAAAACTCAGTGTTTCTCTTTGACGCTTCTCTCTTCTCACTTCCACATCCATGCAGTTGGTTGCTTATCCAATCCTCCCTCCCCACTCACGCTCCCACCATTGTAAGGCACAGGGTCTGGAATATAATGTTTAATAATTGATTGAATGACAATAAAAGGCGTCATTTCACCACATACTCAAACTATGGCAGTTGTCTACTGACTTTTCTGACTTTTCCATCTTTCTTTTACACTTTTCTTATATCGTTGCAAGAATAATTTTTCTAAGGCATAAATCTATATAACTCATGTCCTTAAAAACTGTTCTCAGACTACTCTTTAAATAACTGGTAAAATTCAAATTCCTTTGCCTCTCATTAAAGATCAAAAGGCTGGGACTGTATACAAGTTCATTCAATAATAGTGTTATTTTGATTTTTGGGGGGAAGGGGAGGCTCATTTGCTCTTTTTTTCTCATAAAAGTTCATTTTTATTGAAATATGATTCATGTTCAACTCACTTGCTTCATACTTCTCATTTCTCTTCTACATTGATTTTTGAATGAGATTGACTGGTATTGATAAAATTTATCACATTATAAAATATATCTTTATGTTTGATTTTGCTTCAATTTGTCATTATCCAATTTTTTTTACAAGTCAATATATGTTTTCAAATTCTTTAATTTTTAACACATTTCAACAAAGCTGAATATATAATTAAAATGTGAAAAGATAGGTGATTGTCCTAAGCGTAAGTTAACTAGTAAAAAGTGAGCAAATGTTTTGCTGTTGCTAAATTGGCCCAAAGACTAGCATCATAGTGCTTTTTCACTAAGTGCAAAATGGGCTTTTATACGCTGATTTTTAATAGAGGGAATATGTCACCCAACAAATGCTTTTGGTAGGTTTTTTTTCCCATAAAATTAAGTAAAATGGAAGTTAAAATATCACAATTTTTATATTATGCAGAATAATGAAATTAGGAGAGATTATTTTAATACAGCAAGGCTGGGGAAGGTATGGCATTTTGAATGATATTAACAAAGTATGTGACATTTTAATTGTATTTTGAAAGTATTGTAACCAAATCTAATGAGTGTAATACTACTTAGACACACATATACTAGGGAACTATAAAATATGATAAAAATCATTGAAATACCCTGTTGAATAACTTCCTGGCCAATTTACCGAGTTAGTAAAAATAAGTGTAAAAGATTACTCACAGAAAATAACTGCTAGCTTTGCCCAATTACATTTTTTCTTAAATTACTTTGCTTTCTTGACTTAATGAGGACAAGTGGTTTTTTAAAGCAAAACTCAACTTAATAATGCCGTGGTACCTTTGTTACCAGTGACATAAATTCTTAAGCCACATTAAATTCAAAACCATACATAATGCCAATGTGAAAATTATGCTCAGATAATATTAGAGGTTACAAATTTCACTGTTCAAATAATTTGCTAATAATTCTTCAATTAGAAAACATACACACAGTTTCCTCTGCAAGAAAAAGATATTCCATTTTCAGTGGAGGAGAGAACTATTTATAAAATGCCCTATTATCTCTAATATTTAATTTTATCAAATAATTAATGTAGATTTTGTTTTGTATATTAATGATCTATGAATAACAACTTTCCTTATTCTAGCATAATCATTGTCTTCCAATAGAGTAAATGAAGTGATGAATTAAGCTACAGTATATATGCAAGTAGGCACCTTATGTATGTATACATATGTACAGAAATATATACAATATGTTTCTAAATTTTACCCCAAGGGCATCATTTATACATTCAATAATGATTAAGAAGGGACATAATTTAGAAAGGAACAATAGTAGAAAATATGAAAATGTTATGCTGACATTAGAACAGTGTTTCTTCACTTTCAAAATAATCTTTTGGGTTCATGTTACTAACATGTCACAGATTATTATTATACTTTTACTATACTTGTTTACTATACTTGCTGAAATTACCAGGAAGATATCATATTCACCCAACTTTCCTCTGATTTAATTAGCAGTTTTGTGACATAGTAAATACATATTTAAAGCAATGTTTCCCAATATGGGGAGCCCCATGCCCCTTGTTGAGGGAACAGGTACCAGAGTTGGAGTTAGAGTAAAAGGTTTGTGAATCTATGTGTACTTTATTTAGAAGATATACCTTCTGTTGAAAGAACAACTATGTCTCATATGTATATATTACTATCTTTTAAATGCACACAGAAACAACTGTGATTAATAAAATGCAGCTTCACGTAAAGATTGGTAAATTCCTAGTAGCTTTTTTTCTCAGTATAGGTGGTGTTTTCCTTTTCACACAATGAGACTCCCTATGCATCAGTGCTGCAGCTGTTTACGGGCCAGTCCCACTGCTGGTCAGCATAGAAGTTGTGACCTGATCCCACTTCTAACAGGGGCTAGTCTGCCCCTCCTTATACAGCTTGATAGCCTCCCACTCCCACTGGCTCACCATATTGGTGTCAGACCTAATGAGGATACTGATCGGCTTTAATTTTATTCTAGTTTAGTATTCCTTAGTTCAAATGAACCACCAGCCTCACTCTCCTCCAGAAGGGGGCATTCCAGTTGTGTGTCAGCAGGCTGGAAATATCTATTTTCTCAATGGATGAATGTTTTGATATTAATGCTCTCATATAGGGATCCTCAACATTTTTGATGTTAAAATAGGTAGAAAAGTTTGGGAACTACTAAACATAAAATATTTTCATATTTCTGGCTGTCCATGTTGCCATCTGGTGAAGGTAAACACATGACAGTCGAAATATTTGTGATTGTTAAAAGAAAGCAGGTGTGCTTTAGAAATCATTTATTCTCAACATGCTAGAACAAAGCAAAATGTATTCATATAAAAATATGATTTGTGTTATTTTAGTAAATAGATTCATTCTTTAAAATGAAATAATTTTCCTTCTTTAAAAAAAAAACTGTTGCTCTTTTAAAATTTTATTCTTTACTTAACAAATATAGTATTTCTAAGACCCTTAGGCACACATGAAAATCTTGTATTTAAGTGGTCTAAGTCAGTGCTAGAAGTGAAGGGGATAAAATGTAGAAAAGCAGAACCATTCCATGGTAACAATACTGCCCCTGCCCCTGCCTCTCTCCCTATAACTTTACCCCTTTCATTCCCCTATCTCATTACCCCCCAGCTACTTGTCCAGGATTTCAAGCTTTGGTAAAGTGGGATAGATGGAAACAATCAATTCAATTCAGGAAACATTTATTAAGTGCCTGCTCTGTTCCACAAACCATGTACATAATAGGGTAAATCAGTAATACAAATAAGTAAAGTTTTAAAAGAAAGAAGAATGCTTTGGAAAAAGGAGTGGTAGTGCCCTAGAGTGGTTTACACCTGCTCAGATGCATGAGAACATAATTATAACCCCCCTAGGAGAAAGGGAACTGAACTCCCCTGTTCTTTACAAATGCCTGCACTGTGCCTTGTTTGTAATTAAAGTAACATCTGTGTGTGAGAGAACTTATGCAGTGCCACTTTTAAATCACTGCACAACGTTGCACCAATGTTTGTTCCAGGTTTTTGTTTCTGTTTTGTCAAAAGAGGGGTGTAATGTTTCACTACTCTGCAGAGAAGAATGTAAGTTCCAGAGCCTTAAAAAACTTCTGATAATTTTTTAAAGGACAGTTTTGATCTAGTGTTTGAAAAGCAATCATTTTAATGCGGAACAGTAAATATTAGACTGGTAGTATTACCCTTATATTGCCAAACCTAGCATGAATATGAACCAACCTACAAGGTAAGGATTGAGTCTAGGACTGATTGGCACATTTCATTAGAGAAGTGTAACCAAATTCACCTCCATTTTGAGCATAGTAAGTGAATGTGCAGTATATGTTGGCTAGGTAAATAGATACTCAGAGGAAACTAATATAATCAACCAAATAACAGCAAATAATTGCAGTTGTTCATAAACTCAAGTCATTCTCTTTTTCCCAAAGGGCACAGCTATTAACCCTAAATGAGCAATTAAAATCTCAAACTGTTTTGAATTTATTCATTGCAAATTTATCCTAGTTTCGCTTACAAAGAAAAATCTGAAAATAACAATGCTGCAAATAAGTGTTTATGAAGCAAAGAAAGTTCCTTATAAGATAAAGTTTCATCCTATTTATTCTCAGTCAGAATAAGCCACTTCAGCAATATTCCATAAAGGCAATACATTACCCTTTCCTTTCTTGTTGAGGTACATAGCAATATTCAGGGCAAAAAAGAAACAGTTCTTTATGAGGTGACCAAAGAAAAGGAAGGGAAAAATCACTTACTTGATGTTATCAAGACAGCCGGACTCAGGTTTCAATATGGCAGTATGATGGAACATCTTATATAAAGCAATCCCCAGGAAGATTACATTAAGCTGCAACATAAAAGGTTGTGTTATGTAGCAGAACTGGACTGGAGAAGAAGTAAAGTCTGCTCTCTGTACCAGATGGGTTGCTCTGGGAAAGTAGCTCTCACTAGTGTTAAAGAGACTGAATCACAGATGATTACCGGGATACTACTGAGTTAGGCATCACTTTGGGGCCAACTACACATAAAGAGAGAACCAGTCATGATGTCAAAAGAAGTCGTCCAAATTATTTTGTGGAAAACATTGAACAGCCCTTTTGTTTCTCTGTGGAGTATATTTAAAATAAAAGTTAATACATGTTTCTTATCAAATTTGCACTGATGATGTTCCCAAAATGATTATCACAGGTTAAACTTTCAAATATTACATTATGCAAACGGCCTAAATACTAAAAACCTGCGTATATTGCAGAACAGTTGGTATGTAAGATTGTAAAAGTCATCTTAGTTTCTAGTATCAGGCAGAATTTATCGAGGGTATTGGAGATAACCAGTTACTGAAATCATTAGATCTAGAAGGCTCAGTAATATGCAGAAATGCATTTTAAAAGATCCTACAATCCTTGTCTAGTTTCTCATATCACAGATAAATGGGACCTAGAGACAATTGCATTTTGAATTTCTCTTGCTTTTTAACTCACCTATAATGTAAGTGAAGTAGCTTTGAGTGCTTCTGTACCTATCAATATTCTACTTAATACTTCAACAATCCATGAAGAAGAAAAAAAATTATATCATTTGATTAATTTCTTTTCTTCTTACATTACTTTTTGCTGTACAGACATTGTCTCATTAATCATTAATTTCATTGACTAAAAAAAAGGATTTCTTCTTTTCTCTGTAACTTTTGAGAATTATTTTGTTCATCATGCCAATTGTCTTGGTGATACAAATTTGAATTGTTTCATGCTTTAAAGAATAGAAATGAAAAATCTTAGATCAAAATCCAAACTAGTTTTTTTCCTTTTCTTTTTTTTTCCTGATGACTAGGACAAAATAGCCTTTCCAACCTAGTTTCCTAAAAGTCCACAGGACTGTGCACACTGTTTTAGCTGTATGTTTTCTTTTCCCAAAGGATTTTATCAAAATAATGCAAAGAGTATACCATAATGAGTGTCTAATTGCTTGAGTTAGGTGGGATCAAATAAGTATATGTTTTCCCCAAATTAATCTATGTAAGTTAAAGATATGCAGTAAGGGAACAGTGAAAGTTTTCTTTCTTGACCTGGGAGATGGAGTAATTAACTGGGAGTTCTTACCATAATTATCAAGGTCGCTGGTCCTATAAAGCTCCAAATGAAGTAGGTGTCAAGCCGGAGCCAACATCTGTAATGAAACACAAGGGACAGGAGGCATTCAAGAACTACATATGGGACATATATCAAGAGTGAACGAGTGATGGAAAAGAATGGGAGCTGCAAAGTATTCCAATGGGAGAGAGGAAATATTATATTGCTTGTTCATTTAAATGTTGAATTATGTGCCCAATTTCTGACAGCACTATTGATGGAGTTAGATAATTACCTCTGGAGGAAGCAAGAAAATAAATGGTATTGGACTTAGTTGCTAAAGCCCTTTGTGTCTGTCATAGAAATCTTAACCCTACCTATCCCCCTCCCCCTAAAAAGCCAAATACAGCATTAGATCTTGGAGCCTTAAGCTATCCTTTTCTCTCCAATTATTGTACTACATAGCTTGTCTATCAGCTGTCAGGTGGGGTGACGTTTTCCTGTCAAGAAGATCTGAGAAAATTCAGTACAAAGGGAAATAATTTGGTATCAGAAGACTGTAGTTTAATTAGGATGGGCAGTCAACCTTTCAGAGCTTTTTAGATCTAAAAAGTGCATTGCTACCACTTAATGCATCTAGGGCTGCAAATGATTTTCAGTATCACATGAAATTGATTCATGACCTAAAACTAAATTATTAATCACTTAATTTCAGCTACATTTAATACACCCCCAATTCTAAGGGCCTCTGGGAAATTACATTTTCATTCTTCAGGATGACAGGAAGACAAAATGGAAGAAACTTGTCATGAGACAGATGAATGTAAATTTTGGCAAATTACATGATGCTAGAAATAATAATATCTTGCATTATTTGTAATTGTGCCATGTTTGCAGGCATAATTAAAAGGGTAAACAACTACAATGGTAAACATTAATTAGTAGTCTGGCAAGTGGGCTCAACAGAAAAAAAACACACCAAGTGTTCTGTACTGCTGTCATTATAAAATTACCAAAAAAATCCCAAAACAAAACACTATTTTTTCTAAAACCAAGTAATATGGTAGCATATAAAAGTCATATTTTTAGATCACAGAATAACAACAAAGAAAGGAATCTAGTTTCCATTCAGTCAAAAAAATGATTATATTTGGTTTTTAGTGTATCAGTTTATAAAAACCATAGAATTGGAAAACTTCATGGCCACCAAATTCACTGTGATGAATAAATAAATTCAATTCAGTTCATTAACTTATTGCTTACACGTATCTACACATGCAGATATATACATACAGATTTAGGTTAGGTTTATCATTATAAACATAGTAACTCTAGTTTGAAGAAAAAAAGAAAAGAAAAATCAAATGACCACTAAGGATAACACCACTAAGTTTATGTGAACAGACAAACTTTTGTGTATGTGCATGGTTTATTTTTTCCAGCTTCTATATAAGAATTTCGAGCAATACTTCCTAGAATGATTGATTTTCCAATAACCACAGTTCAAACCAGGCAGTCTGTATTCTCTTGTGCTACAGCTAATTGTAGATGCCTAATTTCAAATACCTCTATGGGTCTCTGTTTCCTTATCTACAAAATAAAAGCTTTAGACCAGACAGTCACTAAGGTCCATTCTAGTTTTACGATGCAATGATTTACAAAAGTCTTCTGCTTATGGTTGATCTTAACTAGAAAGAGGGATCACAAGTTTTGACTTAAAAGGGAGAATAAAAGATAATTCATTTCAATCCTCTCATTTTACAGATGAGAAAACTGAAGGCCTTACTAGTTAAGTTACATGCCCAATGTGTCCATGTAGTAAGTGAACAAATCCTCTGACTCCAATTCCAAGGTTCCTTCCACTGTACATGCTGCCTGCCTCTTCTCCGGGGGTCCTTAAGAATAAGACATGCTCTGCCTGATCTTTTTTCACGATGAATGAGAGACCAGTCACCACCACAGTATCGAGGAGGAGATGCAGTGGTTGGACAACAACTGGAATATTGGGTTCAGTTATGAGAACACATTGTTAGAACACTGAGCTGGATTGTGCCAAGGAAGGGAAAAAACAGGATGATGAAGAACCCAAGTCATGCAAGGATTAGTCAAAGGAAAGAAGAGACAGCATAGGAGAGTGGAAAACATGTCGAGTATGGAATTGAGTTATAACTTCTGATCCTGCTACTTTTAGAATGTGCAAATCATTTAATTTCTCATGGTTTCAGTTTCCTTATCTGCTAAAAGAGTGTGTGGGATTATATGATCTCTGAGGTCCTTTCCAGCTCTAAATTTTATGATCTTATGAAGTGAGTTTATTGAACCTGTAAAAGAAAAAGACTTGGAATGGGAGTGCATAATTGCTATTTTCGAGTTTTTGAAGGCTATCTTATGGAATAGGGGATATAGTCTTGTTCTACTTGACGATTCAGAACAATGGAAGATATAGGAAGGAGAAAATTCCCTATCAATTACTTCCTCCTTTAATACATCAGCACATACATGACTTCATCTGTATGAGTACTGTCTCTACCAGAGCAGAATGTAGGACTACTTATGGAAGTCCAGAATGGGTTTCCTTCCAAGATCATGCCTTCAAGCAGTTGCTGACTGAGCTTTATGTTAAGGGTGGATGCTTCAGGTAGTGATCAGAATGGATGGCCTCCACATTGGCTTCCAAATCTGAGGTTCTTTGATTCTATCTGTATGTTACAACCATGTTCCTTTCTTACCACAAACTAATGGATTGGTCGCCACAGCTATAGTGAAATGCCCAACCCATTATGTAACCGAACCACGGAAATGTACAGGTATAAGAATAACACTAAAGAATATCATTATAAGTTTAGTTCAGCTGAACTATAGGCCAAATGAGTTAAAGTGGAAAGATACACATACTTTATAATATTTTAGGGGAAAAAATGTCTAGCCTCCAAATACCCAATTGGTAAATTAGAAGGCAATCTGCTTATAAATCAAGAATTATTTTGTGCATATAATATTTCATTTTTAATTAGTAATTTTTTCAACTGAGTAGGTAGTTTTTAATTTTTAGATTATCAATTCTTTGGCTAAAGTAAAATAAAGTCCCTATACTTAAAAGTCTGTACTTTTATTTAGTGAGAGTCTTACTTAGCTTACCTAAAGTTTTGTTGTGAAATAAAATTGCTAACCTCACTTTTTTTTGTATGGCTTTCTGCCGATCATGAAATTGGCATTGCACTTGAGAATATTATTTTCATTCTCAAGAGAGTTCTTTGAAAATTTTGTTTTGCACAATAGGCTTAAGATTGTATTGTAACTTCAAAAAGCATAAACATCTGCCAAGAAGTTCGGCAGGGATAAGAAGCTTGTTCCTTGTCTGAATTGAGTGGATGAAGAGGGAAAAATTTAAATATACAAAGTAAATTGCTTTTCTCTGAATACTCTGAGTTACACTATCTCCTGCAAGGCAATGTGGGAAAAATTTGAGTTTACTTTGATTGCCATACGGTCACACCTGCTGCTGTTTTTGACCACACGCTGACTCATAGAGGCTTTTGCATCTATTCTCTTTCCCGTTAACTACTTCACAAGTTTGAATGATTCCTGCCCCAGATCACGACGTTATTCTGTATAATGAACCCACCGTGGCTCTAAGGTACAGTCAGTTCTATATATGATGTGGATATCAAAATGTGTTCATTCCACTGATAGGCAATGATAGGGTGGTACAAGTACAGAGAGTTTAAAAGACTTAGTGAAGTATGGGGCAATGAATGTAGGATGGCAAGTCCTTGAGGCTGTGAACATATGTATCTGGAGAACTGCCATAAGTATCTATATGTTGTCATACTTTTCACACATAATAGTCCTACTTACAAATGACCAATTGTTTATTTTACCAGGTTGGTCCTCAAATTAGAACACTAATTGTCTTTTTTTAGGACAAAAGAATTTGTAGATAACTGGGAATGGTGACAGATAAAGCTATTTCCTTATTAATAATGTCCTAGTTTAAAAAATGCACATATATTTTTAGAGTTGTGGCCATCACTCTTATGACAATGGAGATGCAAAAGGTATATAGATTCCCTTTTTTGAAAGTGCATATGACTGATTTTTCTTGTACTGCTTTAAAGCTGATAAACTGAATGAGTCCTGAGTATTTGATGTATTTAACTGAAGAAACATGAGTAACCTTTCAATTTTAGATTAATACCACATAAATAAAAGACTCATCTGATAAAACTTTGAGTCCAAAGGGAGGTACAGTCACACTGTGGGCCCCATGGGCCCCAGGTAGATACTGCCTCTCAAGTTACTTTCTCTTTTATGTGCATTGTAACTATTTTTCCTAGATGGAGAAAATGGACAAAGACTAAAAGAATCCATTAGCAGAGAATTCCTGCATTAAATTCCTGAGTTCAAATATTTCCCCTTCTTTTATTAAAATGATCATTGAGAACTTTCCTCAAAGAAATATTTTATTTTCATTACAATGAGAAAAAGATCAAAATCTACATGATTTTATTGAAGTCATTCTTTGTCATCAATAAATTCAGTTAAATCAATCCTCACTCAAAATTCAAGTTCAAACAAACACTCTCTGAACAACTACTTAATTATTTTCTTACGCTGATAATATCACCAGAAACTTTGGTTTCTTATTCCTAATGTTTCTAAGGGACTATTCTGGACTGCCTTTTTTTTCTGGTTGCTTAATTTCCTTCTACTCATAGTGACAAATCTTTATATATTATCAAAGGACTATTTTTTGGGTGAAAGAGGAGGAGGGAAAGGGAAAAATCATTTATTAAGCACTTACTATGTGCTAGAAGCTGTACTAAGCAGCTCTCCCCCCTCCCCTCTCTCTCTCTCTCTCTCTCTCTCACCAAATATTACTTAATTTGATAATTTGTTCCAGATAATATTAGAGACCACAGGTAAAAAAAATGCATAGTTCCAGCCATAAGTAAATTTCTACTTTACAGGGGAAACAACACATGAATGTATATGATGTACAAAGTAATAGGGGCAACTTTAGAGCAAAAAATTTATGGAAAGGTAATTTAACATGTTTTTGATGGCAGCTTTTGTTTTCTTATGTATGGTTTTGCAGCCTCATTTTACTATGTTGCAGATATAAATATATCTCTATCACTTTTAGAAATATAAATATATGTATGTATTGATATAATATGAATTTACACACACAATATACGTATGCATGTATATATGTACATAAAATCTTACTCTACTAAAGTTCTACTCTGAAACCCAGTAAACCCCAAGTTAACTGGGCATCCTCTGGGCATCAAAATTTGCCTTCCCTTGGATAGGAATTTCCTTTCCTTTCCTGTTCTGTCCTGTCCTTTCCCAAAACTTCAAACCTACTACACTCTGAAACTCATAGATTATACAACATTAGTCTTCCCCTGCCCAAACTCCACTTAAGGGCTACTTTTTGGACCCTCCTGCCTTAAGAGTGATGATCAATAGTAGCTGTTGCTGTTTCCCTCGAAGGCTCATTAAAGGGGCAGCTTCTTAAACAGGCCTATTCACTGAATGGGCAGTATCTCACACTAAGTGAGTAGCTAAATAGGCCTTGGCCTAAAGGTGTCAAGTTCTCCCATTGTATCTCCAGTTAAAAAAACATCTTTAATATATTCTAAGGTAATGACCTACAAATATAATGGACATAGGATATGGTACTCCTGATTAACATGATGCAGTCCTAGATTTAGAATCAGAGACCTTGTCTCTGAAATCTGTCACTAGTTTACTGTCTCTATGACCTCAGACAAGTCATTTATTTTCTTTGAGCATCAATTTCTTTTGTAAAATAAGAGGAATTCCTTAGGTAATAACATTAGCTTGGGATTTATATAAAGCTTTTAAGATTTGCAAAGCTCTTTACAAATATTATAGAATTTTATCCTGGCATCAACCTTAGGAGTTAGGTGCTATTATTGTCCCCATTTGACACATGAAGAAACTGAGGCAGAGAGGCTAAGATATCAGTTTAGGATTGTATAGCTAATGTGGGAGGTGGTGGATCTTTCAGACTCCAAGTCCAGAATGCTATTAAAGATTTTTTTTTCACCTCAGACTGATAGAGCCCCAAAGTTCCTTAAAATAACCTGATTTTTATTTATCTGAGGTCACACAGGGAACTAGAGATGAAGGTGGGACTTGAACCCAAGTGTCCTGTTTCCTAGTCCACTGCCCTTTCCACAGCTTCACATTTCATGGGATTTCACAAGGCAGTTTCTAAAAGATGCAAGAGAGTTATGAATAAATGTTAACCAATGGTTTTTCTACCCTCTACATAGAAGTTAGTAGCAGTGGCTTAATTCCTTGCATTTATCTAGAATACTTCTCTACAAGTTTTGGAGTGCTTTCCTCAAAATCCTCCTGTGAGGAACAAACCATAAGTATTCTTCTTCTTCTTCCCCAGTTCATACTTGGCTTGGAGACATAAAGTAACTTATTGGATTCACACACTTACAAAGCGCTAGAGCCAGGATTTGAATCCAGATTGTTTAACTCTAGAACTATACTCTTACTAATATTTGTACTGTAGTTTTTCAGTTATGTCTGACTCTTCATGACCCCATTTCGGGTTTTCTTGGCAAAGATACTAGAGTGCTTTACCATTTCCTTTTCCACCTCATTTTACAGATGAGGAAACTGAGACAAACAGTTAGGTGACTTGCCCAGGGTCATATAGCTACTAAGTGTCTGAGACTAGGTTTGAACTCAGGGAGATCAGTCTTACTGAATCCAACCCCAGTACTCTATCCACTGTGCAATACTACTTCTTGGAATCAACCATCAGAATCTATTCAAACCTACTCCACGTCTATAGCTTTGTGTAATGTACATAAAATCCTCTGAGTTTTTAGTCTGGTTAACTCTATAATGTTGAAGAACTTTAGTGCTTAACCTATAACTCAAAACATTTCCTATGAGCTTTTGTGCTGAATGGTAAAGTTTATTGCTATGAGAGATCATTTCTCTGACAGTCATTCTATAACAAGTTTGCATTCTTCCAATATTTTTTCTAATTTTTTTCCTGCTTGTTGACATATTAAAAAAAAAGTATTGTTCCAATTTATCTTTCTTTAGGTTAAAAAGAAAAAAAACATCAAAACTGTCAAAATAAATGTGTCTATAATCACACATGAAATTTCACACCCATAGTTGAAATCTCACTGAGATGAGAAATTCACAATTTGACTTTTCTCCCAATTCACTATGACTGGATTGTCAAATAAATCATTTAGAAATGTTAAGATTTTTACTAATGGACAAGCTATAACAAAATATTCATATTCATATGCCTTCTTAAAGTACATGTTTCATTCTATGGGCTCTGAGTGCTGAGGAGGGACACTGTATATGAAAGATTAAAAAAAAATACAATGGAGTATTGAACAAAAAACAATGTTTTTTTTTTAAGAAAGTAGAAGATACTTAAATACAGAATTGGGTACATAATTGTGTGCATGATATATTGTTGTGTTCGTCCTTCGTTTTCGAAGAAGGCATGACATCAGAGAAATAATGACATGACTTGCATTGAACTTTGTGTTGAGGGAGGGAGGGCTGTGCAATGTCACAAGCCTCCCTTTCTCCCCCTGAGCCATCTGGATCCAGTGACCAGATATTCATCAGGATGACTGGAGATAGCCCAGGATGCAATGGGAGACCTTGGCCTTTTTCTCCTAAGGCCTATTCAGTTATTTACTTAGAGTGAAGTGATCCCCATTCAGTGAATAGGCCTCTTTAAGTAGTAATCATGGAATGACCCCTTTAATGAGCAACAGAAAAAAAAAAATATGAGTAAATTAAGCTGAGAGGGACAGAGAAACAGTTTGAATATCCATAGGAACCTTAGTATGGGGTTGGTTAAACAATATTAGTTATAATTTCATTGTTAAACAATTAGAAATCATTTAAAGCTTTCTCCACTGTCTACTCAGCACCTCTTTCTACTGAAATATTTATACTAAGTAAGAGAAGTACTTGTCAAAGTAAAGAAATTACTGGGGACTTTTAAAGTAGGGGAATAGTAAGGTGAAGCTAACCCTCTCAGACCTGTACATCTATCTTTTATGCAACGGAATCAGGAGGCTAAAACTAAATTTAAGACCCAATTGATGATTTATTTCTACTATTAGATCATAAAACTTGCTTTCAATTATTTTTAAGAGCTTGAATTTTCTTACATTCCTCAAAGAAGGTCTGAACTGTCATAAATGTTCATGACCTAACATATTTCTATCTGAAAACCATTATCAGCTTTTCCAGCATCACTTTTGAAGCCCAGGCTACTCTGCAAGCTTTAGATCCCCTGCCTCTTCACAGCGGGATCCTTTTGTCTTTTTTTTTGTACATTTAACATAGGTTGGAGAAAAATGGTGTAACAGAAAAGTGAATGTTGCTGATATTAAACTATTCTGCATTTTAGGTAATGTTAGGTAATCAACATTTAAAGGTCCTGATTAGTTTTAGATCATAAAACCAAAATGATTAGTACATAATTTCCAAATCTATCCAGTCTAAACTCTTGCTAAAAAAATCAATGCCAGCCTTTTCTATAATTAAGCTTATGATAATATCAGTATTGAATGATTATTTCTGGGTGTCAAGATGCATGGTAGAGCAAGGGAGATAAAGGCATGCCCCTAAAATACAAGAAAAACAAATAAATGGAAATTTTCCACAGTATAATTTGAACGTGTGGTCTATTAACAGAGGATTTTAAAAAAAGCCTACATTGAGTTCCTAAGTTGATCTTTTTTGAGATTTGATTGTGAACAAATGTTATTCTGAAATGAATTCTATAAAGTCAGTAATCCTAAAAGCCTTATTTAAGTGAATATAAAAAATAGAGAAAAAAATCTTCTGCCTGAATTACAAATTGATGATAAACTAAACACCTTCTGAAAATCAAATTATGCATGCTTTATGTTTCATTCCTTGCACATAATAATCAGCTCAACTGTGCTAATAGTATTATAATAGAAATACATCACCATCTATCAGCCAGATGGAAGAGAGCTACCTATCTCTACATCAAAGTACCATTTATCCCACCTGCTTAACCAAGACTCCCTCCCTATCTGAATCTTAGCTATATCCTCTTGTGTGATTCACTCCCTTCCTGATGACATAAATTATTATTAAGGGTTTCAGAAATGAAATAGCATCATCATTAATATGATACAGCACAATAAGTCCATTGGAAAGGAAAATCAAGTTCAAAAGACAGAAAGATATAGAGATAATACAAAACTTAATCTAATAGGGTTTTATAAAATGACAAAAAATTTTTTTCATTGTATCCAGCTTAAAAGGCTTTATGTTGAATGTTCTGTTTATGTGTTACAGAATTCAAA
This sequence comes from Bettongia penicillata ogilbyi, assembly GCA_023548195.1. NCBI lineage: Eukaryota > Metazoa > Chordata > Mammalia > Diprotodontia > Potoroidae > Bettongia > Bettongia penicillata. The sequence goes on from JAJHZJ010000470.1 coordinate 22,788,239, forward strand.
ACAGAAGGGAAAAAAAGCAGTCATTAAGTTCTTAAAATACACAATAACCTCCCAGACCACAAATGTTTTCAGTAATAGTTACTAACAAGAATTCACTAAATATTGGCTAAAAAAATTGCTTTGAGTTAGGAAGACTCATAGCATATATGAGGCTATAGAATTGGCATGTCTGTCTGAAAAATAACAAAGAACATAAGAAGATAATATTAATGAGGGGATCTGGAAGTAGGAGACTGAAATAAGGACAGAACCATATGGAGAGAAGAGAGTGGGAAATGCCACATGGCATTTGGAAACAAATAGAAAGAGAGAAAAAGAAAAGGGATGAGGAGTACACACAAAGATTTAATAGGGTGTGTGTGGGGGGAGAGTAAAGAGCAAGAGGGAAAACAGCACACAACTTCAGAGAGAACATTTAAAAGACATTTTAAAATTCATTGGCCTTCCTTTCCTACTAAGTAAATAACCTTAGATCTTTGATGAAAACAGTCCATTCAGTTCAGCTTTTTAAGTTGCCTGAGATTCTAACTAATGTTTCCCTTTCTTCACCTGTTTCTAATATCAGGGCATCAGCAAAACACAGCGAAAGAAGCAGAGTTGGCTAAAATCCCAAAGAGCAAAAACTTAAATGGTTTTTCATTTATTCTGAAGATCTTTCTGCTGACAATTTATTGACAATGCATACATGAGAAATAATTGAATTGCTGCATTCTTTATGACTGCCTGGTAGATAATGTTAATGTTATTTTCTCCCATTGTCTCTCTCTCAGTCTCAGCATCCCTTTATCTTGAATCTATTTTGCCTCTCTGTCAGGGAGAAATTATAATGGAAGAAGTAAACTGTTATTAAAGTTTTGTTTTAACTTTATGTTGAGAAATAAATTACCTCCAATTACAACACCGCCTTACCTGCATGGAGAGGGACCAACTAGCTAGAGAGCAGGACAGAAAGGCCATGATGACCAAGTTGTAAGCATGTCAAGGGACTGGAAATGACCGACTATTTACAAATGTCTTTCTACTCTACAGGAAAGGGCTTCTCAATAGAAAGAAAAAAAAAAAGGCCAAGGAGAACACAACTCAAGTGACATGGAGAAGAAACATGAAGAAATGGAATGAGACTTGGAATCCAGGAAGACTGTTTCTTTTTCTGTCCTATTTCTGACGGAGTTTCACTAACTTTATGTTTGTAAGGAAGGCAGTAAATGTCTCGGAGCCTCAATTGCCTTATGTATAAAATGGGGATAAATCATACCTGTAAGCATCTCCCTCACACCATTGGTGTTGGGAGCATCAAATGTCATATGTAAAGTATTTTGCCAATCTTAAAGTGCTAAATAACTGGCATTTGCTACCAAAGCCTGATATACTTGGAAAATGACCCAAAAGCAGAAAATCCATCCACAGTTTGCTGCATATCCTTAGGGGTAATTGCGGCTGTGTGTCCTTAACTGACTTAAGTGACTTGGTCTTCATTTCTCCATCATCAATGAAACTGGGAATCGTAAAGAGCAAAATATAAAAAGAAAGCAGTGGTTGTGGCATTCTATTTCCCATGTCTGGAATGCTCTCCCTCCTCCAACTACTGATCTTCTTGACTTCCTTAGAATTCTACTTTCTAGAGGAAGACTTCCCCAACCACTCCACCAGTCTTACTTGCAGGGCCTTCCCTTTGTTTATTATTTCCTCTTTTCCTGGATTTAGCTTGCTTTTTATGTATTTGTTTGCATGTTATCCCCTTACTGGATTGTAAGCTCCTTGAAGGCAGAGACTGTCTTTTGCCTCTGCGTATCCCTAGCACTTAGCATAGTGCCTGGTATATTTATTGTTTAGTCATTTTTTCAGCCGTGTCCAACTCCTTATGACCTATTTTGGAATTTTTTAGCAAAGATACTGAAGTGGTTTTATATTTCCTTCTCCAGCTCATTTTACAGAGGAGGAAACTGAGGCAAACAGTGTTAAGTTACTTGCCCAGGTAGTCAGTATCTGTTAACATATATTTACTGATGGATTTACTGATTGGTGATAAGCTTTTATGAATTTAATGAAGCTGGTACCCAGACAGTGGATATGTGTGTGTGTGTGTTTATGAAAAAGAAAATAGAAGAGGAAAAAAATGAAGAGCAGAGAAGATAGAGAAGGTTTTAGATATTGGACAAGAAGTAAAATACTGAAATTTATTTCGAATCAGGTAGTTTCATTTTCATCTCATGTTATGTTCTCCAGTTATTTCAAGCATCTGTTACTCCTCTATATCTTCTTCTATGGACATTTTTCTACATCTACTCTCCTCAACAATACAACACTTTTACCACTTTCATAGAACTTTGAACTTTACAGTATTGTCTCAAAGGAGGAGCTTTATAAAGTAGAAATATAAATATTACTATTCCTATTTTAGCGAAGGGGAAACATCTGTAAAATTACAGACGGGATACCTTGCTCAGAACTATACATTTAACAACTGTCAGAGCTAGAATCTGAGCCCAGCTAGGTTTTAATTCCAAATTTTCTCTTTACTGTGCCAAGCAGCATCCCTGTATTCCTATCCTTTAACTTCATTAATGCCCTTTCCACATTGTATATTTTACCAAATAATTTCTAAAATTCACTGTATGTCCAGGAAAATATGGATATTGTTGCTATAACATAGTCTTGTAGCTTAACAATTAGGTAACTGTCTTTATCCTTTAGCCAAAGGCCGTGACACCCTGCTTCCTGAAAGGACATATGCCAAAATTTCATCAGACTTAGAAAAATATAAGTTTACCCCAGCTTGCTCATGATGAATGCTGAATAAATATTAACCATGGCATAAGAATATTTTCCCAAGCCAAACTGTTAGTTTCTACTTCATCATGATCAACATTATCTGCTCACTACAATTTTTGCAAAAAAATAATGTTCAGATAAAAATGGTCTGAGGACATTATGATCAAGATACAGAAAAATCATTCTCAGCTTATTTGTTGGCATTTAGATAGAAACAGACTTCAGAAAGTCACTCAGCTGTTATTATCAATTAATATTTAATGTTCTGTTGACTCTTTCAGAGGTCTGAATAAAATAATTGTTTTGTGATTGGATGAAAGTATTAGAATGTGAGTTTATCTCCTTTGGGTTCATAGAAAGCATACTTGGGACAATTCCAGTAGCAGACAGAATAACAAGAATGAGATACAGCTCATCTTATTCCCACATGATTTCATCTGCTATGTCCTTATAATTTGAAAAGTTTTTGTTCCACAAAACTTGGAGATTATGAGTATTTGGTATGGTGACCTCTATTAAAAATACTTATGAAATTGTATTAACTTAATGTTATGTTTAATTGATTGTGAGAAAGATCTGGCTTTTTATCACTCTATATTCTTTGTTTTTGTCCATACCTGTGATTATTTTGGTATAGGGAATTCTAAGAGAAATTCCTTTTTACTGATGCAAATCTGCAACTGTTCAGCAACTTATCCTGTTAGAGAGTTGCTAGGGGCTCTGAGAAAATATGTGACTTGTCTAGGTCATAGAGTCAGAATGTATCAGAGACAGAAACTGAGTCCAACTCTTTCTAGCTCTGTAGCCAGTTATCTACTCTGCCACATTCCTTTGGTGTGAGCTACATTATGCTATATTAACCACAATCAATGGTAATACTCCTCTGCCACCCTCCAACCTCCTTTCCACCAAGGTTTTGTATTTCTAAGTAGAATATTTTGCCAATTGTGTATGTGATCTTGAAGAGGCAAAAAGGTTTGTCAAATTGTCCTAAAATTTAATTATTATCTCTTTACACCTATTAAAATCTGGGAGAGGGAGAAGAAGATGGAGACAAAGGGAGGGAGGAGGAAGAAGGAAGAGAGAGAGAATAAATCATGGGAATTGTTGTAATCCTTTTATAGTAAAAAAAAATGGGCAAGCACTCTAGAATATTAATTTAATTTAAAATTTCCTCTCCAGTTTCTTCCTTTACATCCGAGACAATTTAAAGATGGTTCTCAGGGAGCCCAAAAGATTTTATTTCAATTAACCATAAAAAGAAGTGGGTCAGGGGCTAGGATCGGGGAGCAAACTCACACTTTATCTGTCCCATAACTCCTGTAGTCTACAGCTGCTGACACGGCGACGATGAGTGCTGGCATCCCATAGCCAACCAAATAGAAGTATTTTCTGCGTGAATGTTCACTCTCGAAAACCTCCACCAACATGATATAAAGCTGCACTCCTTCCAGGAACATCCAAGTGAAGGCAGCCAAGAAGAAGAAATGTAAGAGGGCAGCAAAGACTGCACAGGCAATCTGAGGAATAAATTAGATACATGGTTCACATGGAGGCAAAACAATGACCAAGAGAAACATATATGTACACATCACATATATAATATGACATTATATGATATAAACATATAACATTATATAATATATAAACATATATAATATAGGACTATATCTCTAACATATATGTATATATGCATATGTAGATATATTTTATATATATACACATTTCTTATGCAAAAATGCACATATTATATATAAATTAAGGATCAGCTGAGGAGATCTGGCTAAGGCTTTAAAATATAGGTATTGAAAATGAATTTTAAACAACTGACCCAACTCTCACTGCATTTGACACAAAATATTTAATGACTTATAAATGAAAGTAAGTTTTGCAAAAACATAGCAAGAGAGAAAAATGGAACAACTGTGTTTTGATTTCTGAAACCTGCTGCCCACTCAACAAAGACAAAGACTAGAATGAAACATCTGTGCTACTGGTAAATATTAAAAATATTTATGGTATTCCAATGAAGTCCCTAGAAGAGAGAGAGTACCAGAGGAAAAAGTCATCAAAGTCTAACCTAAGAAAGTTTGTGAGACTAGAAGATGGGGCTAGGGAAGGTGTGAGTATTCATTAAATCTAAGATATAATCATAATTCCACATCTGCAGAACTGACAGCTGAGGCAACAAGAACAAGAGCTTGATTGAAGTTCTAACAAGAGACACAAGGCATGAAATGGTTAGAGAAACTGAGCTGATGATTGGGTCTTGGAAGGATATGTCAAGCTGAGACAACTCAAAAGTCATTAGTGGATGACCATTACAGTGACTTCAGTCCTAACTCTAGGTATCAGAATAAGAGGTAAAAAATCTGTTTCATTTAAAAAGTAGCTTTTATTAATGATCAGTAAGAATACTGTCGACTGTTGCCATGGAGATACACATGGATCAGCAATGAGGATAATGTTTCTAGGGTAGAATCTGCTTTAGGAGGCTTTCAAATTCAGTCTCAGATGTGTTTTCACTGTATGACCCTGAGCAAAACATTTTTACCTCTGCGTCAGTATGCACATCTTTAAAATGGGGATAATAATAGTATCTACCTCTTAGGGTTGTTTGAGAATAAAATTCTGAGATAAGTTTGTAAAGTGATTTGCAAACCTCGAAAGTGTTATATAAATGATAACGGTGATGATGATGAGATGATATAACTGTCCTGGCAAGGTGAGTACAGGTTGGCTAGAGCCCAACCTAGCAAAATCAGCCTCTACCAGGTTTCCCAGATGAGATCTGGCCTGAAATTAGGAACCTCGGGTGTAGACAAAATGAATGCCGCTTTGTCATTTGTACTCTTTCTCCTTAGGAGTTTCTGATTTTAATAGGTCATGACAATACTGTAGGATACTGTTTGCCACAGATAATTATAGCAGGCTCTAATAGTAGGTGATTTACTCAGGTAATGAAATGGCGAATTCGGGGAGGTGTGTGTGTGTTAAAATGAGTAACCCAATCACAATTCATACAGTCTTCCAGGGGTTACTGGGATTATGTTTATAAAGGCATTTCTGTCTACTTGTGAACATAAAAGGCCCCTAAGGCTCTTTTACTTTTGATTTTCATGATATTATTATGTTCAGTACTAATCCAAGCTTATCTACCAAAATACCTTATTTAAAAGGAATAGTACATTTTATTAAAAGTCATTATCCCATTAGCATGAATTTCTTCTTCAGTCCCCTTTCCTCTATTAATGTCCTGAGGAAAAAAGGACTAAGTATGCAAATGCTAAAGGGAACTGACTGGAAAAGAATAAACTCTAGAGCCTGGGGATAATATAGGAAGGGTAGGTTTTATTGGGCAAAAGACAAAGTAGAAGAATCATAGGTGGGAAACAAAGGCAAACTCTATTTCTGGTCAGACCTAGTCATTTTGTCCCAGTTTTTCAGGATGCTCAATTTCCTTGACAGTGATTTTCAATAATCAGCCATTTGTTAATATTCAGGTGAAGATGGGATCTACCATATTGGGTTACTATGTGTAAGCTCAGCAAATATAAAATTCAAAGGAAATCATACAGCATTTTAAACACATGTTAATAGGAGAGTGCAATAATAAGTTCTGGGAGAAAGAACACAATTTTCCATTTCTTGCTTTTTATACTTAAAATCTCAACCATCAATTTTTGTGATCAAAAACAGAATGCTCCGTATTGTGGGGCTCAGGAGGAGGAGAGCTGTATTTCAGAACTTTTAAAAGAAAACTTATTTTGATTGCTTATTCATATGTATACATTTTTTTCTGGGGAAAGCTGTCTCATTTATATGGGATAGTCAATTAAAAGTATAATGACTATAATTATATGTATTCCCATCATTAATCATGAATGTGCAATCACAGCCATGAATATAACACCAGTTTACTGTAAAAAAAAATCCATATGTATGGACATATATACTAGAGAACTGTATTAAGTTAATCCATTATTTTTAAGGCAACTAAATCTTATATTTTTTTAAATCCTTCCCCCTCCCACATTCCTTTTCGAAGCTCTTTTATGTATGAGAGCAAATATGTACTGAATCTTAAAATATCAGTAAAGATCTAATGGAAATCAGGTAATTGACCAAACCCACTTAGAATGTATTGCTCTTCTTTTGTTTTCTCTATTTCTTGAGTTTTCCTGAAAATTCTAATGTCTCCTGTTTCTCTTTGCTTAGTCAATTAATGTGAATGGAACTGAGGTCATTCAGCTAATGTTCAAGAATCACACAATCCCAGTAAACAACAGGCAGAAAGCAGGTAAATCCAGTAACATTATTCCAAGTGTCTTACTGGTTGGTCAGTTCGATTGATGCCAATCAAAAAGAGAAGCTCAGCTACAAAGAGGCTGATGCAGAGATTTTTATGGATGGTGTTACGGTCACTCTGAAGGCCACGGAAAAAGCAGAAGGTAAAGATGCAGATCAGGAGGCAAACAAGGGACAGGAGAATGCCAACCCACGTAATCACATCCAGAAGCAGGTCATGGACTGCATCACTATGCTGCAAACATAATGGAGAAAAGGTCAGTCAGTCACCGGTTGTAAGTGATTTTAGCTATACAATCATACAGGATACTAGGTATAGTTCAATTGTAATCCATTTATTAATTAACTTTTCCACAGAGGACCCCTAATAAGTAATTCCTCATTATCGGTGTTTTCTACTCACAGAACTCAATAGCCATTTCTTATTCTTTTTTTATGCCTTTCACTTTTCTGGCATCAAATTGGGAAAGTTTGTGTGTAACTCAAAATGAGAATGACAAAATCTAAGAGTTGGAAAAAAAATTTTTGGTCATCCAATCCTACTTTTGGATAGTTGCAATTATTGGAAGGATTTTCCTTAAATTTGCTTCTTTGCTACTTTTTACCTATTGTTTCTAGGTCTAGCTGTGGAGGTCAAACAGAACAAGTCTTTTTTTCTCTTTCATATAACATCCATTCAAATGCTTGAAAAACATATCATTTACCTCTGAAGCTTCCTCTTTTCCAGGTTAAGTGCCTCTAATTCCTTCAGCTAGCCCTTCCATAATCTGATCTGGAGTTCTTTCACTATCTTGGCCACTTTCCTCTAGACACTCTCCATATTATAAATCTTCTTTCTAAAATATACTAGACATTAAGATTCTCTTAAGACAGCCAAAGAGCTCATTAGCTTTTTTGGCTGACCATACTATTGACACATTTTGAAGTTCAGTCCATTAAAAGCCTTGAGATATTTTGCAAATGGGCTGCTGTCTAACTACATCCTTTTTATTCTTGTGAAGTTAACTTTTTTGACCCTTTTCAACTGTGAAAGTGTAAAAGACCCTGTTTTAGAAGAGTTCAAAGCCTGATGGGGGAGCCGATATGGAAACATTTCTGTACAAACATACTATATACATGATAAATTGGAAATAAATAAAAAAATTAGAACTAAAATTTAAGAAAGTCTTCCTATAGACTGTAAGGTTTTAACTGGGACTCCAAGGAAGCCAGGATAAGAGATGAGAAGAGAAAGCATTCCAGGCATGGAGGACAGTCAGTGAAAATGGCTGGTTTGAGAGCAAAAAGGCCAGTGTCAATGGATGTGGCGGGACGGGTAAGGTATAAGAACATTGGAAAATAGGAGGGGGCAGGTTTTAAAGGTTTTTGAATGCTAAATAGAAGATTTTATATTTTATTGTGCAGGTGATAGGAAGCCACTGGACTTTACTGAGGAGGGCTGTGACACCTTGTGACACTATGGTTTAGGAAGATCACTTTCACAGCTGAGTGGAGAATGGACTAGAAAGGGGAAAGGCCTGTGGTAGGGAGGCCAGTAAATAAGTTATTACAATAGTCTTCACACAAGGGGTGATGAGAGCCTATATCATAGTGTAGGTGTCATGGTGGCAATATCAGAAGAGAGAAGAGGTTGAATGTGAGAGGTGTTACAAAGATAACATGGGCAAGCCTTGGCAACAGATTGGCATGGGAAATGAAAGTTTCCAACAAGTCAAGAACGACACCTAGATTGTGAACCTGGATTACTCTAAGCACCTGGGTGTCTCCATAGTGATAGCTAAATTATGAGTATAGTGGAGGATTTACCAAGAAACATAATCAATTCAGTTTTAGATGTGAGTATAAGATATCTATAAGAAGAGATGTTGGGAAAGTAAAAAAATAAAATATAGCAACAGACTGAATGTGACCTGAGCGAAACTGAGCAAAATGAGGATGACATTTAGCTTGTTTGTAAGCCTGGTTGACTGGGAAGACAGTGGTGCCTTCTACTTCCCTAGGGAAATTTATACAGAGTAGCTAAGTTTCCTTTTCTTTTTTTTTTAGTTTTGATTCAAATTTTAAAACATTAAAAAATTACTTTGAGTGTTCAAGCTATTTCTTAAAAATGATTGAATATTTTCTATCAATTGAATCCCTTACCCTTTGACCTGAACTCTGCACATCTAATTCACTCAGGTGCAAAATATACATCTCCTATTCCATAAAGATCATTGTTGGAGTTCTTTCAACTACTCTTTTTGAAATTCCCTCTTCATATGCCTAGATCATCTTCTCATGAGAAATTTAAGCTATGAAATGAAATCTCATGGAAATTTAAGTGCATCTGCACTGCTTTGTTCCCCAGAAGTCACTAATAAAGTAGAATTACTGAAAACTGAAATCTTTATTATTTGAGTGTCTGGAGTCTGGTTAGTCCTTAACCTACTACATGTCAGGTGGTCCGCTGGACAGAGCAATTGATTCATACCTTTGACTGAAAGGAGAGATGCTGTGATGGAAAGTGAAGTAGCAAATTCAACACAGCAGCTTTCCATAATGGGAAAGGGGCCATGTATAATGCTTATGAAAATGTGGTCTAGAGCTCTAATGAGGAAAACAAAAGGAATAAATGCTTTAAGTCTCCATGCCTTTGACTAATTGCATTATTAAAAATGTATTTACTACCTTCCCATATTTTTGTGAAACATCACACAGAGTTACAAACAAATGACTACCAGTTTTTAAAAAGTCAGTGGAAAAAGAAAATAGCCTCATTGTTGACAGGGAGAAAGGTCTCCAAAGACAGAAGAAAACTTAAGGATTAGCTTATATTTGGAGGTTGTTTTGTCTGACTATGATAAAGCCTTATCAGTATCAAGTGTCTCTTATGTGAGACTATGTATACCCTCTCTTAAGCCCATCAAATACAACTTAATGAATGTCTCATTGTACTATATCATCATAGTGTGTGAAAACAGTGATATCAACATCAAATGTCAATGAAAGAAGCTGATTACCACAATTTTGAATATCCTGTTGTGACCCAGAGAATACCACATGTCATATATTCAGAGCAGATGCAAAATAGCTAATGAAGAAAAATCTGTTTGAAATGAAAATAATAGCACCATCCATTCTGAAGTCATTAGGGTTTCTTTACTTTGAACAGGGAGAATTCAATACATTGGATACTTAATAATTCTAAGTAAACATATAGCTCCGAATCTACTTCCAAGACACTATTAGCTTGTTTGTATAATGTTATAATACAAAAAACCAAAAACCCTGCAGTCTTTCTTTATGCCTAGTTACTTATAAGGAGATTCATCTAGAATGCTCACTATTTCCCACTCATCCTTCTCTCCATCTTGCTAAAATTTTGACTGACAGCCTTAATCTGTTCTACCATCACTTAGTGCTTCACATGGCTTTAGACATCTTTAATACACACCTTCTCTCCAAGCATCCCAACCACTTCAGATCCTCCAATGTTGCTAGGCTACTAGTTTTGCCATTGTCATTTCTTAGCTCTTGGACTAGTGGCCCAAGTGAGTTTAGTGGCAAAAAAAAGTGAAAATGAACAAGCAACTGGGAACAAGATGATATAGACATGAGAAAATTTTGACCTTCCTTTGAAATACTGGCTTATAAAGTAATCATGTAAATTTATTATGGCAAGACAAAAGAGTTCGTATCTGGGAAATATTGTGAGAATTTTCTTAGGTTTTAAAACGAAGTTTCATTTTCTTAAGGAAGAATTTGTATACGTAATCTACAAATGAGGATTTTTTTTACAGAGTCAACTTGATGAAAATGGAAATAATAATTTTGAGTCACATTTTGTTTTTTGCCCGACTTCCATTGATTTTCCAGAAAATTAATGTAATTATAATTTTACCTCACAAGAATTGGTTTTATTATTTTTATCAGCCTTCATTTCATAGTTAGGAAACTTGTCACATTAGACTTGAAAGCAGGTTACATATTGAGTTCTGAATCTATAAATAAAGTGTTTTGTAAAAAAATAAGGTATTGTTATGGATATAGGTGCCATATAAAGATAAGACACTGTGGTTACTGCTACTCTTTGAATGACTAATCTATGGGAGAGTTGGGAGCTTTTGGCTTTCAATTTCTACTTTATTCAGAGTAAAAATGCATGTTGCCAAAGGATTACAAAACTATGGAAGAAAATAAGTAGTTCCCCTTCCAATGATACAGCATCCTGGTCACAAACACAACTTATTGCTTGAAATTCTTAAAAGACAAACAAAACCTTTCATAGGGAAAACTTCCTCAGGTATAACTTAGGGGAATATCATTTGAGATATTTTATGTTTCATCCTTCCAGAACTTTCTTGAAAACTGTGGATGAAATGTAGAATTTGATTGATTTCTGCAAAATTCTTCTTATACTATTTCTGCTTTTAAAAATATTTCCTTATGTTTAATATGATTACTCATGTATAGCCCATATCAGATTGCATCTGTCTTGGGGAGGGGGGAGGAAAGAGGAGGGATATTTAGAACTCAAAATCTTATAAAAGTGAAAGCTGAAACTAAAAATAAATAGAAGGGAAAACAAAAGATTTCCTTCCTTTTCTTTCTTTCCTTTATTTTTTCTTCAAAATTTGGATTTTGTTACTGATGTCAGCATTTTATGACAGCCTCTTTCAAGTCAGGGATTGTTTCAGTTATGCCTTTGTAGGCTTGTAGTTTAGGAGGCACTTAATAAATACTTGTTGAATTAAACTAAATTTTAACCTACCTTTCTGGCTGTGACTTTGGTGGTCCTAATCCCCAAATCCCAAAATATACCATATGCATAAAAAACTGAGGCACATATTCAAAACAATTATTTTCTGCCAAAATTACTTTATCACTACCTTAAAGTCTTAAATATAACTTAAAAGAAAGATAAGCCCAAAGATGTGACTCTTGTTATTTTGATTATGAGTAAAAAACTATAGTAGTAATATTCTATTTCACCCAAATCTGGTTATGAATGCTACCAAAAAAAAAAAGGTCTACTTCTTTGCTTAAGACAGAGGAAGAAAAGCAAAAGCACTAAACAAAAGGGAGAATTAAATGTTAATATGTTTTTTCATTTTAATTCTAAAATGGATGGGTCACAAAATAACAGAACATGATGTAAACAGTTTTAGCTGTCTCCTGTCCCTTTGCTGTCCTGCACCTTTGTAATGTGGAGAGATCAACAATTTCCAATGCTGTCTGAAATCTTCTCATCTTTGAAATCTTTATTACAAATAATTTTTGTAATCTTTATCAGCTGCTCATGCATCAATTATCAAGAACCAGCTTCAGAGTCTTCAAAATAATAAGTTACACAATGTTCCATATGACTTATTAAAGCACAATGATGAGATTTTAAAATTAATTCCTAAATTTCCTGTGATCAGGAATATTTCTGATACAGATGATATGAGCTCTACCTTAGCAGTTGAATGAATACCCCAAATTGATGTCAGGTGATCTGTTAGGCTTTTTGTTAGCAGGAGATTAGCATTATCTGATGAGCACTGTGTGACTACATAAATAAAATGTGGCACTGAGCTGCATCTACCTGACCACATAATCTAATCACAAAAGCTGCAACCTCAATCATATCAGTGCTTTGGGGTCATCTCGGTCTGAGTGGGATAAAGAATAAACATATTTTTCACTTTAATGACAGTTATGGCTGAGATATAATTGAGGCAAAACATAAGACAGACTGATCAGCATTTTCTTTTTTTTGGTTATTCCCAGAACTCTCCCACATGTGGGAAGAGAGTATTAAATACTTTCTCTCTTCTCCTCTCCAAATGGATAATGATCATGTGAACTCTGAAATGTCAAAATATCTGGACTCTCCATTTGAGCTAGTAGCCGTGTCCACAGCAGGAGCTAAAGGTAGGGTCTGGATTGGGAGGTGAGAGACACATTGAAGACAAACTAGATCTACCAAGAAAAAGTAGTCTCAAGTGCTAAACTTTATTATACAACACAGAGCTACATGTAAAGAGAAATTCACAAGGATTCATCAGGAGAAAATTACACTTAGTGCTAATAGTAGCGTATATCTATCTGTGCTCTGTGACGTGGGTTACCTTTCTCTACAAATATTTTACGTAGGAGAATGTGCCCCTGATTCAAAATTAATTTTTGTATTAACTTGTCTTATTATACAACCTTAACAAATAACCATTTATGAAAGATAATTAAATTTTTGGTTATGTGATTACTTTAATTATTAATTGATAATCAATGGGAAACACACCAGATGGGCTTTTCTGAGTCAGTAATAGAAAAACCCAGTCACATCAAAGTTATCCCTAGAATATTTAGGGGAGAAGTAGTCAATTGCCTTTGGGAGAACCCAGTATGCCAGTGCTAATAGGAGGTTGAAGAAAACAGCCTAAAGGATATGCTACAGAAGGCATTTGGTATTACGCTAAGTAGAAGTGTTTATGGGGATAGTGAAAGAAGGTAGAAGGGAGTGTAGACAGTCATAAAAACACTGAACTCTCTGGTTACCATGTAGTAAGACAAAGAACGCACACAACCAACTATTTCTTGGGTACAAAACAGTATCGCAAACCTCTTCAATTTGAAATGAAAATAATAACAACATCCACTTTGGAGCTATTAAGAGTTATTCCTTTCGAATAACAATTCACATGCAGGCTATTTAGTAACTTTAGGCAAATACCTGGATCTAAAGTTTAAGCAGAGCTCCAGTTCACTAAACTAAGCTGAGATACTTGTGATGGCCTTCAGTGGCCTGTACTCTATCTCTTTTATTAACATGCTCCCTCACCAAAAAATTCTGTCTTTCAAGTGGGTCTCTTCATTAGTAGGTCAGTCTTCCCAAATCTGACTTAATTGGAGTCTCTTAACTATACATGCCCATCACTATAATGACTGAGTGCCATAACATAGGGAAAAGAAAAACAGCTTGCATTTTATTTAGTGTAGGATTTGTTAGCATAAATGTACAAAGTCTAAAATTCACATGTGGCTTTGAGAAAGTATCAATCAAGGTACAGTAAAAATGTTATAGAAGAAAAACAAACGTTTTGAAAAAATGCCAGATCAAAAATAGTCTGGGAAGAGGTTAGAGTAAAAGGGATAGATAGAGAAAAAAATAGGAATTGATGTAGGGTCTTACACAATAGGCCTTATGAGTTGAAACCCAGCATTTTAAAAAGTAAGCTAGAATTAGCAGACTTTGGGATCAACAGATTATTGGCTGAAACAGATTTTTCAGGTGGGAATGGCTTAGAAGTAGGAAAGAAAAGGTACTTTTTGTATAGCAGCTTGGAGGGAAGTTAGGGTGAATAGACAGATTATTTTTTCAACTTTCCTATTTTTCCAAAGTTCCGATACTTACTGAACAAAAGAGTGAAACGCAAATAGGTAACAATATCAGTAATAAGAAGTCAACACTTCTGAAGTCAAACTGTCTTCTTTTATTATGCTCTAGCGTTGTGATATGTAGAGAAGTAAAGATTGTTAGACTTCAGCCCTTTGAGTTCCTGGGCTAAGAATAGGGAAAAACACAGAAAGCAGTCCTTGCACTTCTTTTTATAAACTAAGATACAAAGCTAACAAGATCTAAAGAAATGGCAAATTTCACAGCCGAGGCCCTTGATGGGTAGCTCAACCCTTCAAATACAATCATCAGAATGATACACTTTTCAGTTATAACAAAGGTTAGAAAGGAATCATCCAGAAAATTCACCAAAAGTCCAAACTAAATGGGAAACTTCTGAAAGAGTTCAATCCAGTCTGATTCTTTGAAAAGTAATAGATACTTTGAAAAAATAAAGAGAAAAGAACTATAAGAAGCCCAAATTCAATTCAATAAATAACAGCCATTTAATGAGTACCATCTACAGTATCTGCAGAGCAGCTTTGGCTAGGTGCTGGGGACACAAAGAACAAGAGCAGCCTTTGCTTCACAAAGTTTGATACCATGGTGGGTGGGGTAGGGGAGGGGAGGGAGGAGAACTATACCATGTATGCGCAATAGCAAGGAATTTAAGGAAGGAGAGAGCATAGGAAACATGGAAAGCTTCATGGAGATAATGCACTCTGGGCTGTCTTGAAGGTTAGGGTTCTAAGAGGGGGAAAGATGAAAAAACCTGATTTTTTTTTTTTACTTCTCTGTGGAGTGCCCTCAGTCCCTTGAAGTTCCTCTAGTTCCAGATGGTGTTCCATGCTAGTCTTCCTTTCCTGAAGAGTCTGCTGCTGGCTAGGGACTCCCTTCTCTCTCTAGAAGGAACAGTCTAGGAAGACTTCGATAACTGAAAGATTCCCTTTCTCTTCTCCCCACGGAGCAAAGATTTCTAAGCTTTTTTTGCATGGAGACACTTTGGCTGCTGGATGAAGGCAATGGACCCATTCTCGGAGTAAAGTTGTGAATGACATAAACTAATAAGCATAGGATTACAAAGAAAACCAATTATGATGAAATATAAAGAAAAGAGATATTCATGGATCTAGGTGAAGAATATTTGCATTAATTTGGAGTTATGCAAGTAATGTGACTATACTCCCAAATATTTATACCATTCTTTTTTGATAGCAAAGAATTAGAAACAAGGCATATGCCCTTTGATTGGGGAAAGGCTAAATAAATTGTTTCACATGACTGTAGTAAAATATTATTGTGCTGTGAGAAATGATGAATCAGATTTAAAAAAGAGGCATGAAAAGAGCTACATAAACTGATACAGGATGAAATAAGAGGAGCCAAAAAATCATATACACAATGATATGTTCATTTGTTCAGTCATGTACGACTCTTCATAACCCCCAAGGACCATGGCATGTCAATACTGTCCATGGGGATTTCTTTTTGGCAAATAGTGCTTTGTCATTTCCTTCTCCAATGGATTAAGGCAAATAGAGGTTATATGACTTGACCAGGGTCACACAGCTAGTATCTGATTCCAAGCCTACCACTTTATCCACTGAGTCTTCTAACTGCCTCTACACAATGACTACAGTGGTATAAATGGAAAGAACCACACACAAACACACACATACAAATAAAAAAATAAATGCTGCAAAATTATAAAGAACATGAATGACTTGAAAGAAATGAGAAGACATTCTGCTCCAACCCCTCTGCAGAGATAGAACTACAAGTATTTCATATTGTACATATTTTTCTAACTTTTTTGTGGTATTGATTATATTGATTTTTTTTATCTTTAAAACATCATCTATTATGGTATGGATGGAATATACTGGATAGAGGGTTGAAAATAAAAGTGATATATCAATGACAATATTGCCCACATTTAGAAATAACAGATCTCTTTTTTAAAGTACTAAAGAATAAGTACCATTGTTGGAACCTGCTTACATTTGAAACCCACGTAATGTTCTTACCACCTCTAACAGAAAATGGAAAAGAAACATTTCACCTGGATTATAAACCACATACTAACCTCGACTAAACATAAACCTAGTCACTGTCTCATGGACCCTTGTACTATGAAACCTAATGAAAATTAGTACGCAAGATAATCATTTTGGTGTTTGGAATTGAAATTCTACGTACTATAAAACAAGGCTGTGTCTCACATAATCAGTTAGGAAAGGCCCTTTGCAATGAGATTATCTAGTTTAAAACCCTCATTGTATCTCACATGCACTTCTTTCAATTAATACAGAAATATTGTGATAGCCTTTAAAAACTGACATTTAGATGTCACTTTAATGTCTGTAAAGTTTTGCTTGACATGTTACTTCTTTTGATTATTGTAATAACACTGGGGCAGTACAGAATCACTTAACAAAGATATTCAGTGAGAGCTCAGAATTCTATACCATAATCAACCGGCTATTATCAGCTAGAGGCAGGATGCCTGTCTTCCTTATATCTGGAGGATATATGCTTCAAATTCATAATAACAACAGACAACAGCAACACATTTATATAGTATTTTACGCTTTGCAATGAACAAGTGAAGACTGAGAATAAGGGAGGGTAAGTGACTTTTCCACACTTAAATCAATAAATGCTGGAAGCAAGAGAAAGAGGCAGCATTACAAACAGAAAAGAGTGCTGGAACTGGGAGAGATCTAGGTTCAAATCCCACACTAACATTTACCAGATATAGAAGTTATTTTGTCCCCCTGAACCTCAGTTCTTTATTTCTAAAACAGGAGAGGAAGGAATATATGAAGTAAAGATAATATGAAAACAAAAGATATAAACAAGAGGATGTATAGATTACTGCTATAAAGTATTCTAAAGAGAAATAAAGGAATTGGAAAAAATTGAAAAAAATATCAAAGTTCATGGTCTGTCTAAAGCAAAACAGTAAAATCAACATCTTTCCAAAATTTACTGATTTAACGCAATACCAATTAAACTGCCAAAGGATGAAGTTATACCAAAATTCATTTGAATGAACAAAAATTCTAGATTTTCAAGGGAAATAATGACAAGCAAAAAACTGGGCTGAAAAGGGCCAAAACATCCCTAGATTCCAAACTATATTATCAGGCACCAGTTGTCAAAACTAGTTGACAATGGTTGAAAATTTTTTAAAAAGTAAACCAGAATTGATATGCAAGACTCAGAAGCAATTAATCAAGCATTGATCAAATATATGCTTTATTAAGTGCCAAGCACAGTGATAAACACTGCAGATAACAAAGAGGGAGCAAAAACAGTGCTTGCCTTGAAGTAGTAAAGAATCCATGGATGCAGTAGTCCAGTGTTCAATAAACCCCAGAACACAAACTACTGAGGGAAGGACTCCTGGAAAGCTGAACAGTTTGGCAGAATGTTTAGATCACAATATTACAACACATACATGATGGTGAATTCCAAATCGCTGTATAACCTAAATGTTAAAAAAGGCTCTTTTTTTTAAAAACGGGAAAAAAATTAAGTAACTTTCACAACTATGGCTAGAAGGATACTACTTAACAAAAAAAGAAGGAATTGTGATGACCATGAAATATTAAATAGATAATCTGAACAAAAGTAAAGAACCTTTACACTAGTAAAAAATAGATACCAGTGGAGTAAAAATGAAATTTTCTATGAGGAAAATCACAGTCATTGCACCCAATAGTTAATAAAAATCCAGCCTATGAAATTGACATCAATATAAAGGGCCAATAATCATTTCCGAAATGATGTTGCCAAAGGATATGAACAATTTTTAAAAGCAGTTTTAAAAATAATTCTAAATTATTAACAACTGTATGTGAAAGATTGCTCCAAATTTCATTCATTAAAGAAATACCAATTAAGCAATTCTGAGGTTTCACCTCAAACATCTTTCAAAGTGACCAAAGTGATAAAAGATGAAAATAATCAATACTGGGAGAGACTGCAGAAAGAAAAGCATTTTAAGATGCTGTTGATGGAGATGTAAATTGCTACAATTTCTGTAAAACAATTGAGAATTATGCTAGAAAAGTCACTGTTTATAATCATTTGTCCCATAGATCTCACTAATACACATACACCCTAAAGAAATATGAAACAAAAAGGTTCCATAAAAGGCAAATTGTTGTAGTAGGAAAGAAAAAAAAAAAAAGAAGAAAAATGAGTTTCTGTTGTTTTATTTCAGTAATAAACTCCTTTAAGGCAATATTTGTCTCTTTTTTTCCTGTTTTTCTGTTTTGCCTTTCTATTCCCAGAACCTAGCAAAGTGCTTGGCATATATAATATATATGTAATATGTAAAATGTAATAAATAAATGCTTGCTGAATTGAGATCATGTAATATTTGTCTCTTTTTTTCCTGTTTTTCTGTTTTGCCTTTCTATTCCCAGAACCTAGCAAAGTGCTTGGCATATATAATATATATGTAATATGTAAAATGTAATAAATAAATGCTTGCTGAATTCGGTTCATCTACCGAAGAATGGTCAAAAAATTGTGATATACATATTTAGCAGAATACTGTCATACCATAAGTAATGATGAATACAAGGGATTCAAAGAAAAAAAATGGGGAAGATATATACATTGATAAAGAATCAGAAAAAACATAAAAGGTAGCCTAATTCTGATTTATGGCAACGACCAGTTTTGATATCAGAGAATAGATGGTGAAACAGTACTTCTCTCATCCTAATAGAAAGGTCCATGAGTAGTTGTCAGGTGGTTTTCTTTGACTTGTTTTCCTTTGTTACAAGGGAAATTTCTTATGCCTTTTTAAAGCACAGAGAATTGTAATGATATTAATAATAACTATTAATCTTACATTTTGGTGGATTGAGAACATCTCTCTTTGATGGAATTACACAATCAATCAACTAAGGCATAAACTAGATGTGAGGAAATCTTAAGCACATCTTTTGAATCAATCAGTCAAAGTTGTAAATTAAAACTGAAGGACAACAGACATTCAGAATGGGAATAGATACACATACACAAAAAGAGAAATTTTGTTAAGCTTTTTAAAGTCAGGCCAAGTTAATAATTTATTAAGCATCCACTATGTGTCAGGCACTATGCTTAGCCATGGGGATACAAAGAAAGGCAAAAAACTACCCATATCCTCAAGGAATCCACAGTCTATTTTTTAATGAAAATATAAACATATAACAGAAGTTTGTGTTCTTTGGCTATTGAAATGTATGAGTTTGTTGATGATTAAGTTAGTACTAAAAAAGGATATTGAAGGATAATTATAGATGATGAATCCATCTGTCCTGGTTAAGTGGATTTATTTAGAGATAAAGATATTAGTTAACAAAAATCAGTTAGCCCTGCAAAAAAGAAGAGATTATTTTTCCCTCTTTTCCCTTCCAATATGTTCCTTACTATTTGTGGAGGACCTATTAAAGAATCATCTCTATAAGTCTCTATGTGTGTGTTCTCAACTAGTAATAATAGGGGGAAAAAAAGGGAAGATGGTTAAGAGTAGATGAGGGAGCATTACTTTATATAAGTGAGGATTAGTAAATCATATTTATTTCCCAAGCAGTATTAGATGTTAATTCCCCTTCTCAGAATATACTTTAGAAATATGGTGAATCTCCCCTTCCAAAATTTTGGTGCATAAGTTTTCTGTTTCAATCAGAAAAAGAATTTTCTTGTGCCTATAACTTGGACTGGAAATAGTCAACCCTTAAAGTAGTTAGCCAGAATTTGTGCTAATGTTTTTATTAACTATTTTCATAATCTAAGAAGCTTTAAATTTAATTCTTGGATGGGGAAGTAGCCACTGGAGATCTGCAAGCAGCAGTTCTAATATGTGTGTAATGAGGCACAGAGCAAATTAAATTTAGGTGCGGTCCCTTGATCCAATTGTGACTAGAAAAAGGAAACAACATTCTGTTCCTTTTCATTAATGGTGGTAGAGTCATCTTTTCTTCCACATATTGCTTTGTTTAAGCCCTTGAAAAATCTTATTTATGTTAGTTGTCCCTAGTGCCTCTCTTAGTACTCCATACAAATAGCTCCTAGAGAAAAGCTGGCCTAAATTCCTAAAGACTCTGGTAAGTACACAGTTTTTTCACTTTATTTCTAGAAATAATTGAATGAAAATGTTCTTAGAAAATAGTACATCAAAGTATTCCCTGCATCACATAAAGCAAAACTTCAAGATCCAGGGAATGGAGAATTTGAGGGTAGAAAATCCACTCTCCCTCTATTTCTTATCAATAGGGAATGCTAGCATTAAGAACTCAATAGACAGAAACAAAAAGGGTATTTTTAGAGCCTAAGAGTCTCATTTACTTTTTTGACAGGGTGACTAAAATAGTAGGTGAAGGAAATGTCATAGCACTCGTCTTCCTAGAGTAGAGGGTCTCAGTCTCCTTCCAAGGCTAAGACTGTGATTCTGGGAGTGAAAAGGGGATTGGTATTTATTTTAGGGGAGTTCTAAAATCTTCCCAATTGTGGAATGACTAGGAACAGTGGAAGGGGAAAGAGGTTAACTGGGCAAAGTATTTAAAGGAACCAGATAATGGGAATAGGACTGGGCTGAGAGAGCTGTGGTAACCCCAGTTTTTGGTTGTAGAACTACTTTTCTTCTGTTGACAACATAGTAAATGGGGTGGAGCAGGGAGTGGTAAGAGGATGAGTGACTGCATTTGGCTGGGCTCACAGTTCATGGTTCCCCAGAACCACATAATAGGCAAATCCAGATCTATCTAGTCTAATGAATTGTGTCAACTGAACTAATTCTCAAATTTCCTGATTCCAGAGAAAGAAGAAAGTTTACTTATCACTGAATATAAGTAACACTCAAGCAACCCTTAAATTAAAAGAAAAAAAAGGAACAAGCATTTATTAAACACCTATTATTTGCCAGACACTGCGCTAAATACTTTACAAATAACTCATTTTATCCTCACAATCATTCTGAGAGGTTTCAGCTGAGGAAAATGAGACAGAGGAGGTTAACTGACTTGCCTAAGGTGATGCATCTAGAAGTATCTGACACCATATTTGAACTCAATCAGGTATTCCTGACTCCAGGCTCAGCAATCTATGTACACTGTGCCAACCAGTTAACTTACAATTGCAGAAAGCCCACTAGAAGAAAGAAACAGAAGTGAGAATGGAAGAGAAAATGGCAGATTAAACACAAACCCTCTTCTATACTTGACTTTGCTAGGTACTTCTGAACTTGTATTTGAAAATGGGACCCTAACATTCTACAATTTTATAGTATCAGTACTTTCAAATGCATCATGAAGCCACATGATTCAGCAAAGCTGAAAAAATGTTGGTCTCTCTCTTATGCAATTGCTACACCTCTCTACTTAGTACTAAAATCATGCCATATCTTCTTTCTCCCATTGATAAAAAATTTATAACTAAAACTTTCTCATTTAGTGTAATGCCATCTCTGCAACAGGAGAAGCGATTAAGTGGTTTGATTTCAATAGACTTCTTAAAAAACTGTAGGTTAGTAAGATCAAAATCATTGTAAACAGGACGAAAGAGACATTACGTAGTTTGTCAACAAAAAGATTTTAATATGAGCTGGAAGGCATGATTTTAAAGAATAAGACAGTAAGAATATATGTGAAACCTTAGATTCTCAGAAGGGACCTTTCAAACTCTACGCTGTCTATAGATAATTCAGACTTCATTACATGCACAATGCCAAATGAATGCTCATACAAGATGAAAGATGTAATAAAAACAATGAAAAGCTACTGATTTGGTTTTTGTAGGGATTTTTCTTTAGACTGAAAATTTCTCTGTAAAAATGATGATTTATATTTACTGATGTCTATGTTCTCTGACCTAGAGATCCTTATTCAAAAAAACCCCTCTATATACTGAGCTAAAACCATGTAACAAAAATATTTAAAATAATGCCCCATATTAGCATTTAATAGATTGGAGAAGTTTTTACATACATGTTAATGTGGTCATATATTCCAAAGTGAAATGGATATCAAAGAGCATCCTGACCAAACCCTTCATTTAAGATCTAGAAACAGAGACTTGCCCAAGGTCACAATGATAGACAGTAGCAGAGCTTGGATCTCATTTGTAGCTTACAAAATCCTGAAAATGATATGGAAGTTATTATTGTCCTGATTAAGCCAATTAGAAAACAGACACATAGAAGTTAAATGAATTGCCCAAGATAACAAGGTTTACAAACAACAGAACAGAAAGTAGAATACACCCCTGATCTCGAGTCCATTACTCTTCCTCTGAAACCAAGTCTTGGGATGTACTGATGTGAAGTTACTACTCCAATGAGAGCTGAATTACTGAGGAGCAGAAGTTAATGTTCAGTTTTTATTTGTCAAACGCCTCTGTGGGTTCTTGATCTCTTCTTGCCTGTCAAGAGGGACTCAAACTCTGGTAACTGCAAAGGGTCAGCTAGCATGTAAGTTCAGCATAATAATCTATGGTAAATAGTCTAAAACAATAACTGCAATGTGTTCCCATTTGTAAAACATTCTCCCTATTTTATACATTTTTTAACAACTTTCTGAATGACTTTTGTTACTGTGAAATATGCATATGCCCAAAGGAAGACAGACCAGGATACAGAGAATCAAGACACTTTTGTTTCACGTTTTAAGTGAGCTCAGGGTTCTCAAATGGATAAACTTAAAGAATGACAATAAATATATGAAGTAGCTAAAAAATACATGAACAGACAAGTATTTCTCACATCTATTGAACATACTTCATATAAGAATAAGTGATATTACAAATCCCAAATAAAACAGATTAAGCACATTCCAGCTAAAGAAATCAGCCTTCCTTAATCCAAGTTTAGAGAGCACCTTTCTTTTCTACCAGTTTTAAGGAGGCTCCACTTCTCCTATCTCTCCCACCTATGCAGGAGAAATCAGAATGGAAAATAAGACAAACTTTTGGATTTATAGACAAGAGAAGAGTTCATGATAAAACAAGTGATAGAGAGGTTCAAAAAAGATAAGATGGGCAATTTTGATTATATAAAATTGAAAGCTTTTCCACAAACAAATCTGATATATTAAAAACTAAAAGGGAAATAGGTAACTGGGGGAACAAATGGTGGAGGGGCTGTAGGAAAATTAGTACACTGTTTGTGAAACTGAATTGTTCCAGCTTTTTTGGAAAGCAATTTGGACCTATATCCAGAAAGTTACCAAATTCTTCAAGCCTCTGACACAGCTATAACACTACTAGGCATATGTTCAAAAGAAATCAAAGAAATAATGATAATAAAAATGTTCAAAAATAGTTATAATATCTCTTCTCATAGTAGCCAGAATAGGAAAGAAGGTGCCTTCCTACTGAGGAATGTCTAAACTAATTGTCTATTACATAATATATTAAATAATGTAACATATTACTGTACCTCAAGAAATGACAAAATGGAAAAATTCAAAGAAAACTTCTATGAACTGATGTAGAGAGAAGTGAGAACTAGGAGAACAGTTTGTATGATAACGTGTAGAAAAAGATAACTTAGAAGACTTTAGACCTCTCATCAATACAATGATAAACCAAAATAATTTCTAAAAGAATCAAGACGAAACATTCTATATACCTCCTGAGAGAAACAATGAACTTGAAATGCAGAAAGTGACAAAATTTTCAAACATGGTTAATGTGGGCATTTGTTTTTCCAGATTATGCAGCTACATGATGAGGGCAGCTTTATTTATTTTTATCGTGTGGCAGGAGGTCATTGGGAGGGAGAAACTAATAAAAGTGCTTGATAATTGAAAAAATAATAAAACATAAAAAGGAAAGCAGAACAAAGGAAGACATCCCCAACTTCATTTTTCTTCTGTGTAGTTCTCCTTGCCTTCCCGTACACTACCTCAACGCTTAATGGGCATAGCAGAAACAGCAGTGTCTGCAAATATTTTATTTTTCAGTTGTAGAGAAACTGAACATGGGAAGAAGAGTGAAGGCAAGAGAGATACAGATGACTCTTCTCAATTTCTTTCAGGAAATTCTTTGAGGAAGTTGATGTTTTGAGCTCTAGGGTTCTCAGAGGTCCACTGTGGTAAGAATCTCTCTGTTTTATCCCAACACTTAGATGCTTTGAGGCAGCTGATATTTTAGATACATTAGCACAGACTACAACATACCCCTGCCTTCTTATCAAATTTATGTCCTTTCTATAAACTACCAGAAAGCCTATTTCCCATGCTGAAATGTCCAGTATTTTCAGGATCGACATTGCTCATATGAAGCCAAACTGAGTGTCTTCTCTCTAGTCCCAGAACTCTAGAAGAGTACTTGTTTTCTCTTTCTTGAGATATTAAAGGAGGCTGCAAGTTAAAAGGGCGACTAAATTATTCATGGGTAATTCCCTTAACTTCTTTTGTGCTAGGCAGCTTTGAAGGAAAATAAATTGGAGACAAGGCACCAAGCAAATGATAGAAGGAATTTCTTTATGTGGGAGTTCACTATTCCAGGGAAATCATAAATTCTATCATTATATCTATTCAATATTTTCAGTTGCTTCTAACCAACAGGAAATTTCCTGTTAGACATTAATTGGTATGGTGTGGGGATCCAGAACTGCTAAAGTTATGGCAATTATATTTCAGGAGTTCATGCTTTAAATCGCATAATGCATATGATTTTTTTGCACCAACTGTTAATATCATCAATGTAGGGGAACTTTTTCTACCAAAGCAGATTAGTACCTGCTCTTAAATTTCTAGTCTGAGGTGCCAAGGGCAGACCTTGAACCTCCATCGTCCTGACATAGTGCACTATTCTACATACAAGTATACATACATTTTTATATCACCTTTGCTTTGAGGTCACCGATGTTTTCTAACACATACCACCTTGAATGACACTATTAAATAACGATAATAATATATCTTCCTTTCAGAGTTGTTGTAAGGATGAAATAACCTATTTATAAAGTGCTTTGCAAATCTTAAAGTACTACATAAATGGTATATTTTTATTTTCTGTCATTATTTGGAATGCTACAAACCCAAAGTCCCCCACCTGCGAAAACAACAACCTGATGAAAATGTGCCTTCCCATTTCTCTCGTTGGTGCAAATCGTGTTCAATATAATTTCATAATATTCAGTTTTAATGTTGTTGTACTGTCTGTCTCTCAATCTCTCTTTTGGGTTTTGACCTTTTGATTTTAATCTATGTCAAGTGGCCTCAAAAGGAACCTTCCCTTCCCTTAACAATGCAGAACAACATCTGCTCTTCAGTTTGTGGTTTTAGAAAGTTGCCTGGCATACGGAGACATTAAGTAATTTGCCTAGGATCAGACAGCCAGGAAAAGGCCTTGACATCCTGTTTCCCTGACTTTGAGACCCTCTATTCATTATCTCACTCTGGTTCTTTAATATGAATAATAAATTTATTAACACAAATTTTCTCTAATGTTTCAGTACATTGGATCCTGCTTTTCTACTGACTTCCATTATAAAGTCAATGATGTACTTCAGTGGGATGTATATTGACCTGAAGATAGAGCAAAATTACATAAATTCTATAAAATCATATGTTTAAGGAAAATCAATAGAAATTTCCTTGAGGTCAGGGAACTGTGTTTTATTCATCTCTGTGTCCTCCTCCCCTTTCTTCCCGTAACTGGTCGGCACTCAATACACAGTTGTCGAATTAATGAGTTGAATGAAATATTAATCATAACACTTAAAATGGATTAAAACAAAGGTGCTGAAGCAGAATAAATTCATGTATAAAATTTCTCAAGCCACATCAAATAGAACATAAGTGCCTTCTTCCCCAAATTTTGTTAATTCTGCATGCCTTTTTTATCTACTTATAATATTCTGCTTCCTATTGCATCCAGAGAAAGAAATAATAAATAGAAGTATGCACAGAACGGTTTTTGCATATATGTATATGTATATGCTTGTACACATGTACTTGTTTCTAATGGTAGCAGGAGAGAGGGGTTGGAGGAAAGAAAAAACAGGAAAAAAGGAACTTACATGACAATTTTGTTATATATTTAAAAAGAACAACAAGTCGTATACAATAGATTTGCAGGTTTATGTGCGACCATCTTTTTTTTTCCTGTTCTACTATGTTATGGAAATACTTGCTTTATTTCTTAAGTATAGAATAAAATAAATAGTTTTTTCTTAAAAAATGAAGGACCATCCATTGGAGAATGTCTGAACAAACACATGATTTGTGAATGTAAATAAAATATGATTGTGTCATGAAAACTAGAGGACTGGACTGATGAAAAGTGAGTGAGCAGAAGGAGGAGAATGGTTTACATGCAATTGCAACATTATTATCAATATCAATAAATATTAGTTAAGTGCCACTCTGATAAGTGCTAGAGTATGAAGAAAACCAATGAAATATTTAAGAACTATGATCAACGCAATGACCAATTAAGATTCCCAAAGATTGATGATGAATTTTGCCCTCTCTCCCCAACAAACTGCCTCAGTCTACTGAAAATGGATTAGAAGGGCAGAGTAATACATATATCTTCAAATAAGACCAATGTGTGAATTTGCTTTGCATAGCTATATGTATTGTAACAAAAGGAGGGCTTTTGGGGGTAGGGGGAGGGTAGTGATAGAGAGGAAGGAAGGAAGGAAGGAGGGAAAGAAAGGTTCATAAATTATTTAAAAAATAAAGAGGCAGAAAGAAGTTCTAAAGCAGACAGGGAAAAGCAGAGCAGTGTTGGAACTATCATATTAAATTTGAAGTATGCAAAAGAAAAAATACAGCAGACTCTATGTATTCAGGAAAGAAAAAACAAAATATATGTAACAGGTAACAGTTTCATGTACAGTCCTCTTGTTTTTCTTTTTATACAGAAACACTGTGTGTGTTGCTATTTACCAAGTTCATAATGAAAAAGAAAATTAATTAAAAAAAGAAAAATGCTATGGCACTTCTCACCAAGCCTTTGCTGAGCTTTAACCCTTCGTAAAAATATAACTAGTCAAACATAACTCTGAACCTTCAAATTTTCCCCTTTTGAAAACCTTTTTCTCCCTCCATAAACTAATCTATGTGGGTTATAGCAATAATTATCTTTCTTTGATACAAGAGAGGCTTTGGTATTACTAGTGTTCTTCAGAAAAGAAAACAAAAACAACATTTTATTCTGAAATACTGATTTCGAAGGCACTTAGGATACAAAGGAAAGAAGTTAAACACCAGCAAGGAGAGTTAGGTTTATAATAAATGGAGGAATCTATATAGTTATACTAAAGAATGCTATAAATTTAGAATTTAACTAGGAGGAAACATAATGGAGACAGTGGGAAGGATCCAAAGCTAATTTAATGAGAACCACACCTGCCAAAGTTTAGGCAGAGAAGTCTTTCAAAGGGGAAAAAATCATGCCAAGCATTTTTTAAAAAAGAATTACAATGTTAGTAGGGGAAGAACTACAGGAGATATAATATACAAGCCATTTACCAAAAAAAAAATGATTCAGTGTTTCACAAAAATCACAGAGGAAATGTAATTAAAGTTGGCTTGAAAGACAATGCCATTGACAAAAGAAATGGTTCCCAAAGTACAAAAGGGAAACAGGGAACTACTAAGGATTACTACAGGAGGGTACCAAACAATTGCATTTTGATCCCCTAAGACTAACAATTTGATGAGCAATATGAAAACTGAATAAGTTAAATGGATACAGACATAGCATAATGTAGTAGAAAGAACACTGGCTCTCTGCCTTTAGATTGAGAAGACTTGGCCAAGAAATCAGGAATAGCTCTGACTAGCTAGGTGGCATTGGTAAGTTACCTAATCCCTCTGAGAAAAGGGCAAAAGACTAGAGATCTGGGACTTTGAAGGTCATCTTCTTGAAGGTCACACATGTTTTAGAAGACTAAAGCAGCATTCAAACATAGGTTCTTTACTCTGAACTCCAATATGCTTTCTATAGCACCCAAGTTCAAATGGAATCACTGCACAGGAACAAATGCTCATCTGAAAAACTAGAATGCTAGTAAAATTTACACTGCCTTGCTCACATAGTTATCATTAGAAAGGCAATTTTTAAAAAAATAAAATGCTAGATAAGAGAAAGAGATTTGTAAAAGCAATATGCCAAAAATATTGGACTTAAGGGTATTTTATTAAAAATTTTAAGTATATTCCTAGCTATGTTAGAAAATTCCACTACAGCATGTTGGTTGTTTCACAGAAGGAAGGAATTAGTGCAATAGGATATGGAATAGATACCAGCTTTGGAAACAAAGATCTCAGGTTTATATCATAATCCTACCTGCATGACATTGGGGAAGGACTTTTACTTCTTGTGGATTTTAATTTACTTACCTGTCAAATGGAGGGGTTAGGCAAGATTATGTCTAAGGTCCTTTTCCTATTATCATTCCAAAATGTCTATAACTTATTAATTCCTTCTATGTAAAATTTTGACTAAGCAGCCACATCCATGAACTTGAGATATCTCAGTGGTTTATACTTGCAATATTGGTTCATTCAAATTCTGGGCTACTATTGGTATCTTTATAAATTCATTATGTTTTATAATTCCAGTTCTCTTTAGGTATGATCTATAATTGAGAAATCAGAGATAGCCACTCAGAAGTAGACTTTTTTTCCTTTTCTAAACCAAATAAAATTTTAATGTTACTATAAATTATCGTACATGCTGGAAGGAAAATGACAACATGGGAGAATGGACTAAGGGCTGGTCATCAAATCAGGAAGGTCACATGGCTATGTTATTGCCTATAGACTTGTCAGCCTCTCAGTGTTCCCAAAGAAAATCTCTAAAATTTGAGATGAGCTGCTTATTTGTATTGGTGCTACACTATTATGAAATTATAGGTCCAGACCAAAATGAAACAGAAGCCTCATCTATTTAAGAAATTTGGTCTGTATTGTGATTTTATTGGTCTAGGGACCTCTCTTGTCACTTGAAAAATTCCTCCTGTCAATGCTCAGCAATTCTTCTTTCAGTTACTATCTTGCAAAGTTATCTAGGCGCAGTGAGAGGTTAAGTCACCATATAACTGGTGTATATCATAGGTAGGACTTGTACCCAGATCCTCTTGAAACCTGGAGGTCAGTTCTCTGTCCACTGCTCCATGCAGCCTTCAGCACATAAGAAGTCACAAGAAATGAAGTGGCACTTTAAGGCAAATATGAAAACACTTAAAAAGTACCTTATTCAAAAGAAAAAAAATAGATAATTTATGTTACACGAGAATGAAAACTTTTGAAAAAATAAACTAGATGAAATTAAAATAAAAGGAAAAATATTGCTTCAGAAAAAAAATTCTGCATCAAATATCTAAGAATGGTCTGATAGCCAAGATAAATATGAAATTAACACAGATGCATAAGAGCAAGTGCCACTCCTCAATGGATAAGTGCTCAAAGGATACGGAAAAATAATTCTGAAAAGAAAAATTACAAGCTGTTAACAACCATATGGAATCTTGTTCTACAGAATCTGTCCTCCCAGAAGCCATGGTAAAAGTATGACTCCTCATATTTCATCCTAATAAAATGTGTTTTCTTTAAAACGAGTGTACAAAAATAATAAGAGAAATGTAAGTTAACTTAATTTTGAGGATTCACCGCATATCATGTAAAATGACACAAGTAACAAAAAAAGAAAAACACGGCACTGGTCAAAATAGAAGGACTGCAGAAAGACAGGGATGCTAATATATCATTCGTGGTGCTGTTGATTGGCCAAACCTTTCTGTAACGCAATTTGTAATTATTCTAAAAAAAAAAAAAAGGACTAAATGTGAATATCCTTTTGAGTTGAAGATTTCACTGCTAGGCATTTATCTAACCTTCTAAGAAATAAAGACATGTTTTATTGATACTATAATGTTCATTGCATCATTTTTGTGGGTGCTCATCAATTGGAAAAGTAAGCAAAGTATGGTACATGAATACAATATTATCTTATTGCCATGTCAGAAAGGATGGCCATGAGGAATTCAAGGGGAAGAAATAAAAACTTCCATGAAAGGATATAGAATAAAGTAAGCCAAACTGGGAAAACAATATATCCAGCAACTAAAATGTCAATGGAAAGAATCATAATGGAAAGTTGGATATTTTAATGACCAGAACTTGACCCCAGAGGAAAGCTGAGAAAAATGTACCTCCCTCCTTTCATTGCAGAGGTAGGGGACTATGTTTGTGTAATACTGAATATATTGTCAGTGAATGAATGAGTTTTGGTGAACTTTTTCCCTTTTCCTTTAAAGTCATTGTTACAAGGGGAGGGAGAGGCATCCATCCAGAAATGAGTGTGATACAAAAACAAACAGTATCCCTGACTAGGTGTCATTATTTCTGCTTGTATAGGTGAAAGACAACCAGATTGGTGGTGCGCCAGTTGATAAGCAACTATTAATTTCCTATTATGTGCCAAGCACTGTGTCAAGCTCTAGGGATACAAAGAAAGGCAAAAGATGGTCCCTGCTCTCATGGAGCTCATGCTCTGATGGGGGAAACAACATGTAAGTGACTATATACAAGCAAGTTATATCCAGGACAAAGTGGAAATATTCAGGAAAAGGAAGGCACTAGAATTAAGAGGGTTAGAGAAAGGCTTATTTAAAAAAGATAGGATTTTAACTGGAATTTGAAAGAAGTTGGGAAGCAAGGGGGCAGCAATAGGGAAGTCTTCTGGATTCAGAAAACCTGGGTTTTGTGCCCAGTTTTACTAGTTACTAGATGTGTGTTCTCTCAAGCTCTCTGAACTCCCATTTGGTAACCTCTACAATCCATTTTTTAAAACACCTAAGATTCTATTTAATTTACCTTAATTTAGGATTCCTAATATAATTTAACTTTTTCCTTCCTATTGAAATCCATGAGAAGTATTTATGCTCAGGGATACATATACTACAAGGTAGAATGTGATAAAGGTAAAGAAAAGATCCAGAAAAATTCTATCTACTAAATTTAGGTGTGACAGATTTTTCATTTTTTTTTTACCTTTTCTGTCCTTTTAGGCTGTTGTTCTTCCTGGGTCTAGATATGGGTGTAAAAGCTTTTTCTTATGCTTGTATTCTGCATGATTCCAACTGAACTCATTGAGAAAATGTGGCTATCCAGCCCCCCTCCCTTTTCATGTTTATCCAAAAAAGAGTTGGCATCATTTTACTGGCTGATATGAGTCCATTCTCCTCCAGTGCTTTCCTTCTAAGTCTCCAGCTCAGGTTGTTTAGCACATAATAGAAGGAGTCTACTCCCCTTTGCTTCTTCAAGGATCAGTGACAGCTAGCCAAAATGGCTTCTCCTGACAGCAATTGCCTTTTCAAAGGACTAAAACCTCTTTTGAACAATTTCAAACATTTTTTTACATGAAAACCAGAACAAAGCAACAGTTATTGAATGTTCAGAACAGTAACTTTGCTGCCCCACATAAGACAAGGGACAGAAAAAAATGAGTTTTAAAGACTAGACACAAAGTTAGAGAGCTGTGATTGAATGTTCAGTTGCCCTCTGAGAAATTTTTCTCTTTCACTGGATCCTCTTCTTTATCCTACCCCACTAATGTAGGCAATTCACGAGGCTCTGCGCTGTTCTGTCATTTCTTTCCATTCTCACTCTCCCCTTTCTGCTCAACTACCACACTTTCACTTGCTACCTTGACATGGATGACTCTCAGCTCATCTCACTCAATCAGAGAAACTCAGAGTTTTGAAGTACCCTATCATCTAGTCTGAAATATTGTGTTCATCCTTCATTGCCGAAGAAGACCATGCCATCAAAGAAATGATGACATGACTTGTACTTGACTTTGTTTTGAGTGAGGGAGGGCTCTGGCTCTGAGTCTGAGATAATACACTAGATCAAGGAGACATCAAAACTAGGTGTCCTTCACTCTGAGTCATGCAGAGATTAAATGTTCAGATCAAATATCTCCAAATCTCCTTGACTGGTTAATCACACCATTACAAATAAAATTCAATCTGCTTTGGGCTATTTTTTTCACTTTAGCTCATCAACAGCAAATGCATAGATAGATTGTGGAGTCCAATGGATCAGGACCAGAGTAGGGAACAGATTACTCTGGGACAAAGGTTGATTCATGAGGAGCTTTGATTCACAAATGATATTCCACACTTATCAGAGAAAACTCTCAGGATACCCCAGTATACTGAATTCACAACTGAATATAGTAATGAACTTTAATTTTTTCTATCAACCCATGTTTATCCTCAGCACCAAGAATTGAACCACATTCCAGTAAGAAACTAGAGGCATATGGATACAGAGATGCATATTGTTACGACAAAAACCTCAAAGATTTCTGATTTTTATGTCTACAGTCCTGGGCAAAGGACATCCTAGACTGTGCCCACTAATATGAATGATTCTGTCCAACTCCTAAACGCATAACCTACTACAAAGAACTTTCTCTCATCCAAGTTTTCATATGCCTGGTGGGTTCCTATATCATAGAATTTAGAAGTAGAAGGGATCTCATCTAATACAACTCCCTCACTAGCAGAACCTCTTTCTTATTGCTATACTATGCAATTTCAATGAACATTTAAACAATTGTAATTCTTTTTCATGTTAAATCTTTAATAACTTTCAAATTCCTTTTCATTTGACTAGATATCCTGAAGATCCTTTGTAGCTCTAAAATGTTGCTGCTCTATTGACATTGAATAAGTCTTGTCAATTTAGATGGAGGTCTGTATTAATTTTCACTTAGACTATTGAAATAGCCTCATGACTGATATCCTTCCATTCAGATTTTTCCCTCTTCCAATTTGTCCTTCACATCCATTGACTGACATTCCCTGAACATAGGTGTGATCACCTCATTCCCTTGTGCACAAATTTTTAGTAACATCCCAAAAGGAAAAAAAAAAACCCTGATATTCCAAACTCTCTACTATCTAGCTAAAACATACATTTCCAGCTTTTTTTCTGCATTAACCAGCTTTGTACACTTTAAGTTTCAGAAAAATGAACCTTCTATTACTACTTCCTCTTGTCCAGTTCCTTCCTCTCTCCATGCAGGTTAATGATGGCATCATTTACTTCTAGAATGGATATTCCCCTCTCTCATCTTAACCTTTCAAAATACTCCCTATAAAACTCAGTTCAAGTGTTGTGTACATACTTGAGAAAGCTTTCTGTTTAGATGTGATCTCTTCATCTTTGAATCTCTCATGCCACTATGTGACCTCTCTCCTGCACTTAATCATTTTCTAACTTGTATTGTGTATTTCATTAAAATAATGACAAGTTTAGTGGAAGCATGGGAAGGGGATCCAATATGGTTAGACCATATTGAGAGCATTCAAGGGTGAAATTGTAAACAGCCAAACACAGATGAAAAAGGGAAAAGATCTGGCACACAAACTGTTTCCCATCAGTGATGGAGACACCCATTTGGACACGCACATCACGATTTCTAATGTGCTGCATGAAAAAATTAAAATATCTTTAAAGAAAACAGAAGGGAA
Organism: Bettongia penicillata ogilbyi; assembly: GCA_023548195.1. Taxonomy (NCBI): domain Eukaryota; kingdom Metazoa; phylum Chordata; class Mammalia; order Diprotodontia; family Potoroidae; genus Bettongia; species Bettongia penicillata. The sequence goes on from JAJHZJ010000470.1 coordinate 22,822,183, forward strand.
AAGTGATTGAACTAGACAAAATTTACACACAGAAGATTCGTACTGGATATGACACAATTTTCAGGGCACTGAGGGATTGATTTTTAAGAGATCTGAAAGAGATAAAATAAACATCTGGGGAGAAAGAGCCGTGGATATTATTTCTGCTGAAACAAATGGTGACTGAGAAAACATCAATAACTACTGAACCATATGTCTACTGTCCTATGTGTATTAAATATAGCATGTGATTGTGCACATATCTTATCTTCCCTATTAAGTTACTATGAGCTCCTTGAAGGTGGAGACCACTTCTTATTTACTCTTACATTAACACCCCAATACAAGGTCTGGCAAAAGAGCTTAACTATTAACTGTTAACTACTGTTGTTAACTGTTAACTATTATTGAATTTGGGAAGTTTAAGTAAAATTTAATTATTCACAAGCTTCACAAAAACAGTTATTAATATCTCATCTGTAAATAATATTCTACTGGATAGAATACTTCTAATTTCATTCTTTCCAAGAGACCTTTCTAGTCCTAAAACATAAAAGTTATAGAAAAATATCCTACAGAGAATAAACATTTCCAAAAAATAAGGGTGTTTCTTTTTTGTCGTTTATAATACAATGAATAGCTATTATTGACATTTCTATGAACTCAGGCTGCAGAAACTCTCAGCAGAGGTTTCTAAGTAATAATTCCTATTCATAGACTGCCAAATCCAACTGAGCTTTCATCTATCTGTTCTCACATACAAGATACAAATATTGGACAGATGTTTGTGCATCTTTTAAAGAAAGTATTTTTAAAGAATTTCTCAATTTTTCATCTTAGATGAAGTACTTTTTGTTGCTGCTCATTTATTTTGTTTAACAATATTTTTGTTCAGAGCTTTCTTACATGCACATTCCCTTTAAGACAGTGTAACAATGATTCTTTACTTATTTTGTAATGGTCTTGAAACAGGTTAGGGCAAAATTCTCATTTTCACTGTTAACTTATCTGAAAATTATGAAAATAGCAAATTTTATAGGGTACTTTATATGATATATTAAGCATACTGAAAGTTAGCAGTTTGATAACCAGTGATTAAGTCTGGCAATTTTATACCTGTCATGGGATTTCGATGGTCATTATTCCCATAGTTTTCTTAACAAGGTATTATTTTTGCTACTTTTCTGAACAGATGTGTCATCATATTTTAGTCAGCAGCTGAATCTAGTTCTCTTTTAATTGCTATTTGTAAGAATTAATCAGTGTAGATTTTTTAGCTAAGAATTTCCAGATTAACATTTGCTGGCATTTGTTACTGTAAAAATTCATGATGATGTGTAACATCTCACCTGAAAAAGCTCATCTGGGAAATGAAATAAACCAACATGACTTCATGTATTTATTTGTAAAATTCCTTAGAGTTTGCCCAGCATGGAAGAAATGATAAGCCATTTTTCAGCTTTTGAATAACATAAATTAGAGCCAACACCTCCTAAAAAGTGTGGGTTGCCTGGATAAGACTTTTTGACGAGGTGGGTTTGGGAAAGAGAAGAAAATAATTGAAATGGTGGCAATACAGAAACAAGGAAGTATAAAGATACATTGAGTTCTTTTAGGTTCACTGAAATTTAGCAATCCTTCTATAGCAAATTCACAGTGGATTAGGCAAATTGGGATCATTTAATTCTCATATAGTCAGTGTATTAAAAACAAAATCTTTCTTCTCAATTGAGCAGTCTTCCTTATTCAACTAGGAATTGATCCCACAGACTCCCTGTCGAAAAACCTTAGATAAATCACTACTTGTCTGGTCAGTAATTGGTATTTTCCTCCACTTAAGACAGAGATATATAGCTACACTGATTAAGAAACCAGATGGCTATCAATCACAGAAGGAATGAGCCAGAGCTTTACCTCAGTATTCTAATAATTAAAATACAATCCATAACTCATGGGACTTCTAAAGAATTCTCTTTATACTATAGCACATAACCTTACTCTGCTTGTAAGAACACATACATTTGTATCCTTAAGTGGCTATAATTAAAACTCCATAATTTTATAATGGTTTTATCGGGTTAAAAGAAGCACTATCCACATTAACCTTTACTCAGAAGCAAAACGTGATTACACGGAACTGAGGGAATATACTCCACTTTAGAAAGGCAAAATAGTTTAATATTCTAAACATTTCCTCTTAAAAACTAAAGTCCTTCAGTTTAGTTATGACTTCATCAATGAATTAGGAAGACCATATAAGAAAATATTCTTTAGGAATCTACTGATTCACAAGGAAGGAAAATTAGACTTCTGTTTGGCCTGAAAAGGCAGAACTGGAAGATGAAGAGGGAAATTTTGTTTTGATAACTGGGGAAAACAAGCAAACAAAGAGCTACCCAAAAGAAGAAAGAGCTATCTCTCTGATATATGGATACCCCCTCACTGGAAGTCTTCATGTAACAGCCTGATAAACACTAGTCAGGTATGTCATAGGGATTCATGTTCAGGTCCATACTGAACTAAATAGCATCTGAAATTCATTTTAACTCCAAAGATTCAGTGGAGGACTGGTCAGTGTGATGGCCATTCTTTGAAAAACCCAGGAATAGAATAACTAATGATTTCTACATTGAAAAGACAGGTTGGATAGCTTAAATTTTAGCCTGCATTTCTCCCACTGGTATTTCTTTGTGAACTGAAAAGTATTTCAGATTAAAGCCCAAATTTCCAAAAGTCAGTCCTCCTTTCATGTATAACCTATCATTTTGCTGGCGGAAAGAGATCTTGTTTCTCCCCTCTTATCTCTGACAAGTGGTAACTTGCAGAAACAATACATTCTCTTTCTGAACCTGATAGAATCAGACACCAATCCTCACCTTGAATTCAAATCCTTAATACTTTATTGATACAAAATGTTTTTAAGTCATAAGAACTGCTATTCTTATCTGGCTAAGTAGTTTTCTATTGAAATTATAAAGTTAAGTCAGAATATCACTGTTCTGTGAGATAGATTGGAAATTGAGTTGCTAAAGTAAGAAATGGATAGGTTTTTAGTACAAAGTATTAAGCAACACAAATCATCATAGATGAAGGATATTTATTCTCAATCATTTGTTAACAGGAGCTGAGAAAGAGACAGTATAAAGTAAGTTGCTTTTTCATGACAAGTAATCAGGATAATTCATAAGTATTTTGCCTAAAGGATCAACCTTCTTACATAAACTATTTTCTCCCACTTAAAATGAAATACAGATAATTTTAAGCCATTTTTTTTTGTTCAAAAATACTTACTTTCAGTCTTTCTCAACTAACAAAATTAAGACTGTTCCTAATCCTCTCAAGGAAATTTTGTGGGTGTAATATGATATTATCAATTTGATACTAATATTCCCTAAAAATAATGTCAATTGAGTGACTCTGCCTTATTATAAGGTGAACATCTAGTGCAATTCAATACAATAAACAGTTATTAAGCATTTACTGTGCTAGGTACTGTACTAAGAACTGCAAAAATCAGTTATAAGAAGAGACTGTCCTTGCTCTCAAGGAACTTACAATCTAATGGAAGAAGACAATACACAAAAGGAACTTGGGGAGGGGGAAATGGAGGAGACAAGGAGAAGTGTATCTCTATGGAGTCAGAGCTCCTGATAGAACATGGACTTCCAAGGGAGGTTGTGAGCCTTCTATAAAAGGGGACTTTGGGAGAAGTTTAGTGCTCTGCCTTTCAGTCTTTCTTACTCACAGGGGAGAGGCAACTGTGGGTGAGTTGAGTGGGTGCTGAATATCCCAGCCTGTGTCAAAGTTTGCAATGCGGTAGCAAATATTTAATGAACTTATTATTTTAGTTGCTTAGATACAGATTTCAGAATAGAATGCAAAAGGGAGAACTCTTCCTTGGCCTTAGAATTTTGTTCAACTCTAGTGAAACCTTACCAAATTCAAGCAAATAGAAGTTTGAGATGGATAAACGGTGGACAGCATTGAATGAAAAGAAGAAAAAATATTAAATTGTATATGATAAGAGAGCTCACAGAAGCAGGACTTCACATGGTATTAGAATGTTTGGGAATATACTAATGATCACAAGTGGTTTCTGTACTTAATATAATAATGGATCTGAGATTTCATTTGTCACTATGAATGCTCTGTCCTTAATGGTATGATCCATGGCCATATTATCCTATCAGATTCTTATCCAAGTCTTTCCACAAATCTTCCACATATATTCTAACAAAAGTATGGTAGATATGCATATTATCCTTTTAATATTTCAGAAATAGGAGTGCAGTTCTCAAACTGCCTTCTTGTTTTCCTTTGCTCTCACTTTTCTGGACATGTATGTCCCTGGTTAAGTCTTTTACATCATTTCTTATGAGCACATCCTCTCTAACAATTCTTTCAATTATATATATTTGATCTACCTCAAAAGACATCTGTCATTAGATTTGTTCTGACATCATGGAATTCCATGATTGTAGTCATATCATAAAAAACAACCAGGGATATCATGGTATTAAATTAAAATTCTTTGTAGCAGCAGCAGTTCCCTTGGGATAACTGAAAAAAATATGGAGGATAGTAGCAGTTACCCCACTGGAGAAGAAAAAATGCTATCCTGATTACTGAAACAAGGAAGAGAGTGCAATCTTCAAGCCATAGGACCATGAGTTTGATTGCTTCCTAGCAACATTCTGGAGCAGGGGGCACCATATTATGATCTGAAGGATAAATGTATCATCCATGAGCTAAGAATGATTTTTTACATTTTAAATAATGTATTATATTTTGAAATATAAAAGAGAAAAAAAAGACAAAAATTCTTACTAGCAGTCCTTACAAGAAAAAAAAGCAGGTCAGATTTGACCCTTTTTGCTATAATTTACTAACTCATCAAGACCATAGTATCACATAAATGGTTAGTGAAAACTCAAAAAAGGGGGTTATGATCGCAAAAATTCAATAAAGCTTCATCAATAATGCTCTAGACTAAATTAATTTCTTATTTTTCAAGGTGAAAAATGATAGATAAGGATAACATATAGATATAATTTACCTAGAATTTAACAAAATATTTGAGAAAATACCTCATGCCTCTCACAGACATGAAGATGGGCTAACCTTCAAATGCTGAATTAGATGTTTTCAGAAATCCCTAAAGGAAAGAGCTAAATCTCAATTAGTGTGAATGATAAATCTTCTGAAGTAGAAGCATTATTGAAATTTGCCCTGTATATTTCCAAATGGACTAGAACCAGCTACCCTATCTTATGGGTACTTAGCTAGCCCAGTGGTTGAAGCACTGGGCATGCAGTCAGGAAGACTCATCTTTGTGAGTTTGAATCTGACTTCAGAAACTTGCTAGCTTTGTGACCCTGCGTGACTGCAAGCAAAATAGGATCTTTTGCTGTTTTTGTTTTAACATAATCAAGTGCCTCTGATTGAATCTTGCCTTTATCAACCAAGAGTCTTTACTAGAAGTAAAGAATTTCTTTGACTAGAAATAGTATATGTATTTGTATTGCAAATTATTATTTTTTGGATTGTTAATTATTTTAATGTGATTAAAGCTCTTCCCCACCCATTAATGAGCCTGCCCATTAAAAAGAATTTGATTAGGGCAGATTTATAGGAAGGCCCACACCTTTTGTTAAAGAAGCACTGGTTCTCAAGGGTTGTCATGTCCTAAAACATGTATAACTATTCTGAGTGTGAGGTTTTATTTTAGGGGCTTACTGACTGAAAATATTTTGCTTGGCCACATGAGACTCTGGGAAGCCACTAAGTAACTTGCCCAGTTTTCTCACCTATAAAATGAACTGGAGAAGGCAATAACAAACCATTCTAGTATTTTTGCCAAGGAAACTCCAAATGGGGTGATGAAGAGTCAGGCACTAATGAAATGATTCAATGAAAACAAGCTCATATTTACATGATTATAACTATGATAGAATTTTGATATGAAGATTCATTATTCATCCTCATTAGTACCTAGGTTTAGTAGAAAAAAAAGTTACATGGGAGTATGGAAGAAGCTCTTCTGTGGAAGGCTGCAGAGACTGTTATAGTTTTCAGTGATTTGGATATAAGTATAGGTTGCCTGCTTAGGAAGTCTGCAGATGAGATAAAGCTGGGGGGTATATCTAACAGGTTGAATGAGGGAGGCAGAGGCTTAAGAGATCTTCCCAAGTTAGACTGTTGTCTATATCTACTAAAAAAGACTTAATAAGGACACAAAGAAAATATTTGTTTACACATACACACAACTTTACAAGTGTAAGATGGAGAAGTCAAGGGTACAGAATATGTTCTTCATCTAGAAAGATGGGGGTTGGGGCAGGGCTTAGAGGGCAATAGTTAATATGGGTTTGAGAAAAAGAGAGATAGACACCCCCACACACACACACTCATGGTGGGGGGAGGGAGAGAGGGAGAGAGAGAGAGAGAGAGAGAGAGAGAGAGAGAGAGAGAGAGAGAGAGAGAGAGAGAGAGAGAACACATGATTTGGGCTTGAATTAAATGATTCATAGGGTCTAGAACTAGGAAGGTGATACGGTCTGCCCTGGTCAGATCACATCTACAGTTTAGTTCTGAATGTTGTCTTTTAGGAAAGCTCTTAATAAGAGAATAATGAAGAAAGAATGGTAAAAGTTCTCAAATCCCTATGAGTAACAGTTGACATAAGTGTAGAAGTTCAATCTAGAGAAAATAATATTTTTGAGATCAAATCAACAATCATTTATTGAGTGCTTACTATGTTCCAGGCACAGAGAATGAAAATACAGCAAAACATAAAAATAGTTCTAGCCCTAAAAATGCTTACATTTTAATGGGGGAAAACAAAGTATAAATGGGAATTGAAAAGGAGGGGTAGAGGTGAGGTAGGAAGGGAGGAAGAAGAATTGTAGAAGTAAGGTGTACATCTGGGAGAAGAGTGAGGGAGTAAACACAGTTGGCTCAGCCACTCCTTGAAAATGGGGGTTCCTGGAAGAGACAATATAATTGTTCGGAAGTATTCGAAGGGCTAGCATGTGGAAGTAGGATTAGCTTTGCTGCTACTTGGTACCAACAGTGAAACTGAGATCAAAGAGAAGAATACACCAAGATATCTGACATAAGAAAAAATATTCGAATAATTAGAATTACCAAAAAGGAGAAAGGGATGCCCACAAGGTAGAAGGCCCCTCATCACTAAAGGTCTTTAATCAGCAGCTAGATTATTTGGTATATTGCAGAGGAAATTCTTGTTCCCCTGAGAAATGGCATTGATGGCCTTACAGTCTCTTCCTGCTCTGTAATTTTGTGATGCTAGGATTCCTGAATTTTTCATCAGTAATATAAAAGATTGAACTAAATGATCTAGGGACATTTCTATCTTTATATTTTATATAGAACTCTAATAACAGATTGTATTTTTACTTTGGCAAAAATAAAATAGTCACATAACACCTCCTGGAAATTAACAAGATACATGAAGATATGTGGTATTAGAAAAAAGTGCCCTTTTAATAATTAAAAAAAATGAAAATGCTTCTAGAATCCTATTTAACTTGCATAATTTTCTCACTTGTATTTTTTTTCTAAAAGAAGTGATTCCCATAAAATATGTCAAACTTTGGTCTGGAATAAGAGAACACAATATTTAAAAAGAAGTAGGGGTTCACTTTTAAGGTTAGAGGTATAAAAAACCCATGGTTTGATATTCCCTCAATATTAATAACCTAGGAAAGAACTATCTTTTTGAAAATGAAAAGTTTTCTGAAAGAAATGAGCTTTTGACAAACATTTTACAACAAATTCCATAATAAATTCAAAATGAATGGATGACCTAAATTTTAAAAAGTATATGCTAAAAAATTATGTAGAGAAGCAGATATGACTTGAATAGCTACGAATAAAAGGTATAATCTTAACCACAAGAAATAAAAATTGTAAAAGATAAAGAGATTATTTTGATTACAAGGAAATGAAATTTTGTGCAATATTTGTACAATAAATTAATTTATTCAGGAGAAAAAGAGAAATGATCAACTGGGAAAAATACTTTTAAAAAAATCAAATATCTGTGATAGGGATCTGATATCCAAGATTTGTAGGTAACAAATAAAAAATTTTAAGTCCAAAAGCTATAGATGGTAAGAACAAACAGGCCTCCAAAAAAGGATTGTAAACTATTAAGAATCCCATTAAAATGTTACAAATCAATGAATAAGTGAAAGAAAATCAAACAAATCTGAGGGTTCACCGAAAACTCATAAAACTGGTAAAGATGACAAAAGATAGAAATAAACAAAATTGGAGGGATTTTGGAAAGATGATCACTAAAATTATTTATGGAGCTGTGAACTGGTACAACTATTCTGATAATAATTTAGAATTAGGCAAAGAAAATGACAACAATGGCCATACTCTTTGATAACTGAGAAATATCCAGATGAAAATATAATTGGTATAAGGAAAAGATATCAATAAAAATTCATTAAAAAAGGATAATTTCTTCAAAAAAATCTTTGATAATGCTCTAAAATATTAACTAATAGATACTGTTTCATCCTCATTTTGTTTCATAGCTGATTCTAGTAAAATAAATCAAACATTAGTTTAGAATTTAAAGAATGATATGTTTGAAAAGGAGCACAGATGCAACAGTAAAATTAGAAGACTAAGTCTGATAATCTGTAAAATTGATCTCATCAATAGGAACAAAATACCGATGAGTAACATAATTAAACAATCCCACTGAACGAAAACAATTTGCTTTTTAAAATACTCATCAAACTGTATAAATTCTAAGTAAAAATTATTTAAATTAAATAACGATGGCGCTCAAGATACTTTTACCACCTATAATTTCTGCCCAAAGGTCTACAATCTTATTCATTCAGAAACCTAAAATACTGCTATTTTATCTTATGGACCTAAGGATCCTTTAGATAAACAAAAATACAGTTGCATGGTTTAGGGAAGACAGCAACAAAACTGGAGAACCTCTTTAGGTAAAGTTTATAAAGCTTACAAAACTAGAGGTACGCATTCTGAAAAACAAAATGCTTGAGAAACAGAGGGGAGCAGTTTCCCTCAATCACAGTTTTCTAACTCATGAAGAGCTCAGTTCCATTATGAAGAAAATAAGAGGGGATGATTCAAAGAATCAGCAGAAGGAAAGTGATTAGACAACTGGAAGAAATTCCTTAACAAAATAGTGGGAAAAAGTGGATCACATACTTATACATTCCTGATTCCTCTTTGGGAAACCAAAATCAAGCATAGCATATACTGTATTGAGATTGAGATGAAATCTCTGAATACATACTGGATTAGATGACATTCCGTGTTCTCTCTAGTCCTATTATCTTACCTTAACTTCCACATGTGCCATCAATACAGCAAAGTTGGTTAGGTGATTACAAGAGCATGTAGTATGCGTCTTATTTGTTGTCAGGAGGCGACAGCCCTGTGTTGACCAATAACCTGTCATTGTGCGCTTGGAGTAGCTCCAGAATGAACAGTTAGGGTTGAAATTTTCCTCAGACTGCTATAAGGAAGAAAATTTCAAAGCAAACAACTTATAAGTGATATAAATGAAGAGGACATATTCTAAATCCAACTTTTTACCCTAATGATTCTAAGAGTTTCATTTGAACTATTTTTAGTGGTATATAATAAATAAAGATTTAGTGACTTTAGTGGCATATTATAAATAAAAGATAAATGGGATCATTTATTTTTCTAATACCATATTAGTTCTATGTTACTGATTCATTACAACTGCAAACAAAATTTAATGGCTTAGTACCACATCCACTCATTTATGTGTAGAGAATTAATTGCTCTCAGCAATTAACTTTAGTACTAATATCATATGGTCATGAGAAATGTCTTCTTTTTCTGAGGTCCTACCACATATAATATTCATAAGAGTTATGATAAAATAATTTTCTATACAATTTTCCATATTTTTAGCCTTTTAATTTAAAAATACTAGTCAAATTAAAGGCCAACTTATATTCTGATACACAATGTAAAAGAAACATATCCTCCCCCCAAAACAACACCCCAAGAGAAAAAAATTCAGCAGCAGCATTATACATAGCTACTGAATTGGTCAAACAGAGTAGAAGACAAATTTAAAAAGCAAATTGAATTTTAAAATTAGTTTTGTAAAGGAAATAAAAAAATGTGAATAAACTGGATAATGAAAATAAATGTACATGTGCTATTATCTTACCTTGATATGCTTAACAGTAAACACTACTGGATCAGCCAAATAAACTTTATTACTGAACTCTTTGTTTATTGCGGCTGTGATAACAGGGGAATTGACGATGACAGAATGATTGGTGGACATGGCCTCTGTTCCCAACTTCATACTGGCATTCTCCGTGGACAAATAAGGACCCAAGTTGTTATACAGGACAAAAGCCACTCTAATCTCTCCTAAAATAAATGTGAATCTGAATCAAAGGTTGGGTTCAAATGTTGATTAATCTATTTGGTCTAATTGGTTTAATTATATTGCAATCATCTTTAATTTTATCATTATTTTTGCAACTAAAAACAAATTGTAATAGACTTCAATTTCTTAAAGTTCAGTTATTTCCTTCTAAACTCTCTTAAAATTTTCACTTTAACAATCACTTTTGCCAAACCTCTTTGGGAAATCTGTGCAAGGGAAGATAATAGATATCTTAACATTAAAGGAAAAATAAACTAGTATCACAAAATGGTTTATTGACAATGACTCCTTTCTTAATGCCCATTTCATCTACTAAAATTATTCTGTCCAAAGTCACCTACAAACATAGGATCACAGAATTAGAGCTAGAAGAGACCTTAGAGGTGATCTAGTCCAATCTTCTCATTTTACGTATGAGGAGGAGTTCTAGGGATGTTAAATGATCTGCTCAGTATTACAGAGTTAGTAATTGACAGACATGATCTTTGAAAATTAATCCTCTGGATCCAAATCCAGCTATAGGACAAACTTCAGTTTGTACTACATTGCCTGCCTCATGTGTTAATAGTAATGATTTTTACTTCCCCAATGAGTTAACTATTTCCAGGTACACAATGCTTAAAAAAATGTATAGTATATGTTGGCATCTTGGGAAAAAATGAATAATATTTGCACTTGCAATGGATCCTGAAACAAGTAATCTATCTGAAATAATTAATTTGAAATACAGAGCCTTGTCTCTCTTATAACACAATACATGTTGAAGATTTGTTGAATTAAACTTTCAGTGTTGTGAAACAGATCATGCTATACATCAGGAGTAGAATATGTCCAACAAACAGGTAAAGACATTAAAAAAAATCAGTTCAATTTAGCAATTGTCAAGTCCCTCCATATTCAGGGCACTGTTCCATATAGAGCCAGGTATGCTGCTTCTTCACCTTTTTTGTCTTTCCCACATGTGTATTAGACAGTATTAAATCAACAAAGGAACAAAAACCCAAGTGGCTGAATGGAAGTCCTGTCTATATGTGAGGCATATTACCACATCTTCAATTCACTCCCTTGCTCTTGGAGCTGGAAAGTTGAGGGTTCAAATCCTGCCTCTACATTTACTAGCTGTGTGGCCATGGGCAAATCGCTTAAACTCTCTGTCTCAGTTTCCTCATTGGTAAATGAGGCAGCCCTTTCTAGTACTAAATCTTTAAGTTATGATTCTTCTTGAGAGAAAAATTAGCTTTAATTTTTACTTCCATTCTAGAGATAAGAGTATGGGTTCTCCTACTGAAAAATCTGAATTTAGCCAAGATATTTTGAAAAGGATGGTAGGACAAATAGGCAGAGAGGCTGGGGCAGGATGCACAGGGATATGGGAAGGAACAGGCTGTGTTCAAATGGCCATCTTGCCATCTGTCCTGCTGGGTTTTATCTTTCTCTTTGAGAATGGATTTTCAAAACTCACGCATGGCCCAGGACTTCAGGCAGTTAATCTACTACTCAGCTCTGGGTCTGTTTCCTTGGTACTGAGCTGTCCTGATTAGTTAGTAAGTAAGTTAGTGCAAACCTATGGAGCCCATTTTATCTAGCTGTCCCCCAAACCAGGACATGATTCACATCCCATACAGCTGCCATCTTCTCTGTTACCGCAGTGTTAGCCTAACTTTACTTCCTGCTCTTGAAACTGTAACAAAATAATGTTACCATGGTTTCAGAAAGGTTATGTCAATTGGTTGCTGTATGGATCAATTCACTATCCCTTTTACTCCTCAAATCAAAACTCCCTTCCCTGATGACCACTTTCTTATATGAATGGTCTCCTTTTACTAGAGTGTAAGTTACATGAGGGAACTGACGACTCACTTTAGTTGTATTTCCAGAACTTACAGTGCCTGGTACATAGTAAGTGCTTAAAAAATCCTTTTTTACTTCCTTCGTTCATAGGACAGAGGCTTGACTGAGATAATAGCTAAGTTTTGGAGAATAGTGGAAAAGGGTGAAAAAGAAGTCACATGTATAGAGGTAGGTTAAGAGAGGATCAAATTAATTAATTCACGACAATGAGAAAATTAATTCCAAACATCTTTAAAAAAACAAAGCAGACCTACCATTTCGGCCATTTTGTTTCAGGGTATTTGCAGAAAGCTGAATAGTACTTCCATGGCCCATGTTTTCTGGAAATTTTAGATCTTCTAAATTTCCTTCTGTACTCAGCCTTGCAACTTCTAATTCTGTTAACAATAGGAAAGCATCAGAACAAGCTCAGTACACACTGAGAAATATTATTTTTAAAATTACCTTATAGAAACATTTGCCAAAATCTCTAAAATACTTATGTTATAAACAAAAGAATTATGAGAATTTATATGTAATTTATCAAACTCTCCAATGGTTTTTATTTATTTACAATGTACTTGTCTTCACTTATACTAAAATATAATTTTTAGAACAGCAGTAGAAGTCTATGATATCAGACAAATATATAATATTAACAAAAATTCATGAGCATCAATGATAAAACATACTCTGGAAAGAAAAGTGAAACAAAATTGCATTTTTTGCTACTGTCTAGGAAAAGAGTCTGAACATATTTCTGCTTGAGAAATGAGTTTAAAAAAACCTGTAAATTATGCCTGTCTTGTTGAAAGGCATACTTTCATTTCATATTTTAATGAAAAAGCTAAAAATCAACTTCATTAAATTTTCTAAAATAAAATTGTCAGCTGTCTCCCCATAAACAATTAAAAATGTCAGGGTGTTAATTATTTTTTTGTGAGCAAAATACCAAACAAAAGCTATATAATTTTTATTGGCTTCTTTCATAAGGTTAATACTTATATTTTGAATCAATTTAAAGAAATATCCAAGTCTCATCTAATATAAAACTAACCAAACTTCTATTCTTAAAACAAAAGAAATGACTTACAGAATACCATATTTTTAAAATAGAATTAAGTTTCTTCACTTGAGATGAACTTATTCCATGTTTGATTTCAGAATGACTTGGAGATTCTTTATCTGAAAGTGCAAGCTTTTTTTTTTTCCTATGAACAGTAATAAGCAATCACTATCTACTATAGAAAATCAACCACATAAAACCAATGGACAAAAGCACCTGTTGCCAAACCTATGAGATATCTTTTTTCTCCCTATCCCAGCAGGAGGGAGAAATTGACTCTTTGTGATAATGAGGATCACTTACGAATATTGTTTGTGTTTTCCCTGACTATGTCTGTCTTCAAAAGGTTATCGGCCAACACAAAAGCACTTTCCTCCACAGTGTCAAGTAACATGGTGGCTGCGCGCAGCTGATCACTTGTCGTGAGGTCTCGCCATGCATTCAAAGCCTGTGGCTGAAGCAGGTTGTTAACTGTCTCAACCATTGCCTGCAGAGAGGAAGAACAGAATGACAGAGGTCTCTAGTGGGCCCACATGAGCTGTCAGACATCTGAGAGTACATGCTACCCAGCAAGCAGGGCACAGCAGTCAGCAAGGCTACAGCATTGTCCTATCTTCCCTTGTGACATGCTACAGCAGAAGGACTCATTATTTTCTACTATAAACCCCATTTGAGTCTTTGCTAGGCAGGGGGAAGACCTGCTTGTATTTCGAGTAACAATAAAGAAGTCATGCTAGATACCTGGAATCGATAATTCATGCTTCCAAATGATTGTGACCACTAAACATAGAGTATGCATATTTTCAGATTAGAAGAAAGAATTCTTTAAACCAAACACAGGAAGAAAAGTTGTCTTTTCCCCATAGATCCCCATAAAACTGGTGATCCAATACAATGAATACTTCTTGGTTTCATTCCAGAAAAGATAAATAATAAGTAATAATTGCTAAGCATATCAATTTTCTTAGCTAACTAGAAAAATGTTAGAATAGGAAAAAAATCAAAGCATGTAAACTATCAGGGGCTCCCTATGTACTGTATGTCTATAGAAACATTTCTCATACTATTTATCATTACAGAGGTTCATAAACAGTGTGATTGTACTACATATAGTCCTCAGGGTTTTTTCTTTCCTTGAAATAATCAGCAGGTGCACTCACATATAGAGACAAATTGCCACATTTCCCATTGCTTCATCCAAATTTCTAAGGTTGCAAGTCACATGTTTTCTCAGGTTTGCTTTGAGCTCTAGGTTCCAAATGGCACCCTTCTTCAACTAAGCTCAACCTGACGGCTAATTTGGATATATAAAAATTGCAAATAAAAAATATATATAAGACATGGATTTAAGGCATTTATTATTGAATCCACTGATCAGTAAGGTTCAAACTGATTAAAAAAGAGAGAGCTGGCTAGCTGATAAAGGCATACATTCTAGGTGGCACATGAATGTTTTTCAACTGGGCTGAACTTTACTCTTTTTTTTTTTTGCCAAAAGTAGGATGAGATGGTACAACTACCTATAACCCTGAAGCATTTTCTTCTAGTTTGTAACTAACTACAGATTGTTTAAGAAATCTGTTTCATAATGAAACACCTTAGTTGCCAATTAACACTAGCTTTCACAACTAATTTGCCTTTTGATAAAAGTTATCTTTCTTGACATTTTTCCAGAAACAGAAAGTCCTGGACACAAATTGCCACCACGATGCTTTTTCTGGAGAACAATCCTTCAGCTTGCCTTTTTAATTCTCTTTCTCTTCGTCTCCCAACAAGCTTTTTTTTTAATGAAAATGAACAAAGCAAAGAATCTCAAATAGCTAAATTGTCTGATAGTTTTCCAATAGTGTTCTTTAGTTCTTCCATTAGTATTTTTGAATGTATGCCCCCATAAGGGGGAAAGATGTGTCCCCCTTAGTCATGGAAGGAGCTACCTTGAAGGCATTTCTCTTAGGGGAAACAGATGCCAAAAGGAAAATGGGTAATATAGAAACATTTAATACCTATCCTGAAGCCAAGTGGAAACAAAAAATACTCTTAGTGCAAAGATAATTTCTGAATCAAGAGTCTGCAATCATAAAAAAATATATAAATGCATTAGATAGAAATCCCTTTCCTTCAAAGTGTAAGAATCTAATCAATAAAAGAATAGATTCTCCTACTCAGATCTATCTATACTACATCTGAAAGGGAAACTTCTTTGGGCAAGAAAATGGTTCTGAACTCTAACGTTTTGTTTTTCTTTCTTAGAAAAGGTGGTTGGATGTGGAGAAGGATCAGATAGAATTACTGAACATAGTCAATTGGGAAACAGCTATTTCTACTGTTAATTAGGGTCAATAACTCTTGTAAAGTTGACTTCTAGAGCTTCTGCTTTTCTACATTTTTTTAATTGTTCCTTAGCTGATCCATATTTGAATTGGTAACAGTAACTAAAGAGATTTTAATGACTTTCCTTTTACTAATTAACATATACTTGACATTTACATTTTATCTGTGAATTATAATCTTTTACTGAGAAGATGTGATATATAGGAATCTTTCATATTTATATATTATATGGACATTACTGGGAATCCCAAAGTCCATACATGACAAAAATATTAAATCAACATTTACTCAAAACCCAATAGATTGCTGAATTCCCAGAGCCTCTCAAAATAGACATTTGATAACTATTTTGTGAACTGAATTGACTTGAAAATATAGACCTGCATTCCAGTGTAACAAATTTGAATTTGCTGGCACAGGAAGGAATGATTCAAATCCAATCCTTCCATGGAAAAAGCCCCCTTCACAGTATAATGATAGGGTAGAAAGAACATTAGATTTTGAGTCAACTGGCTAACTAGATTTTTTTCTTTTCTCAATTAAAATTCAGCTCTATTTTACTTTAATTCTGGGGGCATCAGTTTCTTCATCTGTAAAATGATGGAATTAAACTAACTTATCTGTGAGGTATACCCCTTCTTACCCCAACACTGTATCTTAGAGGACTATGTTCCAGATAGCAAGTCCAAGAAAATATAAACATAAGTTATCCAGGTGATTACAAAAAACTGCATTTAGCTCTTTGTTTTCCACCCCATTCTATCATTTAGCATGGCCATCTCCTTGCCACTGGCCACTATCTATTACTCCTGAGCAACTTCGGAAACTATTTGCTGATTACTTAATCCATTCATCTTTGGAAACTTTGCTCTGATCAGTGACTCAGTCAGAGCAAATGCCTATGTCTAGCCATTTCACACTTCACACCATGCTTTATATTCCATCCAACTATCTACTCTGGTCATATTTCTAACATCTACCCTAATTTCCAAGTACATACTAGATTTCTACTTTTTCAGCTTTTGCTCTCCAAATAGTAATCAAAACATTATTACTTGTTCTGGAAAGGTTGTATCAGTTGATTCCCACTATCCTTTTGACTTCTCAAATCAAAACAATCTTTTTTGATCCATCAATCACCTATATCTAATGTCTCTAATGAGTAAAGCTCTTCGAAGGCTAGAATGCTCTTGCTTTTATAATTTTATCTCCAATATTTGGCATATAGTAAGCACTTAATAAATACTTTGCTTTCATCCATTGCTGGAGTGAAGAATATAGCACTCAAATATATAAGCTAGTGCTGAATCTGATAATTCTTAATATAGTGATTAGTATCTGAAAGATGAGTATTATGACATAGTAGTCAGAGTTCCAGCCTCAGAGTCAGGAAGTCCTGGGTCTAAGCCCCACTTCCGACACATACCTATTATGTGGCCCTGAACAAGTCACCTAATCTCTCAATGCCCTAGGTAACTGTAAAGCTAAATTGCAGGGTACCTTCTGACAGGCACTGATAGAGGAGATTTCCTAACTGGGAATTTCCTATCAATGAAATTATGAACCCAGATGAAAAATAAATGAACAGATAACTGAAAAGAAATGTTTTCTAACAGAAAAAAGAAAATCTACACTAGTACTTTTAACAGTGGTATTTTATAAAATTACTATCACAGTTTTCCAGTTAAAAGAAGTCACCATGTAGAAGAAAGATCCATGCTTCCTGTGGATAAAGTAGAAAAAACTCGACTTGGAGCTGTAGTGTCTGGGCTCAAATCCCAGTCCCGACACATACTGATCTGGGTAACCCGTGGACAAATCGCTAACCTCCGGGTTTCAATTGCTGCATTTCTAAAAATGCCAGGGTTAAACTACATGACCTTCTAATGTCTTTGCCAGCTCTAAGTCTATGATCCTATGATCCTACAAAGTTTTTCAGATGGTTGAACAAACTAATGAATTTGACATAATGAGACCAGACTATTTTGATCATTCAGAGTATGGGCAATTAAGGTTCTGTTATTTTTCCCCTTTCTTCATCTTACTATGGTTGTTCCTATCTCCTATTCCCTGGATTACCAAAGACTAACTAATCAGTTACAAATGCCCAATCATAAAACAATATTTCATATTCATATGTCCCACATGAATTTACAGAATTATAGAATATATTCCACAAAGTAACACTGTTAGGAAGCACAGGAATAATCTTTGTCTATAAATGATGTAACTCAGGCTAAGAGAGGGCAAATGACTTGCTTATGATGACCTAACTTATTTGTATAAAAGCTTCATGTTTTTGTTTTCCTTATGAACTTACATGTTTAAATTCTAAATTCTTATCTATGTTTGCATGTTTTCCATATACTTCTAAAACAAACTGATTTACTAAACAGATTTTTTTCTCTCAGAGAAAAATAATTACCCATGCATAGAAGCATTTGCATGCCTTTCCCTCAGTTTAATGCAATTCCCCCTCCCAAAAAAATGTTATTTTTTCTATTACAAAGAAATGAAGTTAACTGTAGAATTATTAGATCATTGGGTTGAGTTGGGAAGGTCAGATTCATTTCACTAAATTTATAGCTAATACTAGGACATTCATTAGTGTTCAACATTCTTTGAAATAATGACTCAAACAGGTTTCAGTAACTTTTGTTTTCTATTGCATGTTTTTCAGACTTTCAATTTATATTCTAATTTGATGGAAAAGTAAGGTTGCTTCAGAGTGTGTCACATGACACTTTACCATTCTCCTCCTGAAGCCTCTATGCACAATAACAAAGAACTTGTCAAATTAAGTAATGCTTTTGAGATGCACAGAACAAATGTAGAGCTGAAATAATCAAACAACTGTGAGGAATAGATTTGAACATGCAATACAATATGCCTGCCAGAAAAGAAAACAGCTCATTTTGCTATTTTTATTTGCTCTGGAATATGGAATAAAATATTTGATTATTTAAACAAGAGGTCACATGACATAATGAACTAACTCAATGTCCCAAGATTGAGAGTTCACATTCTGGTTGTGCCACTTAACTTCTATGTGTTTCTGGTTAAATTATTTTCTCCCTCCATAATATAAAGTCACTATAAAGTTAATACAGTTCATTTTTTTAATTTTTTTACAAACATACTTGAATTTGTGCATGCAAATTAGTGTTGCCCTTAAAAATAGCCACTGTAGGAGCCTATAACTCAAGAATTCTTACATGCTCAAAATATTTTTAGAACTGCTCTTTTCAAATGGCCATCTGAGTCTGTACAAATATGAAAGATTAGCTCATCACCACTCACTTTGGACCCTAAATAATAAATGTACATTATGATTATGTATTTAAGCTAAAAGACTTAGATTTGAATGAGTTTTAACAAGTTCCCATAAGTCAAATACATGGTGAAAGGCCGAAAATTGGCCACATCTGGGGATATTATGGATAACGTACCAATGGCTTTGATGGTAATCCTAAAAAAGGTGTTCAAAAAGTACTAGAACATCACTGAGTAGATATCACTCATTTGGATCTATAAATATTGATTTTTTTTAAAGTTACAGTGTACTACAATCCACAGTCTTTATGTTTTAAGTGTTCAAAAAAAGGTACAGTAATTCTGTTAACATTAGCTGCTCCTACTTGTGAGTCAGCTATATTTAGGTGAAATAGACTTGAAAAGCAGACCTCTAGAATCTTTTCTATCTAGCTCTATGATCCCTCTAATTTCTTGTAACTTTTCCTTTGCTAACTGCTTAATTGTTCCTCCTCCTTTTTTTTTTTTAAAGATTGGGTCATCCCAACTTATACATGCTGGCAGTGTTGGGGCTACTCATTAGCCCAATTCCCCTACCAAGCATCATGGTACTTTTGAGTTCGTATATTTCCAAACTGGTTCAGTTGGCCCCTCTTTAGGCAACCTAATGGCACACTGCTATCTGGGTCCCATAATATTAATTCTTTATTTAGAATCACCATAGCCCTCTAGAACTCAGAGCTTCTAAACTCAGGAGAACTGCTAGCCTTAGCTTTCTCAGTAGTTGGGATTAGAGACATGTACCATCACACCCAACTTAGTTTGCATCCTCATTTCCTTTCCTTATAGTTATGTTTGCTTTGGATCTGGTGAAAATTCATGCTTTGCTCTCTCCTCAGAGCTTCTCCTTCCCTGGTTCTAACCAATCTCACCACTAACTACCCTGACTGACTCACTGGGTCCACATGGTGACTGAAGTTGCTCTGATCCATGAGCCTTGTTGGTATGTCTAGGATAATTATGAGAAAGAACAATTAATCTGAATGTACTTAAAGATGCACAGAAAGCATAGCAGTAGCTTCAATAAATATCTACTCCTATAAGATATCTGTAACAATTGGATAAGGAGTTTTGACTTGAGAAGAGCATATAGGGTGAAACAGTGGTTAGAAAAAAAATAGCAGTTGTTTCTTACCCAGTAAAGATGGACCGAGTGGAGTAAGGATAACATTCAAAATATCATCAGGATCAGATGAGATAATGAATGTAAAACATTTTCTAAACCATAAAGCATTATATCAATGTCAGATACTATCATCACCATTGCAGTTTTCGAGATACTGGCACCACAATTTTGTATTTCAATCATAGCTTCTTTTTCTTTTAAAATGGACTTTTCACATTCATTTAAAAACTAGTTCTAAATTCTTTGCCTCCCTCCAGCCTCTCTCATACACATTGATAACGCAAGGTATATGATAGCAATTATATATGTGAAATCATACAAAACATATTTCCATATTAATAGTGTTGCAAAAAAAAAAACCAAAGCAATGAAGAAAGTGGAAAAATATATACTTTAATTTGCACTAAGAGTTCATCAGTTCTCTTTCCAGAAGTATATAGCGTTTTTCATCACAACTCCTTCAAAATTGCCTTGGATCATTGTTTCAGTCATAGCTTTTCGAGTGAAAGCCTCAGACTCAGTTTATAAAGTACTATTACTTTTCATGACAGAAAAACAGGCAATCTGGAGATCCTTAGTTCATAAGGATAAGAACAGGGAGGGTTTTACTTCCATCAGACTAAATCATTCAAACGTCACTTGTCAACTCTCCTTAAATCAATCTCCTATCAGGCTTAAAATATGATAATTTTCCTATCTGTTCATCCACAATGTTAAATATATTTTTGTATTTGAAAGCAAAGGTCTTTATCCCTGTATCACCTTACTCCATCTCCAATTGTCTTGAAAGGATATGTGCCAAGACAAAAAATATGATGACCAAACATAAAAGCTTTAAAGTAGGGAGGAACTAAAAAAAAACCAAAAAGCTGAAAAAAACAAGTCAGAATGCACGAACTATCATCATTCCATTACAAGAAAACATAATTTTTGGCATAAGTTTTTAAATATTGTTTGCTTGGGGGCTTATTAGATTTTTTTTTAATAATACATATTACAAACACAAAACAAAACTTAATCAACATTGTAAAACAATCAACTGGTAAAAAATGCACTGGCCAAGGGAAACAAGGGAGGGGAAACACTTCCTATATTGGGCAATTTTTTTTTAAACAAATTGTTCTAATTTTCTTTTTAAAGGCAAATCTTCTTAGTATTAGGCACGTCATCCTTTAGGTAATCTGCAAAATTCATAGTGGTAAATATATTATCCACAAACTAGTTTTTGTTAACACACTGATCTTTGTGTCAGTTGCCATATTTCGTTGTCTTTGTTTTCAAATTTTCCTAGGCATTGAAATTTTGAACAAAATACCTGAATACAATATTCTTATTTAAAACACACACTATTTGTTGATGTTTTTTAGTCACATCTGATTCATTTTGACTCCATAGAGTATAACATGCCAGGATTCTCCACTATCTCTAAGCTCATGCTCTTTGCTTCCATGACATTATATCTAAGTCATCCTCTGTCATCTACTTTTCCTTTTGCCTTCAGTATTTCCCAACATCAGGGTATTTTCCAATGAGTCCTGTTTTCTCATTATGTGGTCAAAGTATTTAAACTTCAGCGGACAGTCTGAGTTAATTTCTTTAAGGACTGATTGATTTCATCTATTTGGTCTCCAAGGGATTCAAAAACCTTATCCAGCACCACAATTCAAAAGTGTTAATTCTGGGATTCTCAGCTTAATTTATAGTCCAACTCTCACAGTCATACACTGCCATAGCTCTGCCTATACAAATCTTTGTCAGCAAGGTGATATCTCTGTTTTTTAGTATGCTGTCCAGATTTGCCATAGTTTTCGTTCCATGGAACAAGTGTTTAATTTTATGGCTGTGGTTGCTATCTGCAGCTATATTTAAGCACAAGAACATAATATCTGTCACTCTTTCTCTTTCTTCTCCTATTTGCCAGGAAGTAATGGAACCAGTTGACATGATCTTAGTTATTGGTTGTGCGTTTTTTTCTCAACTTTTATTTTTTTAATATTAAGCTTCGAGCCAGCTTTATGGTCCATTAGAACATAATACTTTCCTATCTTTATGTTATTTTGCAGGTCTTCTGTTGTTACTTCAGGGGAAAAAATATGTCAACTTTTATTTTTGTCCAGTTTTTTTTTTCATGGAAATAACAATACTTCATCTTTCCTTCTTTGCATATTACATTACTGAGAGTTGCAATTACAATGGGAAGCAAGGGCAATGAAAAAGCACTGAACTGAATTGGGAAGCCTAGATTCAACAGATTCCTACAGAACAACAAAATATATCTAGAACATAAATGAGCAAAACTAAAGATAACAAATAAAATGGTTTTTTTTAAAGCCTATTCTTTTCTTCATGCAGTTTGTTTAATTCTAATTTTACTCCTAATTCTGCTATTATACCACTATGTAAATTTGAATAAATGACTTCACTTCTCAATAAGGGTCAATATTGTAAACTTGTAAAATAGGAAGTTTGGATTTGGGCTTGTAGAGACCTATTTTCCTTTCCACATTTAAAATTCTTTTATTGGAAAATAAGGATGCATTTACATTCTAGACAGGGCTTAAGAAAGTATTTCCATGGCAATTTCTCTTTTCTTTATACCTTTCTTCATCTCTGTCCTTATTAGAAAGGGTATTGTCTAACAATAGAAAAACAAAAGAAGAAGGGGAGGGGATGTATTGCATTAATGAGGACCACATGATATTATTTTTTGCTCTTGGTGAATTACGATTTTCAGAATTTTGATATTCGAAGTCTTGAATAGTCATCCTAGTGTTTTAAAAAGGACTACATTTTATTCGAAGGTAAGGCAGAGTATTCATATTTACATAGTAATTTGAGAAAGCAGAAGGGTGCAGTGGACAGAACAGTGGATTTGGAATCATTTGTATAGAAGTAATAGCTGAAACTATGGAAACTGATTAGATCATCATAGTACAGATGGCAAAGTGGAGGCTGTGATTCATCTCTGATTGTTGGCCCCAGATGCAGAGAGTTCTGGTTGGAGCTGCAATATACCTCTGAGTTGGAAATCTTGGAACTTATAGATAACTACTTAATGG
The DNA here is from genome assembly GCA_023548195.1 of Bettongia penicillata ogilbyi. Classification (NCBI taxonomy): domain Eukaryota; kingdom Metazoa; phylum Chordata; class Mammalia; order Diprotodontia; family Potoroidae; genus Bettongia; species Bettongia penicillata. Next base: position 22,845,342 of record JAJHZJ010000470.1, read on the forward strand.
AATTGAATCCTTATGTCACCCTTCTCTACTATTAAGTGATGAAATCCTTGTTTAAGTGTATAAAAATAGCTTCTTTTCCTAAATTTTGAAAGAGTGTGGTTTCTTGGACTGAGACAAGTGCTTACCAAATATAAATAGCTTTAGATGTGGTAGGGGATAGCAAGAAGAATAAGACACATTACCTTCTTTCAGGGAATTTACATTCAATTACAGAAGATAAAGTACATACCAGAATGCTTATAATTCAATGGATAATATAAAAGTACAAATAAAAGAGGTTAAAAGTATATATTTGTTTGAGATAGAAACAAAAGCCAATTTGGGCAGAGGAGAGGTTTTTTATATTAGAGTACCAATGGAACTGGAAAATAACTTGGAGGTCTTCAAATACTTGTATAAGGAGCTACTGAACTTAAATCAATATAAAATAAAGAACTATTAAAGATTTTTGAGCAGGCAAGCAAAATAATCAAAACAGTTTGCTGGGGAAATTAATTTAGGAGTAGGTTATAAGATGTTTTGGAAAGGGAGAGAAGGGAAGCAGGGAGATTAGTTAGAGGCTCTTAAAAAGCCTTGGAAATGAGAAAAGACCCTAAATTAAAATAGTGCTGATGGAATTAGAAAAGAAGGGATATCTGCAAAAGACTTGTCAAGGAAAAACTCAATAGAAACTGATGACTGACAGTGTTGCAAGCAAGGTGATAGAGAGGGAGGAGTTAAAGATCTCTTACATTTCAAGCCTGAAAGACTCAGAGAATGGTAGCAGCAAAGGAAAAATAGAAGGTATGAGAAGCAGCTGGTGTGTGGAGAAATATGAGAAAGTCAGTTTTTAGATGGTAATATTTGAGGTAAAACATCAAGGTGGAGATGTCCAAAAAATTGTTTGATAGGTAGGATCAGAACTTGTAAGAAAAGTTATGCTTGGAGACAAAGATTTTTGATTCAAACATTTATAGATAATTAGAATTAAAGGGAAGGATGAAATCTCTAAGAACAATATACAACAAAAGTTACAAAATCCCACTCTTATATATATATGGATAACAGAGAAATAAAGGTCTAACATATTTTTAAAATCAATTTTTGTGGCAGAAAAATAACTAAAAATAAACTGGGTACCTATGGATTGGAGAATATCTGGAAAAAACCAACGATGGTATATGCATACAAGATAATAATATTGTGCAAGTAATAGGTGACAAACATGAGGAATCCAGAGAAATGTTGGAAGATACGCATGAACAGATGCAGAAGAAAATGAACAGGATGAAAAGAACATATATGACAATAAAAATGAAAATATCATTATAAGGAAGTTCAACTCTAGATAACTAAAATAAAATGGAAATGCTGTATAACAGACAATGAAATATACTTCCTTTCTCATGGCACAGTGATGAGACAAACCAGGAAAGAATAGTGCATTCATTTATCAGGTATATTTATGGGGGAAAATGCATCAATAAAATGTATTGTTAAAGGGATAGATAAAATTGAGAGTATGGCCCTTTTCAATAAATATTTTAAAGCTGAATCGTATAACCATTTCCATTTAAAAATGATTAAGTGAAAGCTACTAGAGGCTCCTGGTTCTCCCATTTTTATTCCATCAATTATTTAAAAAGAGAACTAATTTAAGTAATGACCAGAAATTGAAAGAGAAACATCAGGAAGGCCTTTTATCCAGCTCAGGACTACACAAAATGACAGTCTGAGAATTTGGGCCCAGGAAGAGGGATCTTGCCAGAAAAGCCAGCACAACTACAATTAAATATGCTAAAACCCAATGATATTATATCGACTATGTAAGCCCAGGGACAGCACTCCATGTAGGGCTGCCTCAGAGGAGATAAAAGACAATGGCAAACCCTAACCAGAGATAGCCATCTTCAGAATTCTCACTGGGTTCAGAGATGTTGGTCATTGATCTGAAGAAGTGGGATCCAGTGGCAGAAATCCAGGAAATTGACATAAGTTCCAATTAGGACTTGACTAGCTCCATTGAAAACTGTGAAAATGAGTGGAGCATGGACACAGCACAATGTACCAAAAAAGGAACAGAAGAAAACAAACTCTATGAAGAAATAATAATGGGTTCAAAGACACTCAAGAGATAAATCCATGAAAAGATTCAATGACAAATATAAGTAGAGACTTGGAGGGGAAAAAAAGAAAATATTTAACTATAAATATTAAAACAGTGCCCGAAGAAATGATATTAAAAAAATACCTGAATACATGAATTAAAAAAAGTTAAAAAGAACTCTAAAAGAAAGAGCTGGAAGAATAAATAGTATATAACAGAAAGTAGAAAACCTTGCTGGACTTTGCAAGACAAGAAGGCAAAATGAAAATATAAAAATTCAATCACACACCCCCTCCCCAAAAGAAACAAGAAAATTGCAGAAATATGATAATTTCCAGAAATATTGCAACCCAACTCCACAGCATTTCTTTCTTCCTAAGGAAAAAATAAAGTATTTCAAGGAGAGAGACAGAGAGACAGAGAGACAGAAAGACAGAGAAAATTTAAGTATCGAGGAATAAAAAGGTCAAAGTCTTACAAATCCTGGCACTTATTACTATAATTGGAAGAAAACATTTGGAAATATGTCAAAAAGAAAAGTGTAAAAGTTCACAGTGAAGAATAACTCTCCTTTCTAGTCTAAGTAAAACCCCATAGAGGAAAAATGAACTCTTACTAGAATAGAGGACTTTCAACTGTTCTTCATGACAAGAATAAAGCTAAGTAGAAAATTATGTGAAAACATAGGAGTAAAGAAAAAGTAAGAAAATTAAATACATTTGAATAATAGACAATGGTAAATGATGATGATGAATCTTTAATTTTAACAGAAGAAAAAGAGAGAAGTGTCTCTTAGAATCCTGATGACTCCAAGGATCACAGAGGTAAATACATAAGACAAAGAGGGACTGGGAGTGGGCTTGCTGTTTTTACAATCTTTGAAAAAGGAAGGAAAACAATGATTACTAGGGAAGAAGAGGTTGGAGCTATTTCTCATAGTTGGGGTACAGGAGAAGAATATAGCTAGGTTTTGATTAGTGGATATGATCAATTCTCTGAAGTGGTTATGCATTCAAATTTACCCTATTCCAAGTTATCCTTATGTAAAACATGCTAATTGTTCCTATCCCATTGGAAATTGCAGTATGCATCTAATTAATATAACCACTTCAAAGGATTATTTTTTTCCACTAATCTGGACCTAATTTCATAAATGGAGGAAAGGTATGAGGGTGGAGAATGATCTATGTAAATTTTTCTGAACAGACAAAGGAGGTTTGAACATACACACACATACACACACACACAATTTTGGCATATTAATGCATTAAATTCAATGGGAAAACTGGGAGATTAGAAAGAGTAGAGAGAGAGGTTTAAGAAAGAAGATAGAGTTGAGGAAGGAATAATAAGTAGCAAAACAAATGTCAATTTCAGAGGGTAAATCATAAAGGAAGGATTTAGAAGGAAAGAAAGTATATGTACCCTTAGTCAGGGTGTAGAAGAAAAAAGTTCAGTAAAGTCAAGGTAGATCACCTCAATTAGAGATCACAAGTGTTGCTCACGTTCCTTCTCTTTCCTTACCATTTTCCGTAAAAAGAGAGGGCAATCACAGGAAAATATATGTAAAAAATGTGATGGAGGGAAACACACATTTTTTTTTTAACAATAATAGGGGGGGGGGCAGAGCCATGATGGCAGAGTAAGAGCAACAACTCATCTAAGCTCTTAGACAAACTCCTTCAGATACCTCTAAAAAGAGAATGTGACAAAATTTTGGAGGTGCAGAATCCAAAAGGAGACAGATGGGCAGATTCAAAGCCCAGGACAGACTGGAAGGTCCATGGGAAGGATCTCTTCTGTGGGGGTGAGCCCACAGGGAACAACGCAGCACGGCCAGCACAGCAGAGAGGGAAGGCCCTGGGAAACCTGTGACAGCAACTGGCAGAACCGGCAGACCACCAGCCCAGAGTAAGAGACCTGCAGAGCTGAGCGAGTCACAGCCACTGAGCACCAGATATCAGCGCAGCACCTCCTGAGACTTTCAATCTGAGGATTAAACATCTGTAAGTCACCTACTTGAACTTCCAGGAGCCAGGATCAGAAAATGCTCTTTCCTCCCCCTTTGATGACCTTGAAAGAACCATAAAATATTTCCCCAGAAAAATCCTGGATCAGCGGGGACAGTAGAGGGGGCAAATTGTCTCATAACACCTGAGGCTAGGAAAATAGTTAAGGGGATGGAGGCAAACTGGAAGGAAAGGGGCCCCAGGGTGGAGGAAACTCTCACTAGGACCCAGGCAAGCCTCAGCACCAGGAGAGTAGCTCCAGGAGCATTGGAAAGTCCCACTAGGATTCAGGCATGCCTCAGTACTCCAGGGGAAATGGGAAGACATAGGGCAGCTGTGATCACCGTGCCCTGAGCTAGCCTTTGCCTCAGTTCTTCTGAGGCGATCTCCCTTGACCAGACCACCCCTCCACCATGCTTAACAAGCTAACCCTAGGGCTAATCTGGGAAACACAAAACAAAAACCTGCTCTTAGCTTTTTCACACAAGTCAGCTCAACATCAAGTTCTGCAGCTTCTAGCTGAAAGAACCAGAAGCCACAACACCCAATCACCATCATGAACAAGAAAAAGCAAAAGAAGGGAGAAAAAAACATAGAATCTTTCTATGGGGACAAGGACCAAAATACAAATACCAAAGAGGTCAGAGCTGAGACTGTACTTCCATCTGAAACTTCAGAAGGGACTATGAACTGTTCGCATGCACAAACAGCTCTCCTGAAACAGCTGAAGAAGGAAATAGAAGAAAAGCTGGCCAATGATTTTAAAAGTATAAAAAAAGAGTTCACTGATGAGAACATCTCTTTGAAAAGGAAAACTGAACAAATGGAAAAGAAAGTACAAAAATTAACTGGAGACAATAACTCCTTAAAAGGAAAAATTGGACACATGGAAAAGGAGATGCAAAAGTAAACTGAAGAAAACAATTTGATAAAGATTAGAATTGGGCAAGTAGAAACTAATGACTCAATGAGACAGCAAGGATCAGTCAAATAAAATCTAAAGAATGAAAAGACAGGAGAAAATGTAAAATATCTAATTGGAAAAACAATTGACCTGGAAAATAGATCCATGAGAGAAAATTTAAGAATTACTGGCCTGCCAGAAAGCCACAATGAAAAAAAGAGTCTGGACAACATCTTCCAGGAAATCATCAAGGTAAACTGCCCAGAAGTGCTAGATCCAGAAGGCAAAACAGCCATAGAAAGAATCCACCATTCAAAAGGGATCCCAAATTCAAAACCCCAAGAAATATCGTTGCCAAATTCCAGAACTATCAAGTGAAGGAGAAAATACTACAGGTAGCCAGAAAGAAACCATTCAAATATCAAGAAGCTACAGTCAGGATCACACAGGCCCTTGCAGCTTCTACATTAAAAGATCAAATGAATTGGAATCCAATATTCTGTAAAGCAAAGGAGTTGGGACTACAACAAAGGATCAACTACCCAGCAAAGTTCAGCATAACATTTCAGGCAAGGAGATGGTCATTCAATGAAGTAAGGGATTTCCAGACCTTCCTGACAAAAATGCCAGAACTTAATAGAAAATTTGATCTTCAAACACAGGTCTCAAGAGAGGCATAAAAAGGTAAAAGGGGGTGGTGGGGGGGGAACAAAATAAAACAAAAAACTTGTTACTCAATTTGGGCAAATTGTTTACCTCCCTATTAGGGAAGATGATACCTGTTAATTTTGAGAATTGTGCATCTATTATGAAATATAAAAGGGACAGAGGAAACAGGTATAAAGCAAATGATGTCATGTTAAAAATATGTATGCAAAGGGATTGTAACTGGAGGTGTGAAAAGGAGGAAGCAGAAAATGGTAAATTTCATCACAGGAAGAAGTACAAAATTATAGTAGAGGGAAAGAGGGGAGGGAGATGAGCATTGTTTCAGAGCTACTCTCATTTGATTTGGTTCAAGGAGGGAAAAATAAACTTAAGCATATAATCCTAACTAGCTGTATAGGCAGTAGGAGGGGGAAGGGGGAAGAAAGGGGAGGGAAGAAGCAGTATGGGTAAAGGAGAGTAAAAGGGAAGGGGGGTTAAAAAAAGGAAGTGAAGGTTGCAGGAGGTGGTGGTGAAAAGTGAAAACTATTGAGGAAGGGAAGGGAGATGGGAGAGCTAAAAGCACAAATGATGGGAAAGAGGATGGAAGGAAATACACAGATTGTAATCATAACTGTGAATGTGAATGGAATGAACTCTCCCATAAAACGGAGATGGATAGCAAAATGGATTAAAAGCCATAATCCAACAATATGTTGTTTATAAGAAACACATTTGAAACAGGGGGATACACACAGGATAAAGGTCAAAGGTTGGAGCAGAATATATTGTGCTTCAGCTGATGTAAGAAAAGCAGGAGTAGCAATCCTAATCTCACACAAAGCAAAAGCAGAAATAGATCTAATCAAAAGAGATAAGGATGAAAACTATATCCTGCTAAAAGGTACCATAGACAATGAATCAATATCATTACTAAACATGTATATTCCAAGTGGTAGAGCATTTAAATTTTTAGGAGAGCTTGGGGGAGTTGAAGGAAGAAATTGACAGCAAAACTATACTAGTGGGGGATCTCAAACTCCCCCTCTCTGAAACTTGATAAATTTAACCTCAAAATCAACAAGAGGTTAAGGAGGTAAATAAAACTCTGGATAAGGTAAACATGATAGATCTCTGGAGAAAACTGAATGGGAATAGAAAGGACTATACCTTTTCCTCAGTGGTACATGGCACATTTACAAAAATTGACCATGTACTAGGACATAAAAACCTCATAATCCAGTGCAGAAAGGCAGAGATAATCAATGCATCCTTCTCAGACCATAATGCAATAAAAATTATATGTAATAAAAGGCCATGGAAAGATAAACCAAAAATCAATTGGAAACTAAATAATGTAATCTTAAAGAAGGAGTAGGTTAAAGAAGAAATCATATAAACAATCAACAACTTCATTCAAGAGAATGACAATAATGAGACAGCCTACCAAATCTTATGGGATACTGTAAAAGCAGTTCTTAGGGGAAGTTTTATATCTTTGAATGCCTACATAAATAAAATAGAGAAAGAGGAGATCAATGACTTGGGCATGCAGCTGAAAAAGCTAGAAAAAAGAATAAATTGAAAATTCCCAAGTAAATACCAAATTAGAAATAGTGAAAATGAAAGGATTTATTAATAAAATTGAAATTAAGAAAACTATTGAATTAATAAATAAAACCAATAGTTGGTTTTATGAAAAAAACTAATAAAATTGATAAACCTTTGGCCAATTTGATTAAAAAAAAGAAAGAAAAAAATCAGATTACTAATATCAAAAATGAAAGGGGTGAACTCACCTCCAATGAGGAGGAAATTAAAACAATAATTAAAAATTACTTTGCCCAACTTTATGCACACAAACTCGATAATCTAAATGAGATGGGTGAGTATTTTAAAAAATACAAATTTCCCAGATAAACAGAAGAGGAATTTGAATACTTAAACAACCCCATCTCAGAAAGAAAAATTGAACAAGTCATCAATGAACTCCCTAGGAAAAAATCTCCAGGACCAGATGGATTTACAAGTGAATTCTATCAGACATTTAAAGAACAGTTAATTCCAATACTATATAGACTATTTTTGAAAATTGGAGGAGTCCTTCCAAATTCTTTCTATGATGCAAATATGGTTTTGATACCTAAACCAGGAAGAGACAAAACAGAGAAAGAAAATTATAGACCACTTTCTCTAATGAATATAGATACAAAAATTTTAAATAAGATTTTAGCAAAATGAATGCAGCATCTTGTCATGAGAATAATACATTATGATCAGGTAGGATTCATACCAGAAATGCAGGGCTGGTTCAATATGAGGAAAACTATTAGTCTTATTGATCACATCAGCAACAAAACTAACAAAAGCCACATGATTATCTCAACAGATGCAGAAAAAAGCTTTTGACAAAATACAACACCCATTCCTATTTAAAATGCTGGAGAACATAGGAATAAAGGGAACTTTCCATAGAATAATAAGCAGTATCTACCTAAAGCCTTCAACAAGAATTACATGCAATGGAGATAAGTCTGATGCATTTCTAGTATGATCAGGGGTGAGACAAGGATATCCATTATCACCACTATTATTCAATATGGTACTAGAAATGTTGGCTGTAGCAATTAGACAAAGAAACTAAGTTATTACTCTTTGCAGATGATATGATGATATATTGAGAGAATCCCAGAGATTCAATTAAAAAACTACTTGAAATAATAAACAACTTTGGCAAAGTTGCAGGTTACGGCACAAATCTTCTGCATTCCTATATATTGGCAACAAAGTTCATCAGCAAGAGATAGAAAGAGAAATCTCATTTAAAGCTAGGGTAGACACTATAAAATACTTAGGAGTTTACCTGCCAAAACAAACCCAGGGATTATATGAACACAATTACAAGACACTTTTTGCACACATAGTCAGATTTAAGTAAGTGGAAAAACATCAGTTGTTCAGGGGTAGGTCAAGCTGATATAACAAAAATTACAATTCTACCTAAATTAAATTACTTATTTATGCCATACCAATTAAACTATTACATAATTATTTTCTAGAGCTGGATAAAATAATATCAAAATTCATCTGGAATAACAAAAGGTCCAGAATATCCAAGGGACTAATGAAAAGAAATGCTAGGGAAGGTGGCCTAGCACTACCAGATCTCAAATTGTATTATAAAGAAGAAATTATCAAAACCACTTGGTACTGGCTAAGAAACAGAAGGGTAGACAAGTGGAATAGACTAGGTACTCAAGACATAGTAGGCAAGGAATATAGCAACCTCTGTTTGATAAACCCAAAGACCCCAGCTTCTGGGATAAGAACTCACTATTTGACAAAAATTGCTGGGAAAACTGGATAACAGTGTGGCAGAAGTTAGGCATAGACCCATGCCTCACACCGTATATAAGAATAAAGTCCAAATGGGTACACGATCCATGCCTCATACCATACATAAGACTAAAGTCTAAATGGGTACACACGATCTAGGTATAAAGACTGATACCATGAACAAACTGGAGGAGCAAGGAATAGTGTATTTATCAGATTTATGGAGAAGGAAAGAGTTTTTGACTAAAGAAGAGATAGAAATAATATGAAAAGCAAGATGGCTAATTTTGATTACATCAAACTGAAAAGTTTTTGTACAACCAAATCCAATGCAACCAAAATTCGGAGGGATGTAATAAGTTGGGAAAGAATTTTTACAGTTAATCTCAGGGATAAAGGCTTCATTTCTAGAATATATAGAGAACTGAGTCAAATGTACAACTATACAAGTCATTCCCCAATTGATAAATGGTCAAAGGATATGAACAGGCAATTTTCGGGGGAAGAAATTAAAGATATCTATAATCATATGAAAAAATGCTCTAAATCACTTTTGATTCGAGAGATGCAAATCAAAACAACTCTGAGGTACCACATCATACCTATTAGATTGGCAAACATGACAGAACAGAAAGATGATAAATGTTGGAGAGGATGTGGGAGAGTTGGAACACTAATTCATTGTTGGTGGAGCTATGAGCTCATCCAACCATTTGGAGAGCAGTTTGGAACTATGCCCAAAGGGCCACAAAAATGTGCACACCCTTTGACCCAGCAATATTGCTTTTAGGACTGTATCCCCAAGAGATCATAAAAATGGGAAAGGGTACCACATGTACAAAAATATTTATAGTAGCACTCTTTGTAGTTGTCAAAACTGGAAATCAAGGGGATGCCCATCAATTAGAGAATGGCTAAATAAATTATGGTATATGAATGTAATGGAGTACTATTGTGCCATAAGAAATGATGAACAGGAAGACTTCAGAGAGGCCTGGAAGGACTTATATGATCTGATGCTGACCGAAAGAAACGGAGCCAGGAGAACTTTGTGCACAGCAATGACTACAGTGTGCAAGAATTTTTCTGGTAGACTTGGAACTTCGTAACAATGCAAGAACTTAAAAAAAAAAATTCCCAATGCTCTTCTAAGGCAAAATGCCTTCCACACTCAGAGAAAGAACTATGGAATTCATTTGCAGAATGTAGCAGATCATTTGTATTTGTGTGTGTGTGTATTATGTTTTGATTTGTTTATGATTTCTTCCATTTATTTTAGTTCATCTACACAGCATGACTGTAGTGAAAACATATTCAATAGGAAAGTATGTGTAGATCCTATATAGAATTGTATGTTGTCTTGGGGAGGGAAGGGGGTGGTGGTGGGGTAGGTAGCAGGAAAAAAAAAATCTAATTTTTATGCTAGTGATTGTAAAACATTAAAAATAAAAAAATAATAACTATGAAAGAATTAGATGAACCTATCAATAAAATGGAAGATGTTCAGAATGAGACATACATTTAGATTTACATTACATTTACATACATACATTGCATTACATACATTTATATTGTGTGTTTTACAAGGGAGGGTCTTCTTTTGGGAAGAGGGAGATTGGTGGTAATGATGAAATAAAGAAAAAGATGGAGAAAAGGATTAAAGAAGCATTTTTTTAAAGTACTGAAGAGAGGGAAGTGAGGACAAGTGGACAGCTTTGGAATTAGCATTGAATGTGTTAGAGACTGATAAAACAAGTTATTATAAAATCCTCTTTTTCATGAAAATGCTCATATTTGTTAGTGTTGGTCAAGTTTGGAATAAGAAAAAATAAGAAAATAATTTAGAAATTTAAAAACTAATACCATAATTGATAATAAATTTGTCAACCTTATTTATCCCCTCAAAATTTTAATAAAACAACTCACTAAGATTCAAGTAAGTAATTTACTTAAGCAATGCGAACTGACTAGTCTTTGCTAACTTAAGAGTTCTTTGTTTTTTAATTCATTGAGGTTGGTAGGGTAAAACATACTGATGCAATTTTCCAGGCAGGCTTTGTTATGCATGTAATGAATCTAAGTATCCAAATGATGTATGAGTCTATTGTACCTCAACCCATTATCATTCATAATTCTGGATAATTTCTAGAAAATGTGCTTGATAATTGTTAATAATTCCACATTTACTACTATAAAATATTGGATTCTAAACTTTCATGGAACTGATTGACTCTGTAGGATATTGAAAATAACTTTTTTTACATAAGTTACTGGGGCAGAGGAGGAAGGCAGCTGCTAAGAAATAAATGAGTAGAATAATTATCTCCTCATCCAGAAATTTAATTGAAGGTCAAAAGATAAAAACATTCCATTTCATTATATTCTGAACACCTTAAACTGCTCCAAAGTCAAGAATTTTTTTTTGACAACAGCAACATCACAGTTAACTGATTTTGAAATTGACTGATCATACTTTGTCAAGGGAATGTCTTTATTGCTTGAATCTATATGCATGTGAAAGATATAATCTGAGAATGAAATGAATGAAACCAGCCCAGTTGGAGTCTTTTCAGAACTTGATCTCTTTAGAATATCACTGAATGAACTGAACATTGTAATCTCTGCTTAAAGGTTTAAAAGTCAAAGTAGCTTAGTTGGTTTATGCTAAGTTGATAAAAAAAAAATGGATGAGGATGTTATTCATTTAACTATTGTTCAATAAGAACAGTAAATGAGAATTATGCAAAATCATTAACATCTCCCTTCTGGGAATGGTCTTCAGGAGTAATCTGATTACTTCTCCATTATCTCAGATGACTCCTACCCCACAGCACCCAACAAATATCAATACTACACATAATTTATTCTTTTAAATAATGAATGTGCCTTTTTCCTTGGCCTTGATCAAAGTACAAGTAGTAAATTTATGACAATTTTTCACAGTTTCAGTCTTTGATCCTGCTGTGTAACAAGTGTGAGGTCAATCTAAAGCCTTTTTAAGTATTAAACTACTGCAGTGCATCTGTGATCTCAATGCTATGATACTCTCTTATAACCCATCTATTCCCAACTTCTTGGGCAACTGTTACCCATGAATTCCCAAAATTAACCACATTAGATCCCTCTCCTCAACACCAAGGGAATTCGCTTGGGATTGTCTGACATCACAAGGATATCAATGAAGAACATGGATTGCTGGAGAAGCAACGGACCTATGTTTTCTTCAGCAAAGGGGCCTCTCACATGAGAAAACTCCACCAATATAAGTCATTTTCGCTGTTATTTATGCTCAATGTCTACTATGCCAATCTACTCCATACTGGATAAAACACATAAATAACCAGGTATATATCTTTCTCAGGCCTGCTTATATTAAACAAGCAAATGTATGGATGAATAAATAAAAGAATGAATGATAGGATGAATGAATAAATAACCAGAAGTTACTGTTTCACTATTTTTCCTGCTAGATTTTCCCAAACTTTCTAACAGGTAAAGTCTGCACAAAGAACTGGCAGGTATTAATGCTTAATTAATATTAAATCACATAGTTTAGAGTGTTAGATTTCAAGTCATAGGAATCCAGGTAAAATCGCACTTATGATACTTTTTACTTATATAACCTTGGGCAATTCACTTCATGTCTCTCATCCTCAGTTTCCTCAATTCCAAAACAAAAGACTTAAACTCAAAGGTCTCTGAGGTCCCTTTCTTATAATCCTAAAAGCATACCTTGATTTAATTTGAAAATCTGGTTTGAAAAAGTACATGCAATTGAAAATTTTAAAATTGAGAATTAATTCTAAATTCTAAAACGAAATTTGCTAGAAACGAGAATATTCTACAAACCATCCACTATATAAAAAGCCTGAAGATTATTCTAAAAATAAATGAGTTATGATCTCCTTAAGGAACAGATCATTCAGTTTTGTGGCAAATACAAATAAAATCTTATAGTAGAAGGTCATAGGATCACAGTCATTGGATTTCTGTTTGAATCAATTGCTTGAAAATTTCCATCATCAGCATGTAAATAAATGACAAGTGGATCATTTGGTTAATTATTTTTTTTAAAAAAAGATGAAGGTGGAATTCACTATGCAAAGTATCTCTGCTTGACTTGACCTACTTGCCAAGGGAATTCTGAAGAATTATCATCAAATGTAACACTCTTTTTTTTCTTTTTTTATTAATAAATTTATTTATTTAACTTTTTACATTCATTTTCACAAAATTTTGGGTTCCAAATTTTCTCCCCATTTGTCCCCTCCCCCCACCCCAATACACTGAGCATCCTAATTTCCCCTATAACCAATCTTCCCTCCCTTCTATCATCCCTACCTTCCCTTACCCCATCTTCTCTTTTGTCCTATAGGGCCAGATAACTTTCTATTCCCCCAAACCTGTATTTTTTATTTCCTAGTAGCAAGAACAATACTCAACAGCTGTTCCTAAAACTTTGAGTTCCAACTTCTCCCCATTCCTCCCTCCCCACCCATTCCCTTGGGAAGGCAGGCAATTCAATATAGGCCATATCTGTGTAGTTTTGCAAATGACTTCCATAATAGTCGTGTTGTGTAAGACTAACTGTATTTCCCTCCCTCCTATCCTGCCCCCCATTGCTTCTATTCTCCCTTTTGATCCTGTTCCTCCCCAAGAGTGTTGATTTCAAATTGCTCCTTCCTCCCATTGCCCTCCCTTCCATCATTCCCCCCCACCCTGTCTATCCCCTTCCCCCCCTTTCCTATATTATAAGATAGGTTTTCCTACCAAAATGAGTGTGCATTTTATTCCATCCTTTAGTCGAATGTGATGAGAGTAAACTTCTTGTTTTTCTCTCAGCTCCCCTCTTTTTGCCTCCACTAAAAAGTCTCCTTCCTGCCTGCCTCTTCTATGAGAGATAATTTGCCCCATTCCATTTCTCCCTCTCTCCTCCCAATACATTTCTCTCTCACCACCTAACTTCATTTTTTTTAAGATATGATCCCATCCTATTCAATTCACTCTGTGCTCTCTGTCTCTGTGTGTGCATGCATGTGTGCGTGTGTGTGTGTGTGTGTGTGTGTGTGTGTGTGTGTAATCCCACCAACTACCCAGATACTGAAAAGTTTCAAGAGTTACAAATATTATCTTTCCATGTAGGAATGTAAACAGTTCAACTTTAGTAAGTCCCTTACGACTTCTCTTTGCTGTTTACCTTTTCATGCTTCTCTTCATTCTTGTGTTTAAAAATCAAATTTTCTTTTCAGCTCTGGCCTTTTCATCAAGAATGCTTGAAAGTCCTCTATTTCATTGAAAGACCATATTTTCCCCTGAAGTATTATACTCAGTTTTGCTGGGTAGGTGATTCTTAGTTTCAGTCCTAGTTCGTTTGACTTCTGGAATATCCTATTCCACTCCCTTCGATCCCTTAATGAAGAAGCTGCTAGATCTTGTGTTATCCTGATTGTATTTCCACAATACTGGAATTGTTTCTTTCTAGCTGCTTGCAAGATTTTCTCCTTGACCTGGAAATTCTGGAATTTGGCCACAATGTTCCTAGGAGTTTCTCTTTTTGGATCTCTTTCAGGCGGTGATCGATGGATTCCTTCAATACTTATTTTGCCCTCTGGTTCTAGAATCTCAGGGCAGTTTTCCTTGATAATTTCATGAAAGATGATGTCTAGGCTCTTTTTTTGATCATGGCTTTCAGTTAGCCCCATAATTTTTAAATTGTCTCTCCTGGATCTATTTTCCAGGTCAGTTGTTTTTCCAATGAAATATTTCACATTCTCTTCCATTTTTTCATTCTTTTGGTTTTGTTTTGTGATTTCTTGGTTTCTCAGAAAGTCATTAGCCTCCATCTGTTCCATTCTAATTTTGAGAGAACTATTTTCTTCAGTGAGCTTTTGAACCTCTTTTTCCATTTGGCTAATTCTGCTTTTGAAAGCATTCTTCTCCTCATTGGCTTTTTGAACCTCTTTTGCCAATTGAGTGAGCCTATTTTTCAAGGTGTTATTTTCTTCAGCATTTTTTTGGGTCTCCTTTAGCAAGGTATTGACCCGCTTTTCATGCTTTTCTTGCATCTCTCTCATTTCTCTTCCCAGTTTTTCCTCCACCTGTCTAACTTGATTTTCAAAATCCTTTTTGAGCTCTTCCATGGCCTGAGCCCACTGGATATCTATTTTGGGTGTTTGGGGTACAGAGGCCTTTACTTCTATGTCTTTCCCTGATGGTAAGCATTGTTCTTCCTCATCAGAAATGAAAGGAGGGAACATCTGTTCACCAAGAAAGTACCCTTCTATGGTCTTATTTTTCTTCCCTTTTCTGGTCATTTTCCCAGCCAGTTACTTGACTTCTGAGATTCCTCTCCACCCCTGCCTAGATCTGCCCAGCTGGTGCTTGGGGTCTGAGATTCAAATGCTGCTCCCCAGCCTCAAGACTTTCAGCTGGGGGTGGGGCTGTTATTCAGTGAGAGATTAAGTTCTGCTGCTCAGGTGGGGGCAGGGTCGCCACACAAGGCTCAGTTCCCTCAGGGGGTTTACGTGGAGACCTTCAGCAATGGATCCAAGCTCCTGTCTGCTTTGGGAGCTCCTGCCTGCTACTGTCTCTGCAGCTGCCTCCCAAAGGGGCCTGAGTTATCGAGACACCTTGCTCCCCTCTTGGCCCACCAAACAGTCTCTCTCACTGACCTGTGCACCTATGGCTGGAGGAAACTGCGTGGCTGCTGGAGATTCTGTCCCTGAAGCCTGCTCAGATCTGCTCCTCTTGGTGCTGCGTGGCCAGGGCAGAGTTGGGCTCTGCTCCAGTCCCGTGCGTGACGGACCTTTGGTGATGGTTTTTCAGGTCTCTCTGGAACAGAAATCTTCTCCACTCCATTGTTCTATGGCTTCCACCGCTCCAGAATTTGTTAGGAGTTCTTCTTTACAGATATTTTATAGGCTGTGTTTTCGGAGCTAGCGTATGTGTGTCTTTCTACTCTGCCATCTTGGCTCCTCCTAACATTCTTTTTTGCCAGCTCACATCTATAGATAACCCCTCTACAGATCTCCCAAAGAAATCAGATTTACAAAAGGACTTACTTAGGGGTCTCAGTAACACAATATCATGTACCTCTATGATTCAGTATATAAATACACTCTGTTTAACAACACACATGGTTTCAATGTCTCTCAGAACAACTATGGCTACTTAAAACCATTTACTGACTACACCATACACAAGGTAAGCCTTTAAAAATAAATTATTACTATTCTTTACCAAAAGAAAACTACTCTGCTCTGGTAAACTGAAGTGACTTTCTTTGATTCCCCTTGCCTTTAACAATATGTTATGGTGCAGCAGAAACATGCAGGGTGCAGATTTATATTTTTTCTCGTACTGACACAAATCAAGTGTAGGTTTATCAAGCTGTGAAATATATTAAGTTCACAGAGTTTTAACAAAGGGTTACCAACCACAAAAACCCACTGTGAATCAAACTACTTTCAGATGTCCTTTTAATTATATTAAATGAAAGTTTGGGTTGGCTTTGATGCTTATGGGCAAACATCTAAATCTCTTGAAAGAGCTGCTAAAAGTACTCCCTGTTGCTATAGTTAATATACTACATTGTATGCACACTGCCAGCCAATTTATTCCAGCCACTTTAACAAGGATATCCAGCCTGACAGGCCACACAGAACAGTATCAGAAGTCAAGCAAAGCAC
This sequence comes from Bettongia penicillata ogilbyi, assembly GCA_023548195.1. Classification (NCBI taxonomy): domain Eukaryota; kingdom Metazoa; phylum Chordata; class Mammalia; order Diprotodontia; family Potoroidae; genus Bettongia; species Bettongia penicillata. The sequence continues at coordinate 22,862,010 of JAJHZJ010000470.1, forward strand.
AAATCATTAGAAGCCTCAAAAGTTGTTTGACACGCACCACAGAGCTCTTTGTCATACAGCCAATTAAGTGACCAAACAAGGAACTTGAGAATCCTCATTAATTTCTTCCTAGCAGTATAAATGGAGGTTAGACTCTTTCTTGTCATATGTACCACAAGCAAGCAAGGAAAACTGGCCTAATTCAATTTGCACTCTGTCATGAAGATGCAAGTAGCTCCTTTGGTTCACAGGAAAGTAAGCATTAATACTACAAAAAAGGAAGGAGAGAGGCAAAAATGTTTATATACTACATACACTCTCAACATCTGTATTATCTGGGAAGGAATATTTCTTATTAATAAAATAGATTTAATGACTTTTAATCTCAAGTTCTCCTTAGGATACTTTGACATAAAGCATATGATTAAAAAATGAGTCTAATATATAGACTTTCAATATGCTGGCAGATATATAAGACTAGGTAACTATGGGAAAAAATAATAAGAAATGTATAAAAGTTTAGAACAAAAAAGACAGATCCTGTCAAAGACAGAGTTATCTTAGAGTTCATAAATTAGCCAATGTTGAGAAGGAAAGGGAGGGGGAGAGATAGAAAAGAAAAGTGAGAGGGTAGGGAGAGAGAAAAGGGGAAGAGGAAGAAAGAGGAAGGAGTGAAGAGGGAAGAGAGGGGAGAAAGAAGGGAGAGTCCAGGGGTAAAAAAGGAGAGAGGAGACAAGCAGAAGGACTGGAGAAGAGATTGGAGAGTGCTAGGTTACCTATTACATTTCTGTTTTATTCCATGCAGCTCAAGGCTGATCTCTTCTCTACCAGACTATTCATGTGACAGCAGGTTCCAAAGGGCGACTCCGTAAGTACACATTTATATGGGAACTTCTGCTTATTTGCCTCATTATGCAATGTTCTCACCAGTGTTCTTTCTCTAGGGAGCACAGACTGCCTCTCAGATTGAGAGGACAAAGGAAGCTGATAACCCTCCAAAAAAAGTCTTCTTCACTATGAAAACTTCACCCTTTTGAAGTTGTGATGAGAAGCTGCTAATGGCTCTTGATAATTCCGAACGAAAAAGAGACCAAGGGCTGATAAATGTTGAGAGTGACTTACTGCCAGATATACTTCATTGGATCTGTGATCTCATCAATGTGGGCAATCTCTCTAATTGTACAGATCAACATCTGACCCAGGGGTGGGGAACTGAGGCCCTGAGATCTTCTAGGTCCTTGAGTGTGACCTTTTGACTGACTCCAAGTTTTACAGAACAAATCCTTTTACGAAGGGGATTTGTCCTGTGAAGTTTGGATTTAGTCAAAGGGCCAAACGGGAGGCCCTAGAGAGCCACATGTGACATTGGGGAAGCAGGTTCCCCACCTCTAAGTCCTAACCTCATCTTCTCATTTGGTTCATACCTTCTGAAAAAGTTCATGTAGGAGTTCCAACTAGAAGCTTTCTCTGGATCCCTCCCTATAGCTTATATCCCATTGAATTGTCAGCTACTCATCAGTGACCTTCACTCTTTACTACATAAATGACCAACCTCTTTTCCCAGTTATACATCATTTTGATAACATACATTATGCTACCTGCATATGTGTGTTCATCCTTCGTGGCCGAAGAAGATCATGCCCTCAGAGAAATGATGACATGACTTGCACTTGACTTTGTTTTGAGTGAGAGACGGCTGTGCAGGTCACCAGCCTCATTTCTCCTCCAGAGCCATCTGAATCCAGTGATTCATCAGGATGACTAGAGATGACCCAGGATGAGGCAACTGGGGCTAAATGACTTGCCTAAGGTCACACAGCTAGTGAGTGTCAAGTGTCTGAGGTAAGATTAGAACTCAGGTCCTCCTGACTCCTGCACTGGTGCTCTATCCTCTGCACCACCTAGCTGCTGCTACCTGCATATAATTCTTCTTTGGTAACATACTGCTACTTCACATCCACCATCCATTTCTGTGTTGCCTTTCGGGCAATTTGAGACCTTGTTGCTGTGTTCAGTTGTTTCAGTCATGTCCAACTCTCCATGACTCCATTTGGGATGTTCTTGGCAAAGATGCTGGATCGGTTTGTCACTTCCTTCTCCAGTTCATTTCACAGATAATGAACTGATAGAAACTGGGTTAAGTGACTTGCTCAGAGTCTCACAGCTAGTCAGTTCCTGAAATCAGAATTGGACTCAGGTCCTCGACTTTAGGGGTCAAAATTTTATGCCATGTCACAGAAAAGTTCAAGAAATGAAAAACTAACAATAGAATGGTGACAGATAGGGCCCAGAACTCTTAGCCAATAACTACATGACCTCTTTGCTAAGTAGAAAGCCAAGGGGATGATGAGTAACGAAAGATTAAAGTATAATCTCTTTAACAAAGTATTAGAGTGGAGGATAATGGAAGATATGAACAAACACAATAAACAAGAAGTGAAAATAAGTAGAAGAGAAAACAAGCCTGCAGAATGGCCTGGCTGTGAAAGTCGGCTAAATCAACCGAATCCTGAAAATATTTATAGTCTTATATGCACAGAGGATAATTTAAAACAAATTTTGTAATAGTACTACTATTCCAGTATTTCTATTTTCGTCAGACAACAGTCAAACCAACTTAAATGATAACATCAGAATACTAAATATGAGGAAGTAGTAATTACATTTAAGAAGAATAATTCAGGAAGAAAAAATGAATCTCTCTAAACACATAGTAAAGAAATCTAATTTTAACAGTACTTATTATGGATTGTTTTTTGAGATGTCAAAGAAGGGAAAATTTCAAAAGGACATAAAGGATCACAACTGATACTTGTGTGTGAGTGAGAAAAGAAGAATATATCAGTAAGTAAAAACCCATGGGCTCTTTCATTTCTATAAAATTTGCATGATAAAGGTCTATTTATGATTTCAGGGTGTACTTTATCAAAATACAAAAAAGGAAATGCCAGCTTTCATAGTTGGCTTCCTAAGCAGGACCAGATATTCACAGACACAATTAACTGAGAAGTTGAGAATATAAGCAACCTTTATGTTTACTGTTTGCTGACTTTTTTTTTTTTTACCAAAAAATTAAAAAAAAAAAACACAGAATGCCAGCTCATAATCTCTCTTCAAATAAGGTATGCATTCTGCCTAGGTATATATTCTATTGCAGATAAAATTACAGGGACAATTATTTTATGATTTTCTAAGTATCGACTGCATAAAACAAGGGAGACATAAGCCCATATAATTCATTCACCAGTATCACTGAGATCTTTTGCAAAATCAGAATGGAATGATTATCTGTTGAAGGTAAGATTTTCCAAATGCTACTATTCACAGTTTACATCATAATAAATATACTGAACTGAATAACACTCTAAAGCTTCCTGATGCAATCCATCATAATGAAAAAGACATTGATTTAGCTATCCAAACTAAAAATCAAAGTGGCTGAAAAAATGAGTTATCCAGATTGGTACACATATACACAAATACATACATATGTATACAACTACTATTTGTGTATTATAATATTATACACATGTTATATATTATACCATCACTTTCCTAGCAAGATTACACGGTTGCAGGTCAAGATGTCACAGGCTCTGATTCAAATAAAAATAACAAGATCATTGGTTTTAAAAGTAGAAGGGGCATTAGAAATTTCTTGATCTAATGCATTGTTATTGTCTCTCTACACTCTTTTACTTGGCCACCTTATCATTTTATTTGGGCATAATTATCATCTCTAGGCAACTGACACCCAGATACAGCCCCACATTACCGACTCCTTATAAGTTATTTAGAAATGGATGTCCTATAGGCATCTCACACTCAACATGTCTCAAACAGTGATTCTTCTTCCTAAACCAACCCTACTCCCTATTTGTGTCAAAAGTACTATCATTCTTCCAGTCATTTAGGTGTACTCTTTGGTGTTATCTCTGACTCCAAAAATCCTACTCACTCTACACATTTAGTTACTACATCTTTTCATTTCTACCGCCATCCACAACATCTCTCACATAACTTCCTTCTTTCCTCTCACAAAACTATGGCACCTTATTCTTTCTTGCCTAGACTTTGGACATAGCTTTCTAATTCTTCTCTCTGCTTAAAATTTCTTCTCACTCCAATCCATCCTCCACATTCCCACTGAAGTGATTGTCCTAAAGCACACCTTTGTCCATGTCCTCCCTCCTATTCAATAAATTCAGCTGGCTCCTTGTTACTTCTGGGGTGAACTATAAATTCCTCTGTGTGGCATGTAAAGCTCTCAACAACATGCCTTCTTCCTAACTTTCCTGACCTGTCACACATCATTTCTCTTCATCCATTTTATGGTTTTCCTAAAATGACCTTCTTGTTCTTCTGCATGTTCTATCTCCATAGATTTTGCAGTAGTTACCCTTCCTGTGGGTATGAATGGATTCTCTCCCTACGTCAAGGTTCAGATCAAATATCACTTTCCATATGAGGCTTTTCTTGGTTCCCCCAGCAGCTAGTATTTCCCTTGACTACCTTGTACCTGTTTTGTCTATACCTAAATGCACACACATGTTATTTTCTCCTTTGTGATGTATTATGGTCCTTAAGGCAGGAACTGTTTTAATTTTTGCACGTTAGCCTAGTAACTAACATAAATGGCAGACAAAAAATACTACTAGGCAGACACATAGAAGCTTAATGAGGACTTAATTGCATATGTGGAAACTGAGGCCTAGAGCAATAAAGTGACTTTATTAACTTCATACAAGTATTAAGAATCTAGGTCCTCTGAGTATATAGTCATCTTTCCCCTCTACTACACTTTACTCCCTTATAGGTAACCTAAAGAACAAAGAAAAGGCAAATGGTGGACCTAAGTTAACTATAAAACATTACCAAGGATGACTTCTGTGTACAAGTGGCATAAAAGATACAGAGAACATCTAAAAAAGTAGATGAGTTCTCCATTTATTTGGAGTGAGGGATGGACAACCTGAATGTTGCACAGGTATCTGAGAAATAATAAAAGACCTTGAGGAACCCCTGTGTGGAGAATTTATGTAAAGAAACTGGTAAGGAGTGTGTGTATGTGGAGGAGTCAAAGAGGTACCCACAATGATAAAATTATATCTATTTTAAGTATCTAAGAGGGGTATCATCCCCAGCACACAGTACAGTACCTTCTATACCCTAAAGGCTTAATAAATATTTCTGAATAAAGTATTTAAAAATATGCATTTATGTAATATAATTCTATGGGCTCAATTCTTTAAAAAAAAATCAGTCTTAACCTTTTACCTTTCTATATCTTACAAAACAAGAAATGGGGGCGGAGAGAAACCTTTCACAACTAAATCACATTGCTATTTATTTTCTGTTTCTCTTGAACCATTTTAAAATTCTCCTATGGGTCAATAGATTTCAGTAGGATAATGTATTCTCCATCTTTGTTACCAAAACATTCAATCATGTGAGAAACCCATGAATTCCCAAGCAACTATTTCTCAGACCTACACAGCATAACATCCAATGCTTGTGAGTCATCTTAAAGACAAAAGATTACTTTTCCATCAACATCATGGGTTTGCTTTTCAATAGATTTAACAATATAAGGTCTCTTTGTATTCTCTTATGTAAAAGTCCCTCTTCTACAATGAGTCACTACACAGGGATGTTTAATAGTATCTAATTGTGTCAGATGTCAATTTCTCTTCTCTGAAAAAATCATCTTGCATAATGCCTACATTAACTAATTTGGTTTTCACTTCCATTTCTTTTCCCTGAAACAGTGAAATTAACAACAGCTAGACTGTAAGCTTGTTACTGCTGTTCAGTCGTCTTTCATCATGGCAGACTCTTCATGACCCCATTTGGGGTTTCCTTGGAAAAGATAGTGGAGTGATGTCCTTCCCCAGATCATTTTATAGATGAGGAAACTGAGGCAAACACGGTCAAGCAACTTGCCCAGGGTCAAATAGTGAGTGTGTGAAGTCAGACTTGAACTCAGGAAGATGAGTCTTCCTAACTCCAGACCATAAGAATACAATAATTTAGAGAAGGAACCTAGAAATTTACAAATTTGATATTGAATCCATGAATATTATTTATCTGAGTGTCAAAAATAAGCCAAAAATAAAATTCTATTGTCATTGCTTGTCAATATTGTAAAAAAAGTGACTTCATCTTACATTTTAGTAAAATAAGTATAAATGAACATCTTTTACTATATAATAATAAAGGTTAATTTCATGCTTAATTCATAGATTAGTTCAACTAAAATGTTTCATAAACTTGTTTCATTGGTTTAAGAAACAAATCTCTAAGATACTAATTCTGAATTCTTATGAAATCATATTCAACAGCTATTTTCATCTCACCAATATTATCCAAATTTGTCACATGTTTAGTAAACATTCATAATCAATTGTAAGACCAGGAAAGTAGCCACTGAATCAACCATTTTGTTAATTTCCATTAAAAGCTCATGTTTAAATGACCATGTACTTCATAAACTTTAAATACTGAAAGATTAATTATGTAAAATGCCTTCAATTCACATGTCACAGAGGGCCAAACATATTAATGGTAAATAACACAAAAATATTTTTAAGTAAAAAATGTGGAAAAATAAAGTCAATAAGCAAATGACCTGTGCATTTCTTATAAGTAATTTTCCATAATCAAAATCTGGTATTTCTCCCAAGTTCCTAAGTAGGCTTGCACATATTTCAATGTCTTATATGTTTTCCTTTTTCTATATATTTCATGAAGTATTCATATGTCAAACTTCCTTGTCTAAGAGCCTCATATTTGAAGACTAGGTAGCTTAAATAGAAAGAAAGAGAAATAAATAAAGGAAGAGAAAATGAGGTTGAAAGAGAAATAAGATTGACATTTTCATTTCTTCCTTTCATACTAAAACATAAAACATAGTCACACTGTGAAAGGAAAAGTATGTTAATATTCTATCATTACTGAATAAAACTGAATGAATTTCTTCTCTGTTAAGATGAAATTATACAGCACAAAGGGCCAAGTCAACAAGTACATAAGAAATTTGGAAAGACAGAAGAATCTGGAGGAGATTTAAAGAAGGCAAGAGAACAGTGCTTTTGTTGGAATTATATAGTCAGTATTTTCTGAGAACCATTTCTGAGAGTAACCATTTTATTATTATCTGGATTTCCCATTTCCTTAACACTAAGTGGCAGTGTATATACATACATATATAATGACACATTCAGACACACAGCAGCACCATTTCTAGTCATACCAAGTTCAGTGATTTATCATGAAGAAAGATGAGAGTGTTGGAAAAAAAAATTCAAAAAAGAGCTCAAGTACTACTCAGTTCAAACTCAGAACAGGACCACAGGATCTTTAGTCTTGATCTGTATTTATTTAGGCAGTCAGGTGGTATAGTGAACAGAACTCTGGACCTGGTGTCAGGAAAACCTGATCTCAAATATGACCTGATCCATACCAGCTTTCTGACCCTAGGCAAGTCATTTTACCTCTCCCTCCCTCAGTTACCTTATCTATAAAAGGCAGACAGTAATAGCAGTAACATCCCAGGGCTGGTTGTGAGGCTATAAAGAGCTAATATTTTATAGGGTTCTTTGCTAACCTTAAAAACACTATATAAGTGATAGCTATTACTATCTTGGTTACTACCTTTTGTCATTGCTTTTATCATGTGCCTTCCTGATAGATGCTACCCAATAACTCTATGAGTTGATACCCACCTCCCTGAAGAACTCAGGCCTTGGAATAAATACTCCAACTCACCTCACAGCATAGGTAGCAATCCTCCCATTCCTGATTTCATCTTCCTTTTTTTCCTGGATATCTCTGTTCTACAAAATATGGTCTTTCCCCTTTTCCTCCCCTCAAGCCTGTTTATATCATGAATCTTTCATATACTTTATATTTCTCCCCTTTAATGTAATCCTAAGTTTACTGGGTTGCAGCCTTTACATATTAACACATTTTATCAGCTGCAAATATACAATATTAACACCAGAGACAATTCAACAATTTAACACATTTATAAAAACACTGAAAGTACCTGGACATAGGCTCTGCAAGAGCGCTCTCTTTTCTGAAGCTGATTCCATAAAGACAGCAGGTTAAACACAGAATAGAAAAAATAAGTTAGTGATAGAAGAAACCAAGAATAATTTAAAAAGAACACATCTAAACAAAATTTATTTGTGAACTACTTTCTAGAAGAGTATGACAGCTAAGCAGCAGCGAAATATAGCTGTGGTTTAGCAAATGGTGGCCAAGAACCCTGAAGAGTGTCAAGCTATTAGCTATGTCAAGAAATCTTGCAATATATTAGTGGGACTTAGTAAAATAAGTGCTTGTTATTAGATTGAAGTTATATATTTCATATGAGAGTTAGTTGTGAATGACAAAAGACAAAATGGAATGCTTTATGTCAAATGTTTGGAGCCCATTTCTCAGATATCCTGTAGAACATGTATAGACGAGGTGCATCCTAAACTATGAATTCGTACCTACACCGCATTCTGCATGAGAACTACATATTTTGTGCATACAGGAAACACAAATTTTACAGATGCATATCCAGTTAGGACAATGTCATCATGAGGAAAAGTGCAAAGGGACAAGTCATTTCAAGTTGAAAGACTTGTGATTTCCTGATCGGACACTGAATTTATCATCATTCCTTCTAATCTCTCCACCCGGGAAAAAAGAATTATATACAATATTAGAGATTTTGTTCAGTAAGAAGCACACTTTGGGCATAGATATTGATATTTTATTGACAGAAGATCAAAAGTAACTATTTTTACATTTAATAAACTTTTAAATGATAACATAAAAACATGAGGAGTGCTATTCAACCCAGCAAAATAATAGAGCAAAAATCTTTGTAAATTACTTCTTTCCTCATCTCCTTATTTCTCCAATCCCTAAGAAGCCCAGATTATTGAAGGAGGAAAATTATCAGGCTTTAAGAAGCAGCTACTCTGATGCTTTTTGTGTTCAAAGAACATCTTCCCACTTTAATTCATGTATTCTTAACTGTACATAGAGCATTTGTTCCTCTAAAGAAGGAGTGCAAGTAAATTATGGGGGCTGTCATTTGGATCAGTGACTCGAATCACTATTTCACAGTCCTTCCTCCCTCCAAACACTCTGGAATTTCAATGCTGAATGCAATTGATTTGTACTGAGTTGACTTTGCAAACCTATTAGGGTACAATTGCTTAAGGGAGCGGTAGAGACCACAAGAAATGAGAGCAAGCCAGCAAGCATGTGAACAACCTCACGGACTCCAACTGTTTAGCTCATCATGCAAATTAATGTATGACAAACCACACCATACAACTGAAAAGAGCTAAATGGAAAATAAGAGGAGCATAAAAAAGCTTCACAAATGAAAATTTGCCTGTTACGTCGTTATTTGATATTCAGAATAGGAAAGCTGATTAGCTAGAGCCAGTTAGAATGTGACATTAATTACCAGCTTTACCTGATATTGTCAGACATCAACATCATTTTAAATAAAGATAAGCGGTATTGCTGTAACAAGTCATGTTATGGATATGTAACATTAATACGAATAACTACTTTCGGTATATTATCATAACAATTGCTGGCAGCAATATTCATTAAATAGCACCAAGTCAGCCTGGATAATAATATATTGAATTTCCAGCATTGACAAGTTCAATGGATTTCTGTGGATTTATGTACTACTAAGAGAATGACTGTTTAAAAAAATAAAACAAAACATAGTAAAACAAGTTAAAAACAAAAACTTTCGATGCTCAATAGAGAATAACCTCTAATAATAATCTATATCAAAATACATTAACAACATTTGTCTCCTGAGGCTGACTTTTCAACACAAATATTATTTGTCATTAAATTATCTGACTGATCTGTGGTGAGCAATTCATCTTTGTTTCCCTCTATCTTGATGAGACCTTTCCTTCAATATGGCACTGAAAAATAGGGAATTGAAGAATCAGTCTGAATAATCATTTTTCATTCTAAAGGGGTACATTCATCTTTGGGAATTCCACAGGGGAAACTTAAGTCTGTCACTGCTAACTTCTTGTTTTCTTAAATAGCAAGACTGTCATTATCTTCTAGCAACTAAAATTTAGAACAAATAATTTCCCCCCTGTCTACTGTCTCATGTGCACCATTCAGTGAACACATGACATCTGAAGGAAACTAAAATGACATACTTTCAACAGGAGGACTGTTTATTCACGTCTTGAGATGATGTAGTTTCAATAAATTCCATTTTTCCTCATAGTTAGTATTCACCTGGCCATTTAACATATCTTTCCTTACAAACATAATTTGAGCACTGTTTTTCAACCTACAAATTTATTGAAATCTACTAGAAAATGATGATCTAATAACAACAAAAATAATGGTATTACTCTCAAGGCAACGTATTCTTTCAAAAATTTTAATGAAGCAAAGTCTTCATAAATATTCAAACTGAACATTATATAGCATACTAAAAATGGAAAACAATCTAAAATTCCTCATATCTCTTAAAGGAAAAAAAATCCCTCACAATTAAACTAGGAGACACATATACAAAATACACACATATGCATATATGTGTACATGTATGCGTAACTTTCCAAACCCACCTATGTCCTACTTCAAATTTAACTCTACCGTTGATTCAGGGTTTATAGAGAGACCATGTTCTTTCTTAGCTCTTCTCTCGTTTATTACTACTTGCCTTTTGATGATCTGGACAGTCACCTGTCATTTCCATTGCTTGTTAGTTTGGATGCAACAGATTAAAACAAATAGAGGTACTTAATTCTAAATTACATTCATTCATGTCCACCTTGCCCTCCAACACTAGATAAAAATAAATACAGTTCTGTCTCAGGAAAAAAGAGATATATCTTAGCATGTAACATATTAGTTTTTTGTTTTTCTTTTCTTTTAAAGAAATTTTCGTGTGTTTTTTGACCAAAAGGAAAATAGGTATATATATATATATGTGTGTGTGTGTGTGTATATATATATATATATATATATATATATACACACACACACATATAAAATCTCTGTAAATCAGATCACTAAATCATGCTGACAATGGGCACACCCTGACTCCACTAGAAGAAACTATTCATTTACCAAGAGGGAAACACTCACTTGTTTTAATTTCACCTCATCCCTCATTCTTCCTCTTTACTGCTTACCTTGTTTAAACTACGTGCAGCACTGTCTTTTCCACCAGGAGTCAGGTTTCGGAGTTGAACATCCAACAAGCCTACCAGTTGATCCATTGCACGGACTGAATACGTGATATCCCCAGCATTCAACTGATTTCTGGTCTGTTCAGCAAGCTCCCTGGCTATGTTAGCAGCTGTCTCACCAGACTTCAACTGCAGTTTTGAAAACGGGAGAAAATGGAAAGATATTTGTTACCTGTGTTAGAATATGATCTTCTCTAAGGGTTTTTTCAGTGACGTACCTCAGCGAAAGCATGTAAACCACATATAGAAATAGTTATTCATCAATAGTATATATATATATATATATATATATATATATAGATAGATAGATAGATAGATAGATAGATAGATAGATAGATATATGTGCTTCAACTCCTATCTAGACTGTGAACAATAACTCAAACGGAGAAAATCCCTTAAATTCTTTGTTTATGTATTCCCGTGTGTGTAGATTCATATCCTTCTTTTTTTTTTAATTTGGGGTAGGGCCAGAGAGAAAGGAAATAGTATTATGGTTGCATCCCAACAGGGAAACTCATAGTGGGAAAACTCCTTCCACCAAAGGAGATCAGCAGCTCATCCGCACTGCACGAGTATTAGGAAGTCGCCAAAGTCAATGAGACTTCAAATGACTTGCCACCAGTTAGTAGTCTCCCCTCAAGATAATAATTGGTTGTTATTTAGCTATTCCAGTTGTGTCTGACTCTGTGATACCATCTGAGATTTTTCTTGGCAACAATACTGGAGTGGTTGGTCATTTCCTTCTCCAGTTCATTTTATAGATGAGGAAACAGGCAAATAGGGTTAAGTGATTTGCTCAGGGTCACATAGTAGCAAGTGCCTGAGGCCAGATTTGAACTACGAAAAATGAGTTTTTGTGACTCCAGGCCCAGCACTCTATTTACATTGCCACCTAGCTGTCCACAACAATAATATCTAACACTTATATGGTACTTTAACTTTCTTGAAGAACTTTATAGATTTTATTTCATTTTATCCTTTCAGCAATCCTGGAAGGTAAATGGGATTTATTATCCCCATTTTATGATGAGGATATTGAAGCAACCAGAAATTAAGTCACTTGCCTAAAGTCATATCTAGTATTAATGAAACTAGATGAAAATGTAAGTCTTCAGACTCAGTCCAGTGCTATTCCCATTAAACTATACCATTTCTTTATTTGGGCCTTTGGTATGCTATAGATAAACCAAACTAATCTGGCCAAAAATTGTGGAATAACCAGTGTACACTCTGGTGCTGTACAATGTCAAAAGAATAAGACGAAGTCAGTGGACCTCCTGTCATGGAATGGCATTGACAGGAGAATGAGAGGCCACAGATAGAAATGGATCTGTATCATCTGAACTAGTACCCATATTAATTGTACCATAGATTCACTGATATATGGGAGCCTGGGGTTAGTTAAAATATTTGAAATATCGTTTAGTTACTGTATGCTTAGAGGCAGCCAATGCAGTCAAATAGTGAAAGTATTCATCATATTTAGAGGTTGCTAAAGTATGGTGAATAATTGCCCATATTGGCCTGGTCAAGACAACTATAAAACCTAGATGGAAGCTAACTTTTTAGAGTTACACACGAGGTAATGATGTACATTCAAAAAATTCAAAGTAGGTATTGCTTTTACTTCCCATGTAATTCAAGAATATGAACACAAGCATTATTTTTTGTTATGTCTTAACAGGGAGTTCTATGAGAAGCAAAATAATTTGCAAAACAAAGAAATGTGAAAAACATTACTGGAAATGGCTACTGTTTAATTTTTGTGTATGTATAATTTTGGAATTTTCCCCTGAAGTATTTGTTATAAACAGCTGTCAATTATCATTGTAAGGAAAATGACAGTAGAGGAAAAAAAGCTAATAGTTAACTCCCTTAACAAAAGTTAAACATAATTGTTTGTTTAAGTAGCTATGTTAAATAATACAACTGCTTATAAAAATAAAATATTTGTACTAGCAAGAAAGGCCTTTTCCAGAATGATACAAACAAGAACTGAAAAGCAATGTGGCATATTGGATAAGATGGTCATACTGGCCTAGGAGTCAGGAGGACCTAGATTCCTATCTTGCCTTAGTTGCATGATCTCTTTCCTCCCATGTACCCCATCATCAGGGTAAATCAGGTTCTATACCGGCAATACCCTTCTCCCAATCTAGACCCTTTTGTGATTTCTTTTCCTATCATAGTTCCTATTAATGCCTTTCCACTTCATCATCCACATCATAGATGCATCAATATCAAAATGTCTGAGAAGGACCTGGTTTTATAGGTATTCAAAAATGGTGCTGATAGATTAATACACACTCTGCCAAAACTACTTGCCTTCTTTTTTACATATACTTTTATACAATTGTTTAGGTACACATCATCTCTGGAGAGATTGTCCCCTCCTTGAGGGGAGGAACTTTCATCTTTGCAACTTCTGTAATTAGAAACATGCCTGACACATAAATGCTTAAAAATGCTTGATAATAGATTCAAAACATTTGAGAAATTCAGTGTTGCCTAATATGAACATACAACGCTTGGCCTCATGGAGTTAGACTGCTTACTTGAGATGAAATTCCGGAATTCAGAGTTCTAGACTATCACTGCTGTACCTCTGTGCATTGAATATTGTAGTTTGTGAAATAATAAGAACACTTGCCCTGACTGTCCTAGAAGCAAAACACAATGATAACATGAACTAGATACTAAGATACATGAGCTTTTTAAGTGAAATATACCATGATACTTAATAATGATTTTTTTTCTAGCCTTCAAATCATAGGAAGAGCCAGTCACTTTTTATAGATTAACAGTAAAAGGGAGAAAATAATATTAAATTTAAAAATGAAATACTGATGTCCTGGGGATTTTTTTAAGTGACCCTGTAAATAAACAGGACTTAAATTTTCTTGGCCTTGAGGCCAGTGACTGAATGTAGTAAACTAATAGGGTTGGATTAAACGATATAAGGTCTCTTCTAGTACTAACATTCCAAAAAAATCTATGAACCATAGAAAAACAAGCAACAAACCTGTCACTTTCTGTTCATACTTCAGTTCTGAAGAATGAATGCTAGCTTAAGCCATGGGTTCTGCTTTGATTAGAGGTGTTCTTGTATCAAAGTGATGACTGAATTCAGCTCCCTTATATTGGATATTAGATTTGTGAGGTACACACATAAAAGAGGTAGATAATAGAAACATTTATATAAATCTTTCACCCGAAAGAGTCCATTGAACACTTTATTTCTAACTTCAATTACTCAAATCTGCTAAAAGTATTTCTAAGAAAATAAAGCATAAGCATTGAAAAAATGTAGGGTATTGTGTACATTAGCAAACCACTGTCTAGTTCAAATAGTGGTGTTATAACTAGGCCTTGAATAAATAATCTTTTGAAAATAGGGGTAAAACCATAAGCTTTAGTTAAGCATACTAATTATGACAGAGATTGATATTATTTACATATTAAGCCGCAACAGGAGCCAAAAACAATTTTCTTTGAAATAAGCTTTGACATTTCATGACATTTATTCTATAAAAATCCTAATCTGGGTGCCAAAAGAATTCATTAAGGAGTTATTCAAAGTACTTAAGTGCAGCACTACCATTTCCTTGAAAGAATATATCTATTTTGCCATCAATCTCAGCCCAAGGTATTAAATCAACAGCCAAATGCTTTTGTCTCTTACAGTTGGGAAGGCTTAAATGATTCTGGTGTCTTTCCCTAGGCTAATGCTTTGTCTTTTGGAAAGCTTACTTGATGCCCCCAGACTGTCCTCTCATTCTTCTAAATTCTCATAATATTTTGTCCCTCTCTTATGAACTTCTCATTGTGCACTATGATTATCCTACCTATTATATTTTAAATTTTGTATAATGGACCCTATCTTACTTATTTTTCCACCTCCTTCAGCTTGTAGTACTGTGCTATATGCATAATTGATATTCAATAAGTGGATGCTAGATTGAAAGTGAATCACTTCCCCAAACACTAAACTTCCCGGAATTCTGAATCAACACAAAGTTAAGTAAACAAGTCAATTTTAAGAAAAGAGTTTATTCTGCAGCTCCAGGTCAAATCCTCCCCTCCCATTTCTTAATCTACAATATGTTAACAGTCTTTGCATCTCTCATCTTAGTTTCTCAAAAAATCCAGAAATGACAGCACGATTTCAAAATTCATAAGCATCATATGTAGCATGGAACGAAAGGAGGTTGCTTGTTGTTAAACTAAAGACAGCACAAATACATCTTCTTTATAGATAATTCAAGTGTGTTCTTCCTCCAAATTCAAGGAATGGACCAGAAAAATACTTTATGCATGCTTGAAATTTTAAATGGATGTCCTGACCCTACATATAAATGGACCTGTAGCCAAACGAATGATCTAATTTGAAGGGAAGCTTATATCCAAATGTCCTCATTTAAAAGTTCCCACCCTCAGACATCAGTAAGTCAGACAATAATGCTAAGGGTGATATTTGCACAAGACCACTTGAACACAAATCATTAAATGAAGTGAGAAGTTTCAAAGTGGACATAGCATGAAGGCAAAAGGAAGCTGATAGTAGGTTTTTTGTGATGGTGGTATGGTACAAGTAAATAGGAGGGAAAAGGGAAAGAAAGAGGCCAAGACAAATTTGAAGGGGCTGTTTTTCCCTTTTTCATTGTAGATAACACTTTTTCCTCTATAACACACAAAAATAGTGAGGAACAAAATAAGGCATCATTTATTGTATGCCAATACAGGACAACAGTTTTTGCACAGCAATTTCAAACAAAAAAGCATTATTTAGAGTCAGAGCATCTGGGCTCCAATCCTAAACCTATCATTTAATCCCAGTACCACCTCAGATCTATACCACTGTACCTAATTTCCACCCTCATAAAATAAAGGCATTGTTGGTCTCTAAAATTCCATCCAACTCTAAATCTATGGTCCTGTGATCCTTTTCTTTCCTTAGTTGGAAAAATAGAAGTATTCTATTTTCTTTCTAGAAGTCTATTTTCAGGAAATAGCATAAAAGCACCCAGTTTTCTAGGTGAATGATGACTGAAATCATATTAACCTCTAGGCTAAGCATGTGGGTAGTTTTAAAAAATGCAAAGCTGCTAATGGTACCAGATATGCTACTGATCTATTAATCTGATCACATCCTGCAAGAGTTATTCACCCGGGGGTCTGAGCTACACTGTAATGAAATCAAAGGACAATCTGTGTGGCAGATCAGTGTGGAAATTGGACCAGAGTTATATCCAGACTGCCGGCTTTGAATAGTAACAGGTATCGTGACTGCTACATATCAATATATATAAAAGAGTAACTACAGTCCCCATCATTACTTCTTATTTGTGATTTAGGATAAAGAGACAGTTATGGCTCATTTGCTACATGATCTACTGGAGGGAGTATTTACTGATTATTGTACAGGATATCACTAAAGATGAGAGGAGTTAAAAACTAATAGAGAGGAGAGCAAACAGCAAGACTGTGTTTCTTGTAAGGCTATCATTTATAATATTTCTTTTGGAAAAAATATCTTTCAGAAATTCTACAGCCTAGCTAATGTTCCATAGGAAGACTCCTGATATTAAGAGTGAATAAAGCCACATAAATTGCTATAATAAGGATGTACCCATAGCAATTTTGGTATAAATGCACATCTGGTCTCTGTTTGTTATGAAATCAACACAAAGTCCCATAGTGCATTAATAATAAAAATGTTCAACATATTGCAACCAAATAAGCCCTGTTAAATTGAGTCTGCAAAAGTTTATTGCTGCACATTAATGTACTTTCAACACTGATAAATTAGGTTTTAAAGAACATTGATCAAATGACAAAAATTTAAAAGTGGAACTGTCTTGTGAAAAATCCCACTTTCTATCCAAGGTACATGTACGGAAGCTTTTTTTTTTTTTTGGAAGCTTGAAAATATCTCTCAAAATTTTCCACTTGCAATTCTCAGTGCTATGGAAGGCATGTTGTTAACTCCTAGTATCCAATATGAAATCCTCTGACTTTTAAAGCCCACCTGACCTGGCCCCTTCCTATTTTTTCAGTATTTTTTGTTTTTGTATTTTTTACACCTCATGACCTTCTACATGCTCTACAAACTCTGGCTTCCTTACTGTTCCTTGAATAAAACATTCCATCTCCAGATTCTATGAATTTTCACTGGCTCTCTCTCATTCTTAGGTGCTTTACTTCCCTATTTTGAGATTCTGTCTTCCCTGCCTTTGTTCAGGTCTCAGCAAAAAATTGTACCTTCTACAAGAAGTCTTTCCAGGCCTTTCTTAACCCTTGTATCTCCACTTTGAGATTATCTCCAACTTATTTTGTATATATCTTATTTGTATATAGTAGTTTACATGTAGTCTTCCTCATTAGATTGTGAACTCCTTGGGAGCAGATCTAATTTTGTCTTTTTTTGTATCTCCAGAGCTGAATACACTGCCTGATAAATAGTGGGTGCTCAATAAATGCTTGTTGACCTGACTTTAAAAGTGCATTATTTTTAATCATTGATTATAATTAGCTTTCGAGGTTACAAGTTTAGAGTATCAAAAGGCAGTATCATACACTTTAAAGAGAACAGGTATCTCACAAAAGTTGTTAGGCAACTTCTTAGCAGATTATTAATTACTGAGGACCTCTCTCTCCCCCAACACAACAAAACTGTATGTACAATTAGATAGGCAAATAGGAAATAAATTAATATGATTTTTTAAGTTCCTTGGTCTTTTCAGCATTTGTAATTCACTATAATGCATCAGAGTTAGCAAAGAAATGATTACTTATAGTACAGTGGTAGGAGTTACCTTCTGCGTTATGTGATTGACCCAAGGAGAAGAACAGTTGCTGAGATCTGGTCCTTGAGGATCCCAGATTCCATCAGGGGCCAAACAGAGGAAGGTAGACACACCTGTGACAGTAAGAGAAATATGAATTTGTGCTTCCTTTTTCATTATGTACTCAAAATGCTGCTTTTGAATTTTGAATAATCTCCACTGAGCATTTGAAGTCAAAAGAACGGTATTCATATTTGGAACACAGGATTTCTTCCCACTTTTTGAAAGGAATGTAACATAGAAATATTATTTTCTGAAAATTTCCACAAGAACACCAATATTATGCATTTAATTTTATAAGAAAAAAAAGTAGCTTTGTTCTACTATCACACCTCAAAATCACTGAATTTCAAAGTGAAGGGAGTTTAGAGGTCTTCTAAGTCTAATCCTCCATCACAAATCGTATCAACATGCTCCTGGACAAATGGTCATTGAGTTTCTGCTTGAACATTTCTAATGACAGGGAACTCATTATCTAATGAGACATAACATTCCATTTTCCAAAAGCCTTGGGCAGATTCTTCCCTGTGCTGAATGAAAATATGCTGCCCTATTAAGTATCCACTATACTAAGATTCTGAATCTAGGACTCAACAATATATTGAATGGACCATCAGGCTGTTCAGCTAATAAATAGTCTTTGTCCTCCACAAGTGCTCAGCCCTCTTTATTTTCAAAGCACATATAACCAGTGATACTTTTTTTATGCTGTTTATTGTCTATTATTAATCATTAGAAACATGCAGCATACTTAATACACCAAACATCTCTTCATTGTACTCCTGTGTAAACACAAATTGTGGATAGGAAATGAGTAGTAATCATAACTGATTTTTTAAAAAGCTTTTGTTTTAAAGAGGAACTTGGACTCATTGAAAGTATGCCATAATTTCACAAATATGGTGTTTTTTGCATTCTTCCTTCTTTCAGTTCTGAGCCCAACCCACTCTTCATCTACAGTTTCTGTCTAAGATACGCGTGATCACCTCAATGAACTCCCTCTTCTACAGAATAGACACTCTTCATCCACTTGGATTTTCCTATATGGATCCTTAGATCAAATTATTTTGAATCCAAGCTAATCTCATTTGGGAGACTAAGTTTCTAAAGTCTGGTTAATGGGCATAAATTCATCTACAAAACAAAGATGCTGGAGAATCATCTTTAAGGAATTTCCCCATTTGGAATTCATAGTGGATTTTCATTTCAACAAACATTTATCAGGCTCTTACTATAAACAAGACATTATATTAGAGAATGGGATGGATGTGTGTGTGGGGAATGGGTGTAATGAAATACAAAACACATGCATGAATGCAAATGAGTAAATACCAAATATACAAAAATGAAAACAAATTCAAAATAATATCAAAAATTACAGAATATTAGCAACTGAGGTTAGAGATGAGGAAAGGGGTCACATAAGTGGTAACAGTGAACTGTTCTTTAATGGAAGTTTCAGATTTTATGGAGCAGAGATGAGGAGGGAAGGAGGCAAAAGGTAAGGGTATAAATGCTTGCTTTGTGCTTCACTTTAAATGATCAATGAACAAAATAATTTCTGTTGTCCTATCGGGGCATTTTGTGTGCTTTAAACATAATAATAATTAATATCATTATAATAGAACAAAATAGAATAAAAACTTGCACATATTTACATGTATTATCTCATTGGTGTTCACAGTAATTGTAGGAGACTTCAATTATCATTATCTCAATTGTCTCAACATTGAGTCCAAGAGAGGGTAAGTGACTTTCTCAAAGTCACACAGCTAGTAAGTGTCTAAAGTAGAGTCAGAACCCAGTTCTTTCTGAATCCAAGTTGAGTATTTTTTTTCACTGTACCTATCTCATGAATAGAAGATACATTGTAGGATGACAGACTTTATTTTTCTCTTTTTTTGTAGTAAAAATCATCACAAATTGATCAACATTCTTTGGCTGTAGTTGTCCAAACACTTCCGAATATAAAAGGAGTTAAGAAATCATTTATCCACTTACTCATTTAACAATCATTTACTAACATATGCAAATTATGGTGCTAGATAAAAAATAATCAGTATCTCTCCCTTTAATTAGACCATCATTCAGCCCACATATTTCCAACTTTTTTCCAGGATATCTTAGATTTTGTCAAATGCTTTTCTAATACATAGGTACTTTATGTCAACAGCATTTCTCTAATCTACCAGTATAATAATGATGCTTATAAGGAGGAGGAAAATAAACCCTTTATAATACTCTACAGTTTAGAAAGCCTTTTTTTACTGTGTCAAAAATTTCATGAGATTAAGTAGAAAGTAAATCCTGGAAAGAGTACATCCACACAATTTCAATTACAGGAAATATCAGAAAGATCTGACTATATTATGGTTTTCTTTCTATCATCTGGGGACTCAGACCTCAAGCAAGGACAACGGTTTGCTGCCATTCCAATATCTGATTAATTTCTAATTGATTAAATAATGAATCTTGTGAAATTATGCAAATCAAATGCAGTAGATCAAACACAAAGTTCACCAAAGTACAGTTATATTGTGATAAAGTTAGGATACTTGTTTAAAAAAAATCATAATGAGGAATATTATGAAACACACAAATGAAAGCTGGGAAAAAGACTTTAATTCTTATCTATCTCTTGATGCATGTTTGTCCTCTGTAGGGGCTTTTTCTCAATATTTTTCACAGTTTACTTGAAAGCTTTAAATAAGTCCAGTGTGGACTGAAACGATGTAAAATGTCTTACAATGTTTTGTCCAAGTTTGTCATTCTTATTCCCTAACCTATTTATTCACAGCTCCTCCTGCTAAGCGAATTCTAATTTTCAGCATTTTGGACAAAACCGTGTGGCTCAGTCAGTATATCATGTTAAGTTTAATTTATTGGACTTAATACTTAATGAACTACCCCTTGAAATTACTCTGACTATATGCTTTACTGAGCAAGCCTAAGGGAGAATATTTGACAACTGAGCTAAAATGAGAGCATGTCAGGCCCTTAGCATAGGTCTTTCTAAAGGACTCACCTACTGTCCCTGCAGGGCATGGCTGCTTTGCCATCTGTCCTTGACGGGTTTTAAACCACATGATTTCCCGGGCCTCCACAGCATCACAGCTCTCTTCCAGAGCTGGGAACTGAGAGGAAGCAGGCGGAAGGTGCGTGGTGATTTCATCTGGTGCTGCTGCCGCTGGGGATGGGGTACTGGTGCTTCTGTTCCTTCTCCCTGGCACTGATGTGGTGGTACTCCTCCCTGGGCTTCCTGTGGTGATTCTCAGGGTTGTACTGGTGGTGGTGGTAGTGCTTCCCAGGCCAACTGGCCCTGTGGTGGAGATTTCTAAAATTAAAAAAAAAAAACAGACAGCAAATTCAATGATTGTTCTGTGACCTTCAGGCTTCCCCAAATACTGGAAATCTTGCATATTTTATAGCTCAATTAGCTTTGTAAACAATTAGTAAGAATCCATAGAAAAACATCAATTGAAGCACCAAACAAAATTCTGGTCAATGTCACATACCACACAGGGCTTTCAGAGTTACCAAAGTTGATCAAAACTGCTTTTAAAGAATAAATTCTCAGTCCAACGTAAAAGATGCTTTAAAAACAACCGCAATAAAAACAACAATTACCAAAACAAGACAATTTAAAAGATCTACAACAGGCTTTCTTCTGGTCCAATCTTTTCCATATGAAAGATACTAACCTTGAAATTCTCAAGGAATTATCCTTAACCTTGGTGTCAAATAGGGGAATACTGTACATATATTTGAAATAGACCAATTAACATTACTCTGAAGGAAATTATAGCAAATTTTCTTAATATAGCAGGAGGAAAAAAGGGGCACCTCAATAAAACTGTTCTGCAAGGTTTGGCAAAAACAAACATTACATGATAACCCTAAACATCAATTTTCCATACAGATTAAAGAAGCAAAGGCAAAGTAATTCTCCACTTAGCTTGGCAGGATTGATTCCTAGTAATATGATACAATTAGTAAAGCGTAGCAAACATAGTCATGGCTGTATGTGGAATAAAGTTAGGAAATTTGCAAGTCAGAAGAGGGTATAACCTAAAAGTTTATCTTTAATTCAGTTCCTCTGAGTTTCAAATGAGTTAAAGTAGAAATAATTTTATAAATAATGATTCCATTACTAGGTCAGTCCATAAATACTTTTTTTTTTCATGAAGTCTCTCCATAAGAAAATGCAGTATAGAAGAGAATACTGAATTAAAAGCTATAGGTTTAAGTCAACTCTGCCAGTGGCTAAGTGACCTTTAACAAGTCATTGTTTCTCTCTAGGCTTTGGTTTCCTACTCTATAAAAAAGAGGGAGCTGAGCTAGATGACCTCTAAGGTGATTCTTAATGCCAAATCCTATCCTATAACACCAAACACATTCTTTGCACTGCCTATATTACAGAGATAGAGTAAACGCTTTATAAACTCAAATTCACATTGTATCCAGTAACTTACCTTTAAATTTTCTCTCCTTCCTTACATTTTTCACAGCTCTTTGTTAATAGCATTCACAGTATTGTAAAGCTGTAAGGAAATGTTAGAAGTCACCCAGTCCAAGGTCCAACTCCTTCATTTTACAGATGATAAAACTGAGACCCAGACTTGGCTAAGATCACATAACCACAAGAAGAAAAGCTGTGATTCAAACCCATCATCTTACTCCTAAATCCCAGACTCTTTCTAGTATACTAAACCAAATACTTATCACCTACTTCCTCATAATTACTTCTTTATACACCTGCCTTCCCAATTAGGCAATTAGATCTCACTGTGAATTGTGAACTGGGTGGGCTTGGAGGCAGGAAGACCTGAGTTCAAATGCTGTCTCACATATTTATTAGCTGTATGACCCTGGGCAAGCCACTTAAGTGCTGTTTGCCTCAGTTTCCTCAACTGTAAAATGGGAATATTAACAGTACCTCCCCTACAGGGTTAATTTGAGGATCAAATGAGATATTGTAAAGAACTTAACATAGTGCCTCGCACATCATAGAGACTATATATTTATTCCTTTCCTTTGAATTAGACTATAAATCTTTTGAGGACAGCCAACTTGTCTTAAGGCGCTTCGCACTTCTCAGTGTACTAGGCAGTTTTCAAAGGCTGTAAGTTGCAAGAAAGACGTGAAAATGTGTTAGAGGGAATATCATCACCTGGAAATCACAGGTCTGGTCTGTAACAGTACTCTTAGGCAACTGAACAGTAGCGGCTCAATTCACTGTTTTAGTGAATTTGAATTGAACTACAGTGCTGAAATAATTGATCTTGACCATTATGTAGGATAATATCCCCATGGGAAAATAAACTGAATTCTGATTTACTATATTCAAGTACCTCAGAATCAGAGACTTCTCCCCCAACCACTATGTTTTGTCAGGTACATTTGTAGAAGGCAATATGGTGTAGAGGAGAGACAGATTTTCTCAGAACCAGAAAGACTTGGGGTTCCAGTCTCTTGTGTGACTTGATACAAAATCTCTCTATGACCCATGAAAGCTCTTAACTCCTAGAGCTCGTTAGGGAACCCTGTTAAGACTACAAGTTGGAGATGAAGTGCTCACTTGATGGGGAATTTCCTCACCTGGGAATTCCCTATAACAAGAAAATTACAGAGCCAGTCCCTATGTACTATTAAGTATTTTTCAATTTAAAAAATAATTTATGGAATAAAACAAGCATTTCCATAACATAGTACAATAAAAAAGATGATTGTGCATGAAACTGCAAATTTACCATGCACAATTTGCTATTTCTTTCAAACAAACAATAAAATTATCATGTAAATTTCTTTTTTTTTTCTTTTCCTCCTCCCACCTGCACCCTAGAGATGGCTACCATTAGACATAAATAGATATACATATGTAAAATTATTCTATACATGTTTCTGTTTATCAATTCTTTCTCTGGATGCAGATAGCATCTTTTTTCATATATCCTTTATAGTTAATTTCAGTATTTATAACAGTCAAAAACATTCATTCAGTCATTCTTATAACAACATTGCTGTTACTGTATACAATATTCTGTCCTCATTTCACTCTTCATTATTTCGCACAAGTCTTTCCATGTTTTTTCTAAAAATCACTGAGCTCAGCATTTCTTATAGCACAGTAGTATTCAACTTATTCAACCACCCGTCAATTGGTGGGCATTCCTGCAATATCCAGTTCTTTTCCACCAGAACAAGAGCTGCTATAAACATTATAGAACACATAGATTCTTTTCCTTTTAACTTATTTATCTTTAAAAATAGACCAAGTAGTGGTATTGCTGGGTCAAAGGCTATAGATAGTTGAATAACTCTTTGGGCATAATTCCAGATTGTTCTCCAAAATGACTGGATCAGTTCACAATTCCACCAACAATGAAAATGCCCCAATATTTTCCCATCTTCTCCAACATTTGTCACTTTCCCCTTCTATCATTTTAGCCAACATGTTTTAATGTGCATTTCTCTAGTCAATAATGATTTTGGTTTCCTCATTGGAAAATTGCCTGTCAATATCCTTTAACCATTTATCAATTGAGTAATGACTCATATTCTTATAGATTCAACAAAGTTCTTTATATATTTTAGATATGATATCTGTATGTAATAAACTACCTTTAAATTTCCTCCCAATTTTCTGCTTTCTTTCTGATTTTGGTCACATTTATTTTATTTGGAGAAACCTTTTCAATTTAATGTAATCAAAATTATCCATTTTATGCCTAACTTGGCTCTTTATCTCTTGATTTTTCAAAAAATGTACACTTAATCCACAGTGGGAGACCTTGACTCTTTTTTTGAAGTTAAAGTCTACTCAATCCCTCCCCTCCCCTCTGCTCTCCTCCTCTTACCTGAGGGTGTTCTGCCCAAAGGAAGGTTCATTTTGATGTCTGAAAACTACCAAGTTAAGCTGAGGTTTACTGGCTAGATTTCTTTCTCAAAGGCCAAGCCTTAAACCCAATTCACTCTGGATCTCATGGTCTCAGCAACAATAATAGGCTGCCTGCCCAAGTACCACTTAATGGTTATTTTTTGGGCTCTCCAGGCTCAGAGTTAACCTAAAATAGTGTTTCTCTTTTGTCCAACAACCCTGAGGATGTTCACCTTACAGTTTGATTTTTTTTTTTAATTAAAGAAGGCACCCCTTGACTCATTTCTTAAAGAGGCCTATTCACTGAATGGACATTGCCTCACTTAAAGTGAGAACATGACAGGACCTTAGATTAAAAGGGCAAAGGTCTTCCACTGCATCCTGGGCCCTCTCCAGTTGCCCTGATTGATATCTGGCCACTGGTCCCAGATGGCGAGGCTGGTGCCTTTGCACAGCCCTCCCTACTGAAATCAAAGTCAATTGCAAATCATGTCATCATCTCCCTGATGTCATAGTCCTCTTCTAGAAAGGACAAACTACACAAACTGTCCATGTGTCTGCTAAGTAGGGTGTTCCATGTTCTTCTAATTTTTTTGTAAAAATCTCTCTTTATATCACTATTAAGTTTTAAGGTTCACAGCCTCCGATAATTAGATATCTTTTTTTGCTATGTCTCCCTTTGACACATTTTATTTTCTTCTAAAGGCTTCAAAGATTGACCTGCTTGCATCCTTGGTCTATGTCTTCCAACTAGGGCTTTTTCCCATTCTCATGGCTTCTCTCTAAACTTCCTTTCTGTAAAGCAGACTGAGGGTATTTTCTGCCAGCAATAATGAGATTGTGTAGAGATAAAAAATTAAGAAAAAAAAGTCCCTCCTTTCACTCTTGATTTTCCCACCTAGAAAGCTACCCATAAGATAATGGTGGAACAACCCAGGTGACAATCTGCTACATTTCAGAGCAACAGCCTAGTTCAGTGATTGTCCTGGGTAATTTCATAAGAGCCCCAGACTTCTGGACCAGATGTAGGGGATAAAAAGGATGAATGGATAAAAAAAAAAAATGGATAAAAAATTCTTCCCTTCAACAATGTTTATCACCTGTTTGAGATTTCACCCTGTATCTATGCTGGTATGAGAAATGATTATTTCCCTCTGGCATTAATAACTAATCATTATATTGGTATCAAGGTTTCTCCCCTTTTCTACTTCCTCATCCAGAAATCAACAAGTGTGAGAAATCTTGGGCAGAGATTTAGCCAGGTCAAGATCTAATCAATGGGTAGGGAACCCAAGGCTTTTTGAGTTCAAGTTTTATAGAACAAATCCTTTTATTAACTGAAGTTTGGATTCCTTAGAATTATTACATTAGATTTTATTATCTAATTATTAGATTAGAATTATCCTAATCAGACAGTAAAAGAAAATTTAAATTTGGGCTAATGGATGCATTCCTACTCATTGTGCTTGCTTAGACAGGTCCAGGAAAATGTAGATATTCCCTTTTGTCATACATCTGCTATGGAAACTGATTATCACTTTAACCAAGATTTGGGAGACCCAAGTCATTTACTCCAAGAACTTCATAATATAGCCATCCTCTCATTGTAATATTCATTTTATCATTGGTAAGCAATCAGAGTTGATTGCCACCCCATAGAACACCTACCCTCCTAAAAGCATATAAATTGTGGGTCCATCACCATGGGGGGTCTTTGGTCTAAGAGCGATGGCTAAATGACCATCACTTTATTAATAAACCTCTGACTTTATTAATAAAATTATTAAATGACCCAGAAATTATGTCTCTAGAACTTTTTAAAATATCACACTGATGAAAAGTGGAAAAACAGAAACTGGTGTTAGGAATTGCAGTCAATAGCAGGAGGTACACAATCCCAAATAGGGTACCAGGGAGGAAGCAAAGTTCCTATAGATGCCTTCTACAGGGATACAGTTCCCAAATGTTAACTCACTAGGTAGAAACACATATTCCTAAATCAGGAACTGCCTCTAGTTTTGTAAGAAAACTATTAGCCATCAAGACTGAAGACAGAGTAGGGAAGACACACACACACACACACACACACACACACACGTAAAAAATTACCCTAATCCCAGAACAATCAAATTTAGATTTAATACACTCTTACAAAGCAATAACAATAATAAAATGGATAATAGGAAAGTTACTTTGGTTTATAATAGAGTACAATGCAAGGATGACTGTCAACTTATTATATTACAGTACAAGCTAATGTTCAGGATCCAAACTGAACCTTATTTTCCTGGAACTGTGCCACAGAGAGATGTCTATAAGCCAGGTCATATCATCCTGTTATGCTGAAAGAATGATGGTAAATTTACTATCCTCCCCACCTCATTATTTCCTGCTATAAAAGACTCCCCAGGGCTCTGCTCAATGCCAACCCTGGTAGAATAAGCATTAATGATCCCCAGGCAGTCACCAGTGTCCAAGAGACAGCACAACTTTCTTTTATTCAGCACAGTTAAAAAAAAAAAAAGCCAAACAAACAAGTAGCTCCTGCCTCAAAAGAAGAAAGATTCTAACACAATATGGTTAGCAAAGTCCCAACTATATTCATACTCTCTGAGCTTCATGTTTCTGTCCCCAGGAAGGTAGCAAATAGCACGACTTTTTTTTTTTTTTAACAGACACTGCTATAAAAGCATTCTATTAGTGGTTTAGTGAATGTAATAAAAAATGGACCCAAGATAGACGAGCAGCAATGGAAAGGTTAAATGCAAAAGAAAAGGGTTTTGCAACCTGGTTATGCCTCAAAAGTCATTAAAGATGTTTTATATGTAACATTTACTCAAAATTGCCATGTAGTTTTCCTTATTATTTTATCTCTATTATGGAGCCCAATATGTTCACACAGATTACTATCTCCATTAAAAATGTCTGAATAGGACTTTATTGAAGCTCTTCCTCTTATTTTACATGAACTCTAAAACAAAAATATTTTCTATTTTCCCCTTCAAAATTTGTCACTCAATATTTTTTTCTACTCCTGTATTTTGTTTTCTCCTGTTTTGTTTCCAATCTGCCCTATGAATATTGTTAATGTGTTAACGCACAGGGGTTCAGCTTGGAGGGCATGTTATGGATGCAGAGGGCTGTTCTAAATTGCTTAATGAATGTTGTAGGAATACAGTATTCCTAAAGTATAGGAGAATTTTGTTAAATCGTAAAGTATATCAGTAAAACTTTGCTGCATGTGATCAGAAAACATTCAGGGTTTGCAATGGCCCCTGTCATTGCTAGGTTAGGGATAGAATATGGAACCATAGAATAAAAAGTGATTCTTTAAGGAAAGAGGAAGAGCATGAACTAGAAGATGGAGACCTGGATTCAAGTCCTGTTTCTGGCATATATTGATTATTTGCCGTAGGCACGTCACTTTAACCTCCACACAGCTTTCTAAGCAGAAATTATTTACTCCCCTGGGAATTTATTATACCAGTGAAAGCACAGTTTCAATATTTCTCTCTATCTTTTTTCTTAAAATTAATTTACTTGTTTTCGGTTTTCAACAATCACTTCCATAAGTCTTAAATTTTCTCTCCCTCCCCTCTCCCTCTTTGTGATGGCATGCAGTCTTATATGGATACTACACATACATTCTTATTAAACACATTTTCACATTATTCATGTTGCACAAATGAATGGGAGAATCCACGAGAAAAAAGTAAAACATAACAAAACACAAGAGAAAATAGGCTGCTTCATTCTGCTTTCTGATTCCATAGTTGTTTCTCTGAATGTGGATGGCATTTTGCTTCTCCTTTTGTAATGTTCTAGGCCTTTGCATTGCTGTGAAAGGCTAAATCTATCAGAAATAGTTCTTGTACCCTGCTGCGGCTGTTACTGTATATAATGTTTCCTCGTTCTCCTCATTTCACTCAACATCAGTTCATATGAATCTGGTTTTTCTGAAGTCTTCCTGTTCATCATTTCTCATAGCATAATACTACTCCATTACATTCATATACCACAACTTGTTCAGCCATTCTCCAATTGATGGGCATTCCCTCAATTTTCAGTTCTTGGCCACCACAAAAAGAGCTGCTATAAATATTTTTGTACATGTGGGACTTTTTCCCATTTTTATGATCTCTTTGGGATACAGCCCGATAAGCCATATTACTAGCTTAAAGGGTATGTACCTTTTTATAGCCCTTTGTACATAATTCCAAATTGTTCTCCAGAATGGTTGGATCAGCTCACAGCTCCACTAACAATGAATTAGTGTTCCAACTCTCACATATTCTCTCTAACTCTCTGTATCTTTTTAAGGGAAGATTTTTTTTTTTAGTCTCTAAATAGAAGAATTTCTCCCCCAAGGTACATAAAGCAATATTTGAAAAAACTCCATCTAGGGAAAAAAAAAACAGTAAATGTTCAACCTACATTCCACTTCTATGCCTCTTCTCTTCCAAGTTTCTTTATATTTATTATTATACTCATTAAGATTTCTCAGAAATCTTTCCTATTTTCACTCACCCTCATTTGTAAGATATCTTGCTGAGTGTGATCGAAAAGTCATTTGATCTTAGATTTTGAGTTGGAAAAGAACACATTCATCATTTTGTCCAACTTTCTCATTTTATAGATGTAGAAACATATATAGAGTCAGAGAGGCTGATCAATTTGTTCCAGGTCAGAAAAGTAGTTAGTGTCAGGAGCTGATATCAGGTCTTCTTGACTTCAAGTCTAGCACTGTCTTGACTATTGCAAGTATTCATTTAAAAAACAATTCTGTGTTTAAAAATGTCACATGGTAAAGTGGAATTTTTTTGTGAATGTCATAATTATCACTTAACTGGTAGCATTAAATTTCATTACCTTTATTGAGAGGCATAGGGAGCACTGGACAGAACGGGACTTGGTCTCATATTCTATTTCAACACTTCTCAATCCCTTGATTGTCTTAAAAATCATAGAAATATAGCTTTAGAGCTGGAAGACACCTTATAATTTATCCAGTCCAACCACCTAGGTTTACAGAGGAGAAAACTGGGGCTCAGAATCTGCCCAAGGTCATACAAGTACTAAGTGGCAGCACTGGCATTTGTAAACTTTTCCTCTGACTCCAAATTTAATTCTCTATGGTATTATGATATTGATTATTTTTTTATTTTTTTAATATAATATAAATTTATTTAACTTTTTACTTTCATTTTCACAAAATTTTGGGTTCCAAATTTTCTCCCCATTTATCCCCTCCCCCCACCCCAATACACCAAGCATTCTAATTTTCCCTATCACCAATCTGCCCTCTCTTCTATCATCCCTCCCTTCTCTTTTGTCCTGTAGGGTCAGATGACTTTCTATTCCCCATTAACTGTATTTCTTATTTCCTAGTAGCAGCAACAATACTCAACAGTTGTTCCTAAAACTTTGAGTTCCAAATTCTCCTCACCCCTCCCTCCCCACACATTCCCTTTGGGAAGGCAGGCAATTCAGTATGGGCCATATCTGTGTAGTTTTGTAAATGACTTCGATAATAGTCATGTTGTGTAAGACAAACTGTATTTCCCTCCATCCTATCCTGTCCCCCATTGTTTCTATTCTGTCTTTTGATCCTGTCCCTCCCCAAGAGTGTTGACTTCAAATTGCTCCCTCCTCCCATTGCCCTCCCTTCCATCATCCCCCCCCTTGCTTATCTCCTCCCCCACTTTCCTGTATTGTAAGATAGGTTTTCGTACCAAAATGAGTGTGCATTTTACTCCTTCCTTTAGTCGAATGTGATGAGGGTAAACTTCTTGTTTTTTTCTCAGCTCTCCTCTTTTTCCCTCCACTAAAAAGTCTCCTGCTTGCCTCTTGAATGAGATATAATTTACCCCATTCCATTTCACCCTCTCTCCTCCCACTACATTTCTCTCTCACCATTTGCCTTAATTTCTTTTAAGATATGGTCCCAACCTATTCAATTCACTCTGTGCTCTCTGTCTCTGTGTGTGCATGCATGTGTGTATGTGTGTGTGCGTGCGCACATGTACATGTGTGTGTGTGTGTGTGTGGTCCCACCAACTACCCAGATATTGAAAAGTTTTAAGAGTTACAAATATTGTCTTTCCATGTAGGAATGTAAACAGTCCCTTTGATAAGTCCCTTATGACTTCTCTTTGCTGTTTACTTTTTTGGGCTTCTTCTCATTCTTATATTTGAAAGTCAAATTTTCTTTTCAGCTCTGGTCTTTTCATCAAGAATGCTTGAAAGTCCTCTGTTTCATTGAAAGACCATATTTTCCCCTGAAGTATTATACTCAGTTTTGCTGGGTAGGTGATTCTTGGTTTGAGTCCTAGTTCCTTTGACTTCTGGAATATCCTATTCCACACCCTTCGATCCATTAATGTAGAAGTTGCTAGATCTTGTGTTATCCTGATTGTATTTCCACCATACTGGAATATTTTCTTTCTAGCTGCTTGCAATATTTTCTCCTTGATCTGGGAATTCTGAAATTTGGCCACAATGTTCCTAGGAGTTTCTCTTTTTGGATCTCTTTCAGGCGGTGATAGATGGATTCCTTCAATACTTATTTTGCCCTCTGGTTCTAGAATCTCAGGGTAGTTTTCCTTGATAATTTCATGGAAGTTGATGTCTAGGCTCTTTTTTTGATCATGGCTTTCATGTAGTCCCATAATTTTTAAATTGTCTCTCCTAGATCTATTTTCCAGGTCAGTTGTTTTTCCAATGAGAGAGTTCACATTCTCTTCCATTTTTTCATTTTTTTAGTTTTGTTTTGTGATTTCTTGGTTTCTCATAAAGTCATTAGCCTCCATCTGTTCTATTCTAATTTTGAGAGAATTATTTTCTTCTGTGAGTTTTTGAACCTCTTTTTCCATTTAGCTAATTCTGCTTTTGAAAGCATTCCTCTCCTCATTGGCTTTTTGATCCTCTTTTGCCAATTGAGTGAGCCTATTTTTCAAGGTGTTATTTTCTTCAGCATTTTTTTGGGTCTCCTTTACCAAAGTATTGGCCCGTTTTTCATGCTTTTCTTGCATCTCTCTCATTTCTCTTTCCAGTTTTTCCTCCACCTGTCTAACTTGCTTTTCAAAATCCTTTTTGAGCTCTTCCAAGGCCTGAGCCCACCAGACATCCACCTTGGATGTCTGGGATACAGAGGCCCCGACCTCCACATCTTTCCCTGATGGTAAGAATTGTTCCTCATCATCAGAAGTGAAAGGTGGGAACATCTGTCCCCCAAGAAAGTAGCTTTCTATGGTCTTGCTTTTCTTCCCTTTTCTGGGCATTTTCCCAGCCAGTTACTTGGCTTCTGAGATTCCTGTCCACCCCCACCTAGATTCTCCTAGCTAGTGCTTGGGGTCTGAGATTCAAATGCTGCTTCCCAGCCTCGGGGCTTTCAGTGGCCGGAGCAGCTGCTATTCAAAGTGAGCTTAAGTTCTGGTGCTCAGGTAGGGGCAGGGCCACCTCCCAGGCTCAGCTCCCTCAGGGGGTTTATGCAGAGACCTTCAGTAATGGCCCTGAGCTCCTTTCTGCTCCAGGACTCCCAGGCCACCACTGCCTCTGGGGCTGCTTCCCGAGGGGGGCCAGAGTCATGGAGACACCCCGCTCCACTCTTGGCCATCCCAGAAGTCTCTCTCATTGACCTCTAGCGCCTGTGGGCGGAGGGACTTTCATGGCCACCAGAGGTTCCGTCCCTGAAGCCTGCTCCGATCTGCTCCTCTGGGGCCAGGCAGCCAGGACAGCACAGGGGTGGGCTCTGCTGTCCGGTGTGCAACGGACCTTTGGCGTCAGTTTTTCAGGGCTCTCTGGAATGGACATCTCCTCCACTGCATTGGTGTGCAGCTTGCTCTGCTCCAGAATTTGTGGGGAGTTCTTTTTCCCGGAAATTTATGGGCTGTGGGTTCGGAGCTAGCATACATGAGTCTTTCTACTCCGCCATCTTGGCTCCTCTCCAATATTGATTATTTTTACCTGTCACACATTTCTGCTAGAAAAGAACCATATATACATATACATATACATATGTAGATAAGGAAAAATGTATCATGGAGAATTATTACTTAAATAGACTAGGGATTGTGACACTTTCATACATTCTAAAAATGAAAATGGAATTATTTTAAATTCTACTACAGTTCTAACCCGTGTCATTTAAGGGAAGGATGCTTTTATAGTTCAAAATCATATACTCATACATTTTTCCCTTCAAAGAACTATAAAATAACAATTAATTAGAGGAACCCTCCTGTGAAATGCTACATAGTTATTTCAGAGCATTTTTTCTCGTATAATTTCTATAATTAAAAAAAAATATTACTAGAGTATCTGTTGTTTGTGTTTACAATTTTATTAGAGGAATTAGTCTAACTCAATTCAATTAGTGGTCATTGAACTGGCATGACACTCACATTAAAACATGATTTGGTCACAGCATAAGAGCTTTAGAGCTACCAGGGAATATAAAGATCATAAAGTTCAATATCCTAATTTTACAGGCAAGAAAATTTAGGCTCACTGAGATTGTTTTTACTAAGGTCACAATTGGAATAAGCATAAGAATGGGTTCTAACACAGCAGATTCTGCACTCTGTTTTGCACCAAGCTTCTTCCCTATATGTTGGTTGGAATAATTTTGGACAGTAAAAATTCAATATTGTATTCTTTTATCCTAGTTCTGAAAGAACTTCATTGCTGGAGCTACTATGATACTTTTTATTGGCATTCTTAAAAAAATCAACTTCTGAATTGCAATTTATAATTGTAATTTACTATGAAGGTATGGGGAACCTGAAAATGAAGATTAACATGTTTGTTTTTACAAATTAATTTGAAATTAAAACAAATCTTAAAAGAACAAAATTACCAACGACATTTAGAAACGAAATACTCAA
Organism: Bettongia penicillata ogilbyi; assembly: GCA_023548195.1. NCBI lineage: Eukaryota > Metazoa > Chordata > Mammalia > Diprotodontia > Potoroidae > Bettongia > Bettongia penicillata. The sequence goes on from JAJHZJ010000470.1 coordinate 22,895,851, forward strand.
AGTGAAATAACGCTCTCAATTTTACTTTCAAGTGGTACTTTTTTTAATTGTAATTTTTTGCAGTTCTGATCCATCACTATCGCTTGGGAAACATATGTGCAATCTTCCTTTGCTGCCATTGAGCAGTTATATGGGTAAATGTTTAAAACACTAAAACAAAGAATAGATCTTGTTTTCACTTTGCTTTTTTTGTGATACTCTGTTAAATTAAAAATAACTGAAATTATCATCTTACAAAAATTAATCTTAAGCATTTGATTTTCCATGAAGTGGGCATAAGACTAAAGCAGCCAGGAGAAAGCTTTCATTAAGTCTGCTGAGTAACTGAGTTTTGTTATGGTTGATTTAAATTCAAAGGTTGATTATTCAATAAGTCAATCTAAAGATAAGAATCACTAACCCTTCATGGAGCACAGGAGGATTGTAATCATTATAAATTCCATTCTTTCAACCTCAGTACTTTTAAGTTGTCTTAATTAAAGGGAAAAAGGAAGGGGGGAGGGGGAAGGAGAGGGATTTGGCTTCCTTTGAAGCAATGTGGAAAACCAGCTTTCACTTAAATCAGAAGACTTGGGTTTGAATTCTGGCTTTGCTATTTACCAGCTAAGTGACTCTAATCAAGTTACTTAACCTCTTGGAGGCGATACTACAAAGTTCACAGGGCTTCTGTGAAGGAGGTACTTCACAAATAAATGCCACTAAAGTAATAGTGATTCTTCAATCTAAATTAATCCACAAATACTTGAATAACACACACACACACACACACACACACACACACACACACACACACACGCAATCAACAGCAGCAACACTTGAAAATCAATCTAGCATCATCTGTAAAATTAGTGAGAGTATATTTGGTAGCTTCATTCAGATTCCTAACAGTCACCTATTATTCTAACTTAACTGAATGGTTCCCCACAGATTCTTCTTAATATATTCCATAGCAGCAGCATCATTACTAACCACTTTTGATATGCAGACTTTCATGTACCTTCACTTAGCTCATTCACAGGGTCAAAAACTTATTTACCTAACATAACAAATATACTTAGACTCTCTTGTAAAGCAGACAACTATTTCCCACCATCTCTATTATATCAATATAGCAACAGTAATATCAGATCTTCACAGATGCCTTAATTTGCAAAGCACTTCTCATACATTGTTTAATATCAGAAAATCATATGACTTTTTCATTGGAAATGATATTAAAGAAGAGACCATATCCTGTTTTTCTGTTGCTTCACCCTAATGAGTAAGGGACCATTGCACCTGTCTTGTAGTTAAAACATTCCATATGTCTTTTCTCCCCTATTAGCATCTTCAATGCTTAGCACAGTGATTTTGCACACAGTAAATGTTTGATAAATATTTATTCTTTTTTTTCCTTTCATTCATTATCTCATTAGAACCTCAATATATCCAGTATTCTCTTTCCAGGAGTATGGAAGTCTGAGAGAAGGAAATTTGATGGGTTTGGCACAAGGCATTCTTGGTAAAGTCATGTGGATTCTTCTGCTATGCTCTTCTGTGGAGTTCTGAATTGATTTTGAAAATATCTTTCCCAGTATCCAAGATAAACTAACATCTGTAACCAACACTACTATTTACCACCACCAGTTAAACAATGGGCATGATATATGCCCTTGCCAATCCTTAGAGACGTGAACTGTTCTCTAGGGTTTCTTAAAAATAATTTAACAACTTGATAAAGATATAGAACTAATTTTTAAATTAACATAGGGCCTAATGTAACCAATTTAATGTCCATTTTCAATCTAAATATTGTAAGGACATCAATGATTTGCCACCCTGCCAAAGGGAACAAGTTAAGGGTGACTGGGGGCATTTAAGTTAAGAACCCCTAAATCAGAACTTTGCCATCTAACCATCCATGTCAATTTACTAATACCAAGTTAAAATATTCCGTAGATTTCATGGACAGGGAGGACACGGTTAATACTGACTATTAAACTAATATACTTTCAAAATCAACATATTGGATTTATGGAAAATTATCCAAAAGAACTAAAACTGGATTAACTGTTCTATTCATGAGGGAGGAAATCTTCAGGTAAACACCATATAAAAAGAATCAGGAAAGAGCTCGAGAGGAAATAGCAAGTGTCTCTTGGTCACTGAGCACTAAGCATTGTGCACTCCCTAGCTTCACCTCCTGGGTATCATTTAAGAAGTTTCATCTTGGTCAGATGACTAAGTGTCCCCTTTTGAACCAACCTTTATTATTATACTGCTTATTAAAATACGTAATATAATTTAATAGCTAGGATTTACATAACAATTGAAAGTTTGTTTTACATATGCTATTTCATTTGATTATCATATGAATACTGTGAAATAGATGTATTATTATCTCCATTTACAGAGGAGGAAACTGAGACAGAGGGGTTAAATACCTGTCTAGAGTCACACAACTAATTAAGTTTCAGAGGCAGGATCTGAACTTTGTTCTTCCTAACTCCAACACACTGTCCTCTAATTCTATCCACTGTGTCAGAACCTGATGCCAAGATTGACTCTTAAGACTTTTAACATCAGGTACTTTTTTAATTCTTCTAGTATCTAACATGTAAGGCACTTTAGAGAGCTAGTTCAGTCTACCCATAATAACTATGAAGACTATGAGGCTGAGATAGGCACAATGACTTACCCAAGGTCATACAACTAATATTGCTCTATCCAATAACTTTCTATTAACACAATATTTTTTCATCTCAGTTTTAAGGTGAAAAAATGAAATATTAAGAAAATTTCATGATTAACAATATCATACACAAATTCCTACTGGTATTAAGAAGAGAATTTCTAGTACTGAGTTGTGAATCTCTTGTTAAATCAACATCAGGAAAGTAATTGTAGGAAGGCAAGAAAGCAGAGACAGTGACTGAAAATTATATCGCTTACTCATACTTTTGTTTAATTTAATTCTTCATTACTCAGACATATCTATTTCCTTCCATTTGATATCTGTCATCATTTCCTATTTATTCATAGGAAGGAAACAAGCATTTGTTAAGCACATACTAAGTTCTTCACTGTTATCTCATTTGATCCTTAAAACAACAGTTGAGGAAACTGCGGCTAACTGAGGTTAGGTGACTTGCCCAGGGTCACAAAATTAGTATTTGAAGATGGATGTGAACTCCAGTCTTCTTGACCCCAGGCCCAACTCTCAATCAGTTGCATTATTTAACTCTCTCTCAAAATAATGAATATTTTTCAAATGGCTCAGAGTTCATAATTCAATAGACACTTATTTGTTAAAAATCTTTTATGAGCAAGGCGCTGTGCAACAGCCAAAGATTGGCCATTATGTCAATTCATTTAAAAATTACTTTATGAATATACCTTAGAGAAAATGTAAGAAATTCATTAGTTCCATAGGCTCATCCTCAAAAAGCTCTTGCTAATATAAATCATTTTTGCTAGTTAGTAAAAAAAAAAAAAAGAAAGAAACCTGGAGCCATGTATTTCCTATACTAATGTTTTACAGTAAATAGATAATTTTGTAAAGAATTAGAGGCATTCTGAGATTCTATAGCACTCCAACTGGATAAAGAGATATCTAAAATCCTAACAAAATTTTTTTAATTAGCATTTTACATGCTCTGTCAATTAATCTCTTCTACAGCAACCTTTGCAGCCATAGTCTGTCACTCATCAAACTCTGGTCTCAAATTAAACTGAGGTCAATAGCAAAAAGAAAAGAAAAACAAAGGAAAATAGCTGAATCCTTCACTCACTTGGAATGGACATTCAGAATGCCCATAGGATATCCTCAAAACAAATAAAGATCATAAAAAAAGCTAACAAATGAAGATTTTAAAGAACTAGTCAGCAGGACTTGTAATAAGCAACAAATATAACTGAGAGCTTGCCTAGAAACTTTCTTTGGGGTCATATTGTGTCATTTAAATAACTCCAATCTTTTTAAGAATGTGCCGTGTGTGATGTTGGGGAAGTCACTGACTCTCCCTGGATCTCAGTTTTTACATCTGTAAAAAGAGGAGATTAGAACAAGAAAGTCTTTGAGGTTCCTTCTGGTTCTACATCTACAATCCTACGACCTGTGATCCTCATGGGGAATTTCTTATTTTCAAAGCAAACCCTAGCATGATGGATAGTTCAGACACTCATTAAGGAGAAACATTTGTAAATAGGTTCAGTTCAATTCAACAAACATTTATTAAATGTCTTCTAAGGCACTGTGTTAGGTGCTGACATACAAAGGAGGGGGAAACCACAGCAAAAGTCCCTGCACTTGTATTCAGAGGCTCTGCAGCATTTTGAACATTTAAATATCCAATTGGAAAATTCATGAAGCAAGTAAGGCTAACCTGGAAAGCACAATGTGTCTTTAAGAGAATCATATTTTGAAATTAAAATGCCAATGTGATTGGTGGGAATAGGGAGCGCAGAGAGGAGGGGGCAAAAGAGAATGGTTCCTAGTTTGAGAAGAAAGTTCAGCAGACTAGGACGTTAAAGTAGACAAAAGAGGAATAACGGTATTCAGTTACTGTGGCAAGAGTGTAGTGGATGCAATTTAAAGTAATGGAAATAATATTCAATATTAAGTTTTGTGTTACAAGACTGGATACAAATGCTTCTTCTCCTATTTATTACCTGTTTGATCTTCAGCAAGGTACGGGACCTCAGCCTCCTAATCTGTAAAATGAAGTGACTGAACAAATAATATCCAAAATTCCTTTTTGCTCTAGTTCTTATGTGCCTGAGTCTAGGGGGTGATGAAAAGAAGGCAGAACTACCCTTGACAATTTTTTTAAACCAAACTTTATATTTTTTCCTCTCTCCATTATCATTTTTTGTTCTGCTTCGTAACACTAACCTGTGATCAATATTAATTACTCTCAGTGCTTAAACTCATTTAATAAGGGTTCCCACATTGGACACCACCCACCTCACAGGATGAATCCTTTAGAAGAATATTACCCCAGGGTCAAGTTACTCTGGGCATCTGCACCCTTAAAACTTGAGTTTTCAGGTTTCTAGTAATGTGTTCGATCTATAATAATCAGGGGGTACAAGTATTTCAAAGGAAAGACATTCACTGAAATGGCCTAGTAAGAAAAGTAGCAACAAAATATAACCTCTACAGATCTGGGGCTTCCTCTCCCACAAATACACACAGTGTCACTGGGATGGCAGACCCCAATCGCTACCAAACACACGCCTATAGCATCTTAGATTCTCAAATTTCTTTTCCTTCCTTACAATCAAAATTCCCATTTATTTAATGTTGATTAGAGTAGATCCACAGATCCACCCAATGTTAAAGATGTTGAATAAAGAAAAGCCATTATAAAATGTACTGTAGAGAAAAGACAATGGGAGTGGAGAAGGGCAATGGGACCTTAGCAGCATACACAACTCTTCTTGTCAATGAAGTCACACACACACACACACACACACACACACACACACGCACTGATTCCAAAGAATTTTATTTCACATTACTCCTATTCACGAATACTAACTTCTAGACAAAATGGACTTCCCAAAATTTGACACGGCATCTCTACTCTGAGTTCTCAAAAATCCAGCCTCCTCCCTGGAATGTACTCCTCATCTACACCCCTCAGGATCCTTGACATCCTTCAAGGTTCAGGTGAGATGTTCTGTTTCTGTGAAGCCTTTTCTAATCTTCTCATTCAAAATGCCTTTTATGTACTTATCTTGGCACATCTTATTATGTACCCAGGTGACTGAAGGAGCAATTCAGCAGGGATACAACTTGGTGTCTTGGTAAGAGAGCCAGCAATAGTTGAAAGAAACTGGGTTTAAATCTTATCTGAGATTGTGTGACCTCAGGCAAGTCACTTAACATCTTGGCACTCTGGGAGGGACTTTTAAGATTGGTACCTACATGCCTACCTTGTATATTGGTAGATGGAGTTTCCTCACCTGGTAGTTTCCTATCCCACTAAATCATAGTTCTGGTTCTTAATCTCTCTAACAGCCATCTTTAAGTATTTGAAGGACTGCCATGAGAAAGAGGAAGTTATACTTTCTCTGCTTGACCTCATAAAATAGAATCAAAGACAATGAGCAAAAATTGCACAGGAAAAAATAAATTAGGCTTGATGTAAGGAAAAACTTCCTAAGAATTAAAGCTATTTAAGAATGAAAGGGGGTTCTTTTAGTAGCTGTGTGTTATTTCCCAGGAGATGTCTTCAGGCCAAGGCAGGATAGCACTTGAGTAAATTTTAGGAGGAATTCTTGTATAGGTATGGCTGTTTAGACACAAAGGTGTTATTTTCTTTTCAATTTTTTAGCTTTTGTGATTCCATGGAAATGAGAGGTTTGGGCTGGATAATCCTTAAGATCTATCCCAGCCCTAAAATTCTGTGGTTTGGTTTGGGGTTTGAATATGTGTGGAGTTAATTGGGTGGGAAGAAATTTCAAGGGTGGACCAGCCAAGGAAGGGTCTCCAGGATGGCCCAAGAGAAACATAAGGACCCCAGTTATTTGTGCTCAGTAAACAGCTAATATTTCTATTTTGTGCCTAGGGTAGGAGACCACTTTTGAAGAAATTAAAAACATGTCAATCATTCCAAATTATATTATGCATTATCTTAAATAATATCTTGTATTTATTATCCCCCTTTCCTTCATGTTCCAATGAATAAATTGTAGGAGTTGTAGTTTAGCTAACCAGAGTTCAAATCCACTTAGTTCAAATCTGTGTGACCCTGAACAAGTCACCTTAACCTCTTTATGGTAAGGTTCTGCTTATATAAGGAAATATAAACTTGTTAAATCATCTTATGGATTATTTTATTAACTATACCCCTAGCATCTTCTTTGTCTTTTTGCTCTTACAACTTTATATTTGTATCTTCTACCCCAGGGTAGAGTTTGAGTGAATAAAAAGAAGAAACATCAGATTGTAGCTTTAGAGGTAGAAAGGGACTTGAAGACCATGAAGTCCAATTCTTCCATTTTATGGATGAGGAGACAGAGACACAGAGTTTAAGTGACACCAAGAGTCACATAGCTATTGAAGATCTAAGTCAGATCTGAGCTCACATCTTCCTAATTCTAAGCCCAGTGCCCTATCCACTATGCCATGTTGCTTTTAACTCAAACATTATTTTTTCTCATTTGTAAGGGACTTTTGGAAAAAGACTTGATGAATGAGAAAATAGATGCTAAAATGAAAATGACTTTTTGATCTGTGATGGGGTTGCTGTACTTCTACTACTTAAGATAAATATACATTTAATCTAAATGCAGGAGGGCAAATTGGAGTTCATGTTCTTCAAGGTCCTTTAAACTGTTAAATTCCACCATTCTTTGATTTCATGGTCTTGCTGAATTACTTTAAAATGCTTTTCTTTGACTAGCCTAGCATCTAGCAATGAATAAACTCCTAATTCAGATGCAATAAGATAAATAATATGGGAAAAGAAAGGAGAAACTATCCCAATCATTCTTACACAATCAAATACTTGCACATAATAATGATGTTTACTAATACCTGGGTTGTTTTATTAGCTTTCATAATTCAGGATATTATATGACTTTGCTTCAAATCAGCATTTTGGGAATTTTCCCATTTACCTCTGATCTGGATTTGCTCGATGAGACGGGCCAATTGCATACTGATAAACGTCTCTGGATCTTTTAAACGTATAATAATCTAAACATGAAATGGGTGGATGGTTGCTTTCCAATTTGTGAAATGGCTCAGAGGCTGTAAATAAAAGGAAATTGGATAGCTTTCAAAAGTACAGATTATGTTTTTCAATTTTCTGTAATTCAGTGCTTCCAAGATATACTTCTTGAAATCTCATATTAATATTTAAAAACTGTTTTTATTTTGCTGTCATAGTTGAGGAGAACAAGTGAAAGTGACAGGCAGGGAAAGTAGCAAGAAGCAGAAACCAGAGAGCATCCTGCATTTAATGCCTCCATGTTTGAATTGGGTCGGGGTAGGGGTGGAAGGCCAAGAGGCAGAAGAAAAGGAGAGATGTAGATGTTTCACACCTTCTGAATTTTGAGATTACAATGCAGAATGCTTTCGGTTGGCCACTTATTTATTGCATTATCTGCCATCCAAATATTTTCATGTCTTCCCAATCCCCAGCTGCTTTCTGAGTGAAAAACTCAACTCTTTTTGCTTCATTGGAGTTCCGTACTATAATCACAGCTTGTTACACGAAACGTAAACAAGCTACATCAAATGTGCTGGCAAAGTAAAACTTTGAAAAGAAAACAGCAGAAACAAACCAACCAGTTTTCAGACTACTCTAGACCTTTTTCACCTTTCTACTTTGCTCCCCCTCCTCGCAAATTGCACAGTTGGCTTCTCTTTATTAGCATGCAAATAAGACTCTACTACAGAATTTTAGACAAAAAACTGAAAAGAGAATTAGTGCTTGCACTTGGGCAGCTCAGTGAATACTCTTCCCTTATTATTATTTCCTAAAAGATTTTACCTTGACAACTTTTAACTCCACTGATAACCTCAAAAGGAAAAGATAGTGCACCGCTGACCCACTGTGCTTAAGAACTTTCCTTTCTTGTAGTATGCCCACATTAAAACTAAACCAAAAACCACTAACGGTCAACTTTTGTTACCAAGGTATGTCTGAAAGTTGCCAACTGCCTTTCTCTGGAAAGCACTGTGCTGGGTCTCCTCAATGCCTTCACTAGCCCCTATTTTTTATAGTGTCTAAATCCAAGAGTTGTACATCAATTGAACTAAAAACCATCACTGATTTAAAGCTGAGTGTAAAAACTGTGTGAGAAAATTTCTAAATAAAAATAAAATTAAAAATCAATCCTTTAAATTTGTAATCTCAGTGGCAATAGTATTTGTAATCATGTAATCTTCATAAACATTATTGTAGAGGGTCAAGGCTCAATATAAGTTAGAATCAGAAATTTTTAAAGACAAAAGATATAGAGTATTTAGCCCAATCTACCCATTTTAGAGCTGAAAAAATTGAGGCCCAAGGAGGGGTAACTTGCCCAAGGTGACATACATACTTTGTGAAGCAGTCATAGCTTAGACAAAATTTCCTGATTTCTAGAGTACAGCATAAAACCAACTTTAATTCTGAACATTCTTTCTGGAATTTGTCTGTGCCTTAATATTCAATTTAACAAATACTTAGGAAAATTAAGTTTCAATTCAACAAATATTTAGAAAACTTGTATGTGCTTGGAACTGTGCTTGGCATGAAAGATTGGCATGGAAAAATGACAGTCGATGCCTTTAAGGAGCTTACAATAAAAATCAATATTTGAATATTCCAATGATATGTGATTTCTTAGGTGAGATTTTCCTCCACCAACACAAAGCAAGACACTGTGATCATTATAAGGATTGATTATCCCAAACTTAGTAAGATTGTCAGGTGACAAAGGGGACCTCCCTGTGCCCACCCTAAAGTTTTTTGGGTTTTTTTTTCAGTTTAGTAGTTCTGATCAGATTCAATTCTTTTAAAAAGCACTTTTTTGAAACCCCAGGATCACCTACAGGTCATTGTGGGGCATGAGAGCATAGATTTAGTAGATGAAGTACAACCAACTGGTTGAAATGTCTAATCTTTATAATAAGGGAGATATGCTTGTATATGGAATTGGATGGAAAATGAGAATGCAGTGAAAGAAGGATGAAGAATTAAAATTTTAAAATTAAAAAAAGGAAACGGAGAAAAGAAAAAAAATGTACATTTCAGAATGTGAAGGAAGAATTTAATTTTCTAGGTGGTAAAACCTTTAAATGATTTAGAAACATAGGCATTATATCACTGATTTCTTAGAATTTCCCCAGTCGGGTTTACTCTGTGTTCCTTCTGCGTTTATATATGTTTATAGTCTATGTTTGTATAATATATTCTATATTTATATATATTCTATGTTTATATATTTATTCTATGTTTATATACATGGATATATTTTTAGGGACTGGTAAAACTATGTGAACACCAAACATAGCTCAGTGACAGGCACATGAGAGGTACTTAAATGCTTATTAATTAATATTGCCGAATTTAAACCAGGATTAAAGAATGAACCCAAAAAATAAAGCCTGGCAACAAGGTCAATGTGCTTGTTATTAAAAAGTCTGGCATGACAAAGTGAATCTAAAGGATGGCCCTCTCTCCTCAAGAGTTTTGGTTCCTTAACACACAAAGACTTTCTCTAATGATAATTCTTTGCATGAAGCCCTAACCTGTTTCAAATAGGGAAGAAACAAAACAGAGAACCTGTAGGCCACCATTTAGTCAAAACAATTAATGCTCAAGAGATTTGGAAATAGAAGGCCTTGAGGGTGACAGGTAAATAGAAATGTTTGCAAAACCAGGCAGAAACACAGAAGAGAAGTAAATTCATGCAGGGTCAAAGGAATGGGTAAAACCAGAGAGAAAGAAAAACGAAGTATGCCAAAGGGGCCACTTGACTTGTAATAGCTGTACGTTTTGCAGTTTAGAAAAAGTACATAAACTGCTTGTATCCTTGGACCTTTATTCACTCAGAGAGAGAGAGAGTAATGAGTGGAGAGGAAGACTACACACTGCTGTGATCCAGGGCTGAATCTGCTGAAAGCAGAAATTAAGCTACTCTCTAACCCCCAGCTCAAAGTGCCCAGAACGCAAGAGCAAGCAACAGGGAGGATGCTGAGGTCTTTAAGACTTCAGACGCCACTTTTCAAAGGGCTCAGTCTACTCTATGGAGCTGTGGGATACCACTTACTAACAAAGGCCTTCTCTGGACCATCTATCCAGGTTACACACAGTAAGACATCACCGCCCTACACAGAATTGCTGTTGTCCTGAAGGAAATACATGCAGTTTAGGTCCTCTTGGCCTTTCCAGACTTAACCGAACTACAATGCAATAGTATCGAGCTTCCACTCCTACGCATATTTGGAAGCATTTAAAAGAACTTTTTCAAAGCTAATTAATATGAACTGTACAAAATGATTAATCTTTTTCTTAAACATGTCCTTATTAAAGCCTTACCATAATCTAAGTTCATTTGGCTGATTGGAAAAAGGAAAGGAAAGGGAAGGGAAGGGAAGGGAAGGGAAGGGAAGGGAAGGGAAGGGAAGGGAAGGGAAGGGAAGGGAAGGGAAGGGAAGGGAAGGGAAGGGAAGGGAAGAGAAGAGAAGAGAAGAGAAGAGAAGAGAAGAGAAGAGAAGAGAAGAGAAGAGAAGAGAAGAGAAGAGAAGAGAAGAGAAGAGAAGAGAAGAGAAGAGAAGAGAAGAGAAAAGAGAAGAAAAAGACCCCTGAATTCTAACACAGTATACGATTCAAAATATTTTCCTTATTTGTGCAGGTCTAAACTCAACCCATAAATACGGTTTTCTTTTCAACTATCTGGAGCCTAATTCTAGTAGAATATACTAAGTTCAAATATATTTGATAATTGATATAGGATGATCTATCAATCTTGTAATTTAAGAAAGCTACTTGAATAAATAATACTTTATTTTAAAATGCTACATATATATGTAATATATATCTATATATATTTAGGAATTTGATTTTTTTTTACATCATAGAACTTTCCCAATAAATTCTCCCCTTCACTGAAGTTTCATTTATAACAAAAAATAAAATCAACCAACAAAATGAAAGCATCTGAGAATAAATACGTAACATTCATCTGTAGTCCCTACCTGTCAAAGCAGAGGAAGAAAGTACACATTTCTTCATGTGTTTGTTTCCTGGGGTTGAGATTAGTTATTCAATTAATCTAAATTCAGCTGATTTCACAAAAATCACCAAGGAGTAGTAGACACTGGAGGCAGAAAATTCTGGGGTTTAAGATCTGCCTCTGACACATTCTGGTGGTGTGACTGGGGAGAAATCACTTAACATCTCAGTGCTCTCTGTAAACTTCCAGACAATTGCTAATTTGCATTGGGAGAGTGAGTTTCCTCAATGGTGTTCTCTGTCAATGAAATCACAGGCTGGACATCCCTCATCTACTATAAAGGATGCATTTATGTGGTATCATGTTTAACTCAGACCAAAGAGGATTTTGTAGGACAGATATGATGAAAGTCAAAGGAAGTTGATTAGCTATTAACCAACTAGATTCTTTTTTGTTGCTTTAAAAAAATGGAGGAGTGGGGGTCTAGGTCTCTGTATCTTTCCTCTGGGCTAGAAATTCCATGCCCACTAGTGAACATAATTCCATTACTGATCAACACAGAAGCTTTAACTTGTTCCCCTTCTCCAACTGATTCACCCTTGCTTAGGCAGACTGGTGGCCTCCCACCAGGGCTCAACATATTTAGGACAAACAGTGAGGAAATCTGATAGGCTCTAACCCAACTGCAGCTCAGAACTCTTGAAGTCAGGGCATTTCCAATCTCAGCACCCCACCCACCCAAGTCCCAAACAGGGGTTACATGCCAAGTCCAATTAAATAGATTCTTAGAAGTCTCAGCAACAAAGGTGATAATTAAAGAAATCATAAAGGCAAGTTTGATAACTATGAAACTGTAAGTTTATTTAAATAAATATAAAACACATCATTTGATTTTATTGCATCCCCTTACTTCATTGTGAGTAAAATACATAATTTGTCTTCTTTTTTTTTTGGAAAGCAACCCTAGCAAACAGGAGATTGTTTAAGCCAATTCCAGAATCAAAGTATATTTCTTTTATTAACTTCAATCACTTTTCTTTATTCCTCTTGTGGCCAAAAATAATAATAACAACATTAATAATCCATTTTAATAGAAGAATCAGGCTGGCTGATTTCTATACTTCTGGACAAAAAAAAATGAGACTGAATGTCAAAATATGAATTGTGGAAAGCAACACATAAGATGTGAGAGTAATTTTAAAAGGTTAATGAATTCCTTTATGGTCTCCTTTTACAAATGTTCAATTTCATTCTTCATCTATTACTTGAATGTTCATAAGAATAAATGACTGTCATCAAAAAGCCACAGTGGCAATGTGTTAATCAAAAATGATATCTTCCATATAGGGGAAAGGGATAAATTTAACTTCTTCATCAAATAAAAATCCACAGACTCCTGAGCATTTAACATGTGCTCTGTAAGAATGTGCAATACAGGCACCCAAGAAGAAGTAAATTAAAAACCCTAAACAGAATTCAAAGATCCCATTAGAAGATCTTGGTTCATATTTCAGGGTGAACAAAGATTCATTTCCCAGTTCTATCCACTCCTCTCTGTAATTTTAGCGCATATTTCTAGTTGAGATTTATGAACCCCATTTAAAAACACAAAATTTGGACACAGATTCTACCCCCTCCTTTTTTATTATCAAATGCAATTTGAAATTTATGTTTGGTAAATGTTGGTGAAAGAAATGTTCATCCTGTCTGCACCAACCTGTAATACCATCAGTAGTGAGTCTTTTTATCTTCTGTACATATGCTAATTACTAATGGCTTGATCCATTAATGGGCATGATGGAATACGGCTTTGTTGATGCATTTCTTTTATATGCCATTGCTTTGCAATGATCAAAATCACTTTTCAATATGTTTTCCTTCACCACGTTCACATGATCTTTCTGAACTTTTTTATAATGCAAAAACTTATCTCCAAATACTGTCCTACCCTATGATTTATGCACATAACCCTAACTTTGGAGGGAAATGAAGTGTGATCCTGTGTGATCCTGAACCAGTCACCTAAATTCTTTCAGTTTCCTCATTTATAAAATGGGCATAATGATAATGCCCACTTCACAGGGTTGTCTTCAGTATTGCATAAAATCATCTATGTAAATTGTTTGGAAATCTTACAACTGGAGCCGGGTTACAATCTATCTCAAAAGAGGCAACTGTCAAATTTTCTGCATGAGCATTTACATCTCAAATCAGCAAAGGCTACAACTCAATGTTTTATTGATTGTCCACCTTTAAAAAAAAGATGGATACAATGATAATGCAATTAAACTTTAAAGTGTGTCTTGTGTATTTTTCCCCCACAGAGAGCTAGTTGTTAAACAGTAACCAGCACATCGCTGGATATAAATGTTAGCTATTATTATTTTACTCAGTTGTCCAGCAATTATGGATTAGTCTAGCGGAAAAATTCCAGGGGAGAAGAGATACATTTAGCAACAATAGCTAAATAGCTGTGGGCTCATTAGGATCAGAACTGTTAATTCCATTAATAAAGTAGCAGTTGCCATTCTATTAATGAATGGCTACTGTCTTGGTTTCCTGTAACGGTTCCCCAAGGCAGTGAATTCCCTATAAGAGGGAAAAGAGGCTGAATGCACCACTTCTCACTCTTGAACTACTGTAACTTTTTTTAAAATGTGTTTTGCCATGAGAAGCTGACACCTGATGCACAACCTGCCTCCAGTCTACTTTCCCAGACTATTAAACACTTTCATTCACTCTACACTCCTGAAAAAAAAAATGGCCTCAACATCTCATTTCTGGTCTCTATGCTTTTATGCAGGATAGGCCCCCTTGCTGAAATGTACTCCTTACCTTGACCTCTCAGAATCCCTAGATTCTTTCAAAACCTAGCTCAATGCCATCTCTTAAGTCAGCCCTTTCAGAACATTCTCAGATACTAATTTCTCTCCCACTTTCACAAAACTACCTGTATTTATTTGGCACATAATCTTATATCTCCTTATGTGTGTATAGAGGAATGTGAGATCTTTAAGAGCAGAGATCCTCTGAGTTTTAATTTTATACTCATGGGATTTCATTACAGTGCCTGGCCCACAGGAGTTTCTAAATAAATGGTGGTTTATTGACTGTACGGCTATAGGATCTAGCCCACTACCACATACACATTTTAAAAGAGAAGCTATTGATCCAAATGAATATTTAATTGGCAATACACAAATGGAAGGTACTACTTTTGAGGGGGAGATGCTCTAGAAACTGTTCCTGGGCAACTCTAGAATGCTCTGCAAAACAAATGGGAATGAAATACATATAGTACTCATACCATCCAACTTCCCTTGCAAGTGGGAGAATCCATGAGTTAGCACCAGTGTTTCCTTTTTTTTCTTCTTCTTTAAAGTGTTGACCAAAAAACTGAGGACCAAGAATATAGAACATAGTTGAGTTCTATAATCAAGTTAACCTCAGAAGAAAACAAATCTGATGCGTATTTGAGGATATACATATTGTTAATGACCTTGAACAATTCACTTCAGTGCTCAGTATCCTTGCCTAGAAAATGTGATCTCCCAATTCCCTTCTAGCCTTAACAATTCATGATTTCATGTTACCAGGTTCAAGTTTGAACAGCTCATAAAAATTACTGAACTAAATTTCCCCTCTTAAATCAAACATTTTGAAAGTCAGATTGGGAGAAAGAAAGGAAAAGAAATGTGTTCTGAGGTCTCTCTGACCACTCTTGGCTATGTGTTTAAAGGGAAGTAGAGGGCTAGCTCTCTTGAAATTTCTGATGGAGTTCTCACAGAGTAGGGTATTCCTAGTTGAAAAATATTTGGTTTAAGGCAATATCTATGGAGAAAAGGAAGCTAGTTACTCATGTTCCTTTCCCCTTACACTCCTAGTGCCTTCCAAGTAGGCAGAACAGGTTGATTAGTGTCATTTGATATAAGGCCCCTTGCCTTATGTTTTGCCCAGAATTTGAATTTCCATCAATGAAATAATCACCTGAATTAATAAGCAAATAAAATAAATATGAAAGAACATTCTGGATTTAGCAAACTATCCTAATGCCACTTTGCCTTAACTAATCCAATTAAATTTATTTTAACCTCTTTTTTTGGGAAGATGTTTCTCTCAGTCATCCTCATTATTAAAAATAAAGTGTGATTTTTGAAACCATAATCTCTGGAGAGTGTTAAAGGATCAGAAAGGCAATCATTTAAACCTCAGTATTCATATTGGTTTTAGATTTAAAGGAAATCATTCCTCCCCCTCAATGCTTTTTTATATAAATAGATTCAGTTTTAGATTAACATTAGTGGGAACAATGATAGGAAAAGAAATCATAAGGGGATGGAGACCGGGAGAAAAGTGTTACTGGTATAGCACCTGATTGACCCTGCTGGTGGGGTATATGGGAGGAGAGAGACCATTGAAGGTAGCTAGCCAGTCTCTTCATTTTGCTGAAGGAAATGGAGGCCCAAGGAAGCAAACTGATTTGAGCAGTGTCACAAAGGTAGTCAGTTTCACAGAGAGGATTTCAGCCCCTGTGCCTCTAACTCCAGTAAGAATATTCTTTCCACTCAACCAAGTTCTGACTCTCTGTGAGTCTTGTTTATTTTTTGAACATTGGCTAGCAACCTTAGAACCACTTATCTGAGTTACTGCCCAGCTGCCAGCAACAGGATGGATTAGTTCAGGGGAGGAACAGTAGTGCAAAGATTGGTGGGAAGTGGGTGCCAAAACAAACTTCAATACTGTCTGGGGCTGATTTACCAAGTTTAAAAAATATATTTATCAAATGTCCTCCAAAATTACAACCATGTCATGACTGACTCTGGAGGAAATAAATTAGGTCCTATGAGGTAGGTGCAGGGTGATGATGGAAGAAACAAACCCAGAAATGTCTGTGCAAAGAAAAAACCCCAGTAAATTGAATGTGTATGTTTGGAACATTTAACTTAGGGCTCGAGGGAAAAGAATGGGAACTATAGCTAACATCATGACTGAAAGCCTGGAATTTTATATCAAATGGGATGAATCTTGTTTACCTTAATTTATAGAAATCTGGGGTTACCACTTACCTTATCTTTCTGTCTTTAGTTAGTCGCATGTGTATATGTAAATGCACCATTTCTGTATATGTTAGTCAACAAGTATTTAGTAAGCACCAACTATATGCCTGGCACTGTGCTATAGACTGGAGATATAGAAATTAAAAGAAGAAAGTTTTCATCCTCCAGATGCTTATATTCTAGTGAAAATATAGACCAAAAAAGGGTGCAAAAAAAGGAGTGAGAGATGCTCTTACTGGAAATGAAGACTGACTCCAGTAGAGGCAATATTTGCTGTTGTCATTTTTCAGTCATGTCCGATTCTCTATGACCCCATCAGAGGTTTCCTTGGCAGAGATATTGGAGTGGTTTTGTCTTTTCCTTCTCTAGCTTATTTTATAGATAAGGAACTGAGGTAAACAGTGTTAAGTGACTTGCCTAGGTTCACACAGCTAGTAAATGTCTGAGGCCAGATTTGAACTCATGAAGATGAGTCTTTTTGATTTTTAAATCCAATGTTCTACCCACTGAGCTGCCCCATCCTCCCCCTTATAGTGACCTGACAATAATCAGCTGGAAGGTGGTGACAGGTTCCTGAGAGTAGGATGTCAGCAGTGGTTATTTAGCCAATTTAGAAACAAGCCATTTGTTGCAGGCCAAAATAATTCTTAACCCTAATTAGAGTACCACTAGCAGTTGGAGACAATAACCTGTAGTATGAATTATATGACGGAATCAAGAAAACCAAGACAAGAAAAAAAGGAACAATTGGTATTAGAGTTTGGTTACATTTTCATGTACTAAACTACTAAATGGAGTTTGTCTGGAATGGCCAGTTTTTACCAGAGCTCAACTAGATAAAAGGACAGATTCACTCCAAATATCATATAAGGAGAAGAATTCATGAGGGCATACATTGTGGGGGGAAGGAGGAGAATTTAAAACCCTTAAGTCTGACCCTAGATTGATTTTCTAGATTACTTGGTGTATAAATATTGTTGGAGAATGTCTGGCAATCCGTTCGCTAGATGAAGCATGTGTGCACCTGATAACACCGACAGAAAACACTGTGTGGCCAGACTTAAAAAGCTGAAATAAAGTCTGAGGCAAATCTTGTGTCTAATAAATGAGAGAAGAATGGGTAAGGGTAGGCTTAGAAATATGCTGAATGGCATGAGGCAGTGTTTGACTAACCACCATAAAAACCATCCAGAGTTATGAGGAAGCAGATTTTATAAACTAGAGCAATTCTGGTGAAGGAAATTATGCTAACAGTATTTTCCTTTATTAATCCAATTAAATTAATTTTAATGTCTTTGGAGGCAGTTAGTCCTTTAAATCACTCCATTGCTAAAAATGGGTTGTGGTTTAGGAACCATAGCATCTGGGTTTTATTTTTCCTCATTCAGCCAAAAAATCTATAATTGGACAATGCTAATCCTTACTAGATACAAAGAGATAACTTGTCTTCTCTAGCTTAGTCTTCAGATATCTTTTGTGTTTGTCTCATAAATATTCCCAGCACAGACTTAGTGGGTTACCTTGGGTGTTAAGTATTGTTGGAGTGTATTTTTTTTTTCTCCCAGAAGGAGATTGGCTCACTTATTTATGTGTACATTTTTCCCTTAATGACTGGTTTTTGAAATTCAGGTATCTTTTTTTTTTTTTGGTTGTAATTCTTTACTAGACATTGAAATTGCGTGGTAGCTTTTTTTTATCTCTATGATCTTGGAACATTTCTACAATATAGCAGTAGCAAAATTATTTTCTTACTGTTCATTTTTTTTTACCTTGGAATGTCTCTTTTAATAAACCCAAGTTTAATGGCTGAAATCAAAATATATTTTGCATGATTTCATGTATATATATATATATATATATATATATATAATCTATATCAAATTGCATGCCTTCTCAAGAAGGAGGGAGGGGATGGAGAGAGAGAGAGAACTTGGAACTAAAAATTTTGAAAAAATGCTAATTTTTTATGTAATTGAGAAATATTTAATGAAATTAATTAATAAATAAAATAGCTTGGGAAAATATTAAACCCAAATTTATGTAATTTGAATCTGAAATAAACTGTATAATGGTATTTAGTCTAACAGTTATAAACTAACCCTTCAAAAATAAGCATCTAGCTACAGCTTGAGTCTGGAACTACTTTAAGGTTTCTCATATTCAGTATCTAATTTCTCCTCCAGAATATACATTTTTATTTCATATTTTATTCTTCTTCCATTAAAGTTCAATCCTTATGGCTCAGGATTCCCATATCTATATATCTGACCCTAATAGCTCTCCTGAGCTCTATATAGAGTCCCTCACCACCAACTGTCATTTAGATAGCTCAAACCATTTACCTTACAGGCATCTCAAACTCAACATCTTCAAAATCATAACTTATTACCTTTTCCCCAAACTCTCCCTCATTCCAGTCTTCCCCATTACTATTACTATCCAGAGAGCCATTATCCTACATCCTCCTAATCACCTAGCCTTGCAACCTTGGTGTGTCATTCTGCACTCCTCGCACACTCACCAGTCCTGTGCTGGTAAAGGTTTGAACATCTGACTCTCAAGAAGCAAAAACAAAAACATGTGCACAGGAAATGCTTTTCAACATCTACATTATTAACATTTTCTCCATCACTTCTGAAGTCTATAAAATCAATAAAACGATAAAAAGTCCTGATTTGTAGCATTTGATTGTTTCTGGGGTAGAAATGTTCACACTGAAAATGTAAATTGCTTCTAAGGAGCCAATTTGAAGAGGGTTGTTTCAAGCCCACTGTAGCACACCCCTCACTCACTTCCCCAAAATACAATCTGACGTCAAATACGTTGCTTTTGCCTTCTCCACATCTTTCACATGTGGTTCCTTCTCTACCTTCACACATACACCAACCGTGTGTAAGCCTTCTTGCTTTTCTCTGCACTATTGGAAGAATCTTATATATATATATAGTTAACTGCTTGAAACTTCTCCCCACTCACAGCCATTCTCCACTCACATGTGGAAGTCATTTTCCTGAGGAGACTTTCTGATTATCAGCCCCTTGCTCATCAGTGGCTCCTTCTTACCTCTGATTTTAAATATAAATCTCCTGATTATTATTTAAAACCATGACCCGGCCCCGTCCTACCTTTCCACACTTTACTCCTCCCGAAGCATTTACGTTCCAGTTTCCTTGGTCTATTTCTTGTTCCTCACACACAACACTCCATTTCCTAACTCCAAGGCTTTGCACTGACTGTTGCCCATGTATGTCGAGAATATTCTCCTCCTCACCTCCATGTCCTAGCTTTCCTAATTTCCTTCATGACTCAGCTCTAAACCTACCTTTTCCTGGACAAGTTTTTGGCTCTCCCTTCTAGTGCCCTCTCCTTTCCCCTAAGTCTGAATCTCTACTCTCAGAGATGACCTTTCTTTTATATTGTTCAATATTTTTCAGACATTTACTTTTCAGAAAGTCAGTTATTCTGTAGAGTTAAGATAGCTCTAATCTGTGATGTACTTTGAAATACAAAGAAGTCAAAGGAGGAAGTCTCCTGAATATGTAAAAATATTCAGAAGACCAAGTTAAATGGCTAGCCATGTCAAGAAGTAGCAGAACACAGTGGAAAGAGTATTGGCCTGGTTGGTAGTAGGGAGATCCATGTTTTAGTAAAAGCAGGCCTTCTCCTATATGACCTTGCACAAATACTTAACATGTCTCAGCATCAGTTTCCATATCTAAAAAATGAAAGGATTGGAGCAGAAGATTTTTAAGCTCGCTTTATAGACCTCATGCTTCTTAATTCTATGAAATAGCAATAGCACTTCAACCTGCCAGCTTCAGTTATGATGCCTACTATACACATAAACCAGTGTCTTTCCAGTAGAATTTTTAACAATATCTTTAATCAAATATAGCAAAAAACAATGCACTGACAATGTTCATATACATACATGTATGTGTGTGTACATATATATATATATATGACAAGGAAGGTATTTCTCTCATATCATTAGCACAAAACAAACCAAATAAATTTACTGAAACCACAATATAGTTCATGTAATTTATATGTGTATATATATACACATGTGTATACATATGTGTATATGTGTGTGAAACATATATACATATGTAGCGTATGTGTATACATATACACATGTGTATACATATGTGTATATGTGTGTGAAACATATACATATGTAGCGTATAAAGGTATGTAAAATATATATATATATATACACAAATATTACATGAACTATATTGTGGTTTCAGTAAATTTATTTGGTTTTTTTTGTCCTTGCAAAGAGAAGACATTTAACATAATCAATGACAAACCTCACGCAGAAAATTGCAGTATGGGATTTCGTTGGGAATACCTGTTTCAATATAATTAAAGTGCCTTTTAAAAATGATTCTTTTGTAAGAATATGGAAGACAAAGGTCAATATTTATAACGTGGTACTTCTATTATTTTAGCCTTTTTAAAATGTGTACTTCTGTTACAAGTGAGGTTTTGTGCATTTTGTGGCCAACGATAAATCATCAAGTTAATATACTTAAATGGCATGCCATCTAAATTTCTCCAATGACAAATACAGCATATTTCACTAAGAATATTTTTCTTGAAGGATGTTTTTAATAAACTAACCATTGTGTTTACAAAAAAAAATTGCCTACTCTGAAAATAAATGTTCATTCCCTTTCATCATGCTTCCTTGAAAAATGTATACAACCACTCTGTATGCTATTCAAACACAATATACACTACATAAGATTTTTCTTAAGAAAAATAATATTAAATAATGATAAAAGAATAATAAGGCTAACAGAGTTTGAAGCAAAAAAGGATCTCTAAGGATCACATGACATCAAAGATTGTAGCTTTTGAGCTTGAAAGAATTGAATGATTAATTAATCCAAATGTCTTGTTTCACAGATGAGGAAACTAGTCCAGTGAGGTTAAATAGGTTAACCAAAGCCACATAGTTAGATAGATAATTTAGTAGCAGTAATAAATAATGGACCTAGAACCTGACTATGAGTTCAGAGTTCTCCCTAAGCCTCTAAACTCCTGGACATTATGCTACCTTGGCACTACTTGAAACTAAACAATCACTTTATGTGGCCAAAAAAAAAAAAACCAAAACAAAAAACGAAAAACAGAAAAACTATTCCCAGACACCAAAGATATAACCTCAGGCTGGCTCAGGCCAAAGAAACTGAAATATAATTGAGGGTCCATATGGAATTAGTACATGGGACTCAATGAAGCTGCCTAGGATAACAGGTAAATTGTTAAGCTTAAAGTCAGGTGATGGGGAGGCTAGAATCCTATATCTGACAATTATTAGTTGTGTGTCATTTAATCTTGCTAAAGACTCAGTATATTCATCTGTAAAATAGGGATAATTTTTACAGTGTCTTAGAGTTGTTTTGGGGCTTAAATAAGATAATGAATAGAAATATTTGCAAAATTGAAGGCAGTTGAGAACTGTCCTCAGTTGTTACTACCGTAAATCAAATATGCTTTCTCTTATACTGTATTGGCTTTTTATAGGACCATCCATTTAAGTCTTTTTTTCTGAATGCTCTTATTTATGTCTGACAGTGTCTTCCTTGTACTTCTTTGCTCTTAAGCCTAGTTCTTCCGCATTTTACAGAGTAACTGTCTCCCTGAGACTAGAAATCATCCCCACTTACATAATGAGAATTAAAAATAATAATTCATATAGCACTATAGTATTTGCAAATAGCTTTATATACACTTGTATATATGTATAATCTCAATTGATCTTATGAGGCAGGTGCAGTAATGGTAATTAAATGCCTATTAAGGGCAAAATTCATGCTAATATTTATGCTAATATTTCTCTAGGAAAAGAAAGAGATCTTGGGATATGGAGAGATATAAATGCTTATTATCCTGAGGTTCAGTTTAATTTCATCCAACAAGCATTTATTAAGCTTCCTACTAGGTGGTAGACCCTAAGGATATAAAGACAAATTATAGTCTTTCCTTAAGGAAAACTACTCTTTTGGGGAAAAACAAAATAAAACAACACATACCCTAAGGATATTCAAAATACATGCAGAATAAATATAAAATAGTTGGGAGTGCCATACAAAATAAATATAAATAAGCTGGGAGTGCCACTGGAGACTGTGAAACCTAGGAAAGGATTCTTGTAGGAAATGGCAGTTGAGCTGAATTTTGAAGGGAGCTTCAAGAGGCTCTGAAAGATGAAAATGTCCTGGGCAAAGGGACAGAGATGGGAGATGGATGAGAATGCATGGGTTAATAGCAAACAGACCAATCTGTTGACAATAAAAATAGGATGAGAGAGAATAATGAAAGATCAGTGCAGAAGGAAAGATCTAAATGTCCAGGACTTTGTGTGTTATCTACCTTTATATGGAAAGTCAGGGAAGCATCTTGGGGCAGAGAGGGGCGATATAATCAGATTTGTGCTTTAGGAATATCATTTGGTATTTGGTATCTAAACTATACCTAGTTTGGAGAAGAAAGGTTGATACAGAGAGACTAACTAGGAGGTAATAACAAGAGTCCAGGGGAGGAGGGACTGAACTTAGAAGGATGCCAGCGTGAGCAGAGAGGGGGGCAAAGTGGAAACATGAGGTTGAAGGCAAGCCATCCAAATTGAGCTTTGAAGAACATTAAAATTGGCTTCAGAAAATGTGGAGCTGAATTAAATAAAGGGAGCCCAAAGGTTCACTGTTAGGGACTTTGTTCTGAATCTTATACCAAGAGAAAAGTAGAGTTTAATACAGGGCAGTTTTATGAGCAGAAAGTTAGTCAAGATTCAACTGTTTATGAGAAGAATTTATCAACTGGGAGTAGAGAAGTGAACCTACAGAGCAGACAAGAAAAGGCTGTGCTTCTTCGGTTATCACAATAACAATAATGAAAGCTAGTTATCATTTATATAGCACCAACTCTGTGCTAGGCTCTGTGGCAATCACTCAGTACAGTGTCTGACACATAGTAAGTGCCATAGAAAAATGCTTCTTCGCTCGCATTCCCCTAAGGGCTTTACAAATACTATCTCATCTGTTCTTCAGAATAATCCTGGGAGGTAGTCGCTACTATTATCTTCATATTACAGTTGAAGAAACTGAGGCCAACAAAAGTTAAATGACTTGCCCCAGGTTTCCCAGCTAGTAATGGTCTGAATCTAGTGTGAACTCCCATCTTCCTGACTCTAAGTTCACTGTAACATCAAGCTGCTGAGATATTTGATTTGGAGTTGCAATCAAGTGGGAAAAACCATAAAAGCCTTCTTTATGTGGAAATCTGTGTTAATGTGTTCTGTAATGTGACAATGTGTACTTGAAACATATCTAAATTGTACTTCAAGATTCCCTTTCACCATGACAACCAATTGTGCACTTTAAGCAGTCAGCTGAATGTTCTGTCAGAGGTGCAATGGGACAAAAAGACATTGAGAACAGGCACTGATCTTTCTTTAACAGACAGTTCTTAATTCTCCAAGTGGTGGCAGACCGTTACCAAAGTCTTTTGGGAAAAAAAAAAAATCAGAGGATTTTTTATTAGGGATTGGTAATGGTACCTGTGACAAGTCCAAATCATGTCTTCATCATCCCTGGTCCCAATTTGGGGTGCCCATTTAGTTAAACTGAAAATCTTTAGCTGTAAGGGGTGATCTCACTCTGGGATGGGACCATGCAAGTGACCTTTAAAAGTCCCTGTGTCCTGGGAAAATCTCTCAAGAATTGTGGTATAGAATAAGACACATTTTCGAGCATTGCCAATGTATCCATTTGGTTTTATTGTATTCTTATTTGTTAGAAGAGAGGGCTTTTGGTAAAGGGGGAAGTTACTGAGAAGTGACAATTTTTTTTAAAAGAATAGAAAAAAAGCATGTTAATGCAACGTACACAGAAGAATAATGTTAGAAAGGGATGCAAAGTAAAAGGGTAGTTTTGTTATTACCACATGAAATAATATACATCTTAAAAATAAAAAGTCCATGTAACAGAAGTTTCTGTTTTCATATACAATTCCTCCCTTTTATTTATTTATTTATTGGAATGAATATGTTTTCGAATGCTTGTTAAACTTAAATAAAAAAATACAAAGAAAACAAAAGAAAAAAGCAATTCCCCAAAGAAGGCTGTTATGGTAATGATGTCAATTTAGAAATTTGAATGTAGGCATTATGACAATATATCACTTCATGCCCAGACCCAGCCAGATGAAAGGATTAAATTATAAACAAATATTGCCCTAGTCACTGATGGTGAGAAGTTCATTCTCCTTCCAGACAATAGCATAATAAGCCTCATTAATTTTACCGGACTAATTCAAAATTTGCAATTTTTCTCCATTAAGTAAATAGGCTTAAATTTACCTCTGTACCCTTTATGGAAACACAAAGAGCAACAAATCAAGAGTGTTATACAAATTAAACCATTTAAGAGAATAAATTATTTTAGCAACCAAACAATTACAGTTGATTATGCAATCTTATCTATTCATTAAAACTAGTCTGAAAACTTCTCCTTAGAAAGGCATGCCTCTCATACTTTGCTAATTTCAGCTATGTTACCATTCAATTCCATTCTACAGCTATTATGAGAAAGGCACAGTGGTAGACATTGGAAATATAAAAAGACATAAAACTTATTTTTTGAAAGTTTATAATCTAATAAAACTACATTTGGGGAAAATACATAATTTAAGTTTTGCACTAATCAGACTAAAACTCCCGTTAGTGTACGTCAAGTGAGATTTCACCTTGCTATGTTTTTAAATTAACATTATACATTCAAAAGTAGCACTGGAAAATCTTAAGAATGCTGACCTAGTCTCACCAAAGCGCTACACCTTTTTTCTCACTTATAAAGAAATTTTAAAAAATGTTTCTGTTAAGATTTCTTCAGTTTCATAGGAGCTGGAATCGAAAATAATACTAACTGGTGTTCAGACCTAATTATCCTGAAGATAACAGGTAGAAGCCTTAGAATATCATCTTTTGTAGATATTATTCTTTAACTATGGGAAAGAAGGCTTAAGTGGAAGAGAAAATAGAAAAGCAAAAATGATATATTTTTAAGCTAGCTAGCTAGATATAGATATGGACATATACATATACTAAAATGGATCCATGAACTCAGTGACATGCACATTCCAGTCTTGCCAGGGATGGATTCTGAAAATCATTTCAAGCTGAAGACTGTTTATCCTTGTCCATCTCCCTGATAAGTTTTCAAGGTGGAGTGGGGGAGTGTGGACTCACTTACAATGCCGGGAGCCTTCTTTGCTCTCTGGCCAACACAGGATACTGGTGGAGATTCCCAGCTACTCCCATCTATCCATTTGTTATCCAGTATTTCTTTAATAATACCTTTAATCCTGATTCATCTCTGTAGTTCCTTGCCAACCACTGACACCCATTTCTTTCTAGTGCCCCCTGAATGATACTCAACTTTTCATTCTTTTTAGAGATGATATTGTTCCAAGACTCATGGATGGGAGAGGGAGGAGGGGAAGGAGGAAGGGGAGAGAGAGAGGGAAAGAGAGGGGGAGAGAGAGGGAGAGAGGGAGGGAGAGAGGGGGGAGAGAGAGAAGGAAGGGAGAGAGGGGGAGAGGGAGGGAGAGAGGGGGGAGAGAGAGAGGGAGGGAGAGAGGGGGAGGGAGAGAGAGAGAGAGAGAGAGAGAGAGAGAGAGAGAGAGAGAGAGAGAGAGAGAGAGAGAGAGAGAGAGATAGAGAGATTATATGATTATATAGGATGTTCCAAAAGTCTTAGTTTGGTTTTAATCCTTAACACTTAAAACAGTTGAAAATATAGAGAATCACTTCTGGTCTGCAGAAGCCTTTCGCTATACTTCTTCTGACTTTAATATATATTTTGAGAGGATGAAGGAGAAGAAAAAAAAAACTGAAACAAACCTTTATTAAAGTGCCTATGTGTCAGGTACTCTGTTAAGTGCACTTTACAAATTTTCTTGTTTGATTCTCACAAGAATGCTGGGAGATTGGTGCTATTATTTGACTCATTTTACAGCTGAGGATACAGGCAGCAAAGGTTAAATGACTTTCCCAGGGTTAGGGTTAGGGTTAGTTTTTTAACAAGCTTTAAATATATATGTGTTTATATTGTGGCTTTAGTCATTCACTTGTGTCTAACTCTTTGTGACCCCATGGCCAAAACTGTCCATGTGGTTTTCTTGGCAAGCATACTGGAGTGGTTCGCTATTCTTCTCCAGTGGATTAAGGCAGAGGTTAAAATATCTGCCCAGTGTCACACAACCAGAAGTCTATCCACTGAGCCACTCAGATACCTTCTAGGCAAACAGGAGTTGTGACTCATCCAAGGTCACCACAGCTAATAAATATCTGAGGTCAGATTTGAACTCAGGTCTTCCTGACTGCAGGCCCAATTTTCTTGGGCCATCTAGCTGCCTGTATATGTGTATGTAAAATACATTAAATATTCACTCATCATCACATCATTATACATTTATGAAATGACTACTATATGCTGGGCAATATACTGAGTGCTTAGAATACAAAGAAAAGCAAAAACCTGATTTCTGCCATCCAAGAGGGATGTCTTTGAGTATTCTTCCCTTGATGGGGATATGAAGTATCTAGATTACTATTATCTGTCTAGAGAACTATAAAGTCCCTGAGGATGGTCTGCAAGAGATGGAAAATGAGATACTTTTGCTGTTTATGAATTTAGGAGTAAGGGCTTTGTACTTTTTGTTGGATCAAAAAAAATGTCTCTTAGATTTAACATTATGTTAGCTTTAGAGCTAAAGTTCTTGAGGTTTTTGGTTGTGTAGACTGGGACAGTCACCAAATTCTGCAGTTGTGCCAAAGGAAGATAAACCTTCTAAGAGCCCCGAATGAAAACTGAAACCTCTGTAGAAACCCAGAGCTTTGACTGTGTGTGTATGTGCATATATGTGTGTGTGTATAGTATATGTATACATATATGTGTATGTGTGTAGATAGACAATTCTTACTTTAAGTGGACAGTTGTGCAGGCTTCTTTGTAAAGAAATTTTTACCTCATGTGAATTTTCTCCTCTACCCCCTTTAGGTGAGGGAGGGAGAGAAAAAGGAAGGCAGGAAGGGGGCTGCCAGGTTGAAGGACACATCAGGGTGAGGTTGGGGGGACAGACAAAAGAAGGCTGGAGAAAGGAGTGGGCTGAGGACAGACACAAGGTACCTGAGTGCTGACAGGGAAGATAAACACCTGGATTGGACAGGCAGGAGCATGAAGAAGGCAGGGCAAAGATCTGCTCTCTCAGCTTGGGAGGTCTCAAGCCAAACTCTGATTTGGTGATGGGCAGTGGTGGTCTCTCTTCCTATCCTGCTTTCACTTAGAGGGGTTTTATTTACAAGGGGGCTTTTTGTTTGTTTGTTTTGAGAGGGGTTAGAAACTGAGGGACACCAATCCAAGGGACAGGAGCGGAGAAAGCTGATAGTCCTATACAATAAAGTTAACGTATTTTGGAATGCAGATTTCTTTCAGAATTCTACATATAAAGTCAGATTTACATACAGCAGGAACTGTCTGTATAAAACTTCTTAGTTCATATTAGAAAGTCCCTTTTCCTATTTTTTTTCTCCCCTTTCC
Source organism: Bettongia penicillata ogilbyi (assembly GCA_023548195.1). Classification (NCBI taxonomy): domain Eukaryota; kingdom Metazoa; phylum Chordata; class Mammalia; order Diprotodontia; family Potoroidae; genus Bettongia; species Bettongia penicillata. Next base: position 22,924,178 of record JAJHZJ010000470.1, read on the forward strand.
ACAGGTGTCCACCATGCCTGACATATACTTTCATTTCAATTATGATGATATTAGAACTCCTGCTACAATCCTTTTACAAACCACTTCCATAAAACTTTTCCTGATTCTTCACTTGCTAGTGGTCTCTGGATCACAGATAGGTAACCTCATGTCATCATAGTGTATACATTTTTCAGTGTGTGTGTGTGAATGATAATTATAAACTTTCATTTGAAAGTTTTTTGTGGTTCTTCAGTTGTTTCAGTCACATCCAACTCTCTTCATGATCCCATTTGGAATTTTTTTGGCAAAGATAAACAGAGTGGTTTGCTAGTTCCTTCTCCACCTCATTTTACAGATGAGGAAAGGAGGCCAACAGCTTAAGTGACTTGCCCAGGGTCACACAGCTAGTAAATATCTGAGGCCAGATTTGAACTCCCAAACATGATACTTCCTGACTCCAGGTCCTGCACTCTATCCATTTTGTCACCTAACTGTCTTATTTGATGTCATGTTTGATTGTACTTTGATGTCATAGGACTCTAATACGGAGTCACTTGCATGAAGTGAGTCTAATATTCATGGAAACATAGAGGCAAAACAGACTTTTTTTGCTTTTCCACTGTTAGCTCTGTGTTAGACAAATATGGCTCACAGTTTTTGATAGGATGACCTCTTGCTCTACTTCAGGAGCCTTGAATCATTCTCTTGCTACCTTCCTTAGTGTTAGATCCTCCAGTTACTTTGTGGTTCTGTCCCCCTACCTGAGCTTCTTCCAGGCCTTGGATGGATAAGGGATCCTGAGAACTTTTCCACCATATCCTATGTCTGATCCTGATTGCCCCCTCCTACAGCTGGTCTCAATCAAGACCATATTTAGGGTTCATAATCTTGTCATGTGAACCCCAACTTTAAGAATGTTTCCCCTCCCCAACATGTCTCCCTCCCAGCCTCAGGCTGTGGTGAATTTCTTCCATGTCAGAACAAACATCTATTTATATTGCCATAGTATTTGGATACGCTTTGTTTGCCTGTTTACCATGTCACATAACAATGAATCTTGTGATTGTACCATGTCTCCAACTGCCAGTTTTCTAGCAACCCAGAGTCCAGATATTTGTCTTAACTGGAGCCCTGAAGTAAAGTAAACCAATATTCTACATGTGTGTCCATAGTTACCTCTGTTACATGTTGTTCAGTTGTGTCCAATTCTTTGTGACTTCATGGACCAAACTGTCCACAGCAAAGATACCTGAGTAGTCTGCCATGTCCTTCTTCAGGGCATTAAGGCAAACAGAAGTTAGATACTAATCCAGGATCACACAGCTAGTAAGTGTCTGAGGTCACATTCAAACTCAGGTGTTCCACTGAGGCACCTACCTACCTCCTCCCATTACATACTTAGGTGCTTATGTATTGTTTTCCCCAAACAGAATGGAAGTTCTCTGAGGGAGTGCCCTATTTGTTTTTTTAAGTCTTGTTTTTGAATACCTAGCATAATGACTTACACATAGCAGGCATTTAATAAAATGCTTGTTGGATTGCATTACATTAAATCAAAAAATTTTGCTTACTCCGTAGGCCCCCCCCCCAAGGGATATACCCAGTTAACTTCTCACGTAATTTGATACAGCAATATCTTGTTATTTTTCCCATAATACATGACAAGACTTCTGAAATAATGATCTTTTTTTCAGAATTCATGAGATCCTCATAATTCCCTGGATTTGGGGGATCAAATGAAATCTTTGGTAATCCTAACCAGATTTCCAATTCTATTTTAAATGTTGAAAATATTTACTTCTGGGCTGCGAGAGTATCCTGTTTCTCTAACAATATGTCCCTGCAATATTTTTTTCTTTTTCTTCTCTTCGATGTTAGTGATTTTCCTCTAAGAAGATCTCATTATTTGTAGGTTTTCTGTATATACATATATATATGTATATATATATATATGTATATACACATCTATCTTGTTTTACATAGTTGTCTGCATGTTGTCTTCCTCCACTGACTTTAAATTCCCTGAGGGAAGGGACTATTTTTAGTCTCTTTGTATCCCCAGACTTAGCACAATACTTAGTACATAAAAGGTGTCTAATATTTGCTAACTTATTAGGATGAAGAAAGGAGAGAGAAAATTGTCTTAAATCCTTTGAGGTCATGCAGCTACATTATCATTTTGCATTTTAGTAAACTGAAGTAGACATAGGCAAAGTTAATTGCTCAAGGTCACACAAAGCTAATAAACTACAGAACTAGAATTTGAACTCAGGTGCTCGTACTCCAATTTTGGCCAGCGTACTGTGGTTGCTGTTCAGTCATTTTCAATCATGTCTAGGTTTTCTTAGCAAAGATGCTGGACTGATTTGTCATTTCGTTCTCCACCTCATTTTACACATGAGGAAATTGAGGCAAACAGGATTGAGTGACTTGTCCAGGGTCACACAGCTAGTATGTGTTTGAGGCCAGAGTTCATATACAACATTTTATTCACTGTGCCTTCTAATGGCCTTCCAGTGTATAGACACTGCATAAATGCTTGTTAACTGATTTCTTTCCACTGCTCCCAGAATTTAATTTTAAATTATAGTTTTTTCCTTCCTTAATATGAAATATTAAAACAGTCATAGAATAAAGGGAGAGTTACACATCTACTGAAAGTCCCACTGTGGAGCAGCTCTCTTGGACTCATGAGTACAGGTGTGGAATTGTAGCCACCAGTGAATTTATCTTCTCTACCGGGTAACAAGGTGGTGCAGTGGACAGAGGGTCCAGACCTGGAGTTAGCAAGACCTGTGTTTAAATCCAGCTTCAGGTACTCGTTCGCTGTGTGATCCTGGGCAAGTCACTTAACTCTATTTGTTTCAGTTTTCTCATTTGTAAAATGAGCTGGAGAAGGAAATGGCAAATCACTTTAATATCTTTTCCAAAAATAAATACTTTACTTTGTTTCTTTTTTGTATCCCCATTGCACATAGTAGGTACTTAATAAATGTTTGCTGAACTGAAGCAGAATTGAGCTTTTCCCTAAATATCTGGTTTTTTGAGGTTATAGAAAATTATTGGATTGAGAATTATGATAATTTCCCCAACTAATTATTAGTGCACCATTTATAAGATACTTGGCAAAGCATTTAAGTTAAAAAAAAAGTAGCTAATAATTCTGAAATGACAACTAAAATTTTCTTCTTCACTGTATAACACTATCATTCTTTCTACTTTCCAGCTCTGGGAGCCATCAACACATCAATAATACTATTTCCACAGGAAAGGTACATCATTCTTTTCATCTATAGCTCCTATAATTATGCCTATGACTTTCCAAACCAAAATACCCTTCCCCCAAATGCAAAGCTCCAAGAACCAACTTTGCACTGTGCCTGGTACCTAATAGACTATATCCATTCCCTTCTCTTTCCTTCCTCTTCCTTTTATATTTATTTTCTCAGGGTTTAACAGAGTTTTTCATTATAAGTGCTTAATTAATGCTTTTTCATTTACTTACTTTTGAATATGTAAGAAGGGGATAGTGTGATATAATGGAGAGAGCACTCAATGTGTATTTAGAAAACCTAGGTTTGAAGTCTAGTACTGTTACTTATTCCCTGTCTGACCTTTTCAAATCTCTCATTTCCTCATCTGTCAAGAGAAGGAATTTGGGCTAGACAATCTGTAAGGTCCCTTCCATTTCTACAGTCTTATGATCTTTGTATACAATTCATCATCCATAAACTATTGGAAGAAAAAATAAATGACAAAGAAAATATTTATTTACCAAGTTAGAATCACAATCTCTCCCTGTCTTTTTCCTTCCCTTCCTTATTACATCCTCCCCTCCCTCATACTAATGCCAGGACAAAAAAATACCATCCAGTTCTGCAGGTGCCAGCAGTGTTCAGGAAATATATTATGAGAGTCCTCTGCCCACTGTCATGACAGCTCAGCTTCATTCTAGGATTCTCCCATTTACTAAATTAATTTTTAATATACTTAACTAAATGGTTCTTTGATAGGTTAAAATATACATAACAATGTATCTAACCAATGTAATTATAGATTTACACACATACATACACACTTCTATCATTCCTTCTTTCTACCTTAATCTGGAACTACTAGTTTGTTTTAAATTATACATGTTGATGGATGGATGTTGACACAGACAATTCAATACAGTAGAAACTCCTTAAAAGTAATGTAGACTTGGTTCCCAATTCTATCTCAGAATTATATTTTGCTTAGACTAAACATTACATTTGATGAGTGTGGATTATCTATATAGCTAGGGGGAAGTAGTTCAAAGGCAGGCTAGCAGTGAGGAGAACCTAGGGCAGTATTCAAATCCTACTTAATCATAGTCACATATATCAGGGTTAGAAGCTATATTAGAAACATCTAGTTCAATCATTTCATTTTACAGATAAAGAAACTGAGGACCGAGAGGTTAAATGATTTGCTCAATATTATTCTGTGGAATAATTAGGACTTATTAAATGAGTTCTCTTGCTACAGATGAAAGGAAACATTAATAACAAAGAACTAATTATATAAGCGTTCCATTAAGGAATATGCATGGTACAGTCTCTGAAAATCCTCACAAAATAACTTTTGTCTGAGACTGTCAGGTTATAACCAGACCTACACAAATGACAAAGGAAGAAGTAAATCTGAGAGCACTTAGGATAGTGTGCATAGGATTTCAAAGGGAAAGGGACTGACTGGTAACAGATAGTGACCTGGGGTGTGGGGAAAGTTGGTAGACAGTTAAGCAATTTAGATCACTCTATGAAGTTACAGACTGGTATCCTTTTAAACTCACAACTATAACAGCTGCTTCTTTATTTATTCTGTTCACTGGAACCCTCTCATTCTTGATCAATTTCATGAAAATGAAGGGTGACATTGGAGTCAATCAGGATTCCCAGTGTTGGGAAAGGAATTTTTGCATTCACTAATTTAAACTGAATTTAAAATCTGTACTGCATCCAAAGGCACATAGTTTTGTTTTTTTCTTGAAAACTAATGAAAATTACTTAAGAATCGTAAGACTACATATCTAGAGTTAATAGGCATAGTAGAAGTGATTGAATGTAATTCCTTCATGTTACAGATCAAGAAACCAAGGCTCAAAGAACCTTATCAAGAGTCACTCAACTCTCAAATATCCAAGTAAGTATTCCTGACATCACCAAGTCCAGAGCTGTGTCCACTGTGCCATATATAAGCCCTCTTATAAAAATAACACTTAGAAAAATTGAAATATATCCTATTTAAAAAAATATTAAGTGTTGTGGTTTGGACAATGGGGATTTCAGTAGCTGAACAAATAAGAATCTAACTCAAATAAACCTAAGTCACATTCTCAGCAGAAGCTGAAGACTTTTGACCCACCTCCTCATTGATACATCCACTCCCTCATTAATTGTTCCCCAGTCAGAGTTATTCTCTACCTTACAGGGACATTCACTTTTCCAGTGATATTTAAGCATCTGAAGATCTCTGTGGTCCTGGTCGTTGGTTACCTAGATAGACCACTGACCACCAATTTATTATTTGCTAGCCTAATTCATAAATTATTTCTTAATTACCCAGAAACTCTGTCTCTGGGGCTTTTCATCCATTTCAGTGCCAAAAATTCTTTAAAATTAAAAATTAAATCAATTAAATTAAAATTTAAAATGAAAACAATTAAGTATGTAGACAAGTCTAACATCAAATCATTTCATATTTTACAGAGGACAGGGTAGGAATCCAGAGCCCAGAATAAAAAGCAGCAGAACTTTGGTTTAGGTTCACTTTAACCCAGGAAACTTTAGCAGGGCAGGGTCACTGTCTTTCAGTCTTAATACCTGTAAGATTATCTTCTACATACTAAGTGCTTAATAGATGTTTTCTGACTTTGTAATACTAATCAGAGAATTAAAGATCTGCATTAATGGGCCTGCCCATTAAGCAAAGCTTGATTAGGGGAGTCTTACACCTTTTGTTAATTTCTAATGCACTGGTTCTCAATGGTTGTGATGCCCTCTGGCAATGAAAAATGCATAAATACTCTGAGGTGAGGTTTTACTTTGGGGCTTACTCATTGGAAGTGTTTATTTGGCCTGATGAGACTTTGGACAGTCAATAAGTCCCTCCCTTCCTCCCACCAAAATCCAGATGTTGGAGTTTCTCTTTCTGGGAACTATGTATGTATGGTCAGACAGCTGAATCTGTCTGTTGATCTATGATGTATGTATTCTTTATGGTCAGGCAGCTAGGAGTCCTGTCTGTTGATTATTACTTCTTTGTATTTTTTCTGAAGTTCAGGGTACTGACTTTCCCCCCTAAACCAAGTAAATTATAAACATATACATATATGTAATATATATATATATATATAATATATGTACTTGATTAAAGTGATTGTTGAACCCTCAAAAGTTGCTTTCCTTTTAGAAAAGCAGATCAAAGAATCTGTGAAAGCAGACCCTCCTGGGTGGGTGCTTGCTTTTACAGATTTGAATTCAATACCCATGTCACCAGCATGTCACTATGCCTTTTATAACTGCAAGTATTTAATATGTGCTTGTTGAATTAAATCAATTTGTGCCCAGAGTGAATTTTCTCAAACATAACTTGGTGCAAAGCAAGCAGCTCAAGAGTAATGGAGATTTCATTTTCCTTTGTTTTCGTATGGACACCATCACAATGGAGCTTCATTCTGAGAGAATTTGCGAACCAAGGTATCACTTGTACCTGCTTGGCTTTGAATTGTGAAGGAATAGAATTCACAAAATCAGATAAGTCTGGGCCAATTTTCATTCATTTCATTTCTTTAAAAAATATTGACTGATACTTACGAAGCCATTGTTTGCTTTAACAAAATCCTAACAGACAATACTATTTATATATTCAAGAATAACTACAAGAACAGCCTCATTTGGGGATTGATAAATTGGCCAAGACTTCCTTTTCTAAATAAAAGAATTTCTGTTGTCATTGTTGCTGATTTCTGAGGTTCCCCTTTAAAGTTTCTTGTTGAGTCATTTGTCAGGGGTTTTCTTAGCAAAGACATGAGAGTGGTTGGCCATTTCCTTCTCCAGCTCATTGCAAACAGGGTTAAGTGATTTACCAAGTCACTCAGCTAGTAAGTGTCTGAGGCTACATTTTAACTCAGGAAGATTAATTTTCCTGACTTCAGGTCCAGCCCTCTATCCATTGGCAACCTAGATTCCCCCTCCTTTAAAGTACTTACATTTAAAAGGGGTGGGGGCCAACATATCACCCCAAATGACCAAATAATCACCCCAAATATTTTACTAATGATTACAAATTTAATATTATTTATTAATGAATCAATAAAATATCAAACAAATCAAAAGAAAAATAATGGAAGCTTTGGGAGAAGTGGAATTTTAACTAGCTGTAGATCTGCCTTAGTGTAATTATTAATAGTATTAATATCCTAGGGGTGTAGTAGATGGAGAATCTGCCTATGAGTCAGGAATCATTCTTCTGCCTCTGGCTTTCTGACTACTAGGCAAACTACTTAACCTGAGTATTCACTGCTTAAGTTAACTCTACAAGAGAAAAGGTTGATCTGTATTCATAAACGGTAATGTTCTTATCTTTAAGTTCGCTATTCCAATGAAAACAGATTCAGCCTGAATCCCTGAGTCTATTACTGACAAGCTTTGCCAAGACTTCTAGATCCTTAATTTAACCAAGTATCAAGTGAGAAGACAACATCTGCAGGGATCAAAGAAATATATCATAAATAGAAATAGCCAAAAGTTTGTGAAGCATATACAGTATTTTTTTCAATTTATAAAAACCCTCATGATTAAAAATTACAATAAAAAGTCAATGTTCTAGAAAACAGTCCATCATTGTTCAATTTGATTTGGAACAAAAAAATCTTGCTGAAATCATAAAAATTTGATGGGTTTCACCTTTAAAATTTCTACTGTAATTGGAATCTATCACCTGTAACTGCATTTGGATAACCCTTTTCTTTTTTCATGAATCTAATATGCATATTTTGTATTTTTTCACTGTAGCTAGGAAGCCCTTCATTACCAGGTTATGCCTGTCATAAATCCATTGTATTTTCCTTTGAGATAACCAATAGCTGATTGGTTAATGCAAGAGTAAACCATCATTCAAAGTTTCGACACTTGTTATAAGAGTAGTAAGGATAGGAAATCCCTTTGCAGCACCAAATCTGTCTTACTTTTCCTAAAATAGGATGTGGTGAATTCCCATAAGGAAGAAACAAAGAAAAAGGCAATAGAATCTTGATATCCATTTTACAAATGAGCCAACTACCCCATTGAAGAAATTTGCTCTAAGTCAATTTGTCAGTGAAAGAACACATAGCAACTGGAAGCCAAATTAAGGTCCACTGAAGAATCTGACCACTTTTGAAATGATAATAGGCTAAGCTGACTTAATGAGAATGATTTGCTTTGTCTTATAATTTTCAGACCCATTATTTTGATTTTTGAAGAAGAAGTGATGATGTATTTTGGTCACTACTGGCCAGTATATGTATCTTCATGTATGTGTACATATACAATCCCACCCATACTTCTGCTAATTCAGAAATGAAAAATCCACACATGACTTGTAAATATTCAAGAAAAAATATGACTTTATATCATTTTTCAAAAAACAGAAAAATAAAATATAAAAAACCCAATTATATCTGTTGCAAGGTATCAAACTTCCTAAATTCAGAAAATCTGAAGTTCCTCTTGCTTCCATCATGCAAAAAGAAACAAAACAAAACAAAATTTTAAATCACAAGCACTGACAATAATGCAAGGAAAAACCTTGCAGTGATCATTATTGCTTAACTTACACAATCAATCACAGAGTTAGAATGAAGCTCAGAGGTTTTATCTTTCAAATTATAACTAGGTGCTAAATAAGTAAATATTTCTTGATTTATCGTTTGATTTGAGGCAGCTAGGTAGTACAGTAGATAGTGTCTGGGACTAGAATCTGGAAGACTTGATTTTAAATCTAGCCTTAAACACTCAGTAGCTGTGTGACCTTAAGCAAGTCACAATATCTGCCTCACTTTCCTTAACAACAAATGACATAAAATTTGTGAAGTACTTAGCAGGGTGCCTGGCACACAATAGGCATTTAAAACATGCTTATTCCCTTGACTTAACAAGAATACATTCTGCAAAATACTTGAGAAAAATAGTTATCCAGACTTTGCATGAAGATCTCTAATAAAGGGAAACTCCTACTTCCTGTGGTAGTATATTCTACCTTGGACATCACTAATTATTAGGAAGTTTTTCATTTGATTAAACTGAAATTTGCTTCTGTGAAATTTCCAACCATGGCTCCAACCTAGTTGGAGTCCTTTGGTCCTTCTCGGGTCAGGCAGAAAATGTTTAATTGCTCTTCTATGTGACAGCCTGTCAAATACTTGGAGATAGCTAACACATCTTCCTAAGCCTTTTCTTCTCCAAGTTAAATATCTCTTATTCTTTTAACCTACACACATGGTTATTAAGGCCCTTAGCCACCTTTTTATAAATAACCTCTAATTTAACAAATTCTCTCCTGAAATGTGTTGTTCAGAAATGAACATAATACTCTAAATATTCTATGATCAGGGTCCAATATAGCAGTGTGAATGCTGTTATCATGCACCCTCTGCCTCTTGATGTGTCCTGGAAAAGCCCCAATTCTGGACAATCTCACCCAAGAACCCACTTCTACAGCTCATATGCAACACAAGATATCAGGTAGAGTGTTACCAGAGGATAATCTTGAATTGCAGCCAAAGACGTTAGCATTTTAGTTGGTAGACAAAAAAGAGTTTGCACAAAGGAATAATATGATGAATAGATTTATACATAAAGGATAAAAATCTGGCACCAGTATAAAGGATGGTGTAAGGAAAGACGCCAGAATACCTGCCAGGAGACTAGAGGAAGAAACAAGGTGGGTGATAATGAGAAAATATACTAGTTAAGTGGAAGAGGTAATAGATAGAAAGGATGGGACATAAGATGCATCAAAGAGAAAAATCAAGCAGTACATAATAGATTCATAGTTTTATATGAAATCCTCTTTTCTATTTTAAGTATGGATATATTCTTTTATGTTTGTTAAGTTCAGATTTTTTAAAAAGGGGAATAATGAAAAAGTAGAAAAAATAGGTTTGGAAACAGAGTAGATTGAGGGTAAAGGGTGTAGACTTAATATCAGATACCTGGATAAATGGTGGTACTTATAACATAGATAAAATAATCAGGAGGAGGAAGTTTTGTGGAAAATAAAATAAGCTTGGCTTTGGACATGATAAAGTTGAGGTATGATTGGACGGCTTAAGTGGAAAAGTTTTTCAGGTTGAAAACTTTTTGAAGTTAAAGTTCAAGGTCAGAGACTTAGGAAATGTCTTTTAGAGGTGGCAAGTAGAGTCATGAGAATTAATGAGATTGCTAAGGGTGAATAAAGGGAAGTACATTGAGACAGATCCTTGTGCTATGGAGGAACCTAATGGTTTTAGACACAGAATAGAGCTCGGAGGAACTTTAGAAGTAATCTAGTTCTATTTTATAGAAGAACTGAGATCCTTGAAGTAGTTTCCCCATTTTTCCAAAGGCTGTAAGTAGCAGACCTTAACATTCAGTTTAGGGTCTTCTAACTCTGAATTTCATGTTCTTTCTCCTATCCCACATTGGTTCAAAGAATGAGGTGTCCATAAAGGGATCAAAGCAGATGAGAGGAGAATGGGAGAGCATTGTTTTGGAATGCAAAGAAAAAGAGAGTAACTAAAAGAAGGATACAGAGAGGGGTATCGAGTCACTGGGGATGAAAGCTAAAAAGAAAAAGAAAAGATAAATGAATTTCATGATTAAGAGATCATTGATGATTTTTAGGAGATCAGTTTCAGTAGAGTAATGAAGATGCAAACCAGATGGAAAAGAAAAGAGGGGAACATATACAGCAAGTTAAAGTTGAAGCACAGGGTGCAGAGTATAGTTTTAAAAATATAGTTTAGCAAATTAAAAGGCAAAAAGGACAATAGTTATAATCTTGGAATGAGATGGCAGACAGAAAATTTCAAGGCTTAGTGATATTGACTACTCCCAGCTATCAGGATGTACCATGAGAGGAAACACAGAGCTAAGAAGGGCATTTGCATTTCTGAAGAAAGAAATATTTTTGCTATACTGTTTTCTTCAGAAATACATATATATTCCTTTCAGGAGAATTTAACTAAAACCACTTCCAATTCCATTTCTAGGTGTGTGGGCAGAATCACTCCTTACTTCTATACACTGATGGTGCCTGTTTAGTTTCAAAATTACAGACCCACTGCATTCATTATGTTGTATCAACATCATTTAAGCAGTCTCACATGACATTTCAAGGCTTTCTTTTTATAATGTATCAACCAGAAAGTCTTAAAAGGATAAGTATGAATTCAGAAAGGTATAATCTAGAGTACGTCTCCTTCATAAAAATCTATACTAGCAACACTAGTTCCTATTTTTCAGTGAATTCTAAAAATGCTACTCAAGTACATTATCTAAAGAACCTAGCATAAAAGTGGTATGTATAAAAAGCACATAACACATACTTTTTGAATAAATTAGTAAAAAAATTCCTTCATCCCCTCCCTCCATTTTTTTTTGTCACTTTACCCACTGGGAAATAATACCCTAATTACTAGAGTATTGTAGTAGATTTGAATTCAGGACAGATGTTCTTTTGACTCTCCTCTTTGACTCTTAGATATCTGGTCCTGGTTAAATCACTTAATGTCTTTAAGTCTTATTGTTTCATGGGGAAAAAGTGGGGGGGATGTCACCTCTGAGTACAAAATATTTGATACCAACCTCTCAAGGTTGTTATAAAGCTCAAATGAGACTATAAATGTAAAACATATACAAATAGTAGCTCTTATTAGAGAACCTAAATGATCCACAACTCCACAAATATCTATATAATTAGACCTATCATTTTATTTTGTTATGAAATATGACACATATAAGAATTTAAAGATGATGGGAGTAAAACAAATTAAGGAGGATACAAAATGAAATAGTCTGTTTTTGAAGAATACGGTAGTGTAAATTAAACTGCCACTTATTTTGATTTTACTGATTAAATTATGAACTTTCTTAATTTTAAAAAGTGATTAACTTATTCCATGAAAAACTCTTACCCACTAGAGAAATCTAGGTGTACTGTTGAGACAAAATGCACTGATAGAGAAGGCTTGGTTTTTGATTGTCCTGCCTTGGCTTTTGGATCATAAATGTCTACTAAGAACAATTTTAAATATTTTCGTTTTGATTGCTCAAGTTTGTATGTAAGCATAGTATCCCTACATTTCAAGTAAATGCATGTTGAATCGATAGTATTTTGTGAACATGATCCTTTGTTTATAGATAACAATATTATTTATTTCCAGCTTAATTGCAACATTTGTTACAATGTTCGCTATATTTCAGCATTTAGACAACACCAAATATGGGAATAAGATAAAATGTATTTGAGCAATCTAGCTACATTTCTTTTTATTTTTAACATATGAAGTGGCACCTATAATTTACTCCTGAGATTTCAGAGCTCCATTAGAATGTCTGAAATGTAATTCTAAGTCAATTAGAATTTTAAAAGAATAATGTTAAGGAATACAAACCTGTTCTAATATATGTATATTCTTATATGTATATGAGAATCTCTGCGCTACAAATTTTACATAGGATACTAAAGAAGATTTTGTAAAATTCTGAAAGTTAATAAGTTTTCATCACGGATGATGTTATTCATATTACCAAACTAGAATTAGCAGACTCCATCTCTCATCAAACCATGCACAATCAGACTTTAGGTTAATAGAATAAGATTCATGAAATGTTCCACCAATAGGTATTTGGGCTTCTCTCTTTAAAGAATAATCATATTTAAAACTTAAATTCCTATGCAGCAGATATACTCATAACATTACTCCTTCAGTAGCCTTAGCAGAAATATATGTGATGATTTTCTCCTTTTTCTATGCCATGATTTTTCAATAGCATTCTGCTTCAGGAAGCATACCTACTAACGACATTGGGTATTAGTAAAATATTTCCCTGAATGACACCATTTTATAATTAGAAGAGACTTAATCACCAATTTTGTCTTTCTATTTACATTTTTTGCAAACACAAGGTTAAAATTCATACACTATTATAAGTTTTCAACTTCTCCAATGTAAAAAAATGTCCATTTGTAAAAATGTCAAGTTAAATCTGTGGCCGTCTTAATACTTATATGAATATTAATGGTAACAACTCTTTAATGTGAGTATTCTGTCCAATGTTCATTTTGCTGTTCCATTTTTTTAGTTGCATCCAACTCTTCATGACACCATTTGTGAGGTTTTCTTGGCAAAGATACAGTATTGGTTTGCCATTTTCTTTCTCTAGCTCATTTTACAGATAAGGAACTGAGGCAAAGAGGGTTAAGTGACTTGCCCAGAGTCACACAGCTAGTAAACAACTGAGGTCAGATTTGAACTCAGGAAGATGAGTCTTCCTAACTTCAGGCCTGGCACTCTATCCATCAAGCCATTTCACTGTCCTGTGGTGCAGGTTTTAATTCATCTAAATCTTGGAATTATGTTCAACTTTTGCTAATATCCTTACATAGATTTTGCACGAGTCTCCATATACCTTGTCTGGAACTTTACATGTTTTAACAGTGCATAGATGTCAGTAGAGAACATAGTATTTTCACTGATAACACTTTGCTTTTGCTATATGATCTACCTTGTTTTTTGTTATATAGTCAGTAAATAAGAATTTATTAAGCATCTGCTATGTTCTAAGCACCACACGAAGCACTAAGGACACACGGAAAGGCAAAAGTCTCTGTCCTCTAAGAGTTCATAAGCCAATGAAGGAGACAATATGGTAACTACTAGGTGCAAACAAGCAATATAGACGTGATAAATTGGAAGTAATCAACAGGGGGAAGGCATTGAAAGAAAGAGGGATTGGAATTTTAGCTGGGATGATATTTCCTGTGTGCTTTTTCATTGCTAATATGCTGCAGCCTACTCATACGTATACTGTGAATCTCTTCATTACTCCTTGGATGGCATACAAATTGTATTTTTGGGAGACTTTTTTCATGGCTGATTTATTTTTTCAGCTATATGGCATTACCAGAACATACAATAAGAAGGTCCTATGTTACTGAAAAGATGAGAGATGTTAACCTTGCACAGCACAATTGTGAAACAGCCCACTCTTTTATTCCTATTTAATTTGGGGCTACATTATTTGTGAATGTTTTCTTCTCACTCTCGTAACAAGATGCTAGAGGCCAATGATTGCTAATAGGTGGAGATCCCTAACACTATCCTGCTCTTTAGCTTAGAGGGCTGTTTTGACCGTGTGATTGTGTGAGGGTGGACCTTCGCTAATAATCCACCACCTTTTCCAAAGTGAAAGGAAGAGTGGAAATCATAGAGAGGAGCATATTCACAGCGCGTGGAAGACAGAAAGCAGAAATAGGGAGCAGGAGATCAAAAGTTACAAGGAAACCACACACCTTAGGGAGGAATTGAGGGAGTAACTAGGCAAGAGTGTTGCTGGCTGCAGGAGGAGGAAAAGGAGAAGCAGTAAAAGTAGGTTAACAACTTCTTAGCAATATAGCACCACCCTTACCCATTGCTCAGCTCAACCTCCATCAAGGATGCTTTCAATACTTGTGCAGATTATTTGCATCATTATTTTGTACTTATGTTAAAGTGAGCATATGGGTTTTTGCTATTATCTCAGTTGCTTTAAGGTTTGTAATTTTTTCAAGCATTAGATTTCTCCCCAGTGCCCTTATGGTGGTGTTAACTTCTCTTATGAACCAATTCTGCATGTATCTAGCTACTGTTTTTCCTTAGTACCATTTTTTGCTTCTTCCTGTAGTATATTGGGAAATATGATATTAAAACATAAATTAATCTATTTTATTATATATAATCCACTGTTGTTGATGGAGCACATGCCCATATCATTTGAATTTTATATTTCTTGTTTCATTCTTCAATGCTCTTGAGACAATCTTACTTTGTTGGGTTTCTTGCCAAGCTTTCTATAAATTTGTCTGGTCTCTCTCCCCAATTCTTGCTGTTTTATGAGATAAATACTGCTCATAATCTTGTACATTCCTCCTATATAATGTTTTACAAATGAGTTTATTTCCTAAAACTGCATTGCCCTTGGCTGCCATCTCTTTCTGTTTGGCAAGCCTGTCAAGTGATTACTGGTTAAGGTGGTTTCTAAGTATCCTCACTGTGGCAATTGGCATGCACTAGTTAAAATTCCTTAGGAAATTATGATAACCTTGGTCAATTATATTCATTTTCTATTTCACATAGGAATATGCCAAGCTCAAATTATGAAGTTACATTTCCATATGTGGCCAGTAATGCTATTGCACATGCAAAGTTTCTGTTGCTAAGGATGTTTAATATGTTGAAAAAACTGAGCCATTGAATAGTACTCAGTGGGAAGTACCACATTTTAAAAAAGAAAAAGAGATAAAGGTACTGTAGAAGAGAGATACTTGGCAGGTAGAGTTATATTTTTAACTAGGTAGAGGAGAGTATTTTTTTTTTTTTAAGAAAAAGAGGATTTCAAAAGATTAGAAACATCACACTATGGAAAATGAGAATTGATCATATAAAAATATGCTCAAGAAAGCAAAGATAATAGCATGTATTAGAATTGATTATTATCTTTGTTTATATTCACATGTACACATACAACAAAAACAAAAGAATGGAAATAAAGCAAAATGAAAGATGATCAAATTAGAAAGTGCTTCTCACTTCTCAGCATGTTCCAGTAAAATCATTTTAAGTATCTTTCAGTTTAGGAAAGATAATCTTGTACCTTTTTAGTCTTAAGAAAGTCAGTATAGGTTAGCTGTCCACTGTTAATGTTAGTGAAGTTAAATATATCTGAGGGCACAACAAATGGAAATCTCTTTCAAATAAATTAAACTTTGATTTTGTAATTTCTTATGTTCAATAATCTCATTTTTTCAATATCAGTTAATGCCAAAATTAGTAACATACTATTATTTGTTTTAAAATCCAAAGTAATACATAATATATATATGATGCTCAGCATTCACAGAATACTTTAAGTTTTGCAAAGTTTTCTTATTTGATCATTACAACAATCCCCATTAACAGATGAAGATACTAAGTCTGAGAGAAGTTAAATATCTTGCCCAGCATCAAACAGTTAGTTTGGAGATAAATTTGAACTCACATCTTTCTGACTCGTAGGTTAGCACTCTATCCACTGAATCACTCAGCTTTATAGGGGACCACAAGAATTAAAAAATATAGAATTACTAATTTTTTCATGATATTCATGGCTGATTAACGTAGTCACTGAAACCAGCATGAAACGTAACTGCTATATACAAATGTCTTTATTGACAACGTCAAATGATATAATACATGGTAAGTGCTTTGAAAACCTCAAAATACTAAAGAAATCTAAGTCATTATTATTAAACTAGTGTTACTTCTATAACAATCCCCAGATTTTTATGAAGCTAGGATTGATAAGCCAAATACTTATATCCATAGCTAAGAATACTTAGGTTGCCTCATTGGAATCCTACTTATTCTTTAAAGCACAATTCAAATGTTATCCTCCTCTGTAAAGATTTCACTGATCACTAATAGGAAATTACCTTTGGACCATGTATAAATCTTTTATTTTCACCAGTTCTCTGACAGACATATCATCAATATCATGTAATATAGCTTTTGTGTTATTTTCCTACTGAATTGCGAGTTATATAGGGCACAGAAGTAGGACCAATAAACAGAAGTTGGCATGATGATGATTTTGCCTATTAAAAAAAACCTTTCCTAATGATTTGAGCTTCTAAAGATGTATTGGTCTGAGAGTTCTTTAGTGAACAGACAATTGAACTTCCAGTTAAAAAACCTGGGTTAAAAATCTCAACTTCAGCCTTCCTAGCTGGGAAAATGTCTTCAAGTCTCAGTTTCTTTGTATATAAAATGGGGATAATAAAACATGCTATTTACTTCACAATTTTTTTGTAAAGACCTTGACTTCTAAACTTTAAAAGGATATGTAATAAGATTCACTATTAATATTGTGTCACCCATCACTTTAGTTCTTCAAGTAAAGACCCTTTTGTGGGAAGATATAATGAGAAATGTCTAGAGTATATGATTTCCCTGGGTTCTTTTAATTTTATGATTCTATTGGAGGAAAAATGACTAAACAATTTGTTTACCACCTGCAAAAAACCCAACAATATTACCTCAGTTTTCTCCTTTCAATAATATTTTTGTCTATGTAATTTGTTTTCAGATTCTTTTTTTTTAAGTTATAATTTGGGAGTCTTATCAATTAAAAGGGTTTCTGCTTCTTGGGCTTTTATCCACTTGTGCCTTTTTAAACTCTGTCATACAAAGAAAAACAGATTTAAATTGGGCTCTGGGAGTTTGCCATTTCATAAAACTTTCCCTAAGGAGTTTTGGCTAATTAAACAAATGATTGCAAAATATTTAGTGTCAACTCTGTCAGTTTCTGCCAAAGGCACCTAAAACCCAAACTGAACCATCTCCACCAATTCCTTTTTCCTCTCTACCACACCACAGCATGCTCGACCCTATTCTTCCCTCAGCCCAGCCACCCTCGAAATCCTCATAGAAATGTGTTTGAAAACTAATGCTTGAGATATCAAGGCAGCAAACAAATTAGAAATTTTTAATTACCTACTGGGAATTCTAAGAATGACTCCACTAATTATCTAAGGTAACAGCAATTCCTGGTTTTAGGATTTTTATCTCCTTTTATTTTGAATTTAAATAGTCTTTCATCAGGCTGTTTTGAAGGACTAGGATTCTGCCTATGAAAAGACTAGTACAGTATTTTGATTTTCTCCTGGGGCTTCTTCTCTAGGTGGATCCCAGTCTATCGATTTCTCAATTGACAACAAAAATAATATTCTTCAAAATGCTGCTTTTGAGTCCTCGGCTATTAGTTCTGAATTTTTTTCCCCTCCTAACATCCAATTCTTCTCATCTTTTAAAATCCTGCAGTCTCCAGAACTGTTCTTTTTTGATACTGAGGATCTGGCTCCACTGTAAAGATTAAGCCATAGAAAAGAAAATTGAAGAAATGACATTGAACAAGCAATGTCATTTTAATTGCTGCAGTTTAAATTGGAAAGCCACTGAAAACTACTTAGTGGGCGGTATAATGGAAACTGAGCTAGATTTGGAATGAACTTCAAGTCTCAAAGCTGGTAGCAGAAGGGCAAGCTTCTGCGAATCACTGAATTAGGTAAGCTTCAATGTTCCCATCTATGAAATGGGAATAATGGTATTTGCAGCACCTACGTGAGACTGTTAGAAAAATTATACTTTATAAACTTTGAAGCACCAGGTGAATGTGAGCAGTTATTATCTATGGAATCCCATGGAAAAAATTTGGTATACCTATTATTTCCTCATTATTGAAACTCTCTTACTATTATAAGAACAATATTTTCCCATGATTGGGATAGGATCTCTTATGTTTTAAATTTGTAGTGGCACAGAGAAAATAATATTAGAAAATGATGGAAAAAAATGAGGTTACTATAATCTCTTTTACAATTTGGAAACTTCCTGGGAGTTTGCCATTTCATAAAACTTCCCCTAAGGTGTTTTGGCTAATTAAACAAATGATTACAAAATATTCAGTGTCAACTCTGTCAGTTTCTGCCAAAAGTACCTAAAACCCAAATTCAACCCTTGTTCTCCCTTTATTAGCATAGAGAAACCTAGGATACGGATCTTTTAGATCTTTCCAAGAATAAGAGTTCTTTATGGATCATCATGGATTTTATGCTCCACAAAGACCCATTCCAGCGTCTTATCATGGTGTGGAAGTGACCCTGGGTTCCTGAAGGCTTTTCCAACAAATTGTAACCTATGGTGGTTTCTATCACACTTATAATAACAATAGCTAATACTTATATAAAGCTTACTAGGTGCCAGGCACTTTGTTAAGCACTTGGGAATAATTCTTGAGTCAACTGCCTGTGAAATTTACAAGTAATTTGTTAAAACAAAGGTCAAAATTAGCACAAAGCTATAAAAAAAGAATAAAAACTTATGCGGCATACAATTAAAATAGCTTAATCATGATCTATTTTTACCAAGTTATTAATACTGAAAAATGGACAATGAATGGAAGAAAGGACATCAACACAACGTAACAATTTCATACACAAGTTTAATCAGGAGAAATTAATTGCCACAAAAGGAGGCCATTTTTGTTGTACTATTGTTCAATCATTTTTTTTCAGTTGTGCCCAACTCTGTGACCCCTCCTCCCCTTTTTGACAAAGAGACTGGAGTGGTTTGCCACTTCCTCCTCCAGCTCATTTTATAGATGAGGAAATAGAAGCAAAAAAGGGTGAAGTAACTGACTTGCCCAGGATCACACAGCAAGTAAGTGTCTGAAGCCAGATTTGAACTCAGAGAGATGGGTCTATGAATCTTCCTGACTCCAGGCCTGTCACTCTATCCACTGAGCCACATAGCTGCTCAAGGATGCTAACAGCAGAACGGAATACTTAAATACTTAATTTACTTTCCAAGTGGAGACAGATGGTAGCCAAAGTCAACACCAATGTAGAACATAAACTCATCTGTAAATTCTTACAGAGAAGGCTGATGGATGACTATGAAGAGTACATTTTCACAAAGGACAGTGACAGTTTGGA
This sequence comes from Bettongia penicillata ogilbyi, assembly GCA_023548195.1. NCBI lineage: Eukaryota > Metazoa > Chordata > Mammalia > Diprotodontia > Potoroidae > Bettongia > Bettongia penicillata. The sequence continues at coordinate 22,943,942 of JAJHZJ010000470.1, forward strand.
GGGTTGAATCTGTTTAAGGGAAAATTATATTGAGGACATTAAAGGATAAAAATGGATGGAGAATAGTAGATAAGAAAGAATAAAATGGATCTCCAAGGATTTTTATGTCAACTTCCATTACCCTCAAAGACAATAGAGTTTCCATACTTAGATTTTAACATTACAGGCTGAGATGTATTTACAAGTGGTAAGATGGCACCAACCAGAGCAAAGACAGAAAAGGAAGGCAGATTAAATAGAACACATATAAGTGAGAGGTGACCCAATTGTGGAAGATTTGAAGGACCAGTTCACAAAGTATCCGAAGCAAGGAAAAATTCAATACAAAAGTTTCAGGAGAAAAAAAAATCATACATTATTAAAACCAAACCAAACCAAAACATAATCAGGAAAACAAGAACAATTTCTGATTTAATTGTTTACTCACCCATATCTATAAAGTGTTCATGAAAATCATCTAAATCAACTGAATCAATTATTCAATTATCCATTATTCCTATTAACCCTACTAACAGAGAAGAGACAGGGTTTTTAGCTAGTCATTTTCCATAATAGAACACCTCTTTACTATCACAGAAATGAATGAAATATGAAGAGAATACAAGATTCCAAGTTGCTTATAGTCTATTGATAATATAAAAGCTTTTGCTTCTGTAGAGCAAAAGATCACTTTGAAGGCCTTCTGGAAACAGGGTGTTTCCCACCCACATGTCAGAATCATTCAAGAGTCACTGAAATATACAGCAACACATCTTGTACAAGAACCTTCTGATTATAAACATCATTATAGAACAGGGAGACATATGCTGACCAAAGATTTTTGCCACAGTGATTGAGAAGATCCAGCTTAGATTGACTATAGATAGTGAGATGTTTCAAAAGTCCCTATTTATAGATGATGTAGTCCTGGTTGTACCAAGCCCCAGAACACTGCAGAGCTTTCTGGAAGAAATCTGTAAGTCTTGAATGAATTTGGCTTAGCGATCTACATAGTACGTATGAGTGGATGAAGAATGTTTATTGTGGACTTTGTGACTTGCCTTTTTAGAGCTTGTCTATCAAGATTTAGGGCAGACAATTAAAATGCACAATAAATTGGGTCCAGAATCAAACATAAGAGCAGTAGATGCTTATGATGGGTTCAGACATGCTATAACACATAATAAGTAAGGAACTTCAAAGAAGAGAGAAAATGATGTCATCAGGGAAATGTACGATCAAAAAAGAAGATGGACATCATGTGGCAAGGTTGAAGGGTATCAGGTAGATATCTCAAGTGTTACATTACTTTCCTTATAATTCCAAGAGGAATAAAGGAAGACCTCTGGAATAATTGGTAAACTTTCTGTGGCAAACTTAGGAGAGACTAAGAACCAGAGTTGCACAAGATGGTTTGGCATGAATGGCTATCATTCCTCAATGTTGGAGGGAAAATCCAAACCAGTGGGATCACAAATCTATTTGAGTAGGTTCAACTTCACTGGTTTAAGTATAAATCAGCTATTAGCCCTTCTTGATATCAAAGAATCTTGGTATTTAAAGGGAAGAAACTTTACAGACCATGGACCCCAACCTCATTATTTTTACAGATGAGGAAACTGAGGTTCAGAGAAATTAAATTACTTTCCAGAAGCAATATAAGTTAAGTTAAATAGCTTTAGAAAAAAAGTAAGGTAGAATTATCTTTTATTACAGGAATTCAGGTTGCCAAAGAAAAGTACAGGTCAGAAACTTTTAAGATGTTATTTTCCTTTCTATCACCTAGACAAGGGAGATTTATGCTTTTAGTCTACCCCTTCCCACAGCTTGGCAAGCGTCTTTCTTATTGATTTGATTTGACATACATTGATGAAGTGTCTGCTGTAAGTATGTGCATGTTTCAGAGTCCCCAGGGAAGAAAAAGACATATCAAGGCTCATAAGTCAATGAGAGATGGCACAAGTACCTCCACACTTCCTCCCACACATGTCAATGACTATATGAGAGGATGTGCTGGAATAATTTGTATTGGAAGGAAAAGAAAGCTCATAAACTATCTTTCTGTGGCAACTGGATTTTTCCAATAATAGCCTTATTATCTTGATAAATAAAATTCCAAAGAAGAGAAATCTCCACTGCAGAGTAGCATAGCATTGATCTATGAGTCAGGATCAAGACTAGCTTCAATATCCATTTTGAAATAATTTGTGGTTTCCAAAAATAATATTTAATTTTTAGAAGAATAGTAAGGTTTGTTTATGCTTTTAGGCTTTCACCTGTTTTAGAACTTTTGTTTTATCATTGGTCGCTACAGGGATCTACAGAAAAGACCCTAGAGTATTGGGTGGATGATGTAAGAAGAAATGGACAGCAATCTCACAGGGGGAAAATGTGTGGCGTCTGTGACAATGCACAAAATATCTATTAGATATTTTAGATATTTAGATATATTAGAAAGGAATCATAGATCCTTTGAAGAATAAATATTTCTCTGTTCCCTTCTTTTTTCTTTAATGAAATAACTAATAGAAATAACACATGTAGGTATCTTTGCCAACTATGTGTGATTTTATCTAATGGAATGAATAAAGTGTATCCCTCGCTGAAGGAGGAAAGTAAAGATAATAAAGTCTATCAGTCAACATTTTAAAACATTGTTAACCCCTAAAATAAACTGTGGGTTTCCCTCACACTTGAATGATGAAAACCAACATTACTCAGCATTAAGTGGTTTTTAAGACCACTTGCATATTATCCTCATTAGCATTCAGCTCAGATATATTTAAAGATCTCTCTCATCTGCACAAGGCACGATTCTACTTAAAAAAATGAGTGAGGACTTACGTTCTAAATACAGAACTTTATTTTTTACAATATTCCACCAGATTTTTCATGCTTTCATAGTGAATATCAAATAGTAAAAAACAAAACAAAACAAAATGGCAGATATGGGTGCTGTCCATCCTCTGTTCTTGAAGAGGACCATGACACTGAGGGGTGATGCCAGGTGTAAGAGAGACAAACACAGCACACGGGAGGGCTGCTAGCACAGGTTCATTCTTGATATGGTCAGACAAGAAAGACACTAAGAAAGGGTTTATATCTGACTTCAGTCTAGTTCTCTGAGAAGAGGGTCACTGATAATGGGAGCACAAACTCCTACAGCATTCCCTAATTACCCTTCTCATAGGGGCTGGTGAGAAGCGGGGGGCAACTGCCCCTACATCTTAATGGGGTCCATCAAGATAGGCACAGCTTGTGCTTCCCTTAAATCCCCTCAAGTTTTAATGGGGGCCAGTTGAGGCAAACACAGACTTCCTCCAAGCCTTGATGGGAGCCAATCAAGGCATGCACAACATTCCAGCTTGTGCATTCAACCCTAAGGTTCCCCCCAAGTGTCAATGTGGGTCAGCTGAGGCACATACAGCATTTGTGCGTACAACCCTAAGGATTCCCCATTCACTGTCTAGTGACCACCTGTTTTATAGACCAACAGACAAAAAAATGCATATTGCCAGAAATAGCCTCACAAGTTTACATGACCTCATCCCTGTATCTCACTGCATAGCCACAGTGGATGTTTATGCTATTTGCCATTCTATAACCATGCACAAGCATCGTGGAGATGTTTTGAACTATAACTGTGGGAACTCATATCTAGTACTTGGGCACCGTTGATTGTTATGACTATGAATCCTGGGAAACTGAACTCTGAGAAATAATAACAAAAATTCACTTTACACACACTAAAATCCACCTTACACTAAAATTCACCTTACGTACACCATGACATGCAATTAAACTGAATTTAAGTGAGGGAGGGCTCTCTCTGAGAGCCTTTCAATTCCACTGGCCAGATATATAGATCAGGACAACTGGAGATGACCCAAAATGCAGAGGGCGACCTTGGCCTTTTCAAGTTAAGGTCTTTTACAGGTTTCAGTTTGATTGAGGCAATACTCATTCAGTGAGTAAGGCTTAATAAGAATTGTTGTAAAGATAACAATAATAATCAGACCCAGTTATGTGTTTTATTTAGAAAAAGCTTAATTAGTCTGATTGCTTATGATAGTGACCTGATTATTTTATTTCTTTTTTAAAATTTATTTATTTTAAGTTTTCAACATTCATTTCCACAAAATTTTGAATTCCAAATTTTCTCTCCATCTCTCCCCTCCCCCCATTCCAAAGTGCCGAACATTCTAATTACCCCTACCACCAATCTGCCCTCCCTTCTAACATCCCTTCCTTCCCTTGTCCCTATCTTTTCTTTTGTCCTGTAGGGCAAGATAAATTTCTATACTCCATTACTTATATTTCTTATTTCCTAGTTGTATGCAAGAACAACAATCAACAGTTGTTCCTAAAACTTTGAGTTCCAACTTCACTTTGTTCCACTCTCCCCACCCATCCCCACTGGGAAGGCAAGCAATTCATTATAGGCTATATATGCGTAGTTTTGCAAATGACTTCCATAATAGTCATGTTGTGTAAGACTAACTATATTTCCCTCCATCCTATCCTGCCCCCCATTTCTTCTGTTCTCTCTTTTGACCTTGACCCTCCCCAAGAGTGTTGAATTATGATTATTTTATTTCTTGAGGGTATTGCCTCTCTTCACTGAAATCCTCTTCCAAAGCTTCTTCCCAGTGTGGAGGTAGCCATAGGTATTTGTGCCAACCCAGAAAGCTGTGGCAGTTCCTGCCAATCTAGAAAGGTTTCAAATACATGTTTGGTGGTAGGTTATATTTGTCATCTGAGGACCAACTTATGCAAGGTTAGAAATAGTGGTACATCAGCACTAAGTTGGATATAAGATAATGAGCTTCAGCTGTTGCTTTTGGATGCAGAAACATTTAAGGTGCATTATATTCAAGAACAGAGAGACTGCAGACTGTGTTGGTGGGAAGTAACTTCACATATCTTTGACATGTTGAAGCAAAGCATATACTCTAAGGAGGTTCCATATATACCAACATATTTCCAGCAATAATCTTTGTAGTAGCAGCAAGCTAGAACCCAGGTAGATGCTCATCAAATGGGGAATGGCTAAGTTAGATGTGACATATGAAAATGATAGGATATTACTATGTGTAAGAAATTATACACATAGAGAATTCAGAGAAGCCTGGGACACATTATGAACCTTTGCAAAATAATGTCAGTAATAACAGGGAAATGAGTACTAAATGGGAATAAATAGTAAAAAGAAAACAATGGAAGTGGAATGCTATAAAATTATAACTAAGCCTCAGTAAGAGAGTGACAAGGAGAAGAGAATGATCAGCACTGTCAAAGGCTACAGAGAGGTTAAAGAGAATGAGGACTGAGACAAGGCCATTGGATTTGATAACTAAGGCAGCCTCAGTAACTTTAGAGAGAGCAGCTTTGGTGGAATGATAAAATCACAAGTCAGATTGTAAGAGGTTAAGAAGAGATTGAAAAGGGAACCAAGATGGCAGAGTAGAAAGATGCACATTACTAGCTCTTCCCCTACAGCCCATAACATACCTGTAAAGAAAGACTCTCAACAAATTCTAGTACAGTAGAAACCACAGAACAAGAGAGTGGAGATTTCTGGCCCAGGGTGACCTGAAAGGCTGATGGAAAATGCCTGTCACATCAATCAATGTTAAAAACTTAAATTTAAAAAAAGAAAGAAAAGAAAGTCTGTATATTGTAGATAGTCTTTTGAGGAGTTTGGCTACAACGTGCAGAAGATATATAGGAAAATAGTTAAGCTGGATGGAAAAATCAAGTGAGGGTTCTTTCAGGATAAGAGAGTCATGGGCATGTTTGTGGGTAGTAGGAAACAAGCAGTAGAGAGGGAAAAATAAGAAAATAAGGTCAAAGCATAGAAATGACAGAGGGAAAAATCTGTTGGAGCAGAAGGGATGGGATGTGATTACTTAAACAAATAGAGGAGTTAGCCTTGGTAAGAGGTAAGGCTACTTCATCATGTGAGACAGGGGTGAAGGAGAAAAAAGTGGTAGAGAAAAACCTGAATGATAGGAAATAAGAAAAAGAAAAGAGAGAATTCATGGCAAAGAGGCTCAATTTTTTTTTTTCTGTAAAATATAAGGCAAGGTTCACATCTGAGAAAGTAGGAGGAGAAGTCATGGGAAGTTTGAGAATGGATAAGAAGGTTTGAAAGAGATTTTTTAGAGAGTGGGATAGTAAGTTTATAAGGGAGGAAAAATAGGATAATCTAACAGCAGAGAGTGTTCAGTTGAAGCTATGTATTGTGAATTTATAGTGCACTTGGGCAGACTGGTTGCATGATTTTTTCCACCTTCATTCAGCAGCACATGTGTAGGAGCCTTAGGTAATGAATGGTGGGAGTTATTCAGAGCTGAGGTTTGGCTGGGCATAATTGGTGATATGATAAGGAGGATTGGGATACAACAGAAAAGAATAAAGTACAGATGAATTGGGTTCACAAAGGAGTCAAGATGAGGAAAAGAGGAGAGAATGGATCAGGGCAGATGAGCTGGGAGAGAAGTGAGAGGTCAAGAGATTGGAGGTCACATTTTTGATGAAGAATAGAGTTCTGTAAGGGAAGGCAGAGGAAGAGATGAAAAGCCTATAGACTGTGTTTGGATAACAGGAATTCAATATTCTTGAACACAGAAGTAGTACATTCATGGGTGATGGAGAAATCGAGAATATGACCATCCTTGTATGCAGCTGAGGTGGAGTGCAGGAGTAGATCATGAGAGGTGAGTAGGTTGAGGAACAGAGTGGTTAATATATTTGAGGGAGAATCAATATCTTTGTTGAAGTTCTCTACTATGAGGTGGGTGTTGGGGAGGAGAGAAAAATTGTAAACTAGGCCCCATACTCATTGAGGATGGAAGAGAAGTAAGCTGGGAATCTGTATATAACTGCTGTCAAGATTTAAATAGGGTGGTAGATATAAATAGCATCTATCTCAAAGGAAGAGAGATTGCTGAATGATGAAGAAAGGGGGAGATCCTGGAAGTGATAATGAAGAATAGAGAGTATTCTAACTCCCCTGACTTGAGCTCAGGAAAATGAGGTGCAGTTATACTGGAAAGGGTGGTCAGAGAGGCTGTACCCTCAGGGGGGATACATTTTTCAATAACATCTAGACAGAAGGAGTAGGAGAAGAAAAAAATTAGATGAAAGGGAATTTGTTGCTCATGGAACAGGCATTTCAGAGGGCACAAAAGGCTTGGTGAAATTAGAGTGAAACGTTGGAGTGGGAGGGACAGTTGAAGGAGATGAGAATGAGAAATTGGGTGGTAAAAGGTATGAAGTGGGGTTTGCATGATTATTTATAGGTGTTTTGAGTCACTGGGAGTGAAAGGCATGATCAGATGTGAGAATGACCTTCTGAGGAGAGTATTACCAGGTATTATAAGGTTCATCATTGAGTGGAGAACATTGCTCCTCTAGCTTCAAAGGAGAGGCACAGCAGGAAATAGGAGACCTGAAAGCAAAGAGAAGGTTGCTCTTTGCACAGGAGATTCTCTATAATCACAGTTGAGACTGAACTGGAAGCAAGAGATGGAAGATGCCTTGTGCTATTACTGATAGAAGTGGTTGCTTTAGAACAAATGGAGGATGCCTGTCCCAGTCCCTAGCAGCTTTTCCTCAGGGGCCACACTGCATCCAGAAAGGAGAGTTCTACTAGGAAATGTAGATGATGTACAAATAAAAGTTAGCAATAAGAATTTATTTACAAAATAAAATGTCACCCACACTATCTTTTCTTTTTTAATGTTTATTTATTTATTTATTTTTAGTTTTCGACGTTCATTTCCACAAAATTTTGAGTTCCAAATTTTCTCCCCATCTTTCCCTTCCCCCACCCCACAATGCCTTGCATTCTCATTATCCCTTCTTTCAATATGCCCCCCTTTCTATCACACCTTTCCCTTCCCTTGTCCCCATCTTCCCTCTTTTCTTGTAGGGCAAGATAGATTTCTGTACCCCATTACCTGTATTTCTTATTTCCCAGTTGTATGCAAAAACAATTCTCAATACTTGTTCCTAAAACTTTGAGTTCTAACTTCTCTTCCTTTTTCCCTCCCCACCCATCCCCACTGAGAAGGCAAGCAATTCAATATAGGCTGTGTATGTATAGTTTTGCAAGACTTCCATAATAGTCATGTTGTGTAAGACTAACTATATTTCCCTTCATCCTATACTGCCCCCTCTCCATTTATCCTATTCTCTCTTTTGACCTTGTCCCTCCCCAGAAGCGTTTACTTCTGATTACTCCATCCTCCCATTTGTCCTCCCTTCCATCATCCCCCTTGCTCCACTTGTCCCCTTCTCCCCTACTTTCCTGTAGCGTAAGCTAGATTTTCATACCAAAGTCAGTGAGCATGCTATTCCCTCCTTAAGCTAAATGTGAAGAGAGTAAGCTTCACTTTTTCCCTCTCACATCCTCCCTTTTCTCCTCCATTGAAAAAGCTTTTATTTGCCTTTTTTATGAGTGGTAACTTGCCCCATTCCATTTCTCCCTTTCTCCTCCCAGTATATTCCTCTCTCACCCCTTAATTTTATTTTTTTAAGATACCATTCCTTCTTATTCAACTCATACTGTGCTTTCTGTCTAGGTGTGTGTGTGTGTGCGTGTGTGTGTGTGTGTGTGTGTGTAATCCCTCCAACTACCCAAATACTGAGAAAAGTCTCAAGAGTTACAAATATTATGTTTCCATGTAGGAACGTAAAAAGTTCACCTTTAGAAAGTCCTTTATGATTTCTCTTTCCTGTTTACCTTTTCATGCTTCTCTTGATTCTTATGTTTGAAAGTCAAATTTTCTATTCAGTTTTGTTCTTTTCATCAAGAATGCTTGAAAGAATGTTTGAAAGTCCTCTATATCATTGAAAGACCATTTTTCTCCCTGAAGTATTACACTCAGTCTTGCTGGGAAGGTGATTCTTGGTTTTAATCCTAGTTCCCTTGACTTTTAGAATATCATATCCCATGCCCTTCAATCTCTTAATATAGAAGCTGCCAGATCCTGTGTTATCCTGATTGTATTTCCACAATACTAGAATTGTTTCTTTCTAGCTGTTTTCAATAATTTCTCCTTGACCTGGGGGTCCAGACCTCACTCCCCTCTCCTGGGTGAAGGAGCCCTCCCACTGACTTTTGAAGCTGTCTGTGGCATTTGTGGGTTGAGCAATCTGAGAAGTCTACCTTTTCTTTTCTACTAGAAGATATCAGGAATTATATCATATACCTTATCTCATCACTATATTCATTCCTCAAATTGCATATGTTCAAATAAATCTTAAATTACTTGACATATGCAAGTTTCAAAGTTGTACAAAACAAAATTAGATATCAATCTATAATTTACTGCTAAACAATATTAAATTAAATAGAATCCTTAATGAGAAACAAATGCTTTCCCTCCAAAAGAAATGCTATAAAAACAATCCTGTTCATTTTACTTATAATTGTTAAGTTTCCTCTTCTTAGAAAGAGTTTCAGATTCCTCTGGCTCAGTTAATTTGAAAACAAAACAAAGTCCAACAAAAACAAACTCTAAACACATTTTCAAAATAACCATCTTTCCCCTAGAATTGTTTGCAATGTGCCTTGATTTTAAATTTATTTCTTTATTTATGTATAATAAAATTTGGTCAACTTATTCATCATTTCTCCTCTTTTTCTCCCTAAGTACTTTTATGTGAAAGAATCAAGCCAGCTGATTTATTACCAAATATTAGGATGATGTGACTTTTTCTTAGCAATAGTTATCAACTAGGAGAGTACAACCCTTGATAATACTACTTTGACTGGAAGCAAAATAAAATAAAACATAAGCTAGTTATACTTTAATGGCATATGGGATTTTGTGCACTATATCTTAAAAATGCATCAACCTTTCATTATATTTTGAAGACAATAAATATAAAGTTCTTCCCTCCCCTGAAATGCAGCTATTTGACCTTACCGTGGTTTATCATGTTTTTTCCAATACAATGTGACAACAACAATAGTAACTAGTACTTGTATAATCCCGTTAAAGGACAAGTAGGTGATACAGCAGTGGATAGAACACTTGGCCTGGATTCAGGAAGATCTGAGTTCAAATTTGACCTGGGACACTTACTAGCTGCATGTTCCTGGACAAGGAAACTAATACCTATTTACCTCAGTTCTTCATTTATAAAATGGGGACATACTGGAGAAGGAAATAGTAAACCACTTCAGTGTAGGGTCATGTAGAAAATGACACAGTTGAACCACAACATATAGGGTTTTACAATTTATAAAGCTCTTGAGAAGTACTATCTCTTTTTATCATCATAACCTTGTAAGATAGGTGCTATTTTCACTTCCCTCCCCACCCTCAGCCCCACCCCCAATGACAAAACTTGAGTTTAAAGAAATTAAATGATTCGCTCAGGAGCAAACAAAGAAGAAAATGTCTGAGAATAGATTTGAATTCCAGTATTCCCGACTACAGGTTCAGCCCTGTATCCACTGGACTATGTGACTGCCTCAATAATTATCTATTTTAAATTACCCTACTAGAGCTTTCTATATCAATCCTACTTTTTATAGAAGGTATTGAAAAAGCATGCTGTTCTTTAGACCTTTTCCCAGTGTCTGTGGCCTTATAGGAAATCTAGAAAAGCCTAAAAGCCTAAAGGATGAGAGAAATAGAGGTAGACAAACAAGTAGAATTTGTGATTCATTTTGTCATTAAGTGACTACATTATTTACTACTGCTATGTTTCTTGTGATCATATTTTCTAAGCTTTAGAGGTTAACTTTCACTCTAATATTCAATGTCACTTCTTCAATTATATATAGTAGGTGGTAGCAAATGAAAAGGCATATTTTGAAATAACATGATTTTGAAAGGAAAAGATTTAATGTGGCAGGATGAAGGGTATTTTGAACAGATTAGCTGTTTCTTTATTCTACAGTATACTTTTTAAAGTTCACATGAATAGACTTCATTCTTCTGAAAACTATACTATTAGAAAAATGAAAATTGCTTAATCTATGAAATCAGTACCTATCTTACATTGTTAAGTGATTCTCTGACAACAGGTAAAATAATACTTCAGGATGCAGAGAACTGCACAAGAGCAATGTCTTTGTTACTGTGCAGGATGGTATACTGTGACAGTAAACTGACTTGATGTTCAATGACACACTGGCCCTCAAATAATAGCCTGCATTTTCACTGATCATCAAGTGTGTCTCAGAGGAGATAGTATGATGGAATGGAAAACTCATTCCATTGAGTCTGAAGATCTGGATTAAAATTCTGATTCTGCCACTTATTACTTGTGTGACACCAGGTAATATAGTTGAATTTGCTTGCCCTTATTTTCATCATCTTAAAATGATTGGGTGATATGATCTCCAAGTTTCCTTCCAACAACAATAAATATGATCCCATGACTATCTGAAGTGATTTGGTTTTAAAATGTATCTTAACTGAATTCTTTTGTTTTAACAAGGCCTACTTTTGTTAATATAGCTTTGTTCTCCCAAGGGCAAAAACCCAACCTTTATGTTGTAACAATGAAGGAAGATTCCATGTGCATCCAGAGAGAGAACTGCTAAAGAGAAGTATCTATAGAATGATACAGAGCTACACACACACACACACACACGTATACACATTCATATTTGTGTCTAATGGTAGCTATCTCTAGTGTGAGGTAGGGAGAGGGAAGGAAAAAAAGAAATTAGCATTATAACCTTATTATATATTTAAAAGGAATAGTAAGTTGTACATAGCGTATTTGCAGTTTCATATTAATTATCTATTTTTATTTTACTGTTATGGAAATACTTATTTCATAAATTATAGATAAAGTAAATAAAAATTTTAAAAAAAGAAAAAAGAAAACACCACCAATGAATGGTACTCACCTACCTCCCACCTCCACCTTAGAAGTACATAAGATTACAATATGGTCAATTGATTTTGGCCTATATGGGCTTAAGGTTCTAAGCACAATTTCTTTAATTCCAGGGGAAATACAGAGTTTAGACTAATGACATAAAGAAAGCACTTGAACTTTCATCTTTCAGTTTGGGCTCATTAAATACTCATTATATATAGTCGCTTTCTACATGGTATTTGAATTCAAATGATAGATTTTAACTTAGAGAATCTTAAGTTTATAAATTATAAAACTCAAGCTATATAAGACCAGAGAATAAAACTAAAACAATTTCTGCATTTGATAAAGAAATTGTAATGAACTTAAATCACTTCCATTGGCCTTTCAGACCCCAGATGTATCACCTACTTAGTTCAAATATTTGGAGTTTGAAAGTCTTGCTCTAGGTGCTATGACAATTCAAGACAACTTCATCAGCACCCATTCTTCAAATCTGCAGGGGATATTTTCATCGGGGGTGAAACCACTTACTATATTTTACATAATTATTACTTCCGATAGTGTGAATTCAATCACTTTAAACGATTTATTATTTGCACTAATTGGGACCTAACTGACTCTCTGATGAATTCAAAGCACTTTATAGCTTCTGTCTGATGAAAATTCCTATGGAGGTTGGAAAATTCAGGCACCCAAGAGGTTAAGTATGGCATTCAATATCAAGTAGCACCTAAGAAAAGAAGCAGAGCCCTTATTCACATCATTCATTCTTTTAATCAGATTTCCCACCACCCCCTTCAATTTCTCAACGTAAAAGCCTATTAGAGAACTTAGTCTTTTAATGAACTTGATTAATTAATGGTTCTAATTCCATTTGTAAAAAAGAAATAGTTCACCTTTTAGGATTGCACTGTCTCTTTGTACTAAAAGTGATAATTGTTTTAATAACAACAAACACTTTATGTAACTTTCAAGAATGTGGCTATTTCCATAATCCTCATTTATTCAGATTTGATAAATAATGTATTTGTAATACCTAGATGAATAAAAAGGACTTTCTATAATCTATTTAAGGTACTTAACATGTATTAAGAATCTTATCATACCAGATTTATATAATAATAGTAGTAATGATATTAACAACAGAAACATTTATGTAGTGCTTTTTGGATTGCAAAGTATTTTACATATATTAACTCATTTTTACACGTTGTCCTGTTTCATTGGATATTTATCTAGGAGTCTGAGAATTTTTGACTCAAAGAAGTGGTTATTGTGATTGAATGTGTCAAAAATATATTTAGGGTAAGAGGTAATAAGGTTTTTGGGTGATATACATAGTTTATCATATCCTGTAATTCTGACCTGGAATCTCATGGTACAAAGTAGGTCTTGTCTTCTTACTGTTTTCTAACTTGAATTCTTATTATGCTTGCATGCAGAATTGGTTTCTAAAGTTAAATAATTTCAAAGCAATTAAAGTCCAATTATTTTAAGGATAGATTCTTTCTTGTCTGATACCTGATATAAAACTTACTCTAGCGATGCAGGTGGAGTTCTGTTAAATCTATACAACCCTAGGCCATGTGATTCCACTATCTAGTTGTATCAATGAGTACCTAAATATGGCCCCTACCCTGTAATCAAAGAAGATGCTGAGTATTTTGGAGGCTCTCAAATGTGACAGTGTTATTTAGTCTGCTTCCTTACATACACACTGTACTTTTAAATTCAGCAGGAAACACAAAAGTGTACTGAACCCAAACTGTCCCCATGGCAGTTTATGGGGGCCGAACATCAATCACTCCACATTTATTGTTTCCTTTGTTTCAGGCATTGGGCAAGACATCAGCGATACAAAAACAAAGAATGAAAATTACCCTGCTCACAAGAAACTCATGAATCCCTATCACCCTTGTTGCACTTAAGGCTAAAGCATTTGATACATGTCTAAAATTATTAAATACACATACTTCTCAAAGGCAAGGATACTTATATTTCATTATATTACATTATATTTCATATATATTTCATTATATTTCACAAATGGACTCAAAGGAAGGATATTGCTATTTATAGTGTAGAGCTATACAATGTATTTCAACCCTGCAATATGGCAGGGAATAAAGAAGAGGGATGTTTTTACATGATATGTTAGTTCATAATGGAGTTCAGTGACAATATCTCTCAATGTCATCAAACTTGGCATTTAAAATAATCCCTACCACCACCACCAAATGCAGAAGTCAGTAGAACCCATTACTATTAGGTCACATACAGTAAAAGATCTGTTTTCTTAAATCAGTGCTGTACATTACACACAAGCCAAACACTTGCATATAGAGTCAGCAAAAGCAGGAAATGTGTGCTATACACTCATGGCAGATGAGTTCACAAGTAACAACCTTTGTTTAGGCGGTGGGCACTTACATGGATGTGAATGCTGCCTGCAAACATGCAGGTTGCAGTCTGTAGGAAGGAGTATCTTGAGAAAGCAAGCTTTTAAAGGCAGGAGCAAGATAATCTTTAGTATGAAGGACAGTAAGACTGTGAAATTCTATCCTTTTCAGATGACTCAAAATTTCACAGACTCTGCAGTAAAGTTTTTTTTTGATGGAGTAAGGGTGGGAGTTGGACCTTTGTTATCACTGGTGGAATGAAATCCTAGAGAGGAAACTGCCTCCACCAATGCAGGTTAACCACTATTCTGCCACCTATAGTCTTAAGAGAGTTGCCTTGGGCCATTTAGGTAACTTACCCAGGGTCACACAGTCAGTATATGAGAGGTGAAAAACTGGAACTCAAGTCTTCTTGACTTTGAAGTTGGTGCTTTAGTCATGATTCCAACTGTCTCTCTTAGCAAAGACATTGTGATTGAATGTGTCAAAAATATAGTTAGGGCAGGAGGTAATAGGGCTTTGGAGTGATACACATAGTTTATCATATCCTGCAATTCTAACCTGGAATATCGTGGTACAAAATAGTATTGTCTTCTTAATGTTTTATAACTTGAATTCTTATTATGATCGTATGCAAAATTGATTTCTAAAGTTAGTTCATAATGGAGTTCAATGACGTTTGAGATGATATTTTCTCACAAGGTCAAATGGGCAAAGTTGTTAAGGCTGTGATTCTTTTTTTTCCCTCTATACCAATAATGATGCAGTTGTCATAATAGAAAGCTGTGTTTTGAAAGTGCTCTATTACTTCTTCACAGAGACACATTTACCTATCATCTTTAAGTGTGGGACTAAAAACTCCTTTATTAATACCAAAAGCAAATAAGATATGCAACATTCAGAACATTGAAATTGCCTATTATAAGTATTTGACAAATTTCTTAGAGAGTTTTTGCAGAATATGAGAATTTAGAAAGAGGAACCAGTATCATTTCCATCTAGATTCAAAACATATACTAAGGGAATTAAAAAATATGCCTTTGATCTATAGGGTAAACATACAAAAACATGAGCATCTAAGGATGACTTTAAGTTGGCTACAGTGCTCTATTGAGCTAAACCAATCATACCAGCAGAAAGGTTTAATATAAAAGGAGAATTTCAAGGACATTAATAATAAAGACACTTTTACAGCACTGCTAACTAATGTTAGAAGAATATCAACTGCTGACTGCTTTCCTTGATGAATAGTTCTTGACAAAACTTTGCTCAACTGGTACAAGCTCATCAACAGATTAAATGACTGGTACAATTGCAGGTACCCCAAAATATATGGCACTCATTGCGGGACATTGCAAACCAATTTAGAATTTACTTTAGCCTGTGCAATTTATCAATGCTTCATGAACATTTTGCTTTCACCATTAAATTAATTTTTCAAGAAATGTTATATCTTTGATATACTGGATATACAAATGGAAAAAAAAATGCTCCTTGGGTTATCTTCTTAGACTGTTCTATCAGTCCTGTTAGAATTCATCACATTTATAGGTAAGATCCAAGCAGTCCATAATGTGTGTGTGTGTGTGTGTGTGTGTGTGTGTGTGTGTGTGTGTGTGTGTGTAAAGCAAAGCAAGAACTTCAGGTCTTTTAAGGTTTTCTCAGTTTCAGTGTTCTTCTTACATAAAGGGCTATCTTTCTAGAGTCACTGTTAATTGATAAAAACATTTCGCTGCATGTTGGACTCACTGCAATGAAGGCCCTCTCTAGAAGGTCTGACAGATAGTGACTTCTGAGTCTATAGCAATAGATCATGTTTCATCCATTTAAGAGAAGTGCCCCTGAGGAAATTCCTTCTGTCAATGTAGATTGGCTCCTTCTCTGCAACTGAGAGTTGTCTAGAGCATTAAGCAGTCAAGTGACTTTTCTGGAGTCATTTAGCTTGTATATGTCAGAGACAGGCCTTAACTGCAAGTCTCCTTGCTTCCAAAGCTGGCCATCTTTCATTATTGCTCTCTCCTGATAGATATGATCACATCTAAGTAAAAGGGATTGTGGAAGTCATGTAGACAAAATTTCTCTCCTAACAGTGAAGGGGAGATGAAGTGACTTTCCCCAAGAATGGGTGCTGGAACTTTGATTTGAATCCTAGTGTTATGAATCCAAATCCATCCACCTTCATGGATGGCTCATTAGATAGTCAGGAAAATTGGAAATTCAAACTTTACATTCAAATCGTAATTCACGCTTACTAGCTATGTAACCCTGGGGAAGCCTCAATTTTCCAATCTGAGAAAGGGGATAATTATAATAGCACCTACCTCCCAGTATTGCTGGGACAATCAAATAAAGTAATATAATCTGTGCAAAGTGATTTGGAAACGTTAAAGAACTATATAAATACTGGTTATCATCATCACCACCAATGTCTATTACCCCACTCTATCTCACATGGCACCATTGCCTTTACTGTGGAAGCTTTGGAAAAGAATGAATCCACAAAATACCTGATAGTACTGAAGGAGCTACTTGAAAACAATGGCATCTACAGAATGGAACTACATACAAATTGCTGACAAAATCCATGTACGTTATCACAGGAATCAAGAAGTTTCATATCTATTTCTATGTTCATACCTTTAAGATATGAGTTTACCACCAGGGATTTTCTGTAAAAATTAACCATCCTAAAATACTGAATAAATACTTGTTGACTGACTAAGTTACCAGGTATTGAACAGAGGAATATATTCTTTCTTTCCCCTAGTTGTTTCCCTGGGCTTACAGAAATAAAGCACGGGAGGGATGCTCAGAATCACTCTGAGTTATGAATTTAGATGATCAGTATGGTGTCCATTCTCAACGCTAGCCAACGTCTCCACATTAGATTAACCTCTTGACAATTCCAGGTGGGCAGAGAATAGCACGTTCCCACCAAGGGTAAGGAATAGAAAAGACCTGACTGACCTCCAGTGGAGGTGGTAATCAAGAGGGAAACACACCATTACGTATAAACAAGTTTTGGGCAATCAGAAGACACTACAAACATGTAATTTCTTAGGGCAAGTGTGGTCTATGGATCCCCAAACCCTTCAAGAGAATCTACAGGACCAAAACCAATTTTTTAAAAATAACAGTTAGATGTTTTTGCCTATGAAAATATTCCTGGCTTTTACAATTACACATATGTGTCATACTAGATTTTTAGAAGTAGGAAGCAGAGGTTGGCATAGGAGACATGAAGACAGAAGGGAAAGTTTGTAACAGGTGTTGTGGTGAGTAGGATACAGAATCAGTATCTTGTTGCAGTGAGGGTCTGGTCTGAGATTAGACCACCTATATTTGTAGTGGATCCAACCAACACTGTTTTATGATTTCCTCCAGCTTTCTTTAAGAGTATGTGAATAGGAGCAAAGGAAGTAGTTGATTAAAGTAATTCAGGGTTGGTGCTTGATGGAGGGCCAAGGAATTTGAGAGTAGAGGAGAGAGTATAGGATTGAATTAGTTCTTCATAGGGTCAAGATTAGAAGAATGCAGCAAGATCGGAGTAGAGGGCCTATTTACTGATGACTTACAAAAAGTGCAGAATGAATAGACTAACCTTGTGAATATCATTCCCATTTTCCATTGTCAGAATTTTATGATTGATCCCTTCATTTTTTGCCTAGCTGCAAGTGATTTATGAAACTCCTTTGGCAGACATAATTCTTCATAGTTCAAGGGTGGGGATGGGGAACAAGAAAATAAAAAAATTAGGGAGCAGTAAATTTTTTTTAAATTTAAAAAGGAATACTAAGGGCAAAAAGCAGAGTTTTGTTGGGGTAACATTTATGAAATAAGTAACTTGGATAGTAAAAAAAAAGTTTGTGAACTAGGAGACATTTATTTTGCCCAAGTGCTACTTTTTGAATTAGTGGATGCAAAACACTGGTATAAACTGAAAGTTTTTAACCAAATTAAAAAAAAATACATGATCCCAAATAATACAAGAATATCCACTGATACTTGTAAGGGGAAAAATTCACTGAAAATAATCAAACTGATGTATACCTTAAAGGTTGAAGCCATACATGATTTGTATGCCATCTTCTCAAATTACACAAATATAAATAAAATAACCTCCTTTCTGCAGTCCAGAAAGGGCACTGAAATTAAATCCTGATGCCAAGTTGAAACAGGTATGGGAGAAAGAAATTTACAGTAAAAGCTTCCTTCTGTTAATGGAACATTCATTTGTGTGCACACTGTTCCACAGGGTAACTGGACATAAATTAGGAATTTGACATCTAGTGATAGATGATTATTTCTGACATAATGAAGTTATAATGGAAGGAATTTGCCCATTGTTTGGCTATTAAGTGATCATTTATTGTCCCTGCACCAGGTGTGATGGTGATAGGCCATACAAATCACTGAGAAGAAATGCCAAAAGTGGGTTCCTTTACTGATAAAGTGCTGCACGTGTTTATTAATTTAACAGCTTGTCTTAGGTCTCCCCCATCTGCTCATTTAAAGCAGATAGTCTTCCTATAAATATTTCAGAAGTTAAATGTGGGGCCAAAAAATATTAGTCTTGGAGGGAGGGCTAAGGAGGAAGAAAGCTTTGGTTTTAAATACAAAATTACATTCTTCTTTCACCGTAGATTAGTTTAACAGAATTGGGGGAAGGGAGAATGATTTTAATAGGACATTCACTTCAGATTAGTGCTGCTTGAGTGTAGGTCATCATAAATGATTCCAGTCTCCAGCTGTTCCTGTGCCAGGTGGGAAAATGACAAGTTCCAACAATGTCACAGTACAGAGTCCCATAAAGTACAAAATGAAGCATTCTAGAAAATCACCAGAGTAGGAGTTCGCAGCCATTTCCAAGTTCATCACGTAATAGCTTAACCTGTAAGGGACACTATTCAATTTCTACAGCATTTTTTTGTTTTCTTTTTTGTGGGGAGGGGAAGAGGGAGACTTGTCATATTTCAACCATATGCAGCTCTCTAAGGATTTATTCATAGGAATTTACTCCTTCTAAAATACCAATGTTACTTTTTAAGTAATGGGAAAAAAACAGCAGTGGTGAATGTGAATGTTTTCCCTTTCTATAAAATCTGAAGGTAGGAGCACAAGGTTTCGACATTTCCATCTGGACATAGTTTTTTATGAGCCTGTGATATAGATACAGGTTCTCTCTGGGAGAATGATTTTAACTAATAAGAATCTCTCCCCTAAGGTGCCTTTGTGAAATGAACACAAACATACATACACACACACGCACACACACACGCACATACACACGTATGTGAAGTGAAAAAAGTACAAGAATTCAAAATAAAGAAACAAAGAAAAAGGTACACAGTATGCAATGACCACAGGTAGACTACTCTAAACATTAGACTTCATTAATTAGAACCTATACACAGGAGAGCAGTGGTGCTGTTCAGGCTCTCAGAGAATCTGTGATCAACTTCAATTGAGAAATAATTAATAATTATCATAATAAATTCACTTGCTACATTTTTCTAAGTAAATTCTAGCCTGAAATAACTGCACAGTGACCAAGGGACCAATTCAATTACCTAAAAGTCAAAGGTCCTACAAATCTCCTTCAAACTAAATGTGTGCATCTTCAACAGACTGAAAGAAGGAAATTAAACACTGCCTACCCATATATATATATATATATATATATATATATATATATATATATATATATATTTACAGAACATATTTTCAAAGAATTCCACAGCTGATCTTGACTTCCAATATTAAATTGAACTTGAAATTTCCACTTGATTGGAAAATTAATTGTAATACCATTCCTGTTCAGATTTTATGTGGGGCCTTTGGCAAATGTTGACAACTAGACAAAGTTGTCAAAGTCACAATAATAATACTGTTTATTCTTAACAACAATGATAGAAAAAAATAACACTTTCTTCAAAATGTAACTGATCACAAAAAGTATAAGCCAGAACCTAGGTTTCATTCACACTCCCCATTTTAATGCATTTCTTTTACTTTTGTCCCTTTCATTATCTTTTGCTTCCAGTTTATTACTGATGAGCCTGTAACAAACTGGGGCTTGACTTCAATAGTCTGGAAAGCCTGGTCAGTGGGTGTATTAAAAATATTTGAGAGAGCTCCAGCTAGCAATGTTTACACTTGAGGAACACCAAAAATGTGCTTCCCTCAGTTGTCAAACTGATTTTCCTAAAGTGCAGGTCTGCCCTTGTCACCTTCCCTATTCAATAAACTCCAGCAAATCCCTCTTATTTCCAGGATCAAATATAAAATTCTGTTTGGCTTTGAAAATGTTCACAACCTGAACCCTTCCTACTTATCCAGCTTTCTTGTACCTTCCTCCCTTCCATGTGCAATGTAAACCAATGACCCTGGTCTCCTTGGTGACACTCCATCTCCCAAATCTGGAAATTTTTACTGATTATGTTAACCATGCATAGATAAGAACCTTTCTTTCCTTATTTCTGCTCCTAACTTTTCTGGCTTCAATTCCTGGACAAATTCCTAACTTCTTCAAGAAACCTTTCCAGATCTTCCTTATTAATGCTAGTGATTTATCTCTGAGATTATCTTCACCTTATCCTTTACATAGCTATTTGTACATAGTTTTGGTTTGTTCATTTGTACATAGTAATTTATATGTTGACACACCTACTAAGGGGTAAACTATTTGAGAGTGAGGATTTTTGGTCCTTTTTTTTTCTTTTGGATTTCCAGGTATTAACACAGTGCCTTAAATGTCTGTTGCTTAAAAGGCTGCTGGCCCAGGACAAGAAGACGTTCATTTGGAGTGGAGGGAAACCCACAGGCAGAGATCCTGGGTAGGAGATGCTAGGAGAGAGATAGTAGGAGAAAGAACAGGGCAGAAGAGGGCACAGAAGAAACTCACTAATATTTTTATCAGGGGAGGGAAAGAAGTAGTATCTTATAGTTTCCTACTTGAACCTAGTATTCTTGCTAACTAGACGTTAAACTCAGTCATTTCTAGAGGCTGTCGGTATCTCCTTTTAAATTTTAGTACCCTGTGTAAAATCTTACTTCACCTTCCCTAATTATGGTTCCTTGTATTTAGTATTATAATCCGACCTGTAAATCGTTTTCAATTGTTTCTCAGATGGCTTAGATTCCATCCACATTTTCTCTAATTTATATGAAAAAATAGTGTATGTCATAAGGAAGTTGGATTTATCTTTACAGACCTGAATGCATGATTCCTCATGTACATTTATGCTTATAACGAATAGCACAATGACTAATACCAAATATCCCAATTATTGAGCACATACTGTATCTACGTCTTAGCTAAACACAGTATGTCTTCTTGCTTCTCTGAAATAATTTCTCATTGGTAACAGAAAGTCAAGCTTCAGAGACAATGGGAACAAAGAAAATAAAAAGAGAAAAATACTGACCCAGAAATTTTTGGACATATAGCTAATAAGAGTTAGAGATGGGATGTAAACCTAGTTATTTTGGACTCTAAAACCAGCACTCTGACCACTATGCCAGTGGCCTATATGTCAGCCATCAACATTACTAGAGAAATGATGTTGAAATAGGAAAAGAATGGACACAAGGTTTTGTGAAATTTCTGAAGTCCTATTTTTTTTTTTTACAGTGCTATAGCAAAATGATCTGGGACAACATGTGGAAGGTAAGTTTAAAGCTCTTCTTATGGTAGGAAAAGTCAAATGGTTTTATGGAAATACCTACACATGGTCCTAGAGAAGATACATGAAAAGCATGGTCCTTGCCCTCATGTAATTTACATGTAGAGGGGATGTGATACATACCCAAATCCCTTTAATACAAAACAAAACAAAGTCAATGAATGGCATATTGTGTTCTACATTAAATGATGATGTTAAGTATCAAAGAAACAAATATATCAGAACTGATAACAGGGAAATTATATCAAGCTCTGACAGAAGCTAGACAGAGTATGAAAAAGTCACATGTACTTGATGAAAGCCATTTCCATCATAAAATCATAATCAGTGTTTTTGGTTGTTCAATATGTGAGGATGAAAAAAAGACTGCACACATGTAGCATAATGATGGTTATTTCTTAGGCAATACAGTTCAGGCTTATTCTTATCAGGTGCTACTACTGTGGATGGCAGTTAGTTGAAGACATTGCAAATCAGTGGCACAGCTGCCTCTGATATTCTGGATTTGATCTAGTCAACTGCCTCAACTTAGCAGAGACAAATTACTAGGAAGCTTGGGAGAGTGTGGTTTTCCCAGTCAGGATGCTCATCCAGGACCAGGTGAATCAGGAAAGTCTCTTTAATTCATCCCTTGTATGACCAAATATATCTTTTAGGTGCTTGGAGTTGATACAAATAGTCCATGTCTTGTCTTTGTTCCCAAGAGGACAGAGACTTCTATAAAAGGGTCCCACCAGTCTGTGTCTGTTTATTGGTAGCAGAATGAACTAGGAGATGGCCTAAGCTATAACAGTATATTGCTATGGGATAACCAAAGCTTATGAAAGTCACAGCTCTTATGTGTTAGAGGTCAAACTTGCACCCTGGTTTTCATAATCTTGGCCTAGGCTGAATCTTATTTCTTATCTGATAGGATGGCTCTGAGGATCTAGCTGAATTTATTTTCTAGGAGGTAAGATGTATCTGTCCATTAATTAATTAATTAGTATTGTTAAAAGACAACTACATTGTTAGTGACCAGATCAAATTTCTCTAGGTCATACTGATAATACATGTTAATTCTGATGGATGGTTAAAATTTGTAACTTTGAAAGAATACTTTAGCCTCCCAATCTGTTCTGTAAGATTGTGAACACTGGATATCAGGTATGTGTATATCATGGTCACTTCATAAAATGAACCAAGAATATATTATTTAGTCAAAAGATTGTATTCCTTGCTAAAGCACTTCTCAAAGTGTGAACTATGGACCATTATGTATGCAGAAGACTTCAGACATTGTCAGGAACTGGTCCAGATGGGGGGTGGGGTGGGAAGAAAGTTATCTCTTTAAGATACATCTTCTACTGAAGATTTAAATCTACTTTAAAGACACTTTAAATATATTTTAAAGACACTAGTAAAAGAACATTTAAAAAATCTAGTAAAAATTTATTCTGAATAATGCTTTCAGTTTAAAAGTATAAATGAAAATGATCTACATGGTAGTTTTCCCCATTCAAGTAACCTGCAAATGAAGGAAATCTGAAAAACACTGTACTAGAGAAATATGAGAAAAATACAATGAGGACATAAAACTTATTCATAATCATTCAGCTCCAGTGAATTCTCATCTTACTTAATTTCAAACAGTTACCTTAGATAAATAAGACTATGTGCTACTGCTTCTGACTTTCCATTTTAGATCCTTGTTCTATCCTATTTTGAATGTAATGTCAAGCATTTACTCATATGGAGCTTTATAAATATTTTCCTTGTGTGTATATGCTTAGTATATTCAGTTTGTAAATAGAAGTTTAATCCCTGGAGTGACCAATATGTTGGGTCAAGCATACTGGATTGGTATCATTATAAAAACAATATCTTGTTATATAACTATATGTGTGAAATTTAAAACCGGACTCAAATTTCCAATTTTATCATCTGCAAATCAAAGGAAAAATGAACAAGGAAAAGCATAGGGAATAATATGATCCCAGATGCCCACATACTAGTGTGGAGAGTTAGAATTATAAATAAGAAGGAATTTATACTTTTGATAGAAGGAAGTAAATATGATATCAAAGGTATCACTGAAATTTGATGGAAAGAGTATAGTGATTGATTGAAATATAGAGCTGTGTACCATTGCATGGCATTCAGGGTACAACTAAGGTTACAGTTCTGTCATTCTGACCCCAGAGCAGGATTGTGGGGCTAAGCCTTGCAGTTCTAGGGTATGGAGAATGGATCAATTAATCAATTTTTATTAAGCACTGCCTATCTTCAAGAGGCTGACAACATAATTGGGGGAGGGAAGCAAACATAAAGAAACAAGCTATGACCCCAATAAAAAGGAAATATTTAACAGAAGGAAGAACTAGAATGGAGAGTGATTTGGAAAGCTTTGTTATAGAAGATAAGATTTTAGATGGGATTTATAGGAAGATAAGGAAACCAATGGCTTATGCTGCAAATAGGAGCTAGAGTCAGTAGTTCAAAACTACTGGGGTTCCAAAAAGTGGCAAGTAAGCAGCTAGGTCATGCAAATCACAAACTGGAGTCTGGAACCTGTGAAGCTTATGCTGCAAATAGGAGCTAGAGTCAGTAGTTCAAAACTACTGGGGTTCCAAAAAGTGGCAAGTAAGCAGCTAGGTCATGCAAATCACAAACTGGAGTCTGGAACCTGTGAAGCTTAGACTAACAGATGAGGGTTGGGGTGGAATTGTACATGATCAGAGAAAGCCTATGCTTAGATTGCTTAAGGCATTGAAAATATACAGCTTGTTATACTGAGCTACACATGAGATCTTCAAAGAACACAGTGCTCAATACCCAGAGAAAGAAGAGACAGGATCACGGCAGGTCAGGATTGAACAATGACCCAATGTTTCCTTCAAAAATGCCCAGAGCCTGGCCCTATCATGAAGTCCCAATTCAAGAAGTAAAGATCAAAACATAAACAAAGCAACATGGAGCCAGGGATGCCCAAGACACAAACAGAGAAGGATAAAATAACTCTATAGTATCTACAAGGAAAGTTTTGATCAAAAACACAGCTTGCTTACAAAGTCAACAAGAAATCCTAAAGGAAATGAAGGAAGACCTTAAAAAATGATATTAAAAATGAGATGAGAGCTCAAGCAGAAATATTTGAATAAAGAATTAATTACTTATTACAAGAGGTATAACACCATACCCAATAGATTTTCTGAAAATAAGAATTGACAAAATTTAAGTTAATGACTCCATGAGATAACATGAAATATTAAAATAAAATCAAAATACCGAAAAATAGGGAAAATTTTAAAGTATCTCATATAAAATGATAAAGGCATGGTGGTATTATTGCTATTCTGGATTAGCTTTGACTATTGAGAAATAACTGATTAATAAAATCAAGGTGAAAGGAAAAGACACTGAGAGAAAATGATTATGCAATGTTTCAATCTGTACTAGTGAAATCAAGGGAGGCCAGATATTATTGTCCAGTTGTTTTCAGTTGTATCAGACTCTCATGACCTCATTTGGGGTTTTCCTGGCAACTAAAGTGGTTTCCTATTTCCTCTCCAGCTCATTTTACAGTTGCAGAAACTGAGGCAAATAGGGTTAAGTGATTTGCCCAGAGTTACACAGCTAATCAGTGTTTGAGATCAGATTTGAACTCAGAAAGATCAGTCTTCTTCACTACAGCCCTAGCACTCCATCCACTGAGCCACCTAGTTGCCTCTATGCCAGGCATAATGGGAAGTAGATCCCAGATTTTAAGATAAAACAATGAAAAATCTGAGAGAAATGGTAGGCAAGATGTTATGACTGATACCATATGAGGAGAAATCATATTAAGAGGTATAAGGGTTACTCATCAAATATAATTCCAACAATATAATTACAAATGATTCCCACAAAGTAGCAAACTGGAGGTGTCTAAAGAAACTAGACTGTATAGAAGGGATTAGAACTTGTGTTAATGATCAACCTTAGTTTCAGATGACTGCTGATGGAATATATACCTCTCCTCCCAATAGAAAGATGGTAGACTACTAATGCATATGCTGTCAAATTTAGTTATTGTATTATATGTTTATTCTGTTCTGGGGGTGGGGATATTATATGAAATAGTGACACAAACCTCCAAAGTATTAATAAAACCTTTATAAAATAAGAAACTATGTCCTTGGTTGTTCAGCGACTAAAAACCATCTTTTGCTTAACTGATGTTGTAACTAGTAATCTTTCCTTGGTTCCTAATTGGGGGCTACAGAATAATAAGGGAGGAAGGTAGACAGTGTGAGTTTCTTAATAAATTTAGTCTGTGCTTGGCAGCAAGGAGGCTATTTTAGCTGCTATCACCATACTCTTTTTCCCTTCCTGGCAGAAGTATCAGCAGAAGTGTCTACTGGTGGAAGTAGCAGCCTCCAAAAGAAATATCCTGGAAATCCCTCATTAAGATAAAATGAAAGGGACAAAGAACCAGGGATGGTTCTTTCCACATTAAGTAGATGACACAATTCTTATTTGAAGGATAATTACAGAATGACATGGACTACAAGTCTTGTATTTTAACATCTAACAGAAAATACCGGGAGAAACTTCTCAAAAACTTGTAGAACTTATCTGCAAATGAAAATATATAAGCAATCTCTTTAATTAACTATAAAATAGTAATAAACGTATTCACCTAATGGAAGATTTAAAGATAATAATACTTCAAAGATGAAGCTAATTTAAAGAAAAATTTTCTGATTAATGAGAATCACAGAAAGAAAAATTACCCTAATGGTGAATGCTGATTCAGGACCTTATTTTTATTAAGTTGTTTATAGTGAGGGCTGTGACTATTTTTCTATTTACAGTGGCAGTTTTGGTTAATTACCTTGTAATGTATTGTGACATTAATGCACTAGTAAACTACTAGAATTTACACCCTTATTCAGTAATAAAATCTTTAAATTGAAGAATGCATATAAAGGCATCACAAGCATAAATTACGGGACCAAATGGCATATATAATAGGTTTAAATTGTTTTGAGGATAGCATCCAGCAAATTTGCTCATCAGGTAGTTTTAAGTGACATTATTTCTAAGCATATATATATATCAACTAGATGGTACAGTGAATAGTTTGCAAGACCTGGGGTCAGAAAGATTCATCTTCCTGACTTCAAATCTGGCCTCAAACACTTACTTACTGTGTGACCTGAGCAAGTAGCACAATTCTGTTTGCCTCAGTTCCTCATCTGTAAAATAAGCTAAAGGAGGAAATGGCAAACTACTCCAGTATCTCTGCCAAAAAAATGCCAAAAAGGAGATTGAAGAGTTGGACAGGACTGAAAAAATGACTGAACAAAACATATATGTATATAAGACTATAAATTGCAGAGAAGGCAATAGGCTTTGGTAGAAGGAGTTTTCTACACATGGAGTTCCCTATATTAATAAAACCATAGCCACATTCCCTACCCCTAACCATAGGTAACTCGCTGGGTTAAGATATGCATTGGTGAAGGGAGTTCACCAAATCATTTCTGGAATGGCATTAACATTTCGCATATGCAAATTCAGAGCATCCAACTTTCAATTGTGGGAGATAATAGGTTTTGTTAAAAATCTATTTTATAATTCACTGCTATTTAATTGCCATATATATTTTTGTATAGTTTGTTATAACACATCAAGTGTTGAAAGCTAAGTAAGGCTTTGTACAAATGAAGGGGAAAAATATGAAAACAAATGCTTCTTGGTCACAGGATCATTTCTCCTCCGTACAAATAGAAGATGTTGTCTTAAGAACTTTATTAGTAGGTTGGAAAGCCTACCAAAAATGAACAAACAGATATTCAAAGACAGAAAAAAATAATTTAAAAAGTGATGACATTAAGTTGCAAATTCTGTGCAAATTTAATTACAGGAATTTTTTTCACAGAGCAGAGCATACCCCAAATGATTCCCTCCAAGAAGTTTCCCTGGTCTCTCTCTTTCACCAGAATAGGTGGAGCTCTCCTTCTTATCCCAGGTAGTTCAAAGGATACAAGGAAAATTGTACATTAAATCATTATGCCTCTACAATCTGTCATGGTTTTCAGAGATGTTAATACTTATACTGTGTGTCTAGAGGTAATCCACAAATTATTTATGTTTGCATGAATTTTGTATGTAACATAACAACATGTTTATTTGTTGTATACTGCCTCGAAAATATTTTAAATTGCTTCTGGGAAATTATGCAAATCAATTACTCTTTAAGAATACTTTGAAATCTTTATACCACAAAAGTTATAAAAATAACTGTTCATTCAATATTAAAAAATACATAAGCACACATAAATTGATGTGTAAAAAAGTAATAGAGACAGTCAATTCTTCAGATTTCAGAAAAATCACTGGAATAATCATGGAAAAAGGAAGAACTGGAGTATGCTACTATAATCTATTGGTCTGAATCTGCTTTTTAGAGAAGAAAACTCTGCATGTGGGTGCTCCAAATTTTAATACAAACTGGCAAACTCTTTTTCTGGCTGTGGAATCTGACGTAAAGGAAATTAAATGACTTACCCAGGGTCACACAATCATTAAGTATCTGAGGGAGATTTAAACTCCGGTCTTTTGGATTCCTAAGTCCGGTGCTCCATGCAGAGTGTCACTTAGGTTCTTATCCATCATTGGGCCCTGACTTCAAAAATCTTTCTAGTTTAGTAGAACTTTCCAGTCTGGCATATGCAATTCAACCAATAATTTTGAGACTTTGATTCTATCGAGATTGTGGTACTCCATGATTCAGTTATAGAGCATTATCAGAAAAATACAGGGGATAAAAAGATTTAAATGTCATTAAAATAAATTAAGAAAAAACTTATGTGATTTCAAAATATATTTATGACATAGAAAACTTCATATGATCATAAACTATTAGATCTGGAAAAGCCAAACAGAGGTTGTATAGTAAGTTGGTCAACAAACATTTACTAACTGATTATGTTGTGCTAGGTACTATGCTAAGCAGAGGAATCTTAAGTACAAAAGTGAAAAATGGTCCCTTCTTCAAAAAGTTTACATTCTAATAGTGGAGATAACGTCTAGTCCAATACCCTCTTTTTGCAGGGGAGGGGAGGGGTTAAGAACCAAGGTCCAGAGAGATTTGCTGATTCCTTTAAGGTTAGGTGAATGATTGGGCCAAGATCTGAACCCAGGTGTTCTGGCTCTAAGTCTATTATCTTTACCCACTCCACTGGTATAAAGACGAATTTCTATGAAACTAGAGGAATATGAGTGAATAAGCTTCTGGGTATAAGGGAGATTACTTTCATCTCTCTATAATTTGGAAGAGGATAATATCATCTTGAAACATATAAGGTTAAAAACCAGAGTGCTTAGGGAGAAGAGTTAGATGAGCAGCGGAAAATATGGCCATGCATCAGTTCAGGACAAACTTGAGCAAGAATCAGGAATGCTGACAAAGGGGAAAGTAAAAGAGGAAAGAAGCTAGCAGCACCAACCCCTTCACTTTTCTGTGCTGTTAGAAGGAACTGATATTTGAATGAAGGGAATTATATCTGACTTAAAACCCTCCTTTTGATTATGTGTTCCCTTCCCAATGATTATTTTATGAGAATCAATCATTTTACAACATTCTATAGTTTATTCTATCCCCTCCCAAACCCATTTCTTTTTTCCTTCTATTCTGCACACATTAAGATCTCAGTCTATTTGTCTTTCTGTGTAGAAGCAACACAGTATTGCACCCTATACACTGACTGACTCTGTTTCTCATCTTTCTGCCTGCCAATTATTGTCTTTCCCTATACTCAATTAAAATCCTGGCAACTATGGTAATCTTGCCTAAATTATACTATCATATCAAAGTACAAGAAATCCATTGAAGTCACAGATGGAAACAAATATGTTTACAATTACAGCAACAATGATACCTTACCCTACTCTCCCCCCAAAGTAGATTTGTATATCATCAGATACTACCTACCTACTCATACAATATTTAGAGAATGTCAAAGTTTATTATATCTATTTTATACTGTAAAAATGTCCCAACATAATTGCTCTATATAAATATTGTAACAAAAATATATCATTAGATTGATAGGGACATATAAATGCATTTGTTATAAAAATGTACTTGCATGTTTCCTCCCTTCATTGAGTGGAATCTGTTCTATCTATGTCAGAAACCTGTATTAATATGACCTGCCAGTTTGGACATAAAAAAAGGGACTTTTACACAAAATAATAATGTATTATGTTTGGTAAACTATATTATAAGTTAATTATTAAAAATTACCAAGTTTGTACTAGAAAAAGGGAGGCACCCCAGAGATTACAGTTTAATTGGGGGAAACAATACATGAGAGAAAGGAAAAGTTTAGTTTCAGGGCAGATGACAAGATTGAGAGATCTTTACGTTACGTAAATTGTTAAGATAGTAGTACTGGGGAACTGTAGGCCATAAAGGCAGTGGCAGATGTTAAGGCCTGGTGGTCCTCCATCTGATCGGAAGGAAGAGTATGGATGACTCATCTCATTCAAGACTTGTGAGCAAACAGCAAGGCTGAAGGGGAGAGACAAAGGAAAAGGTGCTCCCAGTTGTAATGATTCTTCCTAAGATTTGACTTTCCTAGATGGTTTCTGGGAAGACCAAGATTGGGGAATAGGTATGGGAGGAATCCAACTATGATGTTGTATTTTTAATGTATTTTTTTGCTTAATGTGAATATCTTTCCCATCCATTAATAGGCCCACATGAGCTACTTCAATCACATGGAAGCCTAACTCACATGTGGTGGGAGGAGTTTGCTGAATGAGTGGAACAAGTAAGGGTGGAACAAGAAGAAGTGAAGTTGGAACAGAGCTGAGAGGAAGCTGGTCAGAGGAGTCAGATATGGGAGAGAGAGAGGATGCAGGCAGCTGGCTCTGAGTGAGAGAAGGGCACTTTGCTTGAGGGATTCATTTGTGGGAAGGCCCAATAATATGTATAGGCTTCTTGGTTATTATGATGGATTTCTTTGTTACTGTGATGGGTTTGGCTTTCTGGTGTTTGAATAAATGCTTTGGTTCTGTCTTTCATGTGGTGAATCTGTTATATTTTGTGATTAGATTGTGCTGGCACATTCATAGCTGCTCTTGGTGCTGTGAATATTGCATTTGGCATTACATCTGTGCTAGCAGAGCTTTCCTTGGCCTCATACTGATAAGTTTTGAGATAGTCTGAGGCTATTCAAGGTTGGCAAACAGAGAATTGTGATTAAATTTATTTTTGACTCTCCTGTACCCTTTTTCATCCCTATCCTATTGCTTTGGGATACTGTCCTTTTCATATACATCTTTTATCTAATACATTTCCAAAAGCTTTGTTCCCATTTGCTTGTCTTCTGATTCCAGATAAAGTGATCTCTCACAGTGATCCCTACCGAATAAATAAATGAAAAATAAAGTGAATAAACAAACAAAATTCAAAAAGCCTTTCTGATTCACAGGCATAAATCTTTGATGGTGGTGTGGCTTCTTGAGATGTGTCAATAAAGCAATGGAATTTTCAAAGAAATATATTTATAATTATACATTTAAGTTGTGATCATTTTAAAACAAAACTCCAGAGCTCAGACATACATGCAAAATACTTCAAAGTAGTTACCTTTGAAAACTGCTTGCTGGTTCAATAGACATTATTAAAAAAATGTTTTAAAAGCATGGCTTAAACATAAAACACAATCATTTAATTTTGTTGGGTAATTTCAAATGCCATTTAAATTTATCCATTTTATTTTATAGACATACAGACCCAGAAATCATTTAGTCCAGGACTCTTACTTTAAAGATTAGGAAACAGAGACCCAAATGGAACCAACTTGCTCAAGGTCATAATGCAAGTCAAGGATAGAACTGGAGACAGAACTAAATTCTCATTCTGTTCTGTTTATTTCTCCAAGCCATTCTACTCCAATAGTAATTATATGTCAATCCAGCTAGACCACACTATTGCCTTTATGTGCATAACTTCTCAGTTACGTCATTGTGTCTCACTTTCCAGGTAGTTAACCCCCCATTCAACATACAAACAATGTTAGAGTTGCAAAAATAAACGAACTGTTAATAAGTCAAGAAGCAAACATATTCCTTGGGTGACTTCATTTCTCTTCAAGCATTTCAGTAGAAAGTTGTAAAACTTGCACATTACTTAAATTCCCTTAAGATACTGGATCATTTAAAACAGCCTAAGGGAATGAGTTTTCTGAAAGACTTTTTATATGTGATTCAAAGGAAGAGGGTGGGTGTCTTTAGATGAGACCACTTGGCGCAATGGCAGAGCTATTTTCAGACATCACTTCTAAGTTAGGATAGATAGTGTTACATAGAGGCTGGAGAGCCTGCTATAGGAGCAGGACCATTTGACATAAAAACACACTACTCAACCCACGGCCCTTAAAGAAGGGGGGAAAGGAAATAAAAATGTATATGAAGCGTATTATGTGCTAGGTCAGGAGCTATGTTAAGTGCTTCATAAATATCTTTAAATCCTCAGAATCTTGCAAGGTAAGCACTATTATTATCCTCATTTTTGCTATTGAGGAAACTGAGGCCAAGAGGTTAAGTGACTTGTCCAGGGTCACATAGGTAGAAAGTATCTGAAGGCATTTGGACTCAGGTCTTCCTAACTCCACACCTAGTGTTTTATTCACTATACTATCTAGTTATCTCAAATATCTCTGTAAGGTTATAAGTTGCAAACACTGGCAATTTGAATTGGTAGAGTTACTTTAATCACTGAAAATTCCCTGCACCTTCAAAATCATAATCCTTGATTAGAAAAAAAAAAATTCTTATCTTTCAGTAATGGACAAAAAAGTGAAAGAGTACACAGGAATGAATTTCAAATAAAAACAATAGATATAGACATTCAATGATATCAGGAACTCATGAGAATGTATTGTGACTCAGCATATCCCTGTAAAGTCAAAGTTTTTATTTCATAATACCTACATTCATATGTAAATAAAGTTTGTTGTTTTTTTTTTTTTTGGTAAAGTGAGTAACACAATTTTGAAAGCATGAGAGGGTCCTTTGCATTGCTCAAGACATAAAACTCTATCCCATTATTTTTGGTATTTAGAAAATTAAAACATACCCACAATAGCAATTGTTGAAAGTTCATTCATGTTATGCAAAATGTTAGTTGATGCTTCTTGTGAGGCAGAAAGATGAGCTTTTTGCTCAATTTATGAGGTAATGACTCATTGCTTGAGTCAAATGAAGCAACTATACCTTTCAACTGTGGGCAATAAGAGAAAAATGTACAGATATTTATAATAATCTTTTATACATTTTATAAACTTCATAGAAAATAAAACATCCTAGTATCTGTTTATATATCCCGATGCTTTAACATATATAAATATCATACGCATTGTGTACATATCTAAAGTACCTTTAAAACCATTTTCTTTCCTGACAAATATAATTCACCCAAATTCATCCTTTTTTAAAACTTAAAACTAATGAGTAGTTTACAAAATTTGGGCTATACATATTCTGGTCAAATGACAAAAATTATCCTCATGATATCAAGGGAAATCAAAGAAGGATCCTGACATTAGATGAGCTCCCTCTGGCAAACTTAAAACAGTACATGGACAATAGTTGCCCAGAGTGTGCTAGAAGGGATGGGTTGCTTTTTGCTTTGTTATTGTGAATGCCTACACTGATGATGACATCATGGATTCATATATATAGCTATATATGTAGATAGGTATATGTTCATATATGCTTATACACAGGATCACATACAGATATATTTGTGTGTGTATTTAGCTCATATAACATTTTCTTTACTAAAGACCTGCTCTTCCATCTAATCATGGTAGGGAGATGCCCCAGACTTATTGAGAGCTATTAATTCAGGAGCTACCAAGATAGAAAGATAGCATGTACCAGTCTACCATAGCTCGGAAAAGCTAATTACCACAAGCTTGGTTGGCCAAAGGTAATGATTTTCTTTGATTAAATTAACGCTTCAAAACTGCCTAACATGAGGTAGAGTTAAGATCTGTTAGTAGACTAGTATCCACGTGTAAATAATAGTTCTTTTGATAATCTGAAATATGCAACACTGATAATGAAGGACTCATGAAAACCATGTCCCACATTTTTAACATTACTCTGACTGATGCATGCTGAATATTATGTGACTAATATCATGGAGCATAGTTTTAAGCTTTATGATCTATTTAATTTGAAAACAAATACATTACAAACTAAATTAAAAATTTCATTTCTTCATAGGTAGATAATATTTGAAGAGAAAACAAAATCACACAAATAAACCATTATTTTCAGGAAGGATTATCCAAAAGAAGACTTTAACTACAGGTTAAGATGAATAAAATTAACAAAACACAAGGACTTTTAATTTCTGATCATACATCAATATTATCCTTAGAAAGTCCTTTACAAAAGAAAAAAATGATAAAAATATAAATTATACATGCTCACCTTTAGAAGGGGGTCTTTCCAGCTCAGAGTCCAGGTGAATGGGTGGAGAAATGTATGAAACTTGTCCATGATGTGCCTGCCCTGTGGACCCAAGAAGAAGCAACTTAATTCCCCTTGTTCAAATTTCTTGTTAGCAATAACATTTTGATCTTTCTTCCTTTTATCTTTTGTTCTACCTCAATTATCTCATCCATTATAACTATATGTTTTATAGACATTTTATCAAATAAACAGAATTAGAACTATAATCTTTGCTTTACTTTTAGACTGGTCTTAGACACTTTTAGACTCGTCAGGGCACCCTATCCTAGAAATAGCCTGCGTCATTTTCACTACCGAATAGCCATGTTTTGCTCATAACATTGAGTACCGTCCATTTAGTTGGTAAATTGGTTCAATTTACCTTTTAATCAATTTACTTTTTTCTCCCAAAAGGCAGGGTGGTTAGTGAATTGAGTACTGTGTCAGAAAGAATTGGGTTCAAATCCTTTCTCCCACTCATTTGCTCTGTGACTTGGATGAGTCACTTGACAGCTCTGAGTATTACACACATTTAAATATTATCGTAAAGTTGTAATCTGCCTCAAAAGTACAACCAGATCAATTCTATCAATCAACAAGAGTTTGGCTTCATGTCGAAGGTGACACGTGAAAAGGAACCCTGAAGATGGTATTTTAACTAAGGCAGAAATAAAGAGGAAGTGCATCCCAGGCACTGGGAAGAGCCAGTGCAAAGGACACAGGAAGAGGAAGCAGAATCAAGTAAGTCAACAACGATTTATTAAGTAATTGCTAAGTGACAGACACTGTGCTTGGAATAAGCCTAGAAACAGATAGTCTGAGGTTTCCAGGAATTCACATTCTAGTGGAGGAAGAAAAGTAGTTTATATTCTAATGGGGAAAAGGAGGAATTTGCAGTCTCTTGGAGAGTGCCAAGTGTAAAGAAGAGTAACAGTCTGAGTTGGGAGGCTGCCTGGGTCATAGTGTTTGTGAGGAGGATGGATGTGTAATAAGCTTGGAAATGAAGGAAGTGGCCAGGTTGTGAAGGATATTGAAGGATGGTAATACTAGATAAATAATAGGGAGCCACTGGAATTTACTGAGTTGGAGAATAACTTAATCAGATACTTGAGAAATGTTTATAACGCTTGATGTGGAAAAAAAAACAACAACTTTAAAAATAACCACCTGTGGGTTCATTCTTTAACCTTTGCAGTTTGCTCTGAGTTCACTTTTTTTCTTTCTAGTGTAGACCAATGATTTTATTAAGGTGGAACCCTCTCTGATGTGAACACTCCCTATATAACAATAATCTCGCTTTTACTCAGTAGAAAAGTTCCAAGTCCTAAGACACAGAAGTTAACTGATTTGTCCAAAG
Organism: Bettongia penicillata ogilbyi; assembly: GCA_023548195.1. Lineage (NCBI taxonomy): Eukaryota > Metazoa > Chordata > Mammalia > Diprotodontia > Potoroidae > Bettongia > Bettongia penicillata. Next base: position 22,979,719 of record JAJHZJ010000470.1, read on the forward strand.
TCAAATATGTGCCAGAAATAGGACAGAATGTGGGGTTTTCTGCCTTGAAGACCTGCCCTCTGTCTTACTACATCAATATACCTCTTCTGGATTCATATACACAATGTACTACTCTTTCCATACCAACACCTATGAGTTAAAGTTATTAGTATTTAGTTGATGGATGAAGTAATATATTAAAATTTCAGTAGCTTAGTTTTTAAAGCAACATAAGAAGTTCAGAACTTCTGAAGTTGTCCATTATGGTCCAAGGGGAAACCAGAAATGTGAAATAAGAAAGCAGAAAAATTAATGATCATAACTAGGTAAAAATGCATGTTATAGGAAAAAAGGCATATTTTAGAGAATTTTATTGTCATTTACAATCTTTCTGTTCTCTGTAGATGAAGAGGTTTATGTTTACTGGTGTTTGCAAAGTTCAGAATATCAAAAATTGAATTAAAATAAAAGAAAGGAGAGTAGTCTCCAGTATGATAAAGATGAAATACAACACTAGAGTACCATATCTTAAATTTCCATGGTATCACTATCATAAACTCATATAGTTTAATTTCTAAGTCATTTTCTAGAATATGAATGTTGCTTTTTTCAAAGGGGTGCTGAGTGGACCACAACTTTTCTTTTCATAATGAAAATATGCAGTTATAATTCACATAGTTACAGGAACAATTCATAGGGTTATTAATCTCTTTTTCTAAACAAGGAAAGTTAATGATACATAGATTATGATAACAGCTAGAGTAACCTTCCTGATTCAAGTAATATTCCACTTGTAATAAACTCTGTTGATTCCTCTTATGAGGCACATTCTAAATAATTAATATGGCTCCCTGTTGATAGTAACTGCTGTTGCCCTAAGCATTTTTCTAGCTGGCAATGCAGACCATGAAGAGGGTCTAGTCTTCAGGGTTCCTCATAATGACATTTAAGAATATTATGCAGATAGTACCCCGCTACCAGTAATATAAGGAATACTCCACTTCTAGGGAAATGAAACATTTAAATTGCTTGTTGTTAAGTGGAGAAGGCATGTCTTTATTATTATAGAGAAAAACTACATCACTTTATTTGTAATTATCAGATACTTTGGTGTTTACCTGCTATGCCCTGGCTTGAATATAGTATTGATAACTGAAATGCTTTTAAAACTAAGTGCTTTACAATTGTTATCAATATGGCCATCACAACAGCCTTCAGAGGTAGGTGCCCATTTTATGCCCATTTTAGCAGATGAGGAAACTAAGGCATACAGAAGTTAAGTGACTTGACCAGGATCACAAGAAATAATGAAAAGAAGCAAAGAACTCAGATAAGTGGTAGGAGAAATAAGCAGATAAGGGGGAAAAAGTATAATTATAAAAAAATAAATATTGAGCTCTGCATAACGAAATTATCAACTATAATTCCCAAGCACTGATGATGAAGAATGCTACCTACCTCCTGGCAGAAAGGTAAAAGAGTAAATTATACAATATGGCACACACATTTTGGGATATGGTCAACATGATTATTTATTTTTTTCACTATGCTTATTTGTTGTAAAAGTTTTGTTTTTCTTTCTCCCTTTTTTGTTTCATTTTTCCCCAAGGGAGGAGTCATGAGGGAAAAACAGATGTTTGATAATGAAGGGGAAAAGTATTGAGAAGAGATCTAGAAAAGTATAGCGCCATGGAAGCCAAGAGAAGAAATGTCAGGGTCTCTGGTCAAGAGTGACAGATGCCACAGAGAGTTGAGAAGTATGAGTATTGAGGGAAGTCACCTTAGTGCCTCAAGAAGGAACTATCACTTTCTTAGTTCTTTACATAGATCCTACTTCCCACTTCTTTCTGGAACCACCTCTAATTAGGATGTGGAACACAGATACAATATGTATTTATTCAGCACTGTGTATCACAGAACTTCTGCAAGTTTTCTTCAGTATATGCTTTATCATTTATGCATCTGGACACAGAAACAGGATTGTAGCCATTATGTCTGCCCCAGGTAGCAGAGACACCATTTAAAGCACTGGTGCTTCTTTTCTAGAAGGACATTATTATAAAATAAGTGTCTCGAAAATAGAATGTGGCTAAAGGGCAGAGGATGCTAAGGCTAACTTTCAAAGGAAACTCCACTAAAGGAGAAAACTAGAGAGGGAATTAAATCCCTTTTGAACAGTTGAGAGTAAACGAAATATAGTTCCTTATTTCAAAAACTTATCCCAGACCATCTATTGCAGATTCTACATATTTCAGTAGCTAGCTATACTCACATCTGTCATCACTGTCCATCAAATGGAAAATGAGATAAATAAAATATGGAGAGATAAAAGGGGAGAAATAAAGAAGCTCATCACTTCAAGTAAAAAGCATTTACTACAACCTAGTCCCTCCTGGTTTCTTTAGTTTCACCACCTTTCATCTCATTTTTTACTCATTTTCTGTAGAGTGCTATAAATAAGTGGAGTCATCCATAACTCTCCAAAAAGCTGTTATACTATTTTTTGCTTGCTTTAAAATTTTCAGCAGCTGATCATGATTATTTTCTCTCCAGAGATTCAGCATTTTTTTCCCCAAGAACAATACAAAAAGCTATCATTTTTTTTTGCTTCTGGGATCTTTAATAATGTTATCATCTTGCTCTTGCCATCCGTATGAACCCTCAAAAGTGATATCTCTCTATCTCATGAAAATAATGATTCCATGTGGGAACTGAAAAGTGCTCACACCAAGCTACATTTGAGAATGACATGTAGGGTTTGGTATTATTTAGTATTTAAAATCACCACAAAAATAGCTGGATATTAAAAAAAAAAAACCAGCGCAATGTCTTTTTGAAAAGTATCGGCTGCTGATAAAATACCATAGGTCAAGTTTTTGGGTTTTTTTCTGATGGAAAATCAGGCATGCCTAGCATTATAACAACTTGTGTTTCCATTTTCAAATCTCACTCTGACTTAAATCCTCTGGTGTTCCTGAAGTCTACTTTCATGTAGAAATACAAGTACCAATCAAAAGAAATCATCAAAGTTTGAGTGGTAACATTGCCAATTTGGTTTCTCATCTTTTCATTCTGACTTTCTTTCCTTCTTTCATAGTGTTAGGTATACTTGTTTCCAATCAAGTAACTAAAATAAGAGACAATATCAAAATAACTACATGCTTGACTTATTCAGAAAATAAAGCTAGTAATGATGGAGCAAAGGGCAGTGATGGGATTCTCTCTAGTGAAGATTATTTGGTAACAAACAAGGAAGGCATGACAAGAGTGATGTGAAATTATCTTTTCTGGTTGCTTTTGTTTAAGCAATATTCTGTAGAAAACAACTGTTACGAAGGAAAACAGAAGTTTGAAGTTAAATTTTTCCATCTTCCAAATATTGTATTTATCAGATTTCTGAAAACTGGGTGCGCAGTTTAGGGTTTATAATAGATTTCAGGGGCTCATTGGCATAACAAAGGAAAAGCTCTCAGAAAATGACTTAGATTTTATATATATATATATATATATATATATATATACACACACACACACACACACACACACACACACACACATACACACATATGTAATTTCTTTCTTGAACAAGTGACTTTTGCTGAGTGAATGGCAGTCTGTGGAGTCCTGGGAACATCAACATGAAAAATAATCCTAGTGCCCCAAAGACAACTGCTGTTGTCAGTGCTGTCCTCAGCCTAGCCAAAGCTCACTTTTCTCCTTGCTCTGCATTGGTTCTCCAGATTCTTTAACCTTATATGGGTATATTTTTCCTCCCCCTTCTCCCCATCGCTTATTTTTTATGCCTCCTCTTTCTCCATTAGAATATAATCTCCCAGGCAGGGACTACCTTTCTTTCTTTGCTTATATGTACATTCTGACCAATTAACACAATGCCTTGCACATAGTAAAGAATAAATGTGGTTTTAAAGGGATGAACTTTTCTTGGCCCAATGACTCCTTGAATCATCAATTAATTCAAGTTAAATCAAGAACATTTATTATTTATCATGTGCAAGATAAACAATAGTATATAGCATTTATAGAAATAAAGTTTTGCAAAATACTTTATATATGGTATGTTATTTGGTCTTCACAATAATATGTGATATAATTCCTGATATTATCCTCATTTTACAGTGGAGGAAACTGAGGTAGCTGGAGAGTCAAATTTGTACAGATTTTCCCTGATTCTAAATCCAACACTCCTTGATGCTCATAGCTAGGTTTCTGGTGATGAATCTCTAAAAATACACATAATAAATAAGAAAGTTGTGAGCTGGAGATAGAAGGAGGGGAGAAAAGGACTATGTTCACTTATGTGACATGTCACCATTGACAAATTCCTTTCATATCATTATGTCTGGTTCAAGAAGACACAATTTCTGGTTTACATTTTTTTCAAGATCATTTAAATAATTAATAGGATCACTAGAATTGTGAATTAAACTTGAAAAGTCAGTTGGATATTTCTCAGACAATGAGCATTGATAAAAAAGATGGTGTCCATTTAAGAACAAAATTTGCCCTTTTTTTGTACATTTTGGCGGCCAGATTACTAACATCATTGTTAGCCAAATTTGAGAAGTTCATAAACACCAAGAAGAATGACTCTTAAATAGAAGGAAAAGATAAGTGTGAAGTCAGAGTATGTAGGATTAAGCATCCTGAAGAGGAAATGTAGGAGAACAAGTAAAAGAAAAAATGAACTTAACTGTGCAGAAACAACTATATAAAAAAAGGTCTCCAAATAATTATGCCAAGAATCATTTTATAGCACAAGTGAAAGTGTATGGTCTCAGAACATTTATGGAAATTAGAAGGTGTATTCACAAAGTATAAGATAATCAGTAATGCATAAATCAATAGGCCTTTATTATAAAATGTTTCATACCCACAGGTGGTGCTCATTTCAATGTTCATTAGTACATTCACCAGAAAAAAGAAAGGGAAAAAGAAAATGAATGAAAGGTTTTGGGTTTTTTTTTTGTTTGTTTAAATTAAGGGGCAGAGAATAATAGGGAAGAGAGGGAATGAAACTGAAATATTCATAAAGCTCAGAAAAGCTGTGTGTTACTGTAGACAATTTGAATTCAGAATCTGGTTTCAAATCTCACCTGATATGCCTCTAGAAAATCACCTGTGTGACTCTCGAGTTTTACTTAACATCTCTAGGCCTCAGTTTCTTCAATTGTAAAATGAAAGGAATTGGAGTTTCTCATCTCTAAGTTCCCTTCCTACTCTAAAGGAAAAATCCCATGGAATCTGGGCAAAGTACCTGACCTCTCAATGTCCAAGGAAAGTATTTTATATTGTAAACTACCAACAAGTCATCCATCTGCATTAGTTTCAAAGGTATCTTCCAAATTTAGAGTTCTTTACCCTAATGACATCAGCTCTAGATACTTCAATGACCACAAGCCTCACGAAGCTATTTTCTCTCTGATTTTCCTTGCCAGCAATAAAAGAGACATCTTACAAATATGAGCATGATCAGATGTTCATTCTTATCTCTGTAGGTAGGCTTCTGACTTCATCATTCAACTGAAACTGTGTTGTTCAGTCATATTTCAGTCATGTCTGACTCTTTATGACCCCGATGGGGTTTTCTTGGTAAACATACTAGGGTGGTTTGCAATTTACTTCTCCAGCTCATTTTACATATAAGGAAACTGAGGCAAATAGGGTTAAGTGAATTGGCCAGGGTCACACAACTAGTAAGTATCTAAGGTCGGATTTTAATTCAAGTCATCCTGACTCCAGGTCTACCCCTCTCTTTGTTACACTATTTAGCTGACCCAATGGAAACTTCTCTCTTTAAAATTACTAACCATCTTTTCATTCCTAAATCTAATGGGCTTTTTTCAATTCTCATTCTCCTCCACCTATTTGTAGCCTCTGACACTGTCAATTACTTTCTTCTTGATACTCTTTTCTGTCTAGGTTTTTGAGACTTTATTCTCTCCTGGTTCTTCTCCTACCTATTACATTTGTCCTTTGTTGAATCTTCATCCAAGTCACACCCTCTAATCCTGGGTATTATATAGCACCATTCTGTCCTCCATTCTATTTAACTGGCTAGAGTATATGGAGTATTCAGGAGGACTAGCATGTGTGGTGTGAGGGCTTACTGAGCCCTTTTCAGAGACCTTTATTTACCCCTAGTGTCCACTTTTAATCCACCTGTAACTCCAAAAAGCTGTAGCATGCTCAGTGGCCATACCCTTGTAAGCTATCTTGGCAGATGGGCTAAACCAGGTTGAAAGCCTCAAATCCATTGGTGAGTTCGGGGACTGTCTACCCCAAGCATGTGAAGACTTAGAACAATTTATTTTGAAAGCCATGAAAACAGCTGAAGCAGAACACTTAAAGCTCGGTCAGACATCAAAAATGCTGTTATCCACCACATCCAGACTCATAGCTAGTCATCCTGATTTGTCCTGCCAGTGGACTTCAGTGACTCAGGAAGACAGAGTGAGGTTGATGACTTTGTGCGCTCTTCTTCAATTAAATCCAGTTCAATAGCAAGTCAAGACATCACTGGTGATGTCATTGATTCTCTTTGAAAAGGAAGGAAAAAAAGGAAACAGTGGTAACAATTTAACGTGGTGGTCTCATCAGCTCTCATGGATTCAGTTATTACCTCAATGTTCATGATTCTTAAATTTGCTTATCCAGTCCCTGCATTCGGGTTCCAGACTTGAATCTTCAATAACTCTTGGATATCTTGAATTGGATGTTCTGCAGACATTTTATATTCAACATGTCCAAAACTAAATAAATTATTTCTCCTCTACCAATCCCTTCCCTATTGGTGTTTATGGGACTACCCCCCTCTCAGTAACCCAGGTTTGCAACCTAAATGTCATATTCCTAACTTCCACTCCCCGTATAGAATCGTTTGCCAAGACCTGAACTTCTTTCCTTTGTAACATCCCTCATGCTCCCTTCTCTTCTCTCATACCACACTGGTACAGACCTCATCACCTCATGACTGGACTACTATAGAAGGTTGTAGTTACTTTCTCTACTTCAATATCTGTCTATATCTATCAATCTTCCACTCAGTTCTCAAAATTAATCTTTTTGAAGCCTAAGTCTGAACATAATGCTCTCAGCCCCTTACTCAATAAATTTGAATGGTGTTCAATAGCATAATAATGTTTAGGATCAAATATAAAATCCTCTGAGTTATAAAACCTTCATAAACTCACCTCTTTCTTAAATCTTATTCCCTTCCATTTACTCTGTTACCAGTCCCCTCACCAAATGAGATCTTTGTAATGTGCTTAACGTAATGTCTGGTACATAGTAGGCACTTAAAAAACATTTCTCTTTTCTATTCCCTCCTCATTACTGTTCCTCCACACAAGACATTCCATCTTTCTGTGCATTTTTATTGGCTGTCCCCCATGCCTAGAATCTTTACCCCCTCATCTCTACCTTCTGTCTTTCCTGGCTTCCCAAGTTTCAGCTAAAGTAGTCTTTCCCAGCCCTCCTTTGAGTTTATCTCCAATTTCTCTTATCTATACACCTTGTCTGTGCATATGTTACTTAGTTGTTTTCACGTTGTCTTTTCCGGGACTGTGAGCTGCTTTCGAGCAGGAAATGTGGTTACTGTTGTGGTGGTTGTTTTTGGTCTTTCTTTGTAACTCCAGTGCTTGGCACAGTGCCTGGAACATAGCAGACACTTAATAGATGTTTTTTGATTGATCTTTCAGCTTTTCTGGGATTTTTACAATTCAGCTACATTGTATTTGCAGTAATCCAATGCAAAGCTGTTCATTATGGAAGTTCTATAATTATCACATTTACACAACATACTTATAAAGATAGATGTTCCTAAGCAGACAACTGCTTGGAATTATATAATAGATGACATTTCTATGGTACCATTTAGCCAAGGCAGTATCTCACCATTTGTTTCCCTTTGCTAGACTCCTCCTTGCCACCTGGACCAGCACAGTTCATGCAGACAAGAGACATATACTTCCTAGGTCTTCCTAAATCCATGTCAAAGGGCTTGGTCAAGTTAATCTTTGTTTCTTCTAACCCAGGTCCCAACCTACTTGATTTCTGGATGAGGATATACAAAATAACCCATCTAACTTGCTTTATGACCTTCAACAACGGACCATGCTTCAGACGAATATCCGATCTAATCACACACAGATTGTCTCTGCATCTCCCTCCTTTAGCAGGTTTCCAGTTCTGCCATTCCTTTCTCACCCGCTCTCCCTATTTCCCCACTCTCAGTTCTTCCTGGAAAAAAAAAATCCCTTGTTACAATGTAAACTTAATGAGGGCAGGATTACCTCTTTTTATAACTTTGTATCTTCAGCAATAATAAATGCTTTTTCATTCATGCTTTAAGATTTGTGTCTTTAAAGTCCTTAAAATAGAATCTCATTTCATACTCACACTAGCCCTACCGCACAGGAGCTATTGATATTATTATCCTTATTCCATAAATGCAGGAATTAGACCAGAAAGCTAATGATTGGTCTGCTGTATTACTGTTAGTAGGCATTACAGATGTTTTTAGAGCATGTCTTCTTGACTTATGAGCAGTAAGGTGGCTCAATGAATAGAAAGACAGGCCTGGAGTCAAGAAGTCTCATCTTTCTGAGTTACATGACTATGGGAAAGCAATTTAGCCTTGTTTGCCTTAGTTTCCTCATCTGTAAAATGAGCAAGAGAAGGAAATGGCAAATCAATGTAGTATTTTTGCCCAACAAACCCTAAAGGAGGTTAAGAAGATTCAGACACAACTGAGAAATAACTCAGCAACAACTTTCTTGACTTTAGGTCCGGCACACTTTTACCTCCACTATACTGCTGCTTTATTTTGTGGTTGTAGAGATTTATTTAAATTCTATAATTATATTTACTTATTACTTAGGAAGGACATTCGCACAAGTCTAAGAGAATAGGAAGCTTCTTAAGTCTGTGGAGAAGGCTGAGAAGATCACAAAAGAAGGAATGGGAATTCAGAATTGTATTAGCCTTGGAAAACAGAAAGGCCTAATCAGAAAATCCGTGTCTTGAAATGGTCCAGGAAAGATTAAAGAGCAGCAGAGAATAGACACATAGTAGGTTATATATGTGACAAGTCCTCAAAGAAATGAGCGTCAGATCATCTGACTTGTGTGTGGGCCAAAAATTGACAGTTGGAACTGAATATGGAACAACAGATTGGGTTAAGATTGGGAAAGGAACGTGATAAGGCTGCATATTGTCACTTTATTTATTTAACTTACATGCAGAGTACATCCTGTGAAGTGCAGGCTGGAGGAGTCAAGAACCTGAACTAAGGTTGCCGGAAGAAGAATCTCAAAAATACAGATGATACCACTCTGGTGTCGGAAAGTGAAAAGAAATTAAGAAGCCTCTTGATGAGGATGAAAGAGAAAAATGTAAAAGGTGACTTAAAGCTTAATATATAAAAAAAAGAAAAACTCCTAAGATTTTTACCATTTTCTGGCAAATAGATGGAGAAAAAATGGAGGCAGTGTCAGATTTTATATTATTGGGCTCAAAGACCACTGCAGATGGCAACTGTGGTGATGAAATTAGAAGACGCTTGCTCCTTGGAAGGAAAGCTGTGACAAATCTGAACAGCATAAGAAAATAAAATAATAATAACTCATAAAAAGCAGGGATACCTCCTTGCTGACAAAGGTCCATAAAGTCAAAGTGTTTGTTTTGTTTTTCTCCCAGTGGCAATGTCTGTCTGTGAGAGGTGGCCCAAATAAGGTAAACTGTGTGCTACAGAATTTGCACTTTCAAATTATGGTGCTGGAGAAGACAGCATGGAGATCAATCAGTCAGTATTTAAAGGTACTTACTTAATCCATATTTAATTAAATTACTTAATTCAAGCTATTTATTGGAAGATGAAATATTGAAGCTGAAGCTTATATACTTTGGTCATATGATAGGAAAATGAGACATATATACATGTGTATGTATGCATGCATGCATATATGTGTGTATACATATATATCCCAAAGAAATTGCTGCCCCTTCTCAACTGTAATACATCTAGAGCATGTGTCTAATGTAAAATTATCTAAAGGAAATGGAAGTAAAACTTGACCATGGAGTAAATGAGGTCAACTATTTGAGACTCAGAAATGTTCTCACTCCTGGTGACCTAAATTCTACCTGAATTATTTCCATCATGATTTTGCTGATAATGACATTAGGCACATAGAAATGTTAACTCAACTTGTCATTTCTAATGGTAGGTTAATCAACAATTATATATATATATATGTATGTGTATATATACACACATATGTACACGCATATATACACATATACATACAAATTTACACACACACGTGTGTAGTGCTATTGCGAAATGCAAGCACTAAATGTAATGTAAGTTCTCTTTCATATTTTTTTGATTGTCTTTCATGACACCAAAGGGTAAAATTGTGCACATTTTTGAATCATATTTCTAGTAAAAATTCAAATCACATGTCAAAATCTAGCAGAAAAAAGAATGTACCAATTATTTAAATTATAGTCCAGAGTTTAAATACCATGAATGAGAAAAATCTTGCATGTTTTATGCTCATTAATTCCCTCTTCTGTGAACATTCATATTGTACTTTAAAGTTTTACCATTGTGATTTCATACACACACAAAAATGCATACAGCATATAGCAATGTTATTAGCAAGGCATACGATGGCTATTCTCAAATTACTATTCATCAGCTTAAACTGATTTTGAACACTTCTTAACAAATCTTTTCTACATAAGACAAAGCAGCTGGGACACACTATTACATCTATAATCTGTCTTCAGAGAAAAGTAGCAAGAAATACATTAAGGAATGGGAAGTATTACTTAGATCAAATCAGATTGTAAGCGAGTCTAGGGATTGTGGTTTGTATATCTTATATGCTTTCTTCTATACAGCATAAATAGTAGCAAATTTTACCTGTTGAATATATACTTGATAATCAGTGTTAAAGAACTAGGAGACACAATGGAAATAATGTTGGACTTGGAGTTAAGAAGACCTGAGTTTGAGTTCTGCCTCAGGCAGTTACTAACAGCATGACTATGGGCAAGTCATTTAACCATTCTATCTATTTCCTCATCTGTAATTTGGAAATAATAATAGCACCTACCTCTAACTATTACTGCAAGAATCAAATGAGATAACATGTATAAATCGCTTTTTAAACCTTAAAGTACGATATAAAATATTAGATCTTACGAAGAGGTTGACAAATATTGGTAAAAAGAAAAGAAAAAGCTTCATCTTAGTATTTTACAATCCTATCAAATTCAGTAATATCACAAAAAGGTCCTGTTAAATCTATTATTCTATTAATTAGATAATGAAAAAATATTGATAAAAGTGGGGAGTTCTATGAATTCTCTGATATGATCTATAAAATGGAAGTTTTCAATTGAATTAAGACAATTTTCCAGTTGTGAGTTACATACTCTCTTTTGATGGACAGCATGTAGAGCATAGAATAAAATATATTTTTACCTTGGTTGGACAATATTCTCATTTTTCTATTATATATAATTATATAATTAAACTGGAGTTATGCAATGATTAAAGTGATTTTCCACAATAGTTCTACTTCAATGTTTCTCTGTGGTATGAGTTTTGTCATGGACCCATTCAGTGGTCTGGGGAAGCCTATGTTCCCCTTCTTAGAATAATATTTTTTAAAATTAATTAATTTTATTTATTTTTAGTGTTCTACAATCACTACCATATAACTTAGGTTATTATTTTTCCCTCCCTTCCTCCTACCTCTCCTCTCCCTCCCTGAGATGGCGTACAATTTTGTATAGATTCTACACATAGAATAATGTTTTTAAATCTATCTTTATACATACACATAAACACACACACACACAAACATATGCACACCCACGTACACACACAGGCACACAGCTATACACACATATAATATGATTATGAAGGAAACCAATTATATTGAAATTCAGTCAACATACTAAAAAAAAAAAGCCTATGAATTCCAGGTTACACAGTTGTGCTCTGTGGTACTGAAGAAATTCTAGCTAGGTCCTAGAGTTACAGTAGCATTCTGTCAGATCTACATTCTCAACTATGCAGGTTTCGTGTAGGAACCTGCTGAACAATAGTGTCCTTTTTCTGAAAGTGAACCCAGCTAAGACCGCTGCAGCTTAGTTCAGTTGGTTGGCCATCAAATGAGTGATTTTTAAAAAATTATTTTCTTTTTTTGATGGAGCATCTCCTAAACATTATGGAGGGTGTTATAATCTGTATCATCCATACAGATGAAAGTTCAGATCATTGAATAAATTTTTAAGTAAGTAGCATCTTGTGATATAACTATAACTTAGTAATACTTTGATTCAAGTATTGCTTTTCAATTTAGTTATGTTTTCATGTACAGTATCTCATTTGAATGTAGAAACAATCTAATGAGTCAAGTATTGTGGTATAGTGGTCCAGAGGAAAGAATGCTGGTCCTGGAGTCAAAGGACTTGCTTTAAAATCCTATACTACTTGTGTAATCTTGGGTAAGTCATTTAACTTAATTTCCTCATTTGTAACACAGAGTATATGAATAACTATAGCACATAGTTCACAAGATGACTGTGAGATTCACCTGACATAATGCATGTATTTTATTAAGTTTCATAAGTAGGACAAGTTTGGATCCCAAGTCTAGGATTCTTTCCACTATGTTATTCACTCCTAAAGTCTTAAAATTTTCTGTGTTTAACTGATGTAGAACCTGGGAGATGGGTATGGAATTCTCTCTCTCTCTCTCTCTCTCTCTCTCTCTCTCTCTCTCTCTCTCTCTCTCTCTCTCTCTCTCTCTCTCTCTCTCATACAGACGCATGCGTATATATGCGCACACACACAACACCCCTAAACACCATTTCATATCATAAACTCTAATCCCAAATAATGTCTTTTTGCAAAAAAAGGGTACTTATACATTGATATTGGCATTGCTTTAAGGAGTATTTTTTCCATTTAAATATTAAATAAAAGATAGAATAGCTTCAGTAATGAAAGGAGTTGAAATAATTCTGCTTAGAATTGCTGCTCTAACCTGTGGAACCAAACAACAGACTGAAACTCTGAATTCAGAAGAGTCTCAACAAAATAATTTTTCCCAGGATACTGAGCTGAGGATCTGGGTGCTTTTAGTTTATGTTGATAAATTCACAGTCTATGTCAGTCAACTAAAGAAGGCAGGGCATATTAAATTATTCTTCTCTGCTATTTGTGTTTGCTACACCACCAAAATATCCAAAATCCATCCTAGAGAACATTTCCAAGAAAGTGGAAATGCTATGTAAAGAGCCAAGGATTCAAGGTCTGGTGAAAAATGTACAGAGTGCTACAGGGAAGAAAGTAGACTGTGAACAAAAAGCCATGGATATTGTTCCTAATTGTAGGGTGATTTTTGACTCATCTTCCTCCCTTTCCTTCATCTTTCACATTCCAATTATTTATGTATCCTGTTGAGCCCATCTCCATAGCATTTCCCGCACCTTTCATCCCTCTTGTCCTCTTTACTCCCATGGATGCCAATCTACTTCAGACCTTCATTACCATCAGCTTGATATATTACAATATTCTTCTCACAGGTCAGAGAGTCAACAAATATTTATTAAGGACTTAATATCAGGCACTATGGTAAGTGCTGGGGATATATAAAGAAGCAAAGACAATCTCTTCTCTCAAGGAACTCACAATCAAATAGGGGTAAACGACAAACAAATATGTAGAAATAAGCTATACATAGGATAAATAGAATTAAAAGAGGGGAGACACTAGAAGTAAGAGGGCACGAGAAAGCCTTTATATAGAAAGTGGGGATTTAACTGAGACAAAGGAAAACCAGGCAGAGAAGATGAAGAGTGAGCCCATTCCAGATAAGGATGACAGCTAGAGAAAATGTCCAGGGTGAAGAGTTAATATCTTATTTGTGAAACAGCAAGAAAGCCAGTGTCACTGGATCAAAGAATATATGGCATGGAGTAAGGTATAATACAATAAAATAAAATAAGGTGAAGGAGAAGGGTCTATGTCTTGAAGGGCTTTGAAGGCCAAAAATGAAATAAAACAAAAAATAAAAAAAATTATGTATTTGATCCTGGAGAAAAAAGAAAGCCATAGTTAGTCCCCGAATAGGTCCACTTCTACAATCTCCTCAACAGCTCTTAAATCACTTTACTTGAGGAAAAAAAATAGACATTTGTCATTACATACATATATATGTATATATACATATATCTATATAAATATATATTTAATATGCACATAGTACACTCAAGCCTGATATACTATGAACATGGATCTTATTATATTCTGAAGTTAATAAGGGAATACTTTGAATACATTTTCCACAGTTCAACTTTTCATAAAAATGTTCTTTACATGTCATAATACATGTAGGTTCACCAGATAATGAGGAATAAAGGGAGAATTTCAATTGTAGTTTAAAAACCCCCACTATTCTCGTTAAGAAAAGGTGAGAGGAAATGTTTGATTTTTTTTTCTAATTAGGTCAGCACACCTCACTTCTTTTAATCTATCCCTTTGATTTTCCTGGATTTCACTCAGCTAGACAACTGAGTAATCCTTGACAGCTTCTTCAGTGAGCTGGCCATGTTGGATTGGCCCAAAGACAACAGTCAGAAAACTCCATCACTAACTCATAAGATGCCAAAGCCTGCAAGAAGTGATGAGAACGATCAAGCATGTTAACACCATCTTGACATAGAGAAATAGATGAATTGGAGGTTTTCCCAGGAATGAAAAATGTTGAACTGGGCCACCTCATTCATTTCACTTTAAAATATGCCTTAGAGTAAAGGATGTGACTGCCTGCAGAGAAATTTTGACAACTCCCCTCTGTGTACTAAAATGCTGTCAGCTCAAAAAGCTGAGACATTTCGGCAAATTGTTCATTTTCTGACAGATTTCTATGCTACTTTCATACTGAAATCTTAATCAAAGGCATTTTTAAAAAGTCAGAATTTAATCTGGGATCTAAGGAATCACAAAGGCATCAAAACTTAATTTAGAAACGTTGGGCATCTAAACCATACCTGTCAGCTACAAGTGGAGATCAAACAGCTACATACACAAGTTATGGATTTAAAGTAAATACAGGAAGAATCTATGATTTCGTCAGTCAGGGAAACAAGCTTTGGGATCTCCTTGCTTAGAAATACTCTCCGCCAAGCAAATCTCAGGTAATCTGTCCCTTAATGGATAAGGTGTAGGGAGGAGGAAACATAGCCAGTAAGTACGGAAGGTAGGACCCAAACTCAGGACTTCATCCACTAATCCATGCAGCCTTCTTTTCAGATATAATCAAGCCAAGAAGCTTTAGTAAGAACTTACAATTTGCCAAGAGCTCTACTAAGCTGTGAGCATACGAATGTAAGCCCTCAAGAAGCTTCTATTCCAATGATGGAAGATAGCACATAAGAGGTAGAAAGTGGGGAAGATACCTGTGAAGACATGCATTGGTCCACCTATAGGAGCCTTTTAAGAAATGGAAATTGATTTTCAATTTCAGAAACTGAATTTCAGTTTCTCAGAAATAAACCAAAAAAACACAGCACGCAACTTTGATAGATTTAATGTGTCATCTCAAAACTTTCCAGAGAATAGTTTCCTTTTTATCTTCATATTTACAAGTCTCAACTTCTATGATTCCATAAGTATGTTAGTTTTCTAATTTGTAAACTGAGGAAGTTGGGCTTAATAACTTCTAAGGAACTTCTTAGCTCTTAATCTATAAACCTATGGTCCTACCAATTTATTGTGGCTTACAAATGGTTCTGGGTTTTTGAAGGCTAAGCCAGCAGAGCACAAGTTTGGGCAATCCTCCCCAAATGTGGAACAACTTAAGTAGAGGTCCAACAGTGAGAATATATGAATATGATCTGGAGACTCAATTCATAAGTTTGGAGAAGTTCATCTATAGGGCAATGGATTTCTATGTCAAAGACCCTCTCCCATTACGTATTATTATTTGCCTTGATGGAGAGAGTGTCCATAATGACAGAATTACCCATAAAATCATATAAATCAAGTGAAGCCAATATATGTGTCTAATTCTTCACTGAAGAAGAGGCAAGCATAAGAAGAAACACTAATGTGTCAGGAAAAAAGTGCCAATGTGTACTATGCCTAAAACGGAAAACAAAATTAGGCATAAGATGCGTTTGTAAGGATCATTTTCATCCCCGAATATATAGGTCTTTAACTTTACAGATCCTTAAACAGAGACAATGTGATAAAACCAGACAACAAGACAGCAGAAGTTCATAAGTATTCTAATAATCAAATAATGATAATAAATTGAAGAAGTACAGTGAAGTAGAAATAGTGAGAGCTGGAAAGGAATCAGGAGAGATCCGGATTTGAATCCAGGCTCTGATCTGTCCTGCCTCTGTGACCACATATAAGTAACAATTACTCAGACTTCAATTTCCCATTTTATAAAAAGCAGATATTAAAAAGATTAAATGATTTGCCCAAGATCATCATCATTTATCATTGTTTGAGCTAAGATTCAAATACAAGTCCATTTTCTTTAAAAGGAGGATAACAAGTGATACATAAATAAGATGAAGACAATAATAGTTGTATTCTGTCCCTGGTAAGTTTATCATGACAAAGTATGTTAGAAACCTCAAACTATGATTTAAAGGTAGATTGTTATTAATTATCTATGCTACTGGGTCACTAGGATCACTATATACAACATTACACTTGGCTTTGTGTTATGTGTACTAGAGATATTGTGCCACACAAAGAAAATTTTAATGAAATTTAGTGTTGTGATGTTAAAGAAAAAGCAAATATTAGCATCAATTGTACCATCGCAAAGGGTTATTGTGGGAATCAAATGTAACAATTCTAGATATTATAATAAATTGATAATAGTTAACATTGTATAGTACATGTGAGTTGCAAAATGCTTTGTATATACTGTAATTTGAATCTCATCATAGCACCATAAAATTGAAAGAATAACTAGTATCTCCATTTTATAGGACAGGAAAAGGAAACTGGAAGAAATCAAATAATCTGACCATTATCACACAACAAGTGACAAACTTGGACTCCACTTCAGGTCTGTTGACTTCAAAAGTCACTCTTACTACGTCATTGTGACTTTTCAACACCAGACTTTGCATTAAATAGGATGATAAAATGTTCTATATAATATCTGAGAATTTCAATATATAATTAAAAAGTTTTAGTTCATTTTTGTGACAAAAGAATTCCTTTCCCTTAATAATAGGAATTCTGGGGCCTAAGATATTCTAGACAATTTTTTGAAAACATCATTTGGAAAGTATGGATGTAGTCATGGTATTCTCTTTTTTTTTCAAACTGCAAAATTTATGTTCTGAAAATCTGGAAAGCAAACTAAGTTAATCATTTTAAAACATTTATTTTTGACATTAAAAAAAAATTGAGTTCTAAATTTTCTACCTCCCACCTGCCTTCACTGAAAAGGCAAACAGTAAATCAAGTACTCATGTATCATTAGGCAAAATATTTCCAATATTTGCAAGAAAAATAAAGCAAGACTATTATACTTCAATTTCCACTCAGAGTTCATCAATTGTCTCTTTAGAGATAACATAGCAATTTTTTTTCTATGAGTTTTTTGGAATTGTCTTAGATTCTTGTATTGATCAGAGCAGCTAAGATTTTTTTTTTAAGTTTGTTTTTACAATTCATCATGATTACAACATTGCTGTTACTGTGTACATGATTTCCCTGGTTCTGCTCACTTCCCTTTACATCAGTTCATATAAGTCTTCCCATGTTTTTCTGAAACCATCCCCTTCATCTTTTCTTATAGCACAATATTACTCCATTATAATCACATGCCCAACTTGTTTAATCATTCCACAATAGATGAGCCCTCTTCAACTTTGCCACCACAAAAAGAGCTGATAAAAATATTTTGCACATGTAGGTTCTTTTCATTTTTATTTTCTCTCTTTAGGGTACAGGCATAGCAGTAGTATTGCTAAGTCAAAGGGTACGCACAGTTTTATAGCCATTTAAGATAGTTCTAAATTGTTCTCAAGAATGGTTAGGGCCAATTCATCACTTTTTCAACAGTTTATTAGAGCACCTATTTTTCTTCAGTCCCTCCAGCATTTGTCTTTTCTGATAAATGTGAGGTGGCACCTCAGGGTTGCTTTAATTTGAATTTCTCTACTCAATAATGATTTAAGCAACTTTTTTCATTTGATGACAGCTCTGATTTCCTCTAAAAACTTCCTGTTCATATACTTTGACTAAATGGCTATTTTACAAATTTGTCTCAATTTCCTATATGTTTGAAAAACAGGCCCTGAATAAGAGAAACTTTGTGTAAAAACTTTTGAAAATAGCTCATGGCTGAGTACCTTATAGCAAAATTCCTTGCTTACCTCTTTTAATTGGGTCTATTTTTGATTTTGATTTTTCTGAGATCCCTACCCCTGCCTTTTAAAATTTCAGCTGAACCATAATATATTCTCCTCCAGGCCCTTATTTTAACTCTGTGTGTGTCTTTCTGTTTCAAAAATGTCTCTTGTAAAGAACATATTGTTGGATTTTCGTTCCTAATTCATTCGATTATAGGCTTTGGTGAGCTCTTCTTATTCACATTTACAATTAAGATTGTTTGCATTTGTATGCATATTCTTTCATCTTTGAACAAATTCTGATGAAGATGAAATTTTAGCATTTATCTGTCAACCCCTCCCCCTTTTCTCTTTCTTATTAAAATTTATTGACACATTTTGTTTTCACACAATAGCCACTAAACTCTTATCCTATCTCCTTTAAAAAATACGTTATCCTTCTCCCACCAAAACAGTTAATTGCTAAAAAGAAAAGAGGGATGTATTTTTTATCTTCAATAATATCTTGCTAAGATTATATAATGAATTACAAATCACGTTTTTATGGGAAGATTCCTAGAGAGATAAATCTTGTAAGAATGACATAATATTAGTGAGCTATGTTACTTTAACCCAATTTTCTGTTTTTCTCAACACATTGTCTTAGGCTCATGCTTATTTCAGAGTAAGAGGTCATTGCAAATTTTGTACAGATAATGTTAATTTAGAGATATATTTTGGCCATATTTAATTGCCAAATTAACATATATTCACATTGATAGTTTCATTTGAACTATAACTCATCTCCTTTTCTATGTAAGACCAAAGAGCATCTGGGTATCCTGGAGATTCTTCTTGTAGAAGAAAAATTGTGACCAAGACTTGGGCTTCTAATCCACTTTCTCTCTTTGTCAAAGTCAGCATCTTGATGTTTATGTTCTTTATACGAGTTCAGCTATCAGAGGCATGAAAGAACAGGGACACTATCTAATTTCACCTGAATTTCTTACATAGAAAAACCGAGTTTTCTCCTGAAACTTTTTGAAGTCTGCAGAGATTCAAAGGTTTCATCTTGTATCAAGATGGTTTTGTATAGTCACAAACTCTTCATCAGCATCAAAAGAAATTATCAAAGCTAAAGACAGAAATGAAATAATGGTTTCCAATTGCTTGGAGATAAACTGTTTGGTCTTCAAAGCAGAACACACAGAAATGAAGAGATAGCAAGGAAGAAATGTTTCTATGCAAAAAATATGCATCTTCCTCCATTATCTGTACTTACAACACTAGCTATCAATGTTTAATCGTTTTGGGATAGAAAAAAATGTTATAAAGATTAAGTACAATATTTAGTTTCTCACAAATTAATTAGATCAATTTCAATTAGGCTAATAATCATAGAAGGTCACAGAACAGACAGACAGATAGATAGACAGATGGACGAATGGATAGATAGAAAGGCTGTGTTGGTCCTTTGTGGCCGAAGAAGATCATGCCATCAGAGAAATGATGACATGACTTGCACTTGACTTTATTTTGAGTGAGGAAGGGCTGTGCAGGTCACCAGCCTCACTTCTCCTCCACAACCATCTGAATCCAGTGACCTGACATTCCTCAGCATGACTGGAGATGCTCCAGAAGATAAGATAGGTAGATAAGACCAAAAGAAGAATGAGGGAATTATTTTTTTTTAAAAGACATCATCAGAGCTATTAGAGTATTTTCATTACTATACTTAGACTATAGACATGTTTGACAGCAGTGTTACTCTTGCAATAAAACTCCTTTAGGCAGACAGAAATAAGGTCCAAAATGATTTTCAAGTCAAGTTTTCTATGCTTCTCTTAAATCAGTAGAAACAAGTACTTTTTTCACATGAAGAATGACATTCCATAAAAATAGTGAAAAATGTTGAAGAAATTTTCTCCCCCTACTGATTACAAAAGAATAACAACGAAAAGTCATATTCTCATTGTAAACTAATTTCCCTTTAAAGTTTAGGAACTTTTTTTTTCAATTTCTAGTAACTTCTATTTTCATGGTTAATAGAGACAAAGGGGATGAGGCTTAGTGATTTATTCAAATCTATAGAAGGCACAGATAGGAATAAAACCCAACAGTCCTGACTTTTAGTCTCGATATAAAAATATCTTTTTCTTCTCTTAACCTTTTTTATTTCCTTTTTTGTAAGCAGTTTCAAGTCCAAAAAAAGCATATTTCTTGTTATTACTTGGAAGGAAATTACTATTGTTTCTTCTAGTTTAGCATACTAAGAATGTACTCTGAATAGCTGCACATCTGATTAAGTTTTCTCTTCAGAACCTGACATAAAACCATTCATGTAAAATGCATTTATTGCATGAGGATTTTTTGAGCTGCTTAGGCATGAAAGGCAGTAAGAGATAAGAAGTTATTTATGTGGAAGTAATTGGTAAGGCAGTGGCAATAAGTAGCTTTCTTTAAAATAATTTACTGTTAAGATCTATGCTCAAAATGGTCATTAGTTCATGGGCAAACATGACAGACAACTGAAGGAGCCATAACCCAAAGGTTTATTTCATTTATCCACTACTACTCAAAATCCTGAAAGTGCCTCTTACAACACTGTTACCCAAGCCTTTATACTGTCAATCAAATCCAAGTGCATTCTAGCCCCTCTTCACTTAGAATAGCTTCTTAGGTAAATGAATAATAGTGTTTCTTCTCTTTCAATTCCAAGGATCTTGATTGGAACCAAGAGAAAACTAGAGATCAATTGTGACTATCAAGGATTAGCCTTCTCTCCAGTTTAATTAATGGAGAAATATCACTTATTATTTATGAAAGGAAAAGTACTGAGAAGATGAAAAATGACCACTTGTTTTATAGACCAAATCCTTTGGTCTTAACCAAAACACTACTGATATCCTCAGTGTCTGTTATTTTTTGAATGATTAAGATACATCAGAAAGCTATAAAACTCCTGTATTAAAAACAAAAGGGAAAATTTAGCATATACCTGTGTTTTCTATCTTTTGGGAACAAATGCCCCCTGGATAATCTTCAGGTGGCTTTCACTGGAAAACAAATTTACAATCTGAGGAAATGATCCAATGGCACATTGTCTGCATATTACCAACTAGATTGGATCATGAGTTTAAGAGTCTTTGAGCCATAAAAACAAATATTATCCTTCTGGTGTTGTCAAGGTCATTACATCCTCATCCACTGTGAAAATGTCAGTAAAGTAGGTTAGTCTACCAAGGGACCTGTAAATAGCCCAGTACACTTTGTGAGACACCAGTTGCTATAATTCACTCAAGGATGATTTTATAGATTTGTTTTTACTATGATTTCTTTCAAATTTACTTTCTTCTCCCTATAAATATTATTTACAAGATATTTTAATTCAAAAATCTCAGCATCTGACTAATAACAAAACAGCAAAACAATAATAATAAGTTACCTTTGAAGTCATCTGGCTTGGGAAATCTTAAACTTTTCCATACCAACGACCTCTTTAGTAGACCGGTAAAGTCTATGCACCCTCCCCCATCAGAATATTACCTTTAAATGCATAAAAGTAAAATGCATAGTGTTACAAAGGAAATACATTATAATAAGTACAGATACCATTTTTTTAAGTTCCTGGGAGCTACACTAAGAACCCTTGACTTCTATCCCAACTCCCTATTTTACAGATAAGAGCGCTAAAAAGACTGGAGGGGAAACAGAAGAATTGACAGACTTATGGACATTTTAGACCTTGAAATTCATATATAAATAATAGTTTAAATGGCTTTATTGACATTTAAAGTTAAATTCTCTCCATCCAAAAATGTTTGCCCCCTTCTTTTAATGGTGTTGAAAAGGAACGTGAGAAACTTGTCAATTCAAAATGGCTCAGTACCCGAGGATTCCAGGCCAGTCATAATTTTGCTAATTTATAGTATATTTACATATTATAAAATAATAATTTATTTTTGATTATGCAGTACATTTCAGTGTCTTTTTAAAGAACAGTCAGAGTTATATTTGAATAATGCAAGTTTTTGCCTTTGAATATATTTGGGCAAAAGAAAATAATTAAAAATTAATTACATTTTATAATAACTAAGAATTATTTCAATACTCAGAGAATATACTAGAAGTAGAACATTAGTCACTTTTATTATTAAATACCCAATTAAGTGATCCAAAGTTCAAAGTTATTAATGAAAAGTATGTAATAAACTATATATAATTAAGCATATATTCTGAGTTTAAGAAAAAAAGTTTAAGCAGAATGTTTAGATGATTTAGGGGAATCAGCACATTCAGGGTAGGAAACAGAAAATAATCTGTATGTGAGGCTCATTTTTAAAAAGCGTATTATAATAGTACCTCTACTTCTCTGGTTTTCCACCACTCAATAAAGTGGTTCTTACAATAATAATAGCAACAGTAGGAACTAGCATTTACATAGTGCTTTAAGGTTTGCAAAGTGCTTCACAAATATCTCCTTTGATCTGCACATCCACCCTGGTAGGGATGTGCTATATTATCCCCATTTTATGGATGAGGAAACTGAAGCAGAGATTAAGTGACTTGTTCAGGAATCACATAGCTAGTGCACACAGCCAGATTTAGAATTCAGAACTTTCTGACTCCAAGTCAAGGCTCTAACCACTGCACCACTTAACTGCCTCCAAGGTCACCAATATTTCTTTATTGCTAAATCCAGTATCAATATAGGTTGAGACTTTTTTTGGGGGGAGGGGGGAAGAGCTTGGGGAAAACATGGACAAAGCAGGAGTTTATTTTGCTTAACCATACAGTTGTGTAAAACAGTTTTCTTTCTTTCTCAAGTGGAAGGGGATGAGAGAGGAATGGAAGAAGGGAAGGTAGATTTTCATTGTTAGAAAAAAAATAATCCAGTAACTTTTTCTCAGTCTGCCAACTTCTTGACTTCATTGCAAGAACTGATACAGTTGGCACCCTCCTTTTTATGATATGTTTCTCCTTCCCAAGATTTTGTGCCTTTACTTTCTTAGAGTTTTCTTTCTACCTAGACAACTCATCCTTCCAGTTTTCTTTTTAGAGTCATTTTAGAGTTTGTCCTGGGCTTTCTTGTGTGCCCTGCTCTCTTCTTTCTGTACTCTCTGTGCTGGTGAACTGATCATCTCCCATAGATTTAATTATCCACTTCTTTGACTCTCACAGAGAACCAGGTTCTCCAGTTCTCACTCTAGGGCTCTACCCTAGGTACTATAACTGCCCTCACCCACACATAGTAAATCACTCCTGTCTGGCCATCTTCATGCTGTGCCACCTGCCCTTTTGCCCCTGTGCCCTTTTTTATGTTTCCATTCCCACTCTTCAGCTTTGAGAACCATTCAAGCAATAGTGATTGCCCTATGACTCCACTTGGCAACCCTGTGACTACCCAGTCCAACACATCCCACCCTGGACACTCCTCTTTTGTATATGTTGTTCCTCTTTTATTAGAATTTAAGGTCCCTGAAGGTAGAGACACTCTTTCTTTTTGTAGTTGTATCCCCAGCATTCAGTCCAGTGTCTGGCACATATTGGTCACTTAATAGTTATATATTCATTCACCTCAATGCCTCTATATATCTATATAATCTCTCTCTCTCTATCTATCTATACAGCCCTTTTCTCCCTATTGAGAAAGTATTTCCAAATGTCTTCTTGACACCTACACTTGGATTTCCATAGGGCATCTCAGCTTCATCATATTCAAAATAAAACTCTACCTTTTCCCTTCAATCCACCTTTCCTCTTAACTTCCTTTTTTTCTCCTGAAAGCACCACCATTCTTCAAATCACTCTGGTTCACAAACTAGGAATCGTTCCTTTATTTTTTCCCTCCTTCTCACCCTTTCCCAATATCTATTGTTAAGAGGCTCTCAATTGGTGGGACCCAATTGGTGTCAAAGAAACCGTTCCCTTCTTTCCAATCCATTTTCCAAATGACTGCCAAAATGATCTTCTAAAGTATAGGTCCTAACGTGTGTTATTCCCTGCTCCAGAAGTTTTAGTTAATCCCCATTTCCCTCAGGATAAAATATAAATTCCACTGTTGGGTTTTTAAAGTCTTTCACAACTTGTTTCAACCCTCTGCTTCCATGCTGATTACCTACAACTCCCTTTTCTACACTGTTAGGTTCAGACAAACTTTCCTATTTACTATCCCCCATTCCTGGCTTTTTCTTTATACACAGTTTGTCAAGGCTTTCTCTCACCCCAAGCTTCCTAGTCTGGACAATAGACACTTTTTATTCATTAGTTTGTTTTCCCCCTCTTGTGTAGATTATTAAATTGATGTCTTTTGAATCAATCAGCAATATTGTGTCTGTTGTGTTCCAGGGACATGAATACAAAAAAAATTAATAATCTTGAATCTAGAAGATTACATTATATTGAGAAAGCTACATATAGTTATATACATATATAGTTTTATACAAATATAGTTTGCATATATATGAATATATATGCATGCAGACATATATATATACATACATACATATACATATATATATACATACATATATATTATATATATATATATATATATATATATATATATATATATATATATATATATATATATACTTTTATACAAAATGAATGTGAGCCCTTTAGGGAGGAAGGGAACTACTAGCTGGAGAAATAAGGAAAGGCTCATGGAGTAGGTGGTACTTGAGCTGCATGTCACAGAAGTAAAGCACTCTCTGAATTGGAGGTAAAGAGGAAATTCATTCCAGATGTGCTCAATGCCCAGTGCAGAGGCACACCGGAGATGGAGTACTGTGTGTGAAAAACAGAGAGAAGTAGAGTTTGCCTAGACTTTTTAGTGTGGGAACAGAATAGTTTACGATGAGGCTGGAAAGAATGTTTGGGGCTAAGTCATGGAAGGTTTTAAAAGTTAAGTAGAAGAGTGTCTATTTTATCTTAGAAGTGATAGGGGACCATTGGGAGAGAATGAGTAGGGTCAGATGGTCAGAGCTGTTTTTAAAGAAAATTGCTTTGGCATCTATGTGTAATATGGCCTAAAGTGAAGAAAGACATACTGAAGGATTATGTGGGAAATAGTTAGGATATATAGCAAAGGAAATAGGAAGACAATCAGGTGTCAGGAAAGACCAATGGCGCAGAGTTTCCAGGAGGAGAAGGTAACTAGGAGGGTATAATGTACAAAAGAGACAAAGAAGGAAGTAGCTCTGACAAAGTCAGACAAAGCTCTGACAAAGAAGAGACTGTTAATAAATTGGATGACAGTACTTTCAATTGAATAAAGATGTTGCAGCCAGACTGCCAAGGGTTCAAGACTGATAGAAGATGAAGTGAAGACAATAAGTTTGGACAGTCTTTTTCTAGGCATTTGACTGAGAAGGTGAAAAAGAAATATAGAACAATAACTTAAGGGGATGGCAGATCTAGCAAAGGAGTTTTTGTTTTGTTTACGGAATTGATAAAAATTGATGTAAATATGGAAGTCATTCCCTAATCGATTAAGCATCAAAGGATATGAACAAGCTCTGCTTAAAAGAAATTCAAACTATCAACAGATATAATAGAAATGTTTTATGTCACTAGTAATAAGAGAAATTTTGATTCAAATAATTTTGAGTTTCCACCTCATACCTATGAAATTGACAAAAATCACACACACACACACAAATGCAGTTCTTGGATATGGAAGAACAGGAGTGCGAATGAATTCCTGGTGGAGCAATAGCTTAGTATAGTCATACAAGAAAGAAATTTGGAATAATACTGGAAACATCACTAGACCTTACATACTCTTTGAGACAGGGATACCAGTACTAGGCCTAGTCATAAAAAAATGACAAGATTACTTTGTTGCTGCAGTATTGAACTAGAAACAAAATGGAAGCCCATCTATTGGAGAATAGTTGAAGAAATCATGTTATACGCATATAATAGAATATTAATGCTCTGTAAGAAATGAGGGAAAGGATGGTTTCAGGTCCAAAATTTCATACTTTTTTTCAGACAAAATTGGTTTACAGAAAATTGACTACAAAGAGAGAGAGACAGAAACAGAGAGAAAGAGAGAGAGACAGAAACAGAGAGAAAGAGAGAATTTTATTTCAGTGCCAATGAAGTAGTACTGATAAAGGAAAGTGAATGAGTGGCAAATGAGAAAGGCAACAGTTTCAGTTTTGTCTTTTTATCTTGAACATCCAGCATGTTACCTGGTACACATATTCATTGATAAATAAACCAATGGATTTATCTTCTATATATCTTTCTGTGTTTTGGAATGAAAGCCTCCTTATGTAGATTATTCCACTTCATCAATACTAGAAGTAGCTAATCCAGTGGTCAATTTATTTTGAAATTTCAAAGTCAGAGGTACAGATTTACTTATTAGGATATATATATATATACATATTTATATATATCTCATTACTATGTATTACTATATATATCATAATATATATCATTACTACAAACATATCATTACTATAGTATTACTTAACATATAATGCTATGTTAATATGAAAATTTCATTAAAATATTTTATTTGTTTTTATATATATGCATATATATGTATATAAATTTCCTGCATTACAAATATTGTTTTATTGATTAACTTGTTTGATTATTTTTGGACTTCTTATAAACAGTATTCCTAATTATTATAGAAGTATTTATTTAGTTACTTGATAATGAATATCATTGTTTTAAAAATTGTCTATAATGAAATTAATAAAGAGGAATATTTTAATGTGAAAAGAAGAATAAAAAAGGAAAATATGGATTGGAAATGCAAATATGAATTTCTTTTAAGTAGTTTCTACTTCCATCATGTGCATACTAGGTTATTTTATAATTCAGATTTAAGGTGGTAGGTCCAATATTGACCTGCTCATCTCTCTTCCCTTTTGAACTTCCTTTTGCTCTCTTCTGTTTAATTTTTAAATGATTTGTTGAAACTTTTACAGTGACAGTTTTATGAGCTCAAGAAGAACAGGTAATTGCTATAGGAATAGCGTATCTGACTTTCAGCAAAACATTTGGTGGAGACTTATAATAGTCCTCCTCTTCTCTGTCTTGGTCAGACCACATTAAGGATATTCTTTTCAACTCTTGGAAGCATGTTCAGGACATTGACAATGTTGAATAGATCAAGAGGGCTTTAAAGGCTTTTCCCCTAAGCTCCTTGATCTTCAGTTTCCTCAACCTTTCCATGAAAGGTTGAACTAGATAATTTAAGTTCCCTTATCCCTTGGACATTACTATATCCATCCTATGAAAAGGCTGAATGCCTCTTAAAGTTCACAATGTATTTATGTAGTGCCATGGAGTCAAACTCAAATAGAAACTGATCCCCGCAGGTATATATTACTTAGAAAATCATAATTTAACATTATCAATGTTATATTGTGTTTTTATTTATTTTGTTATACATTTCCCAATTACATTTTAATCTACTTCAGATACACTCAGAAGTTTTGAGTGTCATGTGTTTGACACCTCTGATTCAGTGACTTAAGATAATAGAAAAAGGGCAAAAACCTCAAGATCTTACAGATTCCGTATCTTATCCCTCTCAGTAATAGGCTTTGCACAAAATTTAATATGAAAAAATCTTAGGGGAAAACGAAAAAAGAGAAATGGTTTGCTGCTGACATCTGTGGGTGCATATCTATACACACTTATATGGAGACAAAAAACTCTTTGCAAAACCTAACCCCAAGCTATGATAAGGAGCTCCCCACAGCTGCCATCTTGTCCACCTTGTGTCTTTTCACGCTCTTAGATTGACCTTATTTGGTTTTTAAAATGATCTTTAGAGGTACAAAAGCAGATACTATCATCTCTATTTTGCCACTGAGGAAACAGAATGGCAAATTTAGAAACAGGTCCAGATTCCTGATCCTCCTTAATTTCCTCCCTCTGTTGATTACCTCTAATTCATCCTGTATGTACTTTATTTGGACATAGTTGTTTGTATATGGTCTCCCTCATTATTAGAATGTAAGCACTTTTAGAACAGGGATTTTTTGGTCTATTTTTGCCTCATTTTGCACCCTCAGGGTTTAGGCATAGTACCTGACACATACATAGCAGGTTACTTAATAAATATTCATTGACTGAGTGATTTCTGATTCAAGTTCAGTGTGTGATCTTTTCATTATATTGTGCTGTTTCTCAACCATTCAATTTTACTTGCTACTATATAGCACTTACAGTATTTGAAAGAAAAGATTCTTTTGTACAATTATGTATTGTATTTTGTACAGTTATGCAATACATTAACACTTATTTTTTTGAACAGGAAACTGAAGATCTATTATGTAAAACTTACTATTCCTTTTAAAAATAGTAAAATTATCATGATATTTTTTACTCCCTCTCCCACCCTAGAGATGGCCCCCCATTAAACACAAATATGTATGTGTGTGCATATACACACACATATATATGTAAAATCATTCTATATATCTATCAGTTTTTTCCTCTGGATGCAGATAGTATCTTCCTTCATAGCTCCTTTGAATTTAATTTGAATATTTGCAATAGTCAAAATGCCTTAGTTGTTCTTAAAACAATATTATTGGTACTATAAACAATGGTTGGATCTGCTCATTTCCCTTTTCATTATTTTGTGCAAGTCTATCCATAAGAATGTGAATCATTTCCCCATTAATAAATGGTCAAAGTGTATGAATAGGCAATTTTTTGGTGAAGAAAAAACATTTTATTATCATGTAAACTGCTCTAAATCATTATTGATTAGAGAAATGCAAATTAAAACAACCGAGATACCATTTTACACATAAATATTGACTAAAATATTTAAAAGGGAAAGAGACAAATGTTGGAGGGCATGTGGAGAAATTGAGACACTAATTCACTGTTGGTGGAACTGTGAACAAATCCAACTATTTTGGAAAGCAATCTGGAATTATGCTCAAAGAGTTATTAAACTACTATATCCTTTGACCCAGCAATACAGCTACCAGGTCTGTTCCCAAAGATGATTAGTGAAAAAGGAAAAGAACCTATTTGTTCTAACATATTTATAACAGCTCTCTTTGTAGTAGCAAAAAGACTGGAAATTGTGGGGATGCCTGTCCACTGGGGAATGGCTAAACAAACTTTTGTATAAGATCATGTTGGAACACCACTATGCTACAAAAATGATGAGCCCAATGATCTTAGAAAAACATTACACAAATTTATGATTGCATGGGATCAACTTTATTTGACAATTGTTTTTCCAGGACAAAATTATAGTGTCAATAGATAGATTAAAATTCTTATTTGTTCTGTACCATGCCCAGAGAACTTAAAGATTGTAGAACTTGGGTCATAATGTAAAGAACATTTTTACCTTTCATGAAAGTCATTTTAAATTATTTTCAAAATCTCATTGATTTTTCCAAAACAATGGTCCCCACTTTGTTATGTTATACTAATACAAGGAAGAAAGTTTCCAGTAAAACATTAAGAATCAACCTCTGAATTAAAGTCACAGTCCTAGTATGCCCAGTCCCTGCAAAGGCCTGACAAGATACAAAATAATGTTGCCCTGGTGTACTTCCTTCAAAAAAATTGAAAAGGTAAGTGAAAAGGACAAACAATCAACATGACTGAAATTAATATGAGTTTTATCACATGCTTTGCATCAGAATTCCATAGTACAACAGTTTCCTACTTAGGAGCATGATTTGCAAAAGGCCTGTTCATAGGAAGGACTGCTGCTACTTTGTGCCCCCTTCACTAGAGTCCTTTGTTTCTCCCTTTAATTTCAACTGTTACTGCTGGAACCTCCCAAGGCTAGGACTAACTGCTTCCATATAGGCTTATTTAGTCTCTGCTACAACCTCCTCTGGGGTCTGGGAGTTTCAAGACTCAGGGTTCAAAAGTATCCAAAGCTCAAAGTCCAGAGAGATTTGTGGCTCAGATAGATTTAAAACTCAGATACAGCGAGAGAAGTATATAGAAAAGGAATTAGAACTATAATGTCATCATCATCATCTAAAATGTCAACGTATGCCCTAAGTAGAATAATTCCTGCTCTAAGAAATTATGGGGGAAATTCTGTTGATGGGCTACACCAGGGATGAAAACTAAATATACAGATCTAAGATTCTTAGGAATAACCAAGAGCACATAGAAAGAATCCTCTTGTGTAAGAGATATGCAAATGACTTTTCTTCATAAAATTCTCATAACTATTTCACATTCCTCCCATTTGTATTCAGCAACTTTATGATATGGAAGAATATTTTGAGCTTAATAGTTGTGGGAGAAGCAGAACAAACTTTGGGTAATGTTATAAAATGACTTAGTAGACCACTCTAATATCCCTATCATGAATCCATGATCAAATCCATATGGATCTGATTATTCCAATAGGATATTTATCCAGTCCATCTATGCTACTTTCTCTTTTATAATTCTTGTCCACATCTTTGCACAAAATCTCCCAAGGGAGATTTTCCCAAAATGCTGAGTATCTATGTCTCTTGTTCATTAAACATTTTGTGAATATCAATGCAATAGTTAGACTTATCAAATGTTAATTCTCACTTTCACAACAAGCTCACTGCCTTTTCCAGTCACATATAACAGTCAAAGCCCTTCAAATCTGGGAGGAACCTCAGAGGTAACCAAACTGAACTCTCTTCCTTCCCTTTCACAGTCACACTCTTAGACAAATCTGTCTCCACTCATCGTCTCTCTTTCATCTTACTTCCTTCTTATCCCATTTGAATCTGGCTTCTGACTTCATTATTCAGCTAAAACTGTTCTCTCCAAAGTTACCAATGATCTATTAATGGCCAAGTCTAATGGATTTTTAGTTCGTTCCTCATTGAATTTTTAGAATTCTCACTGTCTTGACCTCTGCAGCATCTGACATGGTTGGCCATTCTTTCCTTCTAGATATTTTCTGCCCTCTGGATTTTCATGTCACTGTTCTCTCTTGGATCTTTTCCTTGGTCCCCTGACCAGTCAAATATTTCTTCTCAGTCTCTTCTGCTACATCACAATCCATGCCCTGCCCCTTGGTGCAGGTGTATCTCAGCATTTCTATCTTATTCCTTCTTTTATTTTCTATCAACACTCTCTTGGATTCACTTTCCTCCCATGGATTTAATTTTGTCAATGGAGACAACTCCCAGATCTTTAGCTTCATTCTTATTCTATCTACTGGCCACCTAATGTACATTTCTAACTGAATGGCCTATAAACACCTCAAATTGAATGCATCAAAAGTAAAATAAATTGGAGAGACAACACAGAGTAGTAGAAAGGATGTTTGTTCTGAAGTCAGAGAACCTGTGCTCAAATTTTACCTCTCTTACAAATATATTAAGATAAGAAAAATCCGTGAAAAATAAAACTATGGGGAGAGCTTTTTAAAAAATCAATGAATTATGAACATCACTAATCTCAAGTATAGAATAAAAAAGATGTATATTGAATGAAGGCCTATGTTATGTTACCTATGTTATGAAGGATGTCTCAGAGAACATTCAAATAAAAGAGGTATGACTTTAGTGTCCCCGGCAAAGTAAGAGTCTTAGACGATCTGGAATTGCCATTTTGGATGTTGTGATATGGAGTTAACCAGAGAACAATGAAAAGAACACACTACAGCTGGTTGGGTCCAGTGGAGGTGACATAGCATGAGTTTATAATGGACTCCGTCAGCCTTTCCTCTAGCATTACTGGCAGCTTGCAAGACACACCAGATGGCTGGGGTGATATAAGGTTGGGAATTAGCATGATGGGAAAAGCAGAAGAACTTAGGGCAAGGGTTTTGAAAATGAGGAATATTACCAGATTGACATGGCTTCCTATAAAGATGAGGGCTTGAGATAGAGGGAAGTAAAGATAGAACAGGTACAATAGGCTAGGAGTAAGGGAACAGGGGCACGGATATTATAAAAAAGGGGATAAACAGATTCTGAAAAGTAAGGTATTCTCTAATTCTCTTACCTCTGTACAGATAGAGGTACTTAAAATGCAGTTATCTTTAGAATTATTTGTTTGCTTTTCTTAGGAATCTTGAAGTGATCATGCCTTTGATTGTGAGATTAAACCAGAACCTTCCTTCATCTCTCCAAGGAGCTGTTCTATTTTTCAGCTACAACTTCCTTATGCCTCCTGATTCATTTACAGTGAGAGTGTCACTTTCTGGTATGGCTCAGCTCATCTATTAACATGTTAGTGGACAAAGGTTACATGGATTACCACAGTTAAATCAGTGTTTATAGGTGGTCCCTGGACTCTGATTCTTGACACCTTATGTCTTTCTGTCACTAAAGAATCACAAGGAGGCTACAGAGAACTAAAAGTCATTTTGAATTTGTGTCCACTTCATAAGACAGAGGGAAGAATATCACCTAGCAGCCAACCTTCTGGTTACAAGTCTTTTGTTCTCAGGTAAGC
This sequence comes from Bettongia penicillata ogilbyi, assembly GCA_023548195.1. Classification (NCBI taxonomy): domain Eukaryota; kingdom Metazoa; phylum Chordata; class Mammalia; order Diprotodontia; family Potoroidae; genus Bettongia; species Bettongia penicillata. The sequence continues at coordinate 23,012,530 of JAJHZJ010000470.1, forward strand.
TGATCTTCACCTGACAGAACAAGAGTTTATTACTAGGTCTGTGTACATAGCCTTTACAGCTTTCTGGAAGATGCTAGACTTTATAATACACTGGCATAGCCTTTAAGAATAATGCAGTGTCACAAGAGAAGTTTAAGAATGTCACAAGAAATGATTCTTCTTTCTTATAAGCAATTGAATGAAATAACTCAAAGGTTGTTTCTGGCTCTAAATCCTACAAGGATAGGTTTCAGGGCCTTGACTGAACACAGGGGCAAATTCCTTGAGGTTTAACTACAAATGCAGGTCTAGCTTCTACTCAGTACTTAGGACTGTCATGAATTAGGGAAGGTTTGTATATGAGGAAAAGCAACAGTAAAAAACCAAACCAAACCAAACAAATGACCTTCTAATCTCTCATTAAGTTTCACACTTAATTTGTGGGAAGGATGTCAATCACTATAGGTGTGTATGTATACACACACACACACACACATATAGATATATAAATATATATATACATACACACACACACATATAAATATATATATATATATACATACACACACACACACACACATATATATATATATAAATACACACACACACACATATATGCATTTGGCAACTGAGATCCCTTTTATAAGTTTTGTTCATCCCAGTGTTTAAAGTACACAATCTGTCTGTCTACCATTCAGGTAACAGATGCTAATGCCTGATAAAATTATTGCTTGCAAATGAATCATGGGAATACTTTCTCTTATTAAAATCCAGATACTTTAAGTGGACTTACAAAACAACAAAGTTATTTATAATTAGAGGGAAATATTGACATTCAGCATCATATTCTTTTCAATTCTATGTCCCCAGTGCTTGAGTTAAGATTCCTTTGGCTCTAATATTAAGTAGACTCGTACTCAGAACTAAATTTATCAATGTCTCTGGGATAAAAAGCTCATTTAATTCCAGTATTCTTGGTAAACTAGTGTATTTCCTACATATGTAAGAATTTTACATCCTTCCCTCAGCATACATCAAAAGAGTTTACAACTTTTAACAAAGAATGTCTTTTCTTGCTAACTTACCTTCAGTTCCTCTATTATGAAATAACTGATCACAGTAGTAACTTAAATATAATATATATGTGTTTGTATATGTGTATCTATATGTGTGTGCATATTCATAAATGCACACATTTGATTCTCTTGACACCAGAAAAGCAAAGGCCCCTAAAGAGACTGCTCCTGCATCTTGATCATTTTTTTCATTTGTCTGGTGCTGATTATGTCTGTTCTGGAGATGAATGCCGTAATATTTTTAGCACTACTTATTAAAACTCATCTCTTCAAGTCCTGTTCAATATTTGTTCATTAACTTGTTCATTACCATTAAGAGTCTGCAAAATCACACTACTGTCACACATTTTTTTAAATGAATGAACAAAATCATACAATATAAACAATGGACACAGCTGTTTGCTGTTCAAACAGTTTGACAGCTAATGGACATACACAATAAAATGAGTCAGTGACCATCAATCTTTGGCTATAAATGGACACTGGAGCTTGAAAACCTGAACAGGTCAAATGAGTTAATGTATGTGAAGTATAGCATATAGGTGAATTCTTAGCAGAAATAATCATAGTAGCAGCACCGATGGTAATAATATAAACTACTGAATGAAGGAATAGATTTAAAAAAGGATTATAGTCTAGACTTTGTGTTTGGTGCTGAGGATACAAATACAAAAATTAAGGACAATCAAAGTCCTCAGTGAGCTTATAATCTAATAAGAAAAGATAACATTTATGTATGGCTGACGGCTAGGTAGAATATTTTGATTCGGGAAGTCACAAGGGCGGTGAGGTAGAGTCAATGGACAATGAATTGATCTGTCATTTACAGGAATTACGTTGGTGATTTAATGAGTCTTCCCAGAGCTGGAGTGGTCAGAATGATAGTGGGGAGAGTTATGTTCATCCTTCATTTTCTAAAAGGACCATGACATCAGAGAAATAATGACATGACTTGCACTTGACTTTGTTTTGAATGAGGAAGGGCTGTGCAGGTCACCAGTCTCACTTTCTTCTCCTGAGCCATCTGAATCCAGTGACCACATACTCATCAGGATGACTGGAGATGGCCCAGGATAAGGGGGGATGGTGGTAATAAGAACAATGGCAGTAGCAATGATAATAAAGTGCTATAGTTAGAATCAGGAAGTCCTAGGCTCAAGATGAGTGTTAGATATAATACACTGGGCAAGTTGTTTCATTCTTCTGAGCCTCAGTTTCTTCATTTTACATATACATATATGTGTTATATACCTATACACACAAATTTTATATATATATATATATATATATATATATATATACACACACACATACACCCACACATACATACATCTGTGTTATATACTTATAACACTTATAGCTATCTACCTGGTCATTGTGAGGCACAAATGAGATAATCTATATGAAGTATTTGGCAAATGTTAAAATTACTAGAGCACTATATAAATTTCAATATCATGGTCATTGGTTGTGCCAATAGTAACAGTAAGCTCATCTAACTAGACCATAATCTGCTTTTTATTTCTCCTTCTATGCCCATCCATATTCAAATAATAATCTTAAATGTATTATAGAATACTTGTTTTCATCCTAAAAAGACTTGCTTTGAAATTTGAAGTGATAATCATGTTATTCTTTTTAATTCTGTAAATTTATCTCCTAGGAGAAAAAGATTTATTCTCTGATTGACAAAATGCAGCTAAGAATGAGGGTTCAAAATGTATGGAATAAGGAAAAAATCCATCATGGGTATCAGTGAGAACAAATGATAAGAAAATTGCTTTTTCCAAAAAACTCTCCTATTGGTTGGAAATAACTGAAACTTAGAACATTTGTAAAAAATGCTTACTGCTTACTTTTCCCACTTCTTGTCAGTATAATTAATGGAAATATTTTTAAAAATGACTTACATTAACCTCCCTTATGGTAGAGAGTAGGAAATGAGTTAAAAATTTAAAACTCTAGAATTTATTTTGCACCCAACACTTATCTCTAAACTGAGCATTTGTCGGGATAATGCTTTGGGACTTGAATCAGTGAGTCATAAGAGACGAGAGAACAAAAATACCATTGCCCTAAAGAAATCCAGCACTTTTGTTATAGTGAATCAGTTTTGTCATGTGTAATTTTGTGCACTTTTTTTAACGACCTACCTACAAGTCATTCACTACATCAGATAATTCAACAGGCTCCCAAACATATATGCAAACAGATTATTTTCCAGATTTCCTTAGGTCAAATCCACCAGCAGTGACTGAGAAAAGACAAAATATCAGCAATGCTGACAAGTATAGGAGGTCTGTATCAGCCTGACACAGGACAGGCACGTCTTCTGCATTCACTTAGATCTACGCTGGCAAAGCAGGGTGCCATTCATGCTGGCCTTGAATAGCTGGAATAAATTAACACAGGCAGAAAGAGCAATTGAACTCTAGGCAGCTACACAGCATTTCACAACAGCTCTTCATCTGTTGATGTTTTGGAAAGTCAGTGGGAATGGATGAAGGAAGGAATTTATCATGTGTTGAAGACTAAAGAGTGCCAGTAGGTTCAAGAAAACCTTCTGTAGTTTGAAAATACAAGTCAGGATTCACTCTATCTATTTTTGGGGTACAGAACTGGGTCCTTGCTAAGGACTAATTAACACAAAGGAAGGAATTAGAGGTACCACCCATGATGAGGAAGAGGTGTGACTCCCACTGATTACTGTTTTCCTTCATTTATCTTTAACTGGTCAAATCTGTCTTTTTGCCCATTCCTAGTGTTTTTCAACACATCAACAGATGAAGAGCTGTTGCAAAGCACTGCATGGCTGCCTAGAGCTTAATTGCTCTTCTGACTGTGTTAATTTATTCCAGCTATTCAAGGATGGGATGAATGGCACCCTGCTTTGCCAGAGCAGGACTGAGTGGGGGATATGCCCATCCTGTATCAGGCTGTTGTTCTTCCTAGTCAGATACACAACTGGCTATTTTGTCAGGCCACAGAACAAAGGGAAACTTAAAAGGTTCAGCATGGGGAGGAGGATAGATATTATTGGAATAACTCTAAATATAAAATAAAATTTTACCCATATAGATGTATAATGCATTAAAAATGACTATACAATATATAAAGCAATTAAAATCTCCCATTCTCTTATCTCTAACTTGCCCTCCTGAAGTCTTGGCCTAAATGCCTAAATAGCATCTATTTGAAATAAAATGAAGGACAGCCATGTGTGAATACAAACATACAAATGCACAAGAACACATGAAAGGTCAGGATGGATAAAGAGGCAGCCCTATAGTCAGGTGGAGGTGATTTTGAATCATATCCCCAATACATGTCACCTTCTGGTCTCCAACACAGGTCTCTAAAAAAAATGTTGGATATGAATTGCCAAATTTCATTGGGAAGAGAGTTTCCAACTAGCTGTTCCTCATACTAAAGTAATTAATTACAGCTCTGGAACAAGATAATAGTTTTTAAAAAATCAATATACACACGTATTGGTACATACACACAGTATAACAAACATTAAAACACATAAGCTCATTGATCTCCAAAATTAAAAAAAAGAATGCAATAGGGAAAAAAAGAAATCTTCAAATTGAAAGCAAATAGGAAAAAAATACGTGCAGAAAGGTAAGTGAAATGAATTCCATGTTAGTCCAAATATAAGCCACATTTTCCTATTCCACCCTTCTCCCTACACAGAATCTTCCTTGTATAAAAACTCACCTATGACCCATGATCAATAATACTATTGATAAGAGAATTATAATAACAATCACAAAGGCAAATATCCAGGACTGGGATGCTAAAATGAATAAAACTTCTCTATTTTAGTTGAAAGAAATGTAAAAGAAATCAAGTTCAAATGAATGATGTAGTAATATGGTAGGTTGCACAAACACTCCACAGATCTCCCTGTGTGTATTTCCCTTCTTCAAAGATACCTTAGATTAGGGGTATGGTCTATATTCATCAAAGGGGGCAGACAATTATAATATCTAAGACAGAGAAACAAAAAAAAACTTTTCTCATAGAAATTAGCCAAGAGTTATGAATTTCCATGGCTCTGTCCTATAACATTCATAACTTTTCATCATTTGAGGCATTTATTAAAGGTTTAGGTACATGTAGTAACGTTAAAGAAGATATGCTGACTTACCCTTTTCCTGATGATATGAGCATATTTCAGACATTCATATGAATCTAAAATGAACATCAAGTGGAAATGTTGGGTGGCTTATGTGAGGTCACAGGAAGAATTTCTCATCACAACTTAAAACAAGAAATCAAAACAAAACAAACTGAAGGACTTCGTATACCTATGAAGACTGCTAATTTACTCTATTTTCTCCTGAATACAAAGTTTAACAGACTGATTTTTTTTTGTGTGTCCTTACTCACATGACTTAACTCCTTTAGAAATCTTCTTTGTCCCTACAAACATGAGAATTTTTCCAGTGCTCTAGAAATAGAGAAGTTAGTTAGATCATTGACTGCTAATTAGGTGCTTCAGCATTTTGTGATGTTTCTTCACCAATGGAGGAAGCGAAGCAGAGATCAGCACTTTCCTCAATGTCTCTCCTGATATTCCTTAGAGGATTGAGATAGAACTGGGGGTCACATAATAATCATAGAGTTTGGTGGATTTGGAACTGGTTGAATGAACAGCAAGATCTAAGGTATTGAGTAGCCTCAATCTACAAAGACTTCTCTACCGCCACAGGACATCGTTCTTAACTCGGCCCTGCTCAGCAACTTTACCAGCGTCTTAGATGAAGGCACAGATGGTATGCTTATCAAATTTGCAAAAGACACAATGCTAGAAGGGAGAACTGATATGTTAGATTACAGAACTGAGATCCCAAAGCATTCTTGACAGTCTGGGATGATAAACCAAATCTAATAAAATGAAATTCAATTGGGATATGAAATCTGAAGGCTTACATTTTAGGTTAAAAAAATCAACTGTAGAAATATAGGACTGGGGAGAAATGGGTAAATCGCAATTTACGGGGGAAAAGGGGACCTGATCATTTTAGTAGACAGCTAATTCAGTGTCAACAGTGAAGTGGAAGTCAAAAAAGGGAATGCAATTTTATGCTACTTTAATAGAAATACAGTGTCCAGACCAAGTAAGGTGACAGTCACATTATACTCTTCTGTAGTCAGAAAATAACAGGAGTATTACGTTTAGTGTGAGGTTCTACATTTTAAAAGGCCGCTGTTAAATCAGAGCAGGTCAAAAACATTCAATCAGGATGATGAAGTAATCTGAAACCACATATGCTAGAGTTGATAAGAATGACTAGGCGCGTGCATGCACGAGAGAGAGAGAGAGAGAGAGAGAGAGAGAGAGAGAGAGAGAGAGAGAGAGAGAGAGAGAGAGAGAGAGAGAGCAGGGCAAGGGAGAAGAGAGGAGGAGAGGAGAGAGATCACATACCTATATCTATCTATATATCTATCCATCTATCATCTGTCTTCTCAAATACTTGAGAGACTCTTACATGAAAGGAGATTTTAATAGCTTGTATTATCCCTCAAGACAAAGATGAAAGTTACATAGAGAAAGATTTCAACTTATATAAGGAAGGGGAAAAAAATTCCATCTCTATGCCTCATCTTGGTATGGAGGTAAACTTGAATTCTCAAAAATTATGCCAGCAGATTACAAATTGTCATATTCTACAATGCTTCAAAGGGATCAACTACAGTTATTGCAATAGACTAAGTCTGCATCTCAAGACTAGTCTAGCTAAATATATATAATATGTAGTAAAAAATTTTGACCTGAGAAGACACAAAAAATGAAAAAGTAGTATGGTTCTCTCATGTGTGGTCCCTTTCTGCATCTTCATTAATAGAAGAAAACAACTCTTGCCTAGTGACTACTGAGTGGACTCTCATGCTATTGGAAGAATTATATAAGATCCAGAGTGACATTCTTAATATAAATTTAACCAGACAAAAGGAAATTTCAGGAAAAATACCAGGACAGTTCACAGTCCCTGCTTGGAGATGCAAATATAATTGCGTTTATTGTACATACAAAAGATAGGAAGAAATAGCATTTCATGGGATACTTGGTCATTTACTAGAGTAGTGGTCATTTCAAGAATTTTTCAAAGGTCTCTGTGGTGAAATTCTGCCACAGAGTTTCAAGGCTAAAAGACATTCTATAAAGACTCTGATAAGACTTTCCAAATTAAATTCATATATGCTCTAATACTTGAACTTTCACACAATGCAAGACATAGGAAAGAAATGTGGAAGAAAAAGAAACATGAAACAACTCCAACACCAAGCATAGAGCATGTCCTAAGGTAGTTTAATGTCAGTCAACCCAATAAGGAATAATTGCATATGAGAAATTCTATCAAGCCTTTAATGACTTCAACCTTCTCCTTTACACAAAAGCTTATGGATTTAATATCAATATTTTTTGGCAATGCTATTTGTCTATGAAAAAAATGAACACACCATAGTCTAAAGAATTAAGATTATGGGTTACATTAAAGACATTGGAGAGATGGATGTTGTGGGTTTAAGTAAGCTGTAGCATATTTTTAAAAAGGAATTTTGTGGGAGACTTGACTGTAAAATATATTATCTATATATGGATATATCTTTATGTCTATATATGTATATGTACGTATATATATATATATATATATATATATATATATATGCATGGATATGGCTGATGAAGGACTAGAAAGAGTGGAGGATAAATAGAAATAGCTTATATACTCAGTTGATATCTGTGCAATGTCATAAGATCTAGGGAGAACTGCTATCATGTTAGGCAGATGGTCCTCAGATGATTTACAGGAGGATATGGGAAAAGATCACACAGGATGAGAAAGTGGGGCTGAATTATCCTCATTGGTTTTCTGGAGTTCCCACAATGATGAGGCCACAGAACCATCAAAATATAAGGGAATACTTTCCCATAAGCAGGGCTGTCCTAAACTGGAATGGCCATGGAAAGCTGATTTCATCAAATGGCAGTTCTCAAGCAGAAGGTAGATGACAATGTGTCAGAAGATCTCTGGTCTGAGCTCTCCTGCTTATGAACTGCTAGACACCAAGCAGGTCACTTAACATTTCAAAGTCTCAATTTTATTATCTGTAAAATGACAGAACTTGAGAAACTGATCTCAAAAATTCAATTCTAGAATCCTTGGTATGCAAGTGCAAAAATAAGACATCAAAAATCTGTTCTGACTCAGACGCTATGAATTCTTCCCAGTCACAAGATAGTCCCTCAAGTTTATACTCAGGAATGCAATCTTGTTCAATATTTACCATTTTATCTTGAAGGTCTTTCATGATTTTTATAGAATTTCTGTAAGTAGTAAAAAAAAAACACACACACACACAAAAGTTCTTTTATGGGGTGGGGGGAGAGGGAGGTCATCTGTGATTTCATTGGCTTAAGGGAGTTCTTAATGTGATTAACTTCCATTACCCAATATATGTTGACAACTTCTCTACATCTTATAGTCCTTAAAGGGAAGCCTTTTTCAGGAGAAAATGATAGAAATTATACTGAGGTAAATTGTTAATTGCTGAAAAAAACCATAAAAGATTATAAACCTGCACTTATAAAAAAAACTGCAAAAGAATTATTCTTGATGACTGGTGATTTTGAGAGAACTTTGAAAAATAAAAACAAGAATTACATTTAAAACATTTAAGGAGATAAAGAATTTACTTTCATAGTATATATATATATATATATATATAAACCCTAGCCTTTACAACATAAATAATTCACTTTTAAGTTGTATTCTAAACTTACAAGCCTCAGGTCACAGAAAATCTCATTCTCTTAGCTCAGCTTTCTCAACCAGGAAGAGAACTACAACTGTACAATTTGTTCTCATAGAAGAGCCTTGCTATTGCTTGCTAGGATTAAATAACCACACCTTCCAGATCCCTGCTGAAATAGAAACTCACCTGGTTTTTACGATGCTTCCCTGATTCTGGACATTTGTCAGCCTAACCAATCTGTCGCTTTTTTCACATGTTATCCCGGAGGCTGGGAGGAGTCTGCATCCAATGAAACTTACAAATGGATAGTTCCTTCACTAGTCACTAGGTGATGCTCAAGGCCCAGGAGAATTGGAGGGTCAGGAGATATAAGGAGGTAAGGGGTAAGCAAATCAAAAATGTTGGCACCTGGGATGTCTTCGCAGGTCAAGTCACAGTGAAGAAGAAGCCATTCAAACACATTTTAAGAATATTAAAGCAGTTAAATATTTTGACACCTCAGATCCCATCTTATCACTAGCTTTCCCAGAAAGCTGAATTTCTATTGAAAGGAGGCAACGTTTCTTGCCATTTTATGTTTGACACCCCCTAACCATAGAAGTAGCTATTAATCAGTCAGCAACCAACTAGTAAACGCTAGGCTCTAGACACAATAGCTTAACTGCACATCCTTCCTTCATCCTCCCCTTTCCCAACACGCCTGCCTCTCACCCTTATCTCCCCTCCTCCCCCCAAAAATCCCCAACCTTCCTTATCAGTAATTTTACTTTGGGATTATTGAAGTTACAAAATTGACTTGGGACCGAAATGTAAAAATCACTAGTAAATGTAAAATGTAAAAATGTAAAAGTAAAATGTAAAAAAAAAATGTAAAAATCTGTAAAAATCACTAGTCATTTACAATAATACTCAAGGCTCACCTTACTAAGAAGAAAGACTTTTTTTTTTCATTTAAGCTCACATTCTACTAGCACTATTCCTATACAGTTAAAATTGGAAGAAAAAAGTAAAAAAAAAACCAAAACACTTATTCCACAATGTGGTTAAAATAATTCTTATGATAGTACAACATTATCCAGAAGATTTCACAAAAAGAGGTCAGGGCCTCATTCATTGTCTTTCACAGTATAACCAATTTTGTTATTTGTCCTAATTGTGGTGGATTTGCACAGCATTTCTAAATGAAACCCCTAAATAATGAGAAATCTTAATTTAGCCATTGGTATCAACCTTTACAAGACTGGCTAATGAGCAGCCAAATTGATTTCAGTTCCACCTGCCTGCCCTCTGGTGGACGTGCTAATGAGTAGTGAAATAGATAAAGGATGGACAGCTGGAGTGAGTGGGAAATAGCCAGAGACTGAATAATCCATCCCCTTGTAGGAGGAAACTGTATGTAGGGGAAGTTCTTTTTACAACTTCTGCTCTAAGTATGCATGTGCTCAGGCTTGATGCTCCATAGCAATAAAGAAATGGAGTTGTGACAGTTACTTTTCTGTGTCTTTTTTTCCTTCTTTAAAACAAGTCATCTAGATTACTGATGAATATTATATGTTTGTGTTTTAAAGAACTTATTTAAAAAAACAATAACATTATAAGTCCAGTCTGCTGTTCTGGCTAAAAAATAAATAGAAAGTAGGTCAACTTTGCAAGTTAATGACCCTCAATTATATTTGAAAAAAAAGAAAAAAGAAAAATACATGAAAGGTGAAAACAAACAGAAGCCAAAATCTAGCTCCTGGTAAATTGGGATGTAATAGCTACTGCAGCAATTGGCTAGGTGCCCTGTATAATCTCCAGCAACACAGTCCAGCACCAGTAGCTGTCACTATAGGCAATGAAGGGGAGAGAGAAAGAAGAGATTGCTGTAGAGAGAAGGAAATAGCTGAAGGATAAAAGCAAAGAATGGTCTGAAATTAGCAAGAAAGAGCTTGAAAATATGATTCCCATTTGAGAAGTTCAATTCAGCTTCTCAAGGGGTACCTAAATTAAGCATCAGATATAGTGCTATCTTAGAGGGAATGGGAAACTATCATAACTCATCCTGTGGATTTAAGATTTCATCGTTCTTTTGATTTATTTTCTCGCAGAATATACCATATTGAACTAAACAATACAGAAAACAGGTTTAGTTACCTATTAGACACGTGACAGTTTCAAAATGTTCAAGATTCTTGGCCCAACATTTGCATTACTCAACTGTCAAAGTAAAAGGCTCAGATTTATGATGTGAAAATTACATTTTAACGAGGTGTCATGTGTGTTTAAAGTTCTTATTCATCACTGCATAGCCTCATCTTTTGCTGAAGATACAAATACATTTAATTAGCATATTGTAAGGACAGAGGGTTCACCTTATCTGCATTGTTAAACTGTGCTTTAAAAAATCTCCGCTGATATGAATGAATACAATATACATAAACTACATCAACTGGTTTCAAGACACGGTGTGCTGTGGCTGACAACAGAGCACATATATGCAGAAGCCACATTTCTTTGCTTCTTTTTTTGTTAGTTCACTCTGTCTCCCTAAAGCTCTTTCTGTCTCCTTAAATCTAATAGAATCATTCATTTTTGTGAATTCTGCCTTAACTCTCTTCTGTAAGTTTTAAATGTCTCCGTTTAAACTCTTCCTTACCACCCTCACCTGGACTCATTCTCTTTCTATAAGGAAGACTAAAGAACCTTATTTCATAGCATGTCACTATGTTAGACTTGAAATGGACCTCATAATTCATTAGCTACAACCTCATTTTATAGATAAGGAAACTCAGTCCCATGAGCATCTGGATGAGAAAGTTTGGGTTTCCAGAAAAAAAAAGTTAGAGAAGACAAGCAAAGAAAAATGGCCAGGAAACTTGTACTACCAATGGAACATCTATCATAGTACTAAATCAAGAAGCCAGAACATGCTAGCCTTACTTGAAAAATGTAAAGATTAAACATCCAAAAACAACTATTCTAAAATAAAATAGTTATAATAGTTTGATCATTAAAAATAAGAGTGAATAATATATGATAGTAATATACATTAAATCTCAGGTCCTTGGTGTGCTGACATAGGCTATTCTATCCAGCAGCCTTGAGGTCATGTATGGCCTTCTAGGTCCTTAAGTGAAGCCTTTTGATTGAGTCCAAGTGTTACAGAACAAATCCTTTTATTAAGGGAATTTGTTCTGTGATGTTTGGATTCAGTCAGAAGGTCACACTTGAGGACCTAGAGGGCCACATGTGGCCTTGAGGTCGCAGGTTTCCCTCTTGAATCTCTATCATAACCTTTGAGATAGATAAATTCATATAAACCTCTTTACTACACAAATATAACACACTTAAAGCCCTTTCTTTTTAAATAGGTTAGCAAATTTGGGATCTGGTGGAATAGATTTTTTCAGGTTAGTTTTGATGCCAGTAAACAAGCTTAATAAGAATAAAATTCGGAATGAATTCAAGAACTGAAGGCTCTCAGTAGGAAAAGCACTTTTATACTGAAGAGGTGCCTAATGGCTATTTTTCTCCCTCTGCCTCCTCTTTTTATTCTGACTCCCTGTCCCTCCCGCTTCTTCCTCCTCCTCCTCCTTCTCTTTCTCCCCCCCTCTTTCTTTCTCTCTCTCTCTTCCCCCCTCCCCCTCTCCCTGTCCCATACCTTTTCCTCCTTTCTCCTCTCCTCTCCCCCCCCAACATTTATATCTATCTTGTTTGTGTATATATTTTTGCATATTGTCTTTCCCATTAATAGGTCCCTTGAGAGTATGGGCAATTTTTGCCTTTCTCTGTATCCCCAGAGCTTAACATAATGACTGGCATATAATAAAAGTTTGCTGATTTGAAATAAATGCTTGCCTTAAAATATTTTTTAAACCTTTTGAGTCAATAACTTTAAACTGATTCCTCAACCTACTTGCATTGTTAACACAGTTGCAGAACAAGTACAAAACTTTCTTCAAGTCCGTAATTTAAAGGTCTATATCCTCTTTATTCAAAAGAGTAATAATAGCTACATAGTGCTTTATTGTTTGGAAAATGCTTTATAAATATTATCTTCATAACAACTGTAATAGATAGATGCTATTATTTATTGTCACTTTATAGAATAGGAAATGGGGGCAGAAAGAGTTTAATTGATTTATCCAGGAGTCACAGAGTATAATCAATGTTTGAGGCTGGATTTGAATACAAGTCTTCCTGATTTTATGTCTAATGTGCTATCTATGGTACCACCCACTTACCCAGTGGAATAAGCTATAGAGATCCCTTAAACTCATTAATACAAAAGTCTGAGGGTTCTTATTCTCCTCTACAAAATATCATGGACATTTATGCATAGTCTCTCTAAAGCTCTCTTTTTTTAATGGTCTCCAGTTTCCAGTATCATACATTAAGAGTGTAAAGGATTTCTGAGATAATCTAAGTCAATCCATTTCATTTCAGAGATGAAGAAATTGATTTAAATTCATACACATGGCAGAGCCAAGATTAGAATATAAGACCTAGCTATAAATTCAGCTCTGTTCATCTTACACTTTAAGCCTTGTATAAGAAAATTTGAACTAGATAAAAGAGTACAGTATCTTTCACTTTGATATTCAGCCATCTCTGTTAGGACAAGGAGTTTCACGAGAGGATGAAAGAAGGAAACTGACAGAAAAGACAGGAAGGAGTTTGGCACCAAGAAGTTAGAGAGAGTAAACCCTTAAATGTTCTGAATTTTGAATACCTAAATTAGGGTGTGAAAGATGTAGAACAATGTCTTGTTTATGTATACTGTAATGGTTTAAATGCCCAGAGAAAGTGTTTTTATTTATTAAAAATGGGGAAAAGGAGTAATTATTTTATGAAGGGCAAAAATATTCTTTAGAACCAATCTGCGAATTGCTGTTTGGAGATCAAAACAAAAAGGTAAAAGTATGAAAAAAGAAATCACAACTATTTGGAGACTAAGTTATGATTTTAAAAGAATGTGCCCATTTCATAAGGGAAATTTGGCAAAGTGTGACCTTTCTAGGCAAAGAAGAATCACTGAGATCCAGAAAGCTCTGATTTAAGACACTGAAAGTTATAGATATGGAACACAAGGGCTGAGGTGAAGGTTGATTTGGTAAAGAAAAAAATTGGGGATCCTTAGAGAAGAAAGAAACCGCAAGGAATGGTCAATTACCAAAAAAAAAAAACAACCAAACAAAAAAAAACAACAGCTCTGTTACTCTGTTTGAAAAGACCACTTGGAGCAGCAGTTAGCTAATGGACTTCAACTACCTGATTGCGTGGGGAGATGATCAGCCTTATTATATAGGTTTTTGTTTCAGATATTTCTCTTCTGAACCTCATAGAGCTCAAGAGCACAATGTTCTCAGAAGTGACTGCTGCCCTTCTCTGTCCCTTACAGTTTGAGAAAAGAAAAACAGAAAACGGAAGCTGCTTTGCTGTATAAGAACAACTGGCTAGACTAGTTTGTTTAGTCAACTTAAGCTGTTTATCTTGAGCTCTATTCTGATTAGATAATGCAGTGTCCTGGTGAGTGAATCCTTTACTGGGTTTGTCTGGAAAGCCCAGAGAAAGTCAGCCTGATATGACTTTGAACTTCTTTGACTTAAAGGGAACTGCTATCCACATAAAGAGCTACAACTTTTTCAAGATCTTTTTAATGTTAGTTTTAAGTTGAAAGAACTTGTAAATTCAATATGATTTAAGCTGAGATGAGGATGTGTTCAGGGAACCATGAGAGTCAACCCACAAAGTTAGTAGACAAGCAATTTTGTGAGGTGATGAAAACACTTGTGAATGTACCAATGATATCAAAGCCTGCAGTTCTGAGTTATAATGTACCTTGAGAAGTGGATTTTCTTTCCTCATGCCCTTCCCTGCCAGGTTTATATGGGTACTCACTCTCTCCCGTAGATATCAAGAGCTTTTGGGAGTATGATACTGATTTGTGTGTGAATTATGATATAATTTATTATTCATACATTCATTTCATAAATGAATACTTGTCATATTATTTACTTTGCCTTACTGTTAAGTAAATGGTTTCATTTAAGGTCTAAAAGTGTCATTACTGTGAGTGCCTGGTTTATGTAGATAGAAATGCATCAGTGAGTGCTCAAGAACTGTACTGGTAAGGAAAGGGAGTATATTTCCCTTCATAGAAGTCATTCAGATTCTGAGAAAATTTGAGTGTTAACTGCATAGTGTTACTTCTTCCCTAGGAATCTAGTAGAATAGCCAACAACTGAGAGAATTAATTCCCATACCCAATTGAACTGTAAGAGGTGCTACACAGAATGGAGAAAACACATCTCATAGGTATTATACCCACTAGAGGCATCTTTGGGTTAAAAGACATGGGGATTATAAACATTTTTTAAAGAGCAATTCCAAATGACTTTCAAGAATTGTTGGAACAAGCCAGAGTTTGCCTAAGAGTGAATCGATCTTTGGGCTAACCCTTCAACCTTGGTTATTTTCATTTTTGTCACCTTTGCAAATTTTCATGGTGTACAGCGAAAGCTTGAGATTGTCTTAAATTTTCTTTTCTCTTATTAGGACTTTGGAGCAACTTTTCTTGTGCTTATCAGTAGTTTGAAAAAAAAAATTTTTAAAGTTTGTTCAAAATCTTTGTCATCATTTATCTATTTGGAACGGTTACTATTGTTAATAACAACTAGCATTTATATAGCACTATTTAATGTCTGCAAAATGCTATACAATACAATATAGGAAGAATGGGGCAATGTGAATTAATTCTGAGTTGATAAAATATTTTGGCCTCCAAATACAGTGAATAACAATTTTTAAATGCTTCAATATGAATTCATTAAAATGTTTATTCACTGTCTACTACATGCAGGTTACGAGGAAGGAGAGAAAAACATATAAGGCACAAATCCTCTAATTAAGGAGTTAAAATCCAGCAAGGTAAAATGTATAAATGCTGTATACAATAATCGTAACAAATTTTATAGCAATTTAAGGCTTATAAAGCATTTTACATATATTATTTCACTCCATCTTCATGTCAAGCCTATAAAGTAAATTTTGGAAGTATATTGGATTCAGTGCCGAAGCATGTAGGTTGAAATCCTAGGCATGCTACTTAATAGCTGTATAGGCAGGTCATTTAGCTTCTGTAGGTCTCTGTTTCCTCCTTTGTAAAACAAAGTGGTTGGGCTCTTATGGTTCTTTCCTGCTTTCAATCTATGATACTATTATAATCCTCATTTTACAAATGAGAAAAATAAAATTGAGAGAGACTGAGTTGTTCATTGTAATACAGCTAGCAAGTTTCAGAGACTGACTCTGAACCCAGATCTCCCCTGATTCCAATGCTAGCACTTTGTAATATTCCACATTGGTATCTGTAACATGGGAAAACATTAGACAAAATAATTTAGACAAGGGAAGAAAAATTGTAAATAGAAGGATAGAGACAACCCAGACAACCTTGAAAAATCAGTAGGATTTTATCAGGTAGAGATGGAGAAATGTATGGTAGGGGTATCTTCAAGGTGTAAGGTAAAACAAGTATAAAGACATGGAAGCAGAATACAAGAATGGACATGTCAATTGGGACCAGATAATGAATTCTTAAATGCCAATCTAAGAAGTTTGAAAGTCACAACATCACAAAATCTAAGAGTTGGAAAGAACTTCTGAAACAATTTCGTTCAACATATCAATATAACTCATTTCAATTATCTAGTCTTCATTAGAAGATTTCAACCTAGGGGGAATCCAACTACTTTTTAAGACAACCCGTTTATAAAGCAATGGGCAAAGAAATTATGTTAACATAATGGTTTTTGAATAATACTAATTTGTCATTCCAATGTAGAATGGATCTGAAAGGAAGAAATAGGATTCAGAGAGGTCAGACCTATAAAAATGGTTAAGTTGAAAGGTAATGAGGAAATAAACCACAGTAACATCAGTAGAAACGGAAATAGCTTTGTAACTGCCTGTGAAGTGGGAAGGGACAGATACAAAGTTCACTCAAAGGTATTGAGATTGTACCTTAACGAGTATTTCAACTCATTTATGCCTAAAATTCAGATCTCAATGCATCCATTCCTTCTCCTACTACAGATTTCTTGTCTATGTTCTTCATGGGTTGATAAATTTGTTTTGTAACTTCTTTACCTTGAGGTATGAGGCCTATCTATGTAGAGTATCAGTAAGGTATCTGAAATATAAGACCAAGACTCAGGAGAAAAGGTGATACTTAAAGTCATGGACATAAGTAAAATAACTGAGGGTGCGAGTTTTCTGTTAGACCAGAAGTCTGGGCATATTCAGTGTATAATAACATCAGGAAAATCAAATGAGAAAAAAATAATTAGAGAAAGGAGAATCAAGATGGTATAGTATTACAAGATTCAGAGGGACATAGTTTCAAGAAGAAAGGGGTGGTCAACAGTGCCAAATATTCTACATAGAGCAGAGGGGCTATGAAAGGTCAATAGATTTAGTGACCAAGAGGTCATCAGTGACTCTCTGGAAGAGTATGGTAATGAATATGAAAAATCAAAGTTCACTAGGATATTCACTAGTGAGACATACTGATATTTTGGTCCTTCGGAAAATGCTGGTGGGGTATCATAAATATAAAGGTGGTGACACAATCACCAATCATTATATTCTGTGTTTCTACTCTTATTAAAGAATTTGCTTTTGTGAAATAAGATCATGCTCCATTTTAACCATTTATATTCAGACTATGACACTGTTGGGAAATCCCATCAATTAAATGATGAAGCACCTATCATATGAGAAACAATAGATTAGGTGCTAGAGGATACACAGACAGAAATGAAATATCCCTTGCCCTCAACGATCAGGGAATGAAAGGGAAAACAACGTGTACACAGAAAAATAAATATAAAATAATCATTTTGGGCAGTGGGGGTACATTAACAACTGGCAGAATTAGGAAGAGAAAAGTTCAGGAAGTGGCACTTGATCTTGGCTTTGAAGAAAGCTATGTATATTACCAGCCTGAAATGAGAAAGCAGAGTATACCAGGCATGGGAGACACCTATGCAAAGGCCCCTTTGCATGCCATAATCCATCCCCTCCCCTTCATTGATATTTTTTGCCTTTAATGGTTTCAATGTTAGTCAAACATTCTCAAATTTCATTTTCTTTGTAAATAATTATAATAATATCTAACATTTACATAGTGTTAAAGTTTGTAAAGCATTTTATATATATTACCTCATTTGATCCCTATATCAACAATAGATAGCTGCTATTATGGCTATTTTCAGACAAGAAAACAGGCTAAAAGGAAAAACAGTTTATCCAGAATAGCACAGCTAGTAAGTGTCTGAGGTAGTATCTAAATCTGATCTCCCTAAATCTAATTCCATCACATTATCTGTTACACAATATAGATTTCTTTTAAGAGCAGAGTTTTGGAAATTCTGGGCACATTCCTCCCTCATTTAAATCCAGTTCACTTACAAGTTGTGGTATAATTGTTATACAGGTTCTTCATATGTGATAAATGCTGACTTTCCAAATATTACATTGAAATAACTGTTCAGCTTTTCTCAGTGCCTGCCCTAAGTCAGCTGTTCCATTGGCCTTCTCACCCACCTTGCCAAATTGTTCACAGGTGACCATAAACCTCAGAGCCATCTTTCCCATAACACCTCTTTTTCTTGCTCTTTGCTTTTCTTTCAGGTTGTGTTTGTCATTTGTTTTCAGAGGACTATGACATCAGGGAGATGATGGCATGACTTGTAGTTGACTATTATTTGAGTGAGGGAGAGCTGTGCAAGGTCATCAGCCTTACTTTCTCCTCCAGAGCCATCGGGGTCCAATGGCCAGATATTCATCATAGAGAGTCAAGATCCCTTGACTCATTTCTTAAAGAGGTCTATTCATTGGATGGGCATTAATTCTAAAAGTGAGAACCTGAAAAAGCCTTAGCCTAAAAGGACCAGGGTCTCCCATTACATCCTGGGCCATCTTCAATTGTCCTGATGAATATCTGGCCATTGGACCCAGATGACTCTGGAGGAGAAAGTGAGGCAGGTTACCTTGCCCAGTCCTACTTCATTCAAATCAAAGTCAACTGCAAGTCACGTCATCATTTCCCTGACTTTATGGTCCTTTTCAAAGTGAAAGACAAAACACAATTTTTCTTTCACCAGTTAATTGATTTGCCAATCAATTTCTCAAATGTACATATATTTTTCCTTTTTATGATCCTACTCATTAAACTCCCTTCCAACTCTCATTTATCTCAAAAAATCTTTTTCTCCTTGCCATTTGTGAGACAAAAGCATTCTTAGGTATTGTTAAGTATAACATCAAGGATAGTATATCAAACAAAAGGAAATTAATAGTTTTAAGAAAAAATTAAGCTTAATTTAAAAAGTTACATTGCCATAAATTACTAAAGTTCTTAACAAAATTATGCCTTCAGATAGCATGCAAGTTACCTCCATCTTCTTTAAATGTCAAATTTGATATATACCTTAAAATATTTCTTATACAACTTAATACTTTGATTTAATGACTTGTATTGTACCAATATTATTTTCCATTGAAAATGTAAAGTATTTCAGTCACATTACAGATTAATTTGAATTTTTAGTCTAGCCTGAAAACTTACTCACAATTTACAACATTGTTTTCCTTTAGAAAAAAAAATCACTTTATTTCACACAAGTAAATTATTGACAAACTTTTAGAACACAAGCCATTTGTAAGCTGAAGACTTCTTATCCTTGTATATTCCTTAATATGTGGAATGAAAGTGGATTAATGATAAAAAGGTATTACAAATATAAAATGCTATATAAATGCTAAATATTAATAACAAGAGTACTGATTCATTTTTTTTTCTCCTAATGACATTTTGTAAAAGCTATAGAAAAAAATGGTTGCATTTTTGCATTTGAAAGATGGTAGAAAGGGTAATTGTATTTTCTGGGTTGGCCAGTGCCCACTAGGGCATTCTTTTTTTTTTTTTTGTCAGGGATGGAAACATGGGAATTATCTCAGGTGAGCCCTTCATTTAGCTAAATTGCATATGGAAAAATTTTATTTTTTATATATTTTTATATCTTTCATCTTGTTCATGCTATACTGGCATAGAGGTGGAATATTTAGAAAAAAAAAACAACAAACACCCGCATCTTCCTGCTGACTACCCTACATTGTCAATAGGAGGATAACTAACTGTATAGCAAACCTCTCTCAGGGCTTCCAACTTCTGTATTTATATTCGAATGTTTGGTCATTCCTTTAACACCACTCCTAGCTCATACGCCTGGATTCTCTAATCACCAGCACACATCCTCTCAGTTTCTATGCCAGTTTCACAAATTCACTGCCTCCCTCCATTCAAACTCTTTACTCTCAGGGACAGCTGATTTTCTCCTATCTGCATACTTACAGCATCCAGACTACCCCTCTGGTTACTTTTTGATGTTCATAAATGTCTCATCCTTCATCCCCACTATAGATTTGAAATCACTTTTTGTTTCTTTCATCCAACCTTCTTTTACAAGGGCAAATGACGAGAGGTGGGGAAATCTTTCTACAAAAGTCACAATACCTATAATCCATTTCAGCCCCAAAGTGTTCAGATCTCATGTTTGTATTATTCAAGAAGTTAAATGGGGAAACTCAAAAGATTTTTTTCTACTTTGCTCAGAAAGAAAGCATATTTCCAGGAAAGTTGTAAATTCGCTTCTAAAATAGGTCATAGGATCATAGATTTAGAGTTGGAAGAAGTTGTTGTAGAAGTCCCCTGATTGGTTCCTCTCATTTAACTCATAAGGTAACTGAGATCCAGAGAGCTTAGATAATTTCACAAGGCCACACAGATAGTAAATGACAAAGCTAAGATTCAACCTAGATCCTCTGAATGTAATGTAGTGGTCTCTTTACTGTCCTACAAGTACCTCATATTTTATTCATCAAAAACCTTGTCTATATTTGCTTCTAGAAAATCCTTCTACTACATACTGAGTCCCTCCCTTGTCATCCAAAGAAATTATTCCAGTCCTCTTCATTTTTCTTTACATTCTCCCAAAGAATCTCTAATCATCATACTTAATACTAGGAAACTCACCTTTGTACTTCACTAAGAAGGAAGCTTCCCTTCACTTCACACAAATTATCAGCAGGAGTGTCTATTATCTTCTCCCTATCTCATATCATGGAGGAAAAATTGTTCCTATCCTTCCTTAAGGAATTCAATATAGACTTCTTCCTCATGTATTTGGTCAGGTCAGGCATTTATTGCAACGTAATTATTTTTTAGGACATATTTGGTTTCAGTGGCAATTTTCCCCCTAATCTATTCTGTTTCTTAACCTATGGTTTTCTCTGTATTATAAGAAAACCTGTCTACTAGTTTTCAAATGTCCTAAATAAATGCACATTGTGACAGAGTGAAATGGGCAATGGATGTAGAATTAGTTTTGATTTCTTATTCTGCCAGTAAATTGCTTTGTGTCCTTGGATGAGTCATTGTTCCTCTTGAGCCTGTTTCCTTATTTGTAAGAAGAAAGAATTAGATCAAATAATTTTATGTCTGTTCTAGATAAAATTCCTAAGATTTTCTTTATGAGAAAATTACTTTATCTGATCAAAATCATAATTACGTGCATATGGCTTAAATGGAAATACCATCTTTTTTATTTTTCCCCATTTGCTTTTAAGGCTACCCATCATTTTAGTTACTACAATTATTAGTGTTTGTGTAGATTACACCCAAACTCCTATTAATGTTAATTGAAATTCTCATATTCCACACACCATGCAGAAATTTTACTTTTAAATGTATTCTTTACACCTCTCAATTTCACTGAAAACATGCCAAACTATTGGCTTTTTAATCAGGGCACTGATGCATGACAATGGATATTTATGCAAGCATTTGTGAATCCAGGTGAATTCTCAACCTTTTTGAAATGGACACAGTATTCATTGTGTTTTTGTTGGTGCTAAAGTGAAAATGTAACCTCTGGCTTAAATAAGCAATAAGGTTTAAAAGTAGAAGTTTATCATTTTCTTGATGTTTGTCATTATAAAAGCTGGCTTTTGAATAAAATGGCCATTGCTATTTGTACTCAAGTTTTTTTCTTTTTAAATTTCAAACCATATATACTGTGTTTAAACTTTCTTCACATCCCCAATGATAAAGTTTCATCTAGAATGTGTTTATAATCACATTCCAAAGTAGATGTATTCATATATGTATACCATTTATAGTCCGTTGATACAAATTGGGGATATTCCTGAATAATTTTTGAGGAAATGGAATTATTCTAATAAAATTATTATAGTAACTCATTTTCAAAGATTGGGTTTTTATAATTGAAAAGAACTTAATTCAGCCTGGAACTCAAAATTTAGAAACAAATGTTGATCACCACCAAATTAGTTGAAGTGGGTTAGAGTACCACATTATTTAAATTAAAAAAAAAATATAAGATTGCTATTTTCCCAGGAACAGTCACTGACCTACTTACTTAACTTGAAGTTACTTAACTTGAAGAAAATCATTGACTTTTTAAATACAGTAGGCCTAGAAGAATAAAACCAGAAATGTGCAATAAACATGAGCAAAATGGAAGTATTGCACTATTTCTCATGGGTATTCAAGGACTTTCAGGAGGGTTGGAGACATTTATCCACTGCTACTTGAATAGCTTTGCCTGCTTTTCATTGTAACCAGTTGAACTAGAAATTAGGCATTTGTGAGGTATCCAGAAATGCCCCTTTAGCAAATAACAAAATGGAAACTGCCTTTGTTGCTATTAGATCCCTGGGTTACATTAGCCCCAGTGGCTAATTTGTTGGCATCATTGCCACTCTCCTTTATATCTCCTCATCACTTGAATGCATCCTTTTAAAATGTTTGCAATGACCTCTCTGTTCTCCTATAATAAGCTTTGTAGACACTATTTTAAATAAGAATAAACCATTCACGAATAAGAGAATAAAAAATGGAAACAAAGAGAGGAAAATGTAAGTCAACAACTTTAATAAAAAAAAAAAACTGAAATGGAAAGAAGATATCACGCTGTAGCCCAAAAAGCAAAGATAAAAACATCATGAAACTTTCATGACAGCCAAACAGAAATGTGTGGTCTGTCCCATACTTGTTCGGGGGTTGATGTTTATTTGCATCATTCTTTTTCAAAGAACAGATTCAGTTATAATCATCTATACTTGTCAGGTGTGTTAACTTGTTATAGGTTGGTTTTATTTTTAATCTGACAGAGACCCATAGCATGATATTCTCAGTGAGATTAGAGAAAAGCTAGGATTCTATTCAATTGATCATTTATTAAACATCTACCATATGCAAGGGATTGCATTGGGGGCTTACTCTAGCAATGAAACGACAGTAATAATGGCAGCTCATGTTTGTGTAGTGTTTAATAGTTTTCCAAATGTTTTTTTCTCAATTCTGTGAGACTATATTAGCATCTTATCGATGAAGAAACTGAAGTACAGAGAGTTTTAATGACTGGACCATAGTTACAAAGCAAACAACTGGAAACACTAAGTCTTTCAGCAACATCTTCTTATTCTAATACTGGACTAGAATATTTATTCTGAATTAAGATAGTTTTCGTTTGCAAGGAACATGGAATATAATAGATACTGATTATTCACAAAGAAAGATCAGTATATATCATGGGACTACAATATGGGAGAAAATATGAGACCACTAAAGCATCAAATCACATAAACTGGTCAACTACTCCAAAACAATAGCACAGAACAAAGGCAGGTGGTCATTTATAAGTCACACTTTGATATTCACAATATACTTTTATACACAGATAGCAATCAGCAATATTTCAAAGTTCGATCCTGAATGACTTGTAAATCTGTACCCCATACGCATTTCTGGAATAGAGAAAGTAATGCCCAAAGGCAGACTCACCTGATCTGCTGTCCAGAGGTCCAAAATCCAAAGAATACTTTACAACATGATAATTGTTCCACACATAAAGTAGATTGTCCCGAGGGTTATAATCCACAGCAGCTATGTACTGGTATGAGTTTGGAAAGGGTACATCCACCAAACTATCTTTACTTTGGTCAGTGTTGTAAATATAGTCTATCTTATTCCCTGTAGCTTCATTGTCGTCATCTTCATATACAGATTTGACCACATACAAAATCCCACAAATCATAAATGCATTGGAAGCTGACCTTTTGTCATAGGCTGTATCCCATGTTCCTTCAATCCTTAAAGTATAAGGGTTCAATTGGCTAATGACAATTTTGCCATTGTTCTGTTCTGTTGCATAGATGACCCATAGCCCATTCTCATCTACTGCCAGGTCTATGTCAGATTTACCTCCCCACCGGTAAGGGGATGTGTCATGGTAATTGGCATTAGCTATAATGGCCTCCCCACTCTTTATTCTAGTCCGCAAGTCAAATTTAACTATATTTCTTGTGCGCTCCTTGTTGAAGAACAAAGCTCCATCATAGACTACAAATCCTGTGCCATCTACCCGGTGAGGGAGCTTGTAAGTTGTTGTTGGCCTTCCCGCAATAAAATCATCCTTGGATGAGTACTCTGTTAGGGTGTCTGTTCTGTAAGGAGTCCAAGGCATGTAATAAATCTTGTCTGAAGCCTGAAGGGGGTCCTTGCACCATGCCCCCGACTGGTGGTCAGACTCAAACAGATGCTCACTCTGGTATACGCCTTTGAGCAGTCCAGGACAAAGAAAAACTGTCAGGAGGAAAAGTTAAGAAAGAAAAACACAATTAGTTTCTGTATCTTGGCATGTATTCTTATGCCTCATCATTTTGGAATTCAAAACTAGAGACACCTACCAAAAAGCAACTGGAGATACAAATTACTTTTTTATTTGCTGTTCTTCTAGAAGCAGGAATTATTTTTCCTCATTGACTTTGGCTTTTCAAAATAATTTTGTTTCTTTTTGTTTGTTGCATTTGTCTGTTCAGTAAATGTACTTACGTTTATCATTCTTCTTTGCATACACATAATTCCAACGTTTCAATAGGTATATGTATATCTAGAGTGTGTATATATTTGCATATGTACACACACGTTCTCTATAGTATGTTAATTAGGTAAAGAGATGATTCCTCAGAACATTTTCATGCAATTAAAAAACCAGGTCCACTGAAGAATTTCCTGTAAAATTGTAATAAAAGATCCATCCTTATAGCCCAAGTGATATTAACAGTTTAATAGGTATCATTAAGCAAAAGGCAATCCCTTAGTCATTCACAAGAATGCTTAAAGCAAAAGTAGAGTCCCAGAACAGACCACCAATTCAGCTAGCAAAAGGACTCCCAAAGCTGCTACAGTGCACACAGAGCATGCAATCCACAATTAAATAATGAATGATGGATGGGTATTGAAAGGAGAAAGAGAAGGCAGGAAAGAAAAGAAGAAAGGAAGGAAGGAATAAGGAAAGAAGAAACAGGTGGAAAGTTCGTTGAGAGGAACCCAAGATCTAGATTTTAATCAGTTAAAAATGTCCTGTTAAATATAGTAGTATTTGAATTTAAAAGCATGTACCTTCTAATGTTACATGACAGGAGCGTAAAAGAATAGTACCTTTTACTATGGTCTTTTGCTGCTCAAACTTCAGAATGAAAATGGCCAGCAATTAATTGACACTCAGGTTTTAGTATGATTCAGTAGCATATGTTGCACAAAAGGTGGGAGGAAGCATAGGGCACTTGGGTTGGTTTACCTGTTATAAGGCTGCTTGAAAATGGGTGCAAAGAAAACGTATTGAAAAAGAAACGTGCTCTTCTTGTGATCGTGAAATAGAGAATTGTACTAGGTGGGCAAATTAAGTTATCTTACTATATTGGAATGCTGAATCACAATTTGGTACATTATGGGCTATATGCTCCCCTTGACCCAAATTTGACATAGGCATTAGTGATAAGCTCATTAGCAGGAGTCACAAGCGTACAAACAGGGCAAACAAATGTAAGATGATAGGCAAAGAATGTTGTTAGGTTTTGAAATGGAAAACAATTACTAGAAAACCAAAGGTTTTATTTTTCCAGAATAAAAAAGGGAAGTCAGGGGGAGAAATTGGCCACTAAGTTCTTCTAAAGGTAGAAAAATTTAAAACCTGGTTACTCGTGTATGACTTAAAGCATTTCACCACTGATGATTAACCACTGAGTTTTTTTTATTTGATTCCATTAAAATGGCTTGTAATGATGTCCCAGTCTTAACTGTTATAAATATGATGTCCTAGAACATCATTTGTGTTAGGTTTCCAACTCTTTATTATATGCAAACTAATAGGCCTTGGTTACAGAATGTATTTATTTTAGTGTGCTTCAGAAAAGTCTTCCCTCCCCATCCCAACAACAAATAAGCAAGGATAGGGCATGGAAATATAGCGAAACAAAGCTGGGGTAAATAATCTAGCATATATACAGGCATTATATACTAATGTAATCACTATCTATCACCAACTATAGAAAGAAGGCAAAATAATTTTCTAGCAGATAATGGGAATAAAATAAAACTTCTTTTAAAAATTAGGATAAAGGGATTAAATTGCCACTAATTAATCTTAACGATCTATTTAGTGAAGTTGAGCAGCAGAGGGACTAAATAAGTTTTCATAAAATAGGTAAAAATTAATGACAAAATATTTAAACTATATGTTAAACTGTTAAAGAACTTAGCCTAATATAAGTAATATATATAATATATAATTTATGAAAGGTATTTAATTACCTTTTTGTTCCACTTCTATTGGAGAGAGAGAAGTAAAGAGAGAAAGAAGAAAAGAATAGATTAATGGTACGGTATTGGCTAGGTACCTTTATCTTTACCTCTTCAAATTTAAAGGAAATATTAATTTACTTTATTCATATGTAATTCATAGGACATTAATTTGTTAAAAATTCATTGCTGCAATTCAAGCTACATTTCACATAAATACCTTACATAATTTTGAATACAAAACAAAAGTAAGACAAAAATCAATCTAAGAATAAATGTAGCAGTATACCAGACCATAATATTCAAAACAGGAATGTCAATATCTCTCTTTGTAATCGTAGCTCAGATTCTGTAACAGAAGACTTTCCAGTCATTTAACTGGTCCTACTTATCACATACCGTAGAACACAGAGCTGTTTAAGTGAACAGCCTTTCTTATATCTATCTCAGGCATTGATCTACTCAGCAGAACCTCTAATTTGACACTGATTTCCCAGGGCCAAAGAACAGGCTTTTATGACCTAACAGACTTTTGAGATAGATGTACAGTAAAGCTACATTTGGGCATTAAATGAAAGGACCTGAAAACTCTACTGCAATACCTTTTCTTCCCCAGCCCACTCTTAAATATCATGTGTTTAATGGAAAATAATTATTTTCTTTAATGGAAAAAAAAATCTGTAATCATTATGTGGGTGTCAACATTGGTATACTCACATTGATCTAATCTTTTTTTAACCCAGATACTATCATAACATGAAACAGTGAATCAATTCTGAATATCTAGGCCTTATAGTTATAGATGGTTACTATTTTGATACTGTCAATCAACAGCAATTTACTAAGCATTTATGTGTGTCAAGGACTGTGCAAAACTCCAGGGATAAAAGGCGAAAACAACATTGACCCTTAAGGTGTTCACAATTCTAACTGAACAACATATAAATAAGTAGATATGTACAATTATATACAGAGTGTACGAAAGGCAACCTCAGAGGAGAAAGAACTAGCAGCTTGGTTCATGGTGGTGAAGGCCTGGAAAGCCTTACTTCAGAAAGTGGATTTAAATATTGAAGGAAACCAAGAATATTCATATGGGAGAGCACCAGTACATGGACCTGAAGACGGGAAATGAATTATCATGGGCAAGGAACTGCAAGTAGATCCATTATAGTTGGATCATGAATTGTGGAGGGGAAGAAAATGTAAGAAACCATACTAATGTAGATGCTTGGACTGATGTATATTATAATTTTTATCTGAGTGCAAAGGAAGACAAGGCAAATTATTGCAAAATAGTGATGGAGTTGCTCTACTAACTCCATATATAAATAATTTTCCTGTCCCCTTAAACAAGGCCTTTGACTCCATGAGAATAAAACCATTACAATCATAAAACATATGCAACAAATGTAATGGCTGCAGTTGTAAGTTAAAATCAAAGCCCTCAATCACTGAAGAAAAAAAAGTTATTGTAATATAGTAGGGAATTAAAGTTAATATGAAGACCAAATGAGCACTGGGCAGAAAATATCTTTTTAAACAACAATGGGAGTCAACTACATGGAGGTGGGAGAAGGGTTTAGAGAGACCTGAATCAAAGGTAAGCGAGTTCTTTAAAATAATGGACAATTATATTTGAGTGATTTTTTTTCGACTCCAGCCTAATCTCTCTTTGCTTTCAGGGACCCTGAAAACATCCCTGACATTTATCTATTAAGCATAAAAGGCACTCCCAACCACCAATAAACTATGATGCAAACTAGTGCTTTGAAAAGATCTCTCCATAATGGCTTAATAGTTAGGATTCTTTAGGCTCCTTCCAAACAACTAATTATATAAATTCCTCATTGTCATACTTAAATGTTGTTTCAAGATCTCTTCCTGATAGCCTAGACTATCATAATTTATCACAGCTGACAATCTTCACGGAGCACCCACATTGTGGAATGGATCGATTGTATGCTTCCACATGCAGTCAAAAGCTGAAATTAAACAGGTGCCCTGTGTATGTTGTCCTGAACACTGTTAAAATTGAGTTGATCCATACTCTGCTACTGCTGGAAGAAATAGTAGAGATGTTAGTCCTTTCCTGACATCACCTTACATAAGTCTTAACATAGCTTAAACTTCATTCGTTGCTCAAGGTGTCATTGAAGGGATAAGAGCTAGGATGGCAGTTTCTCAGGTGTTAATTCACAGGGGAATATACAGAGGTCAGTCAGTTCACTGAATTAAATCTGGAAATGAAGAGGACCTCTTTAGCCTGGTAGGAATATAAGTGATAGTCAAATATAGGAAAAATAACTTGTGTGCTACATGTACATTTTTCAAGGTTTCATTCTTTGATTTGGATGAAATAAGCTACGCAGAACAGGCGGAATAAGCTACACAAAGATTACAATAATGTGAATGAAAACATACTGAAGGATATAAAAATTCTCATCATTGTAGTAACTGATGACAACTTAAGAGCACTAATGCTGAAAGATGCTTTCTGTGTTTTAGCAGAAAGATGATGGACTACAGGTACAGAATAAGGCATTCACTGACATTCCTGGTCAAGGTGTGCGTGTGTGTGTGTGTGTGTGTGTGTGTGTGTGTGTGTAGTTACTTAACTCTATTTCTGGTTACAAGAGAACAAGGGGCACAAGGGAGTCATTTGGGAGTGGGAGCAATTTAAAAAGAAAATCAAGAAAACATTTATTTATTTAAAAATCTAATTTCCTGCATTGTCCACCATAAACTTTAATCCACTGTTAGACACATAGGACTTATTCTCAACATAAATACCTACATGTCATAAGGAGTAAAAATTCTTGTCATTATATCTGTGTATTTATTAAAAATAACATTAAAACATTCCCCTTGTTCCAAATTCCTCTAAGGGATGTTGGAACTTATGTAACAGTTTTCCAGCTTCACCAGTTTTGGTGATATTTATATTCTAAATTTCACACATATACATAGCATTACAACCTTCTCCTTTAAAAAGTCAGTCTCCCGGACCATTAATCTTGAAACTGATCAATTCATCACATATTTTATATACCAGGCACTATACTTGGTGCTAAGACTATAAAGACAAACGTGAAACATTTCCCACCCCCAAGGATCATACAATCTAATGGAAGGAGACATACAGGCAGGCATGTGTTGAGAAATTTCTAACAAGTGACTCCTTGAAAAATAAAGCATGACACTTTTAAATTCAATGTGCATTATTAACCTTTTTCATCACTTTCATATACCCAGACAATGAACAAAACAATAAACCTTGTCCTGATTTGTAGCATTTGTTGACTTCTGAGATGTAAATATTCACCCTGAAATTTAAAAAGTTGGTCACTCTGAGATAATATGATCTGGCTTAAGTTCTTACACACACCACTATATAGGAATACAAAAAATTGATATAAGATAATCCTGTATTTGCATTTTGTGTGTGTGTGTGCCTGCGCGCGTATTTGTGTGCTGAAGAATAGTCTTCTAGTTCTTAAGAAATATTGATTGAAAGAGCATTAGTAGGTGATGTAAAGAAATGCCAATATTTCAGTTCTCCACACTTTGAAAAACCATATTGAATTTTTAGGGTATTTTTCACTTTTTCAAAATGTTTTTTCACTCATATATTATTTATTTACATTCTAATGAAAAATTACATGAATGTCATTGGTCTTGGTCTTAATTCGTGGGGCATGGGCAAATGCTATGTAGTTCAAGAGAGGCTTGCCACTGTAATAGGTCTTGATTAATCAGGATTAAGATTTATCGGGCATTTCTGCTTTGGGGAAATTTGCCCTGGTCTTGTCCATGGTATGACTTGCTATAGCCCATTCATCAAAACCTTCAAAACTGAAGTGAACTGATCCAATAAATTTAAACTAAAATCCCCATAAACAGCAATCTTTAAGGGGAGGGAGAGGGAACGCAAGGCATGTTTGCTGTATCTCAAACTTGATAGTGTTTAGGATTTGCCAATCGTTATTGCCTATAATAAAAATAATAATTGTAATACTATAATAATAAATATTATTTTATGTTTGCTGTTACTATTGATAAATATTTCTGATTTCTTAAGCTTTTAAAATGTCTTAGAAATTATATTGAATTTATATAAGAATGTTCAATATATGTTTAAATTATGCATCAAAGTGATGTTAATATTATTTATCTAGTCTCCATAAGGAGGTGGAGGCAGTTTGGCGTGGAAGAAAGAGCCATAAGACCTAGATTCAAAATTCATCTGTGATAACCATTCCCAGTGTAACCTTGAATAAATCACCGAATCTACCTGAATCTCCATTTCCTCATCTACAAAATGAGAAACTAGCTGAACTAATTGACCTGGGATGTCCCTTTCCACTTTGATTCTCTTTCTCTATTGCCACAGCAGTACAGTCCTTATGTTTCTCCAGTCTTAATGACATATGCTCGCTACTGCATTAATAAGTATTGATTGATTAAATCTGGGCTTTCTGTTCATATACTTACTAGTTATGTGACCCTGGGCAAATCACTTAATCTCTGTTTGCTTCACTTTCTTCAGCTATAAATTAGGAAAATAAAGCACCTACCCTAAACTGTTGTTAAGAGGATCGACTGAGATAATATTTGCAAAGTACTTAGCATAGTGCTTGGCACAAAGTAAGTTTTGCGTAAATGCTTATTATCTTCTCTTACCCTGACTTTTCTCTTCTTATGTGGAGAATAAAGAGATTGAAGGAAGGGAGAGAGAGAAGGGCCATTTTCTCTCTAATCTTCATAAAATGGGTATTATCCATAGGACATGTTATTGTTTATAGGAATACGATGTCGTTAGTTCTACCCAAGTCCCCGTCATATGCATTACTTTGAATTGCGTCCTTTAATTACAAAATGCATGGTTCGGAGAGCACATGCATGTATTGCCAAGATTTGTCAAATTGCACTGCAAATTGCAAAGGGTGTTAAGTGCCCAAAATACCTTTTTGTTCATTAAATGAGACTTAGGAAACTTTTGCTTTTATGATAATATGGTTTTAGAAATTCCCTCACCAAAACTTCAAGAAATATAGCACACTTCTATTCTGCTGACATTAAGGTTATCAAGCCTGCTCCCTAGAACTTAGCACAGTGGCTGGCACACAGTAGGTATTTAAAAAATGTTACTTGATTGATTTGGGCAAATAAAATATTATTCTTTAAATGACTTAAATATCTCAGAAAAATCAAGAATTTTTCACATAAATTCCTCAATTGGTTAATTACTCAAGGCTGAATTACTCTCCATTGTGAATATCTTAATGATATATATATATATATATATATATATATATATATATATATATATATAAAATGTCTGCAAGTTTGACTGATAAGATTTTTATAGAATTAAAATATATAGACATTTTGGTAATCTTAATTCAATCTGGTTATTTGGAGATTATGCTGAGTGAGAGATCAATTTGTATTTTCTACTTATTCTCATCCACATATTACATTGGTATTTACCTGGAAGAGAATTCAGTATACAAAGGGGAAAAAATTCTACATTAGGAAAAAAATAACATTGGAACAGATTAGGAGCTACTAACATACCAGTTGGATAGAAGAAAAAAATCATTCAAGTAGATAAATGAAAATCAGCAATAACATTAAATCAATTAACAGTTATTTATTGAGTACCACTAAGTGTTTGGTGTCATACCTGGGTGCTATGGGTGATAAAGAAAAAGCATAAAAAGGACATAGTCATTGCTTCCAATATAGTTAGGGACAGAAGATTTATACATTTGAAATGAAAAAAAAACAAGATAATGTAGCCAATCTCCAATTTATTTGCTTTTTGTAAAGCTCTAAATGTTATTTTGCGATAGAGACATTATAGATAGCCCTTTATTAATTAAATTAAATTAAAAATTAAATTAAAAATAATTATTCTGATGCAAATTTGGAACACATCAGTAGCCCTGTCTCTGAAATTCATTTATAGTGAATTACAAATGGAATGGGAACTAGAAACATGGATTCATTTATATAGGGAGCTGTCAATGAGCAATCTCTACTGATGGAGATTAGCACCTTCCTTGAAAATGTCTTACATAGTTGCTTGAGACACAGAGAGGATAAGTGACTTTCTAGGGGGTCACATACTGTATGAATCAGAGGTACAATGTATCAACAATTACTTTTTTTTAAATGAAACTGGTTGATATCAATAATTGAAAATTATTCTAGGGTTATATGATGACCTGCCTTTCCTTCCAACCAGTACCTTCCCTCATCCCTCTATCCTAACTGTTCTTTCACTGACTTGTTATCTATTCTGTCTTTGAGGAGGTACCAACCCTACCCTCATGGGAGCCTTGAGACTTGCTGGTGCAAGTCCCTATTCTTCCAAGCTTGAGGCCTCAGGGACTGTCAAGAATGATTCATGTGGTTTATAGAGTTCCTTTCAGGTGTCTACAAGTCCAAGCTTGGTGGGGCTCCTAGGTAATTTGTCTGTCTTTCAGACTCATGGGTTGCTATTGCAAGGGTAGGAAATGGTTTGAAAATACAAACACAGCTTTCCCTACTGTTCTAGTTTATGTACTCTGTTTCTCTTTCGGTGTTCCCCAAAGCCCTGATTCTCCAAAGGAGCATGTTGATCAGCAATGATTCCTGGAGTTCCACTCTGCTTGCCAGAAATTTTAGAAGCAAAGTTGCCAGGATGCAGAGTACCTTCAGTGATTTGTTCCATGTAGATGGAGGAGGGGGTAGCACAGAAAGAGGAGACTAGGTTAAAAAGTCTTTTACCTTACAATATTGCCTGTGGTTGACTATACTTATTTTCAGTTTAGCATCACACACTTGTTTATCTCCAAAATTCAATAGTCACAAGGTATAAGAAAAAAAGAACTGTATAATGTTAAAGGGGTCCCCTGAATTTTCTCAGTTGTCATATTTTCCGGAAACACTGGACCTAGAGTACGCAGGAGAACCCAAAAGTGTCAAGGATGAAACCCTCCTACCTCCATGTGATATAATTTATTGTTTGCACCCCCAGCTGGACTCCCTGTGTGGTGTTGAGAGTCTACACAAGCACCAAATTGAACTAGGCTAGGAAACTGCTTGTGCATATGGCACCCTTCTAGATAAGCACACCACTTCATTGTCTTCCTGTTAGATCATGACTAGGCCCATATGAAGTTGCAACCAACAGTTTAAGAGGTGCTGAAGGGGTGGTGAGTGGAAAAAGTTTAAGCCCTGGCCATTCTCAAGGGAAAAGAATTCTGCTTTTGTCAACTTAATTATTCATTATTTCTCCTCCCCTGCCACTCCCATTTAGGTGGAGCTTTCTGTTACTTCATTCTTTGTCTAAATTTCAAAAATATGCAAACCTCCTTGGATTGTGAACTCTTTGTTCTGGCTTAGGGTTCACCATGCACATTCATTTCTCTTGTAATAAATCTAATTGCAAAGCAGTATCTCATGGATTGTGATACTGTTTTTGGTTAATCAGTAACAATATTTTTTTCACTATTTATCACACATTAACAAATCTTTATTTTGAGAAAGTTGATCTTGTACCCAGTGAAGCATAAGTCATTGGAAGGCCACATGATTGCAATTAGATGTTACTGTATGTCACATATAGTGTGTGCATTGTGTATATATGTGTGAGTATGTATAATATAATATGTATCATATATTAACATCTTATATCTGTATGTGCATGTATAATATGTTAAATTATATAGCATACAAATTATGTCACCTAGATATGTCTAGGTGTATATATGCATATAGTATACATATTATATAATACATTGTTATATATCACATAAATACTATATAAATAATATCTACATCAATACATATTAATATGAGTGATATTTTATATGTATTATATAATGTGTGTGTGTTTGTCCTTCTATGCTGAAGAAGACCATACCATCAGAGAAATAATGACATGATTTGCACTTCACTTTGTTTTTTGAGTCAGGGAGGGCTGTGCAGGGCACCAGCCTTACTTTTCCTCCACAGCCATCTGAATCCAGTGACCAGATATTCATCAGGATGACTGGAGATGACCCAGGATGAGGCAATTGAAGTTAAGTGACTTGCCCAAGGTCACACAGCTAGTGAGTGCCAAGTGTCTGAGGTGAGATTTGAACTCAGGTCCTCCTGACTCCTGCACTGGTACTCTATCCACTGCACCACCTAGCTGCCCCATATAATGTATTATATTTGATAAACATACACACACATACGTCGCATACTTATATAGATATAGGATTGCTAGCCAGAGACTCAAAGTGCTAGAGAAATTCAGTAGAATGGAAATGATCAGAAGAAGGCTCATGAAGGAAGTACACTTAATCTGACCTTAAAAGAAATGAGAGAATTTGAAGAATGCCATTATAAGGGGGAGAGAAATATACAGGGTAGGATAACAAAAGTTGCAGGGGTTTGTCATTCCAAAATAAAAGTAGCAGATTGGATTGAAATGATTAGTTTCAATCTCTTCCAAATGGAAAATTCCAAGAACAGATTACCAGTGCAGATATGAATCTTTATGAAGAAGAATGAAATAAATTAAAAAGGAAAACACACAAAAACACATATACACCATATCCCTTAACTGCCAAATGTATATAAGATTTCACTAGACAGCAGAAAAAACACTCATGAAATTCTTTTTTTATCCTGCTCATTCTCACTATTCTAAAATAAATCCTTTCCATTTCTTCCATTCTACATTTAACAAGACAATAGGAAAAACACTTATGTTGAGAAAAGCTTCCTCTCAATGATGCTCATTAAGATTTTAATATATTGCATATCAAAAAAGAAACCTGACAGACATCTGTCGCTTTCAGCAAATGAAGTGCTAATCCTTTATTTAATAGGAGACAAAAGTAATCTCTGAGGCTCAGTTTTTAAATTATGTTTTTCAAATAATACCCATGCATCAGTGAATAAAAGTGCTGCTCAAGCACCTTGTTTTACAATGGCTTTGTATGATGTGTTTCCAAAATTATCACTTCTTAATGAATTTCACACTGGAGTGTGTAGATTGGAAATGTCAATAATTCATAAATGCTTTCACCAACCACATTCTAATTTAAGCACCTAAATTTAATATATACAGATATTGTAAAAAACTAAGGCTGGATTTTTATGAGTAATCTATGTTAACTTTCTACTCTTTGAATGGATTTGTAAAAATCCTTCCAAACTGTTGATTTGGGTTTTCTTTAGGAAACTGTGCTATTAGTTGACTCTTTGTAGAATTTCTGTATGATATGGTGAAAAAAATATGAATTTTAAGTTATTACTAGTAACACTTAAAGTGTTGCTTATCAAGTGGCTTAAAGTTGCTTATCAAGAATATTCCTTTGCCCGTCACCCCCAGATTCGTCAGTCCTATGCAGCAGCAAGATTGTGTTAGTGCTATGAAAGAAAATGGTGTGAGATAATGACTTTATGTATTCGAGCTAAATTTTACATATCCACTTAGAAATTTCTGGTTTTTTTTTAATTTCAAAGGAATCTGCAAGAAAGTGCTGAAGAATGGGAAAAAAATATTAACGATAGAAAAACTGAGAAGGATAATAGGTATATTTATCTAACTAATATCATTTCCCCTGGATAATGTATCTACTAACACATAAGAAATAGCTTCCCCCTACCCCATTATTTTCCTTTTCTAAGTCTATGCATCCTTTCATTCTGTATATGCAACAAAGCATCACTAAATATCAATTTTCATAAATGTAGCAAAAACATTATACTCATGATTAATGCCAGGCTCATAGCATTTTATAGCTGGGAGGGGAATTAGAAAGCATCTAGTACAGGGATTCTTGCTTTTTGACTCATGAATAAGATTTCAAGGGGCCTTTAAACTTAGATGGAAAAAAATACATCTTTATTTTCACTAACTAAGTGAAACTTAGCTTTGCCTCCTATTATAAATGTAGGCAGTAAAATATTATTCTGAAAAGGGATTCATAAACTTCACTGAAGTGCCAAAGAAGTCCATGATATAAAGTTAAGAACCCTTGGTCCAGGACAACCTTTCATTTTATGGATGAAGAAACCAAAACCATGAAAGATTATGTCTTGACTAGTTACAAACCAAGATGATAAAAACAAGAAGAGACCAAGTCTCTGAGTAAACTATCTACATTCTTTTTAAAATCAATAATGATAATGATACTATACCTACATATCATTTAATATATTTAATATATATTTATATTTTATATATATTTTGTATATATTCCAGCATATTATAATACTATATTATCTCATAAATTCCAATGATAAGCAAGGCAGTTATTATTATCTAAATTTTATAGATGAGGAAACTGAGGCTTGGTAAAATTAAATGAGGTGGACAAAATTAGAAAGTTATCTGATGATGGAGTAAAGGCTAGAAGGAAATCAGCTGCCAAATTTATATTCATTTATACTTCATATTGTGACATTTAATTAATATTCTCTAAAACAGAAAGTTTCAAACAGCAAATATTCCAGGGAAGGGAAGTGTACAGATTACAACAACAAATGACAGTGAAAATAAAAAATCCATTTACTCCTAAGGATTCTTCTATAGCTGTTCTGTTGCTATTATCTTGTTCATTCCAATGTCTTTATGACCTCAGGTACAAGAAATGATTCAGATACATTTGTAAACATAAGTTTTGAGTAATCACAATAAATTGATGTGGGCTAAGTGAGGTGAATAAAAATACCGATTATTTTTGTTGGGAGGGAGGAGGAGAAAAAGAGAGAGAGAGAAAGAGAGAGAGAGAGAGAGAGAGAGAGAGAGAGAGAGACAGAGACAGAGACAGAGACAGAGACAGAGACAGAGACAGAGAGAGAGAGGGAGAGAGTCAATTATATTTATTAAGTACCATCCTTTCAAATGTTCCTTCCAGTCTGGAACGAGAAACACTAACCAAGCAGTCTAAAGTATCTCTTGCCATTAGAGTTTAACAGATCATTTAACACACAATTCTGATTTATAGACAGTGAAAATGACATATTTAATTCTCCAGGCTACTTAAATAACCAATACAAATGTAATGCTTGATTGGGGGAAGAAAATATATGAATATAAAAATGCAAATTTATTTTTGCAAAAAGCAATCCTATCATTTCACCCTGGTCTTGACACTTGACTCCCCCTCTAGCTTTGGTTAAGTTCCTTCCTCTTTCTGCTCCCCATCTATGAATTAGTAGCAATAATATTCCATACTACTCACAGAATACAGTCAAAGGATCATAGAACTTAGATCTGCAAGAGTTCTCATAGATGTGCTAGTACAAATTCTTTTACATTTAAGTACACAGAAACCTTCAGAAGTTAAATGACTCAGTGGAGGTCAGAGAGCCTGAAATATCCTCAGAATAACTTTCGTGACCTTCCCACAATACCTACCTGTCTGTCTAATCTTATTACCACAACAATGCATAAACTTTCTGCTGCATTAATCAAACCTGTTCACCTCATTGCCCCCCACTCCCCAACATACTACACGCATTCCCAACTTGGTTCTTCGAGCACCATGCTTACTGATTTCTAGTCTCTTTATCTGGAATGCATCCCATTCCCAGTCCTATATTATAACCTCTACTTTGTCCTTCAAAGCTCACTTCTCTGCAGTTGATAGTAAACTTTGCATCCATTTAAAGCCTATGAGTTTTATTACAAAGACACATGACAGAATTTGCCATGTTATAACATCTAGCACAATAGCTTGTTCAATAAATGTTATTTCCATAGGAAAATGAAGTCATAGAATTTTACAGTTGGTAGGTACCTTAAGAGATTATCCATGCAAAACCTTCATTTTATATAAAAGGTTAGAAAACGTCCTGAGGCAGTAAATGATTGGCCTAAGATCTCATAGATAGTTAAAAGTAAAATTGGAACTCAAACCCAGATCTCTTTACTTTTTGTTTAAACATTTTGGTATCAGCTTCTAATAAAATGTCAACTAACCAGAAAGAACATTAAGGAATAGTCTACAAAATGGTAACAATATGTCATATCACAATTTGTTTCCTTGAAATTACAGTAGTAACTATTTTCTCCCTACCTTGGCTATCTTCTGGTTGAAATAGACACTTTGTTTTATACTAAATTTGAACCATTAGTTCAGTTGGATGAAACGTGATGTTAATAGGCCATGGTGAGAATGATGCCATTTTATGATTTGCTCTTTTTCATTGCTGCCAAGTATAACCCTATCTAGGCATCCCACAGCTACCTTCCGTTGTTCACTGGCAGCCATGAACTTGAGCACTGGACTTGTCTTCTGGAAGATCTGAGTTTGAATACTGACTCTTTGAATACTGACTAGGCTTACTAGCTATGTGACCTAGCCAAATCACTCAACTTCTTACAATCTCAGTTTTCTTATCTATAAAACAGCGATAATAACAACACTTATTTTGTAAAGTATGGGTGGATCTAGACAAATCTATGTCTATCACTAGAAATTTAATTTAAAGTTGATATATTACTGGAGGTGGGCTAGAGCCAGAGATTAGAGACTTTGTAAACAAAAATTGTTATATCATTCTTTAGACAAAATTTCTTTGAAGTACTTTGGAGGATCAAGATTTAATACACTCTTTTGGCTTTCAAAGAAAATGATTGAGATGCATTTTACATAAAGAAATACTTTAAGGTTAATATAAACCTTTTAAATCTTCATAACAAAGATACAGGGCAGACCATTGCTAAAGGATAACCTCTTAATACTATAAATACTATAAAAAGGGGAAGTTACAGAATAGTGTCTTGATATCTTTTAACTTCACAGGAAAATGAGAAATAAATTCATGCACAGAGATGCTTGAAATGTTCTTCCAATATAAGAACATTAGTGGTTTTGCAACATTATATATATATATATATATGTATATATATATATATATATATATATATATATATATACATATATATATATTAGGGGGAAAAAAGCAATAGCCCAGGGTCTTCATGCCTACCAGAAAAATCCCACACAGCTTGTGAAATGGATAGGGTGAAGGGTAATGGCATGTTGGGTTTCTCAGACAGATGCTCACTAAATGCATACAGCTGCATCTTAACTCACACTTCTCCCTGAAACATGAGTCCATCTGCTTTATAGAACAGAATCAAGAGTAGTTCCACATTAACCCAGAATGAAGCTCTCCTTCACTGTGACTACTGTATGAAGGGAGAATGTGTTGGTGGAGGGGGGAGCAGGGGGATCGAAGAGGACTGAAACATGAGAATTCTGTTTCTTTTGTCAGCTGAGTTATAATGTAAATCCATACGCTGCTTAGGAAATAGCAAAATGTGATATAAAGTACTGCAGCAAGTGAAGAACTTCGTTTTTGTTTTTGGACTTTTTGTTTTTATTTTGGGAGGGGGACAGACACGATTTATTCTGATACGCTAAAATTGAGGTCTTAACATCATATCTATGTTAAGTTTATGTGTTTAGAGGTATCAGCACTATTTTATACGTTCTCTCCAGTTTAGTCAACGATATATTATCTATTTGAAGTCAGGGCCATTAAACTCTTGCAAAGTATTTACTGCACTATACATATTATTGGTACTGTCAGTGAATGGTGCCCTCTTTCTGTTTTATAGCTAATGTAGCATTTCTCTGTGGCATCAATAGATTAAAACATTTACTACTGGAAAAGTATGTGAAAATGGAGCAAACTCATTTTGCTATGAGCTAACTCAATAAATCTGTCTAGTTTAGTGATATTCCTTTCATTTAAAAGCAGGACATATTTATCTTGCTAACTTCAAGAAGGCAAAGCTGAAAGGTTTTCTTTCTTCCCATTTCCCCCACCCCCTTACATACTTTCTCCTTTTTTCTCCAGTGCCACTATGATTACAATAATAAGAAACAGAAACAAATTACAACAGCCACCACATTTCCGATTTGTATTTGACACATATTTTGGGGGGAGTAATCAAAAGTTACACCAAGACAGGAGTGGGGAACTTACAGCCTCGAAACCACATGTAGCCTTCTAGGTCCTTGGGTGTGGCCTTTTGATTGAGTTCAAGTTTTATAAAACAAATCCTTTTTATTAAGGGGATTTGTTCTTTCAAGTTTGAATTCAGTCAAGGGTCCACACTTAAGAACCTAGAGGGCCACATATGACTTTAAAGTCACAGGTTCCCCATGTCTGTACTAAGACTTTAATTCTTTCATTTGGTTCTTTTGTACTGTTACTATATAAATGTCCATGTAGGTAAATACATATAGGCTTGAAATATTTGCTTTTCATTTCTCTACTTGCTTTTCTTTTTTTCTTTAAATTATATTGATGGATTCATGATGTCATCAATATGAGCATTTCCTGTATTAATACAGATAAATTTCCCCCCAAAAAAAATCTTGTTCTGTTAGGTTCTTATTCATATCATTTTCCCATAAAGCCTTTGCCCTAGTTCTTTTGCTACATTGGGATTATTGGTGTAATACTTTGGCAGCTGAATGTGTCACTCATTTTTACAAAATGACCTCCCACAAAATGTCATTAATCATCTTAGAATTGTCTTACACTAAATAAATAAAATAAAAAAGGCTAGTGCATCCAGTAAATTTGTCAGGGAAAAAAGAATAAACTTTTGAAAGTGATCTCACTAAAATGAAAAAGGGAAAGTTGGACAAAAGAATCA
Organism: Bettongia penicillata ogilbyi; assembly: GCA_023548195.1. Taxonomy (NCBI): domain Eukaryota; kingdom Metazoa; phylum Chordata; class Mammalia; order Diprotodontia; family Potoroidae; genus Bettongia; species Bettongia penicillata. The sequence goes on from JAJHZJ010000470.1 coordinate 23,053,742, forward strand.
ACTTTTGATTTGTTGGTTGTTAAGGTTGACGAGTAGATTTCTAGACTATGGAAGGAAAGGTTCCCAGTTGCTTTCTCCCTCATTCTCCAGAAGCAGTAGGATTATGATCTATGAAATACATAATCCAAAGGTCACATGACCACTTTACTTGGCAGGGAGCCCTGACAGTTGATGCTTATGGCTAATCTAACCTTCTTTATCCTGGCACAGATCTCTTTAGTACAATGTCTTTTCTCTAGTATATGATGGCACAGTAATCAGAGAAGTGTGAAATTTTTAAAAAATAAAATTATTCTCAGTTTATAATACTAGGTAGATTTACAATCATTTAATCTTATGCCAAAGGCTATAAAATCTCTATGTTATGCTTTGCTAAGCTCTTATAATGAATACAGAAACTGGGGTTATCAGATATTTGTTAGGACTTCTATTAAGGAGGGTTTAATTTTACCTCAAAAAAACCAACCCCCCCAAAACAAGGCTATATTTAAAATGCTGGAACTTTCTTTCTTGTATCAATTTTCTCACCTAAATTTTTCTCCTTACAAAAGAAAGATAGGGTAAATTGGTTTTTACCCTATAAAAATAAAGTTGACTGTCACTGTTTTACTCTAAGCATAGATTTGATCATTTTTTATCATGTTAGTCTGTTAGAAATATACTTGTACCTCCCTGATAGAAAACCTTGGTGCTAGTCAGATCAGTCCCTACTATGGACCTCTAATGCCTTCTGCTTCTTCCTCTGTCTCTCTGTTCCTGCTCATGATAGCCTTCCATTTGTCAAGATCAGGAGCTATTTCTCCCATGAAGCCTTTCTCAGTAACCCCAGACTACATTACTCTTTCCCTAGATAGATTCTTATAACACTGAGTCCAGGAAATATGAGGCAATAGTGAATTCAAAATTACATCTCCCTTTTTGGGAATTAGCATGACAGTTACCCATTTACTGATGGGTAACTGTCATGGAACTCAACTTGAGTCTAGTCCCACATCTGACAGTTAATGCATACAGGACCCTGGGCAAATCATTTAACTTTTTACTATATAAGCTGTAGAAAAGTTGCATTTCTTCATTTGGTAGAGACAGTTTTCTCACTAATTTGTTTCTCATACAATGAAATAATAGGTCAACTACTCTTCTCTCCAGAGCCCCTTCAATGCTCTTGCTTAATTCAATAATCATTTCATGTATTTTGGTCTGGTTGATGTTCATAGTTAATCTATTTAAGAGCAAAGAGTATGCAATATATTTCTTTAATTTCCCCCAGTGAATGTTAGTCAATCAATTCATCATCATACTCTTAAATTGGCACACAATAATCTCTTGATAAATACTCACTGGACTGAATACAAAATTGAATAGTAAGCACTCTCAATAAATATTTATTAACACTAAAAAAAAATTCTTATTGCATTCTTACATGCACAACAATGCCCAGACTATAGTTTTTATTTAGCTTCTGCATTCCAGTGTAATGTTTTTGCCTTCTCTCTGTCATTATCTCTCTCTGTCTCTGTCTCTGTCTCTCTCTCTCTATGTCATCTCAAATCGGAGTCACTCTTGTTACTATCGCATCATGATTTTAACCTTGTAATAACCTTTCTAGTAACTTAAAATTGAGAATGAATAGTTCAAGAATGAAGAGGTGGGAAAAGAATTCTAAAATTTATACATTCCATAGAACTTCTAATGTAGATATTGCTTTGAAAGTCTTAGAAAGGGGAGAAATGGGGCTCATCCCAGCTGGTGTTTTCTGTTCTCATGTGAAATGAAGCAAGAGAGATGGAGGGAAAAAAAAGATGAATAGTTTAGCTCTTGTATCTTAGGTTCATAAGCAGTGGAAAGACAGAGGCATCACAAGTAGGACTTTTGCAGAAGTGATCATTTCATTCAATTTCATTTCAATATAGGATGCTTCCTATTTAAGTAAGGCCCATGAATAATAGATTCTATTTCTGGAAGTGAAGGTATATTAAGACCACCACACTACAGCAGAACTCCTCATGTAAATTTCCTCAGTAGCACTAGGAAGAAAGGGAAAGAGTAAGAAACCATTGTTCATTCACCTGGCTTAGTTCCCTTGAACCTTTGAAATAAAATATGAAAAAGGGGATTTAGATGTCTTGATCAGTTCAGTGCATACATACTCTTACTGGTAGTCCCATAGAACTTTAGAGGAAATGGATTTCTGGAATAATGAGGTATAAAAAAATGGAGAGTATCTGTGATTTCAGCTCTTAAAATTATTTTCAATTTTTCATTCCTATACTAAGTAACACACTTTAAAAAGTCATTGACAAGTGACTTATAGAACTTTGTAAGGATCACTTTTCTATTTAAATGTAGGTAGAGATTTTTCAAAAAATAATTTGCGATGAGTTTAGCACGCAACTTGAAAAATATTGCAAGTACTTCAACAGTTTCAGACATTAATGAGTTAATCAGGTGCTTTTTCCCAATAAATACTTATCAGATGCTTCCTTAGTACTTTGAGTTCATTAACATATAGATGGAAAGCATTTAATATTGAAATTAAACATGAGTATAAGGCATTTTAAATCATCAAACCCTTATTCTCTTTTCCTCCCCCTTCCAATGACTTTCTTTGGATATACAGTGTGTGTTTCCAGTTTCACAAAAAAAATGAGGCTAAAAAATTAGTAATCTTCAATTCCTTACTAAACTACCTAAATAAAAATTAGAAAAAAAACATTCTGATTTAGTTTGTCTTATCTAGAGTAATACAGCCAAATCTATGAGTTTTATAGGCATAAAATAGGATGTATGTTCCCACGATGACCACAAAACCTATACATTATGTCAGAACTGATCATTTAATGGGCTTCCTTGCTAAAAAGGCACTAAAAAGTTCATAATCCTAGCAGATGCCTCTGTTTTTAGGCTACAGAGTGTTTTAAACAAATAATTTTGTTCTCTTTACTCAGGTAATGCTCAAAATTGGAAACTCTTTGCTTTCCTGATCACAACTCATATCTCCAGCTATGAAACATATGCCAGTGCTAGAATTATGAATGATGGAGGATATTGGAATACATTCATTCTCCCATTCTCCTTAGGGCATAAAGCCAAGAGGAGAGACAAACATTCTTCTTGTTCTCCATACCCGTTCTGTAACATTCTCTTACCTTCATTTTTCACAACGATTTTTCCTTTGATGTTTATGAAATATTTATATTACCCTCTCCATATCCTTGCTGCAATCATCTACTCACTTTTAACACCTCCAGTATTTAGCACCTGAATTTTCATTTTCCTCTCCACCCCTCTTCAGTCAAACTTGGAGATTTCAGACTTTATTGCAATGCCTTGCTAACATCCTGGCTAGGTGGGAAGTAATATGGTGCTATGAGGACTGTGTTTGATTTGGAGTCTGGAATCCTCGCTTTCCCCTTTTTTTACTTATATAGGAGACTTGCTTAACTTCCTCTATGGGCCTCAATTTCCTCAGCTATAAAACCAGGGGACTGGGCTAAATGAAGCTTAAAACTTTCTTCTGTTTTTCTCTCTGTGATCCTTTAATCACACAACTGTTTAACCATCTCAAACACGATGTCATCTTTATCTATTTCAGGTACATATAGGAGAAGGAACATATTTTTCAGTCTTCACCATTTCAAGAAATTGTGCCTCTTTTATGATTCAGACCTTTCTACTCATGATTCCACTTTCCAAGTTCAGTTTTCTATCCTTCTACTTTCTCTAGTCTTTCATTCCCATTAAATCTACTCTTTCACCTTACTTCCTTTTGGTTCATTCCCTATCCTTCCATTGTGCTTCTTCTGTTCTTCTACTCTGACTTTTTGCTGTTGTTGCCCAACAGTAAAACTTCCAACTGACTCTATGCTTGCATCACAAAGACACAAAAAGGGACCCACAGAATGACTTGCCCAGTAGGGATGCCAAGGAGGTAGCAGAGCAATGCGCACAATGGAGATGTCACAGGGTTAGAAAAGTGTCTAGCTGTCATGATCAAAGCAGGGGAATGGGTCAAAAGAACATGTCTAGCAGAAATACTGTGCCCACTCAAGAAGAGACTGAGTGAGAAAAGTGGGATATTGTCACCAGAAGAAATCAGCATTTCTGAAACATCCGAATTGGGAATTGTGCCTCCACAAACATTTCCTTGACCATATGTGTTTCCCACACACATGCGCCCTCTGGTTGATCCCTGTAAGTAAGTAGTCCCTTTCCTTTCTAATGACAGGTCTATTTGTGGGAGTGTGTCCTATAGGGAAGATGTTCTAATGTGAATTTTCTTGCAATGCTCTTTCATGAAAAGTATTTGCTTTGTATTCACTGCATTTAACTAAGTGACTAAGGAAAAGCAAACATGGTGGAGGTTGGGGCTTGAGATTTTCCATTTTGGGTAGATGTAAAGCCAAAGAGTATTCTGAACTTCTATTCTGGGAGTCCCACATATAGGAGGAGAGGGCTCCAGGTGCCATACATGTGTATACGTATTTATAAAAATGTATATACATACATGTGTATTTACATATACTTCATATTCTGGGCACTGAGAATGTATGTGTTTGCATACTATATGAACATAGAACAATAAACAAGTATATATGTATGAATATGGATATTATGTAATAAAACACACATGCATATACACATATATGCACATGTAAAGTGAGATGAATTTAGCACTTTGCAAACCTCAGAGCATTATAGTAAAGACTGTATCAGTATTTTGAAAATCAGAAATACTTTCTTCAAGAAAAACAATTCGATAGCTACACATGCTAAACATCCCAAACACCTCCAAAAAAATTAAACTGGTCATATTTTTATAGACAATGAAATAACTAGTTCCTGATGCAACTCACTGCTCATTTAGTCACCTTCTCTTAATACATCACTCATGTCACTTAGAATAACAGTGGTTAGACCTAAAGCCTCTCAGCTGGCCATTCTTTTCTTTTTGCTCCTCTTTTTGCCCCTCATGTGTTGCTCTCATCAACTCTTATGGTTTCAATGACCATCTCTAAAAGATGAGTCCCACATAAACATATAGAATCCTAACATTCGTCTTTGTCTATGATCAAACTCGATGTCCCATACACATCACAAACTCAATATATCCAAAGTAGAACTCATTATCTTTTTCTTACAAATGTCTCCTCAGAAATTTCTATTTCTGTCTGTTGATAGCAATTGCAAATTCAGTGCTATCCATGACCAAACAACTAGAAAAATAATCATAGATGACAATACTACTGTTAAAAAGGTCATACACTCCAAAAATTATTGACCCTCATGTTTACTTTATTATTTGCAGGAATGATTTATACATCTAATGTCATGATGACATTAGAAGGGAAAAAAAATCTACGTTTAGCAAATAATAGTCTATAGCAGTTTACATTTTCCTAGTCACACAAGTGACTAAAAAGTGCACAGAGCACAATATTACAATACATTTTTTGTTTAGTCAGTCATAAAAAAATTATTTGGTGTGGTTGGGGGAAACAGCTCTAAAGGATCTCATTCATCAAGTTGTCTACAAGGCATGTGTTAAAATTATAACAATTTCTTAATAGAAACTGATTAATAACTCAGTTGAACTACCCTCTCATGGATCAAGGCAACAAAGGAGACATATGCCTGCCAAAGATGTTCACTGGTATTATGGAAGACGTTTTTAACAGAGTCCAAATTGAAAATGGTTTTCCAAAGATAGTGAGATCCTCCAGATGTAGCTGTCTGTACATGACACCTTTGCAATTACTGGATGAACACACAGAAAATTGCAAGGTCACATTAATGAAATCCATGACCATTTGAAGAGATGGCATAATCAGCCCTTCGAGTTAGCCCATCAGTATATAATATTTCCTGGTCAGACATTGCAGATGGGCAGTGTGCTAGGTTCTAAACTGAGTAGAAATAAAAAAGCAGACTGGATTGCATTTGGGAAACTGTGCAGTTTTCAAAGACCCCAAGTTACTTTCTGAAACAAGCAACATCTTTTTAACATCAGTATGTTTCCAAAGATGTTGTATGATTTTGAATTTTTGAACCATCAAATTGTCTGATGAATCAAAATTTCAGATGACCACAGAAAATGGTAAGACACAGAATGAGCATAACTGGACTGAGGTATATTGTCAATGCTGTCTTGTATATCAAGTATAAAAAACTAATAGAAGATACAATCCAATAAATATACAATTGGAGACATTAATGTAGAACAAGTACCTTGAATTTATTTTTGTTAAAGAGACTTTTTGCAGGCTAGTGAAGCCCAGGAACTTTTCAGTATATTTTTATATGCATAAAATAAAATATATATAAAATTACAAAGGGAACATTATATTGACATATAGCTGTAAAAATATGTTTTGAAAAAGTCAAGTTCATGTACCCCCAGTTAAGAATTCCTAATGTGGAGATAATGAAGGATAAGAGATGAATGCAGAATATTATACTGGTACCCATGAGATGTTAACAAGGGTCTGAGGACGACCTCCAATACTACAGAAAGATTTTCTATGAAGAAGTCATGGAAAGACAGGGACAAGAAGCACATAGATAAGAAAATATGGGGTAGGCTCTGAGCTCCACAAGGGCAGCGGCTGTCTTTTGCCTTTCTTTGTACCTCTAGGGCCTACTACAGTGGCTGACACACAGTAAGTGTTTAATAAATTTCTGTTGACTCAATAACTGGATAGGTTGCTGCCTATACCATTGAAAATTATACTCACATCATTGACAACACAGATTTTTTTTTTTAAATCAGAGGCTTTAAAGTACTTCTGAAATCTGGAACTATTTTAATTATCCCAAAATATACAACTTAAACACAGTATGAATAATATTAAAATAGAAGCCAAAGCTTGTGTTCTCCATATAGAGAAGTCAGCCCCTTGCACAATTAAAGTGAGCTTGAGAGGTAAAATTTATGACTTAGATAAAGCTCTTTATTCAGAAAGAGACATTTTATAATGGCTCTAAATCCCTGTATATCTTAAATGACACTTATTGTTGGCACAGCAGCAATTTCATCGTGGTGTCAGAGGGGTAAACACCATGTTTTTTTCATGAATAAACATGGAAGTGACAGCAAGATAAACAAAGAAGGAGAAAGCAAGTTTGGGAAGAAGCCATTACCACGTGACAAGTGACCAGTGAAAGCTGCAGTGATGTTTGATATTTGGGAAAAGGGAAAACAGAGTTTTCTTGAAAAATAAGCAAAAGAAAAATCCAAACTCAAAGAGGAATAGAGAGAAAATTACACAGGGAGAGAAAATAACACTGTAGTTGAGACAAATTAATACAAGCAGGAATATGATGAGTTAAGCCTTCCATAATATGTATTATTCAGTCCCATTCTGCCTGCAGCAGGTATTAGGGCACATATGGCTCTCTCATCAGGGGGTGTCAGAACAGTAGATGATCTTACATATCATGGAGCACATGGGGTTTAGATATGAATGTGGAGCCTCTCTATAGCTAAGTACAGCCAGAAGCCTTGGCAACTTGCATTCCAAACTTCCTTCCTTCTGAATTGAATTTAATGGAAATCTTCAGCAAAGGAGAATGGTTTGTTACCTGAAATTAGAAAGCTATCATTTGATCGTACAGCACACAGAACCTTGGTGAAGGGCAATTTGAGCTAACACTACCTGCAGAAGATAACCTAACACATAAACCCCTGAAATCAACTGAGTTGATATTTACTAAAATAGATGTTCTAAAATAATAACCAACGATTAATCTTTTCATCATTATCATTTAAAGCAACATAGCTGCTTTGCATTTGATGCTATTTAAGTAATTATTACTTATAAAAGATGCAACTCAAACAGAAATAACTACCTATACAGATTGAAGGAGGAAGGGATGGAAGGTTTTCCCCTGTGCAGACACTTCTAAGTTGGTGAATTTTTGTCCTTCTCTGATGTCATTATCATATCCACTTCTGGTTTTCCAGTTTGCCAACTTTAAGCTCCTATTAAAGTAGTTGGAAGAATAAAACATTGAACCTATGAAACATTATTTTTATTAGATTTTTGGATACCGTTTCACATCAGATCTTTTGGATAGCAAATGTTCCAGCTCAACAGAGTAAAATTCATTTTTAAGAATTCTCATTCTCCCTTAAAGCGTTCTAAATATCTACATGACAAGAGAGAACCATTATAACAGGGAGACTGGAGAAAACTTACCACCCTCACCCGATATTTATGGCCAGGTAAATACAAGCTAAAATGCTCACCTATGACAGCCATAACGGGGAAACAAAGAAGTCAGAAAAAGGTAATTTATAGCCTAGGTGAGGGTAGGGAGCGTGGAGGAGGAACAAACAGTGACAACTGAGGGAAGAGCTTTACATTGATTCTAGTGAGGGAATTTCAGGCTGACTGTATCGGGTACTTTTAGAGCACCAGTTGGTGGAGCCATCCCCTTCTCTCCTGTCTTATACCTTGATTGACTGCCCAGCAGGATTCCTTTAAATTGCTGTGCACCAGGGATATTTCTGACAATAAAACTGATATTGTTAATGTCTCACTTTCTTATGCGGTGATACACTCTGTAGAAGACTAGGCTCCATGGTTTTAAACCTGTATTTTTGAAATTACAGATTTGGAAATATGTTTCAAAGGGTATAAATATAGAAAATTATATCACAGTATCGTATCAAACTTAGAGGTAAAGGAGAGAGGAAATGGAATCTTAGAAATCATCTAGCCTGGTCCTTTTAACTGATGAAGAAACTGGTCCCCTAAATGGTTAAGCGATTCATCCAATGTTAAAATATTAAAGTGCATCGATTTGAACTCATGTCTTCTGACTCCAAATCTAGTATTCTAGAACTGTTTGTTCCTCCTCCACCCTCCCTACCCTCACCTAGGCTATAAATTATCTTTTTCTGACTTCTTTGTTTCCCCGTTATGGCTGTCATAGGTGAGCATTTTAGCTTGTATTTACCTGGCCATAAATATCGGGTGAAGGTGGTAAGTTTTCTCCGGTCTCCCTGTTATAATGGTTCTCTCTTGTCACGTAGATATTTAGAACGCTTTAAGGGAGAATGAGAATTCTTAAAAATGAATTTTACTCTGTTGAGTTGCCCTTACACTCATTGAGTTGCCCTTACAATCCCATTTTTGTATGAACAATTAGAGGTGGCTTCCCTGACACATTACTCAGAATGACTATTTTAAATTTCCTCTAGTCTCCTAGACTGATGTCTCTTCCCCTCTATCCCTCCCCCATCATCCTCTGAATATACCTTCTTATTCTACTTTACAGACACAGTTGAGGCCAGTTCAACTTTTTTTTCTACTTCAGCAGAATTGACAACTTAACAGCAGGTAAGGAAAGGTCTTATGATATCCTTATGTATAAAATGGAAAAAATGTATCCTGGATCAATGGTCACAAACCCAGATTATATATCTGTTTATGAAAGGATATAGGGTCTAGATCTATGAATTCATTGATCTAGGCAACTCGCAAGAGAGTACAATTGCTTGACGCATGTAGGTCTTGGAAAACTGACAAACATTCAGAAATTAAGTGACTTGCCCAGGGTCACTGAGCCTGTATGTGTAAGAGACAGGAATTGGACTTCCTGGCTTAGAGAACTGTACTCCCTATTCACTACACCAAGTCACCCCTCTATTAATATGACTGATATTTAAATCTTATTTTTCTTCCCCAAAACCGGTTAGTCTTTGACATATTCATTCTAACAAGACAATAAAGGAATATGTAACATTTACTAGGGATCTCTAAACAGCAAGATACACATTTGAAATCAGAGGACTAGATAAAAGTACAGCTAAGGTAAATTTGAAGGATGATAAACAAACCATGAAGCCTAATGTCCTTGTTTTATTAGTTTTAATATCAAAGTGGCACAGCAGATAGAATGCCCACTTGGAGTCAAGAAAACCCAAGTTCAAATCTGGCTTCATTTACCTACTAGCTATGTAATTGTAGGCAAGTCACTCAACTTCTATTTGCTTCAGTTTTCTCATCTATGAAATGGAAATAAATAAATAATAATAATAAGAGACAATAGCATCTAACTCACAGGGTTGTTGTTAAGGTCAAATGAGATAACATTTCTAAAGTTCTTATATAAATCTTAGCTTTTGTCATTATTGCTATTATTAGGACCAAGCAAGATATTGACAAATAAGAGTATTCCTCAAGAAGGGATAGCAAAGCTGATGAAGAGCGTAGAAGCCATGTTGTAAGAGAGAGAGTCAATTTTAAAATTAGAGGAGAAAAGTCTTTGAGGACATTACTGTTATTTTCAAAAATCTGAAACATAATCAGGTGGAAGAGAGTTAGACTGATTCTTTATTGCTCCAAAGAACAGAAGTAGTATAGTAGGCAAAAGCTAAAAGGAAGCAGATTTCACTTATAATAAATATATTATTCTAACAATGAGAGTTTGGAGCTAGGGGTTGTTGGTTTTGTAAAAGAATGAGTTATCATCTTGGACTTAGAAAGTCGGATTGTAGATTTAAAGTCAAGAATATAGATCTTGTATAATTTAGTCTAAAGTGCTCATTTTTATAGATGAAGAAACTGAAAACCAAAGAAGTTAATTGATTTGCCAAGGTCACACAGCTAGTTGAGAGCAAAATCAGATCTGAACTCCAATACTTTGATTCTAAATCCAACTTGATTCCCATTCTCCCATGCAATCTTTTTTAAGGTCACTTGTTTAGGATTCTGTAGCAGAGGTACTGATTTGAAGACTGAAACAGGTAAATTCCAAGATCCTGTCAAAATGTAAGATTCAAGTGTTATTTCTGTTTTTTCACCTATCTTCTCTTTCTCTTCTGATTGCTTGAAGCAGGAGGTACTCTCATTTCCAAGGCTATGTCTTCTTTCTTTACCCCTTCCTTTCAAACTTTTTCAATTCAGTTATCCCCTCCTGAATATCTTTATCTCTCTCTACACTACCCCCTTCTCTTCTCCTCCCAGATGCTCCTTTGAAAGAGGATGCCCAGAGCAGTCATCTTATAATTTCCCATCCAGCAGAAGAACGTCATCATGACCCCATGTTCCCACCATCCTCTGCCTTGTTTTGGCTTCTTTTTTATGTTTTGTCTTCTGCCATTAGGCAACGAGCTCCTTTAGGACAGGGACTATCTTTTTTCTTTCTTTATATCCCCAGAAATTAGCACAGTACCTGACAGGTAGTAATCATTTAATAAATGTTATTGATTGAATATAAATAAACTTGTATAGAGTTTCCCAATCTTAAAAAAAGCCTTGACTTGACCTCTAGCTTCCATTCTTTTTTTTTTTTTATTCAATGTACTATGGTAGGTGATAGGAGAAACCAAAACAAACGAATAAACAGATAAATAAAACATACAAATAAGATAGAGTCACTGATTTTAAGCAAGTTATAATCATTAGATAAGACAATCATACAAATAGAATGTAATAAATTCATGAGACATGAACAACATACTGCTTCAGCTTAGAGAAGGAAATGATTACTTCTGGCTGGGGAAATAAGAAAGGTATAATGGATGAGTTAGAATTTGAGTTGGGCTTTGAAAAATGAGCTAGATTTCAACAGTCAGCAAGAGGGAGGGGAGTCCTCACAAGTCATAGGAAAGCTTTCATGGTGACCCTTGATCCTTAATGCTCACTCTTCTCTTGATGTATCACCCTGGTCCTCTTTTTAAAATCTTGTCTCTCTAATAAGCAATTTGAACAACTTACTCTTGAATCCCCGCCATCTTGTCATTTGGTTGCTTCCTGTAGCACTTTGGGGAGCTAGGTGGTACAGTGGATAGAGTGTCAGGCATGGAGGAATACTTGAGTTCAAATCTGTTCTCAGACACTTACTAGTTGTATAATCCTGGGCAAGTAACTTCACCTCTGTTTGCCTTGCCTCATGTGTAAAATGGGGAGTATAACCGTCCATAACAACTCACCGCAGAATTCTTGTAAAGATCAAATGAGATAAACACAAAAGTGTTGAGAACAGTTCCCAGCATATAGAAAGCATCATATAAATGTTTATTCCTTCCTCCCCTCCATTTCTGGGTCACTCTTAATAAGCAGGCTCTGCTCAGAAATTACTGAGCAATGCTGGGTGAGGTAACATAGTGGATATAACACCACATAACCTACCGAAGTTGGTATGAGGTTCAAATGAAGTGAAATGCTTTACACACATCAAATGCTATATTAAATGGCACCCACTATTATCATAGAGTAAGTATTTGGAAATGGATGGAAAGTTAGACCCAAAGTCAGACAGACTTGGGTTCAAATCCTGCCTATGACACAAATTGCCTGTGTGACCTTGGACAAGTCATCTAATCTCTAAGTATGCTAGGCAATTTGTTAAGACTTTAAACTTGAGAAGGTATCAACTACAATAGGAGAAGGGTTTTCTTCACCTGGGAATTCCTCATACCAATGAAGTGACATGTCCAGCACTTATCACCATGATAGCTCACTGGTATTTACATGATTGTCCTGTGAAAGGAAACTAGACTTGTTCTGATTCAGATGAGGATATGCCATTGAACAAAGGTCATTTCCTTCATATGTTGCATAAGCAACAAGATTGCTTACTTTTAGTACAACACATCTGTGTCATGCTCATATGTGAGACTTAAGAACCAATATTAATGACCCTCTGTGTGGTCTTTGGCACTCTACTAAAAATTCTGCACGTTAACTTGGTAAGTGGAAGTCTATGGACATCAAGTCAAGAAAGTCCTTGCATATCCCTCCAAAGTATGTGGATTTCCTGTAAATAACTTGAATTTTGTTATTGTTGGTCAGTCATATTTTGGTCATGTCAAGTTTTTTGTGACTCCATTTGGGGTTTTCTTCACAAAGATATTGGAATGATTTTCCATTTCCTTCTTTGGCCCATTTTACAGATAAGGAAACAGAACCAAACAGTGATAAGTGGCTTGCCCAGGTTTACACAGTTGGTAAGTGTCTGAGGCTGGATTTGAACTCTGCAAGAGGAGTCTTCTTGACTGCAAGCCTGGCATTCAATCCACTGCACAACATAGCTGCCCATAACTTGTATACTAAGATACACATTTACCAAAGAGGCAATCACAAATTGGATTGTACTCTGAAAAATCTCCAACCTGATGGCTCCTGGAAGTGCCACAGCCTTGATGGAGATTCCATGTCTTTCCAAGATGCCTGTCAATATTAAGAATCCTCTACAAGGAATAGTATTTACTGTCTTGTCCATTGATATTTGTTCCTTTTCTTGCGCTCACAACTCTATAAATGGTAACGCTGCTCTCCAGGCACCAAGATTAAGCACCTTACGGTCTTTTCCCTTTTCTTTGGGTCTCCCCCTCATCTTAGATTAACTCTTCCTTCACAAACTCTCATGCCCATTCTGTTTCCCCAAAACTGCCATAGCTGAGACTCTTATTAACCCATATCTAGACTGTGAAATAGTCTCTCTAATGTATCTTTTTCTTGTTTCTAGTCTCTCCTACAAATTGCTTTCTCTCAAAATCTTTTAATTTCTCTGCCTTTTGAAAAAATAAGGTATAAAAAATGCTTAGCATGACATTGAAAGACCTCTAAAATTGTTCCAATATAATCATTACATCATTTATTTCCTTAAAGCATCTACAATAGTCAAATTGATCTACTTGCTATTTCCCAAATACATCTGCTCATGAGTTCCTCTTCACCTGGAATATTTTCTCCTATCATCTCTGCCCATCAAAGTCCCGTTAGGTGCCCTAAGAAGCAATCTTCTGGACAAAGCCTTCTGTGATCTTTTTGAAAAAACAACATGTTCCTACCTGACTCCTATAAAATCTGCACTAGTCCAAATAGCATTTAGGACATACTGCTCTCTATTATAGAGTTTTGTATATATACCATGTCCCTTACTAAATTCAAAGATTGGGTTAGCATTTATCTATCACTTTATTGTCTTTGGTGCATGTTGATGCTAAATTCATTGAATATTTAATACATATTATGAATATTAAATAAATTAATTACTCAAAATATTCAGATTTTCCTAAAATTATTTTAAACATGTTCCACATGCAGAATCGATGTTACTAAAATGCTAGCTGTATTTCAATTATGTATTTCCAATGTATATTTTGAGTCAGCAAAAAATATGGAGAGAAAGAAGGAAAAGGACAAAACAAACAAGGGCTCAACTAGCTGATAAAAAAATAATAAAAATCCTTGTAGTACTATTTAAAAAGTAGTACTTCTAACTGTGGAAATAGATCTGGAATGTCAGGTTTCAATTTGCCATAATTTCTCTTGGGATGGATAGATCAAAATCTCTGGTTCTTGCTCCAGTCTTCCATAATTATTGAATATTAACAGCCCCAAGGCTTCTCCACTCTACTCTTTTGCTGGAGAATTAAGCTTTTTGAGACTCATTTTTTCCATCTGTAAAACAGGACTGATCATTCTTCCTAGCAACCTATCTACCTCATTGGATTGTATAAAGATTTATCGGATCATATCTGCAAAGCACTCTGAGCTTGCTGGATGAAAGATGTTACCAAGTACAAAGTATCATTACTGTTTCTTATAGGATTAAATCTTGCATGGGAAACTATAACTGAAATTCCCCAGAGAGAGAAGTTAAAAAATGGTTCAAGAGTTGTTGAAGCCTTAAGATAAACTAATTTAAGCCAAGGCTCCAAAGTTAAAAAGGAAATAACTTTAACTGGATTAAATAATGCCACCCAGAGTGACAAGATTGCTTTATTTGAAAAGCAGAACATAAAGTGGTCTTTCTGGAAGTCTCCTGTAACTTGCAATTATGTTAGTGGGAAAGTAGAAGACAGAATGAAAGAAGTGTTACAACATAAATCAAGATCCAATGGAAACTTCCTCTTATGCCACACCCAATTCAGTCTGTGTCTTTATAACCAATTCTAGGGATCACAGTTTTAGCAATACAGGCAAAAAATAGGGAATTTTAGCTTTCTAAAATTATTATACCTTTCTTTTTGCTGAATTCTGGAAACAGTTTACCATGCTTCTAAGTACTATTTGTACTTCAGAATTCCTTCTCAGGATTTTTCAGAAAATTTATGTTTTTCTGAATTCTAAATCTCCACCCTCTCCCAAATAATTGACTGAGAAATGGGGGTTGAGGTGGAGGAAAAAGTATTATAGTCCTCCAGAGAGAATTAAAGGTTTGCAAACAGCAGAGAGATTTTATTGGTTCAAAGGAAGTCAAATTAAAAAAAAAATAGGCAGGAAACGCTGACACCAGGAGTGGAAGATTTAGGTCAAGGTTAGCCACATCTGGGATAGATGCATTTGGAAGAGAAGTTACTTAATCAGTGAGTCTTGCTTTTAAGAGTTACTATGTTGTCAATGAGTGTTCAAGGTCCTTTCTGCAGTGAGTGATGGGAAGTTTTGGGTAGGGGTGAGAAATAAACATTTATATAGCACTCATATGACAGAAAAGTGCTAAACTCTTTACAAATATTTTATTGGATTGTCACACCTTGTGACGTAGGGTTACAATCCTCATTTTAGTCATGAATCACTCTTGTAAATAAAATAAATATTAATAAATTTCTATGTATAGAAACTTTATAACCATATATGACCTTGACTCCGTAAGTTCCCCACCACTGGTATAGATGCCGTTCTGACCAGATTCTTATCTTCCACTTTCTTGCCATCTTTTCCCTGCTTTGACTTATGGGGCTTTGATTAGAGTTTTTATGTTTCCTTATTTTTCTGAGTTCTCTATTACCACCAGTAAAAGGAAGTGTGGTTAGATCTCCCCCTTTTCCCTACTCCAAGAGCCCCAACAGTGCTCCCAAAATGATCTCCCTTCCTCCCAAAATTAATTGGTCCATTTCATCTTAGACTGTAAGATTTGTCCATTTCATCTTTCTGTAAGGTCCTTGAGATGAGCGAGTAGGGCTTTGTGTTCTGTGCTACTGTATTGAGCCTTAATAAGTTTGAATTAATTACTGGGGGTGGGGAGAATTTTTCATTGATGATCTGTATTCTGATGCCACCAGTGAATTTACATTATCATTCCTGAGAGCACAACCAGTAGCTTCCTCCTAGGAGGATTCATGTTCTCCCTCTACTAAATAAAATAAAATCTATTGTTTAACTGCAAGTGTTAAATGGATCTTCTTACCCCATTCTTTCATGTCACATTCCCTCCCTGCCATAATCAAACTTCTGACATAGGTTACAGTATCCTCTCACCTCTTCTGATCCTTTGTTTTTAACCTTTAAACTCCTTTCACTTTTCAAAGAACATTTCATTTACACCTTATCATCTGGAGCATATAGATTGATGTACTCTATCATAGCCCTTTCGTAGGAGTGAGACCCACAAATTTTTTGTGTGTAGAAAAAAATCCAGCAATGGAAGAAAAAGAAAGAGAAAGTGAATTTTGAATAAACTCATCTCAAAATTCCTGTTGTCATATTTGGAAAAATTGCCTATTGGCCAAGCCCAATTTCTTTACTAGAAGAAGTACTAAGAATTCCTAGGTAAGGCTTTATAAACTTATAGAGGTCTTTCAACCCCTTTAATCTGGTGATGAAACTAGATAGTTCTGCTTATTTGAAATGTCAAATAGTCATTTTCTTCCATATAGGTGCTTAATGTTTGTTGAATTGGAATGAACTGAATCTCTAACCAAGTTCCCATGTGGTCAGTGGCTGAGCCTCTCTCTCTCTCTCTCTCTCTCTCTCTCTCTCTCTCTCTCTCTCTCTCTCTGTCTTTCTCTTTCTCTCTCTCTCTTCCCTTTTACCTCTTTCTTTTTCTGTGTGTCTATGAATACGCACATGTATACCTATATAGGTATATAATTATCTAAATGGACATATTATTAAACACTTCAAATGTTTTTCTTTTGTACCTTTCTCCAGAAATCAATTTTTAAAAACCTCCTTCTTTTTCCTCAGCTTTTCATGTTCTTTCTTCTGGAAGGACTTTATAGCTGATCATCCACAAAAAGCACAAGCTCACAAGGTAAGCAAAAACAGTTGTCCAGTAGTAAGCTTTCTTTGCAGAACACTACCCAATTGGTAAAATTAAATGCTAAAGAAAGATGCTTCTTGGCCATATAAACTCTACCCTATTGTACTACATAAAAGAAGGGGATCATGGGATCCTAGATTTAGAACAGGAAGATAGCTCAAATATCATATAATCCAGTTCTTTCATTTTACAGAAGAGGAAATTGAGGTCCCATAAAGTTAAATTTCTTGCTCATAGTTACAAAGAAAACACAGAAAGCATGAAGCACAGTCAGCTTTTGAACCCACAAGCTCTGACTCAAAATCTAGGACCTTGGCTATTTGGCAATAAAGCTTGCTTCATTCCTTCCACATGCAGGCTTCAGATTATGCTATACCTTTTTTTTTTTTCCTTTTGGGGGAAGGGCATCTCCTACTCCTTTTAATTCTATTCACAGATGATTCACCTGTATAAAAACATGGGGTTGGGGTGGGAGGGGGTGGAGGGTTAGGTATCTGAGTGACTTGAGTAGTCCATTTAACTCCTCATTGGCAGACCTGGCTTGAACAAATGTATCGTGTGGACAGTATTTCTCCCCTCTAGGAGTTTATACTCTAAGATCTACACTTCAGACGGAAACATAATAAAATTCCAAAAGCTAATGGAAAGGGATATTTTTTTAAGTGTAGAAAACAAATCAATTAGCAAAGTATTTACCTTTTTGAGTTTATTCAACTATTTACCTCTATGCAAGACTGAATAGATGAATGATGAATGAAAACCCCAGTCATGATTACTGCCTTCATTATCCCACTAAATACCTGTATTCTTTCCTAGTTTGTATTACAAATACCTGTTATTATTTTTACTATACTCATATTATAGTTTATAAAATGGTTATAGGAAATGACTATTATTGGTCAACACTTAGCCACCTCATATTTAATTCTTTCTCCAAACAATTATCAAAATTGTTGGGAAATAAATACAGCTGTCATCTGGGCTGCACAGTGGGTGGGCTATGGTTAACTCTAAATGATGACTTGTTTCTCTCTCACAAACAGCCTTAGGGAAGCTTTACAAGGGAGGTGAATTTTGAGGACTTTTTACATACCAGAAAAGGAATGAGGGTGGGGAAATATTCAGAATTGTCTCAGATATACTGAACTAATCAAACAAAGGAAGTTTTGAATGAATTTATTTGGGATGATTTATTTGCCTGTGCAAAAATCTACATGAAGCCCAGTGAGATCCTAAGTGGAATGGATCAAGTAATTCAAGGAATTATACTGGGAACATCTTGCATCAGGCTTAGTTTAAAAAGAAGTAAATTCCTATTTGAATGATTCACACTGGTACAGCACAGTATATCTAACTAAGAAGCCTTGGATTGAAGTGTTACTCTTACATATACTGACTGGCTGATCCTCAATAAATAATTGAGTCCTTTAGGCGATTCTATAAAACTCTAAAATGAGAAAAAAAGTATCAACCTATATTGGTAGAGAATCTTTTCTCACCTGGAAATTCACCATACCAATCAAACCACAGATCCAGTGCCTATCACTGCCTGAACCTACTGACTGGTTGTTGTAAATGCTTGAAGTCAAGTAGCACTTGTTAAGCATGCTTCAATACATGCTGAGCTGAATTTATTTAGAATTTAGATAGCAAAACATATAATAGAGAGTTCTTTAGGAGATCAGTTTTTCATAGGAATACCCAAATAAAAAAAATGTTAAATCAATATTAAACTAATTGTGGACCTTCCCTTTCAAGAAGCCAAGGTCAGCAGAGACATTAACATTTATCTCCCTAGAAACCAAAAGCCTGGAAGTCACCAAAAAAAAAAAAAAAGGCAGTCTCATATTTGTCAGAAATGGAAGAATCATAAGATATAGAGTTGTAGAGACCTTGTAAATCAAAGGATTGTAGACTCATAGAGTGAGCGTTGAAAAAGATCTTACAGGTCATATAGTCTAACATTTTCATTTTACAGATGAGGTAACTGAGGTCCCAGAAGGTTAAGCAGTTGAACCAAAGCTACACAGTTAGCAAGTATCAGAGCCATAATTTGAATCCACGTACTCTGAACCCCAGAACCCCAGCTCTTTTCACAATATTACACTGTCTCATTTTACAGAAGGGGAAACTGAGACTCAGAGAAGTTGCATGGCTTAGTCATAGAGCTTGTCATTAAGGACAAGAAAAAATTAAATTAGCTATCTTTGCTTTTGCTTAGGTATTCTTATTAGGACTTTCTGATTTATGATTCCTACTTGAGACTTTTGAAAAATTCAATTTGCAAGTTGCTCTTGAAATTTAAAAGTTATTGTATTTAAAAAGCTATTAAAATATCTAAACAGAACAAAGCAAAATATGGCATGTTTCCAAGATGGGTGATTACAGTATGAAAGTGAATCTGAGAAGTGGAACCAGAAAATATGAATGACATTTACGTTAACATACAATTTTTTTAAATGATTGAAATAATCTTACGTTGATTAATACATTTTATCAGTAACTTAATAACTTGTAACCAATTTCAGGGTAAGTGTGTTTGGAAATATTTAAAATATTAGCTATAACATCCATTTTCTTTTTCAGATGCTCTTAAAGATTTTTTTTGCGCTCTTCCATTTGAGAAAGAAGTTAGACTTCCCAAATTTTCTTCTAAGTAGAACAGAAGCATTTTAAATTTACATTATTGTGGATAGTCTTCACCAACGATCATAAGTGTTGATTTAATGTCAATCTGTAGAAAAGCTGACACTACTTATCAAACACTGGAGAATTTAATTAAATAGGCATGTAACATCAATAAAGCACTGATAAAAACCAAATAAAGGTCAATTAACTGGGACCTTCTGATCTTATTGACTAACCAAGGTAAAACAAAATATCAATATCTCATCAGTCATGAAAAGTTATTTTTGATGAATCTTTGCCACTGCAAAGTACAGAATTTCAGAAGCTGGTAATAGAACTAGATTTAAAATCAAATTATTCTCACTTGACAGCTTTATTTCAGATTCAACGCTATCTCACGTACACCACCATGAAATATATTTGGTAGTTTAATAGCCTACTTTTCTTTTTAAATAGTCTAACTTCTTACTAGCAAGTTTGCAAGGTAAAAAAAAATCTATGAAATCATAACAGACTTATCAATAGACACGAAAGAACAATAGACTTTGATTAAAGAGGAAATTTATCAGCAGTGGCCTAAAATATCACCGTTTTCTATGAAATCTAAGAACATGAATATATCATTTTCAGTAGTATGCTAATTAGCTTAAATAAGAAATAATTTTATACTTATAAAATTGTAATAAAATGTCACTGATGAGTTAAACCATGACAACAGAACAATATAAAAGAATAAATCCTGAGCTTTTATTTTTAATTAATTTATTTTCATTAAGAGAGATAGTTGTCTTTAAAAACTAAGAAATGATGAAGATGATAACCTTAATTTCTGCTAATTACTTTTGTTTATGGATTTTGGCATTTTCCCTTAAATTTCATAATTATCAGGAAGCTGAAGCACTTTATCAAGTCTGATAACACAATATGTTAAGGGCATCAAGAAATCTCATTGTGACTGGAGTCACATTTTTAAAGAATAGTTAACATTTTAAGTTTAGTAAATATAACTATAGGAAAAAATCATCAAATTATTTAAGGGGTTTCATAAAGTAAAAATTCCCTGTCATCCAAAAAATTGTTATGTACTATCAAAGACAAAAAAAGTTAATAAGAAATGCAATAAGCACAGTGGAATCTTATATTCTCTATACCATTATTACAGTATAGTTGGCTATAGATGATTATTTGCAAAAGCCTTCCATTTCCCTTCTCATAATTTAATCAAAGATATCATTCACATATATGTTTAGATAGATACCTTTCATAAAGATTTTCTAGAGACAGAAAATTAGGCAAATATATTAGTAGTTATTGACATTGCCTTCCATTTCCTTTTGGGGGGTTTAATAAGCTATTTGCTTTTTTAATTTTTTTAATCAACATATTGGGTATCCTTCTATATTTCAGCTATCTTGAATTTCATCCCTCAACATTCAAAATGTTAATGACTCTACCTACACTGGAGACATCCAGCCAGTCTTCTTTCTCCAATGTATTTTTCTCAATTCTCCTTCCTTATACAAGTACAGTGAAAGCCTGTGATATTAGAGGTAGGACACTGGCTTACTTGTCCTCATACACTATATTCCATCCTCCATTTCTGTGCATTCTCATAAGGTCTCTCCCCATAGCCTAGAAATGATTCTTTTCTCTCCTTGGCCTCTTAGACTCCTCACTTTCCCTCAAAGCTTGTTATTTTCTCCACTTCCTACAGGAGGCCTTTCCTTTCTCAAAGTCATTTTGCATATATTTTGCATTTATTTATGTAATTACAAGTAATGTGTCATCTGACAGAATATAAGTTCCTAAAAGGAAGATGACTCCTGTTTTTTGATTCTGCAACCTTAACAGCACAGTATCTGTCACTTATTAGTAAAAAGCTGAGAGACAGAGAGACAGAGAGAGACAGAGACAAAGAGAGAAAGAGAGAGCCATGGATTGTAGATATAGCTATAAATGGAATTACCACCAATATATCAGACCAAGAGCCATGACACAACAGACAAGTGTTCAAAGGAGATGACCAAACACTTCTCAAAAAGACTGGTAAACTATTGACAGTCACATGGAATAGTGCTTCAAATCACTATAGAATAAAAGACAAATCGAAGCCACTTTCTAGTATTATGTCATGCCAAATAAAAAAATGGGTAAAAATATAAAAATATGGAAATAATCAAGGTTATATATTTATGTATACACACACACATCACTCTTGATTCATATTGATTTTGCTTTACACTAAAATCACAAAATTTCCTTTCCCTACCCCCACTCCACCCCTAGAACTGATGATCTGATGATTAATCATCATTCATTCTCCCACTCTACACTTACGAAATTATTTTTTTGAATACCAATGTAGAACTTCATATTGAACCCTATTAGATTTTAGTTTATTAGTTTGGATTGTGGAGGTTTTCTATGGATCCTGTCATTCAACTGGTAAATCATCCCTTTCAGATTCTCGCTATTTATAAATTTGACAATGATGCCTTCTATGTCTAGTGTTCCCCTCACTGTTTTTGCCCTTTGCTATCTTCTGTCTCCTCTCTCTGTTTCATTAAGAAGCAAGAGTGATAAATGGAAATGATGGGACAAAGCTTTGGGAGGAGAGTGATGCCACACTCAAAGTCAGCCAAAGGGCCCTCTGCAGCAGTGGAGTTTACTAGCGTCTTGCTAGGGCTGGTCATATTATCTGCTCAGATGGTTCCATTGTGGGCTACTTCACTCCAGAAGTCAAAATTCCCTGTCCCATAGCAGACCAGACATAACTAAGAACATCACTCACTATAAAAGTATTTTTTTAAGTGTACCTGGTGTCTATGCCTTATGCTGCAAGTCTCTGGATCAGAGTTTTGTCACCTGATAATGAATTTAGAATCAAATATTGTGACAATTGTGTTGGTTATACTCCATTTCTGACTCCAAAGAGTCTTCAACTTGGACATTTCCTAGAACTTCTGAATCATATGCATCCTCTGGCTCAGAATTCCTGCACCTTAGGACAATACTACTCATTGATACTTTATTAAAAGGCTTATTTTGGTTATTATGCTCTATTCCTTCTTATGAAGTCTATGCCTAAAGTAAAAAATGCTATTTTTACTATGCAAACACACTTTATCCTTGTAATGTGAGTTAAAGATCTCAGCCCCCATTAATAGACCTCAGGTGAAGCCCATTAAGGGAAGTTTGATAAGGGGAGACTTGTTTTGTCAGAAGACTCACACCTTTTGCTAATTAATGAGGCACTGGGTCAAGAGGATTGTGATGCCCTCCAGTTCTGAAAAGTGTATATATATTTATACTCTGAGGTGAGGTTTTGCTTTGAGGACTTACTCTTTGGAAGGAGGTTCCTATGCCAGATGAGACTCTGGGTAGCCATGGAGGAGCCCCGCTACCACCCCCACTTTGAAAACCCAGATGGTGCTTCTCTCTCTGGTAACAATGTATGCATGTAATGGTCAGACAGTTGGATCTGTCTGCTGATCTCTGAAGTATGTGTTGCTTATGGTCAGACAATTATAAACCCTATCTGTTGGTCTTTAGTTCTCTTCTTGTATTTTCTCTGTTGATGAATGTAATTAAAGAAGATTGCTGACTCCTCAAAAGTTTCTTTCCTTTCAGAAAACCAGATCTAAGAACCTGTGCAGCTGGCCTGCCCATGGATGCTGGGGGTGGGGGGGGCTTGCTGCTCCCACCCTTTACTCATTCTCAGATTGTTACTTAATCTTGGCACTTCCAAGTCTCCCAAGGACAAAAAGCTCACAGACTTATAATTTGCCCTCAATCTTCCATTTGTTTCAAAAGTCCATTGGAGACATAGCCACAGTACTAGCTTTGGCTCTTGTGAGTTGCAGAAAATTTATACATCAGAGGCCCTTGTAGGCAAGTATTATTTATCGTCTAATCTTTCTGCATCAAGATAAAACTTCAGCTGCCTTCTTGAAATTTCTCTGAAGAAAGGTCCTTCAAATGTCCTTGTTTCTTTATCTTGATGACAACACAGAAACAGTTAGGGGATCACTTAGCTACACATAAGAGTAAAATGAACTTGTGATCTCATCCATTCACTACCACGATACAAACTGCAAATGATGCATACCTGCTCATGCTTTATAAATCTTGGCCAGGTGCACATAAGTTTGTCATGGGGTTAAGGAAGGAGGGAGAGGAGATCCTTCCAAAAATGTTGGGAACTTTGCTCATTTTCTCAGCATTAGTGCAACTCATGGATGAGTTCTGTTGGCTGTCTACCCAAACAGACAAACCATTCTTTCCTTTTCTTTTTTCTGATGTGGATTGTTTAACCAAACTCTGGAATAATTATGAGTCTCACTACAGTAGGTCTTGATGCAATCAATGCAATAACACCTTGGCCATAGTTTTCCAATATGGAGTTGCAGAGAATTGTGCTGCTTAACATTTTTACCAATGACTTAGATAAAACCCTATTTTCATGTTCTAGTCAAATCTGCAGATAAAACAAGTCTGGTAGAGTCTACTTGTGAAGGTTATATGGCTAAGGCTAACATGCATATAGGCTATTCAAGAATGATACAGGGTTCAGTGTACAGCAATTTAAATATGAGTTAGCAGTACAATGTAACAGCCACAGAAGGTTATGTGTTTTGGGGCTGCAATAAGAAAACTGTAGTTTCTAAAAATAAGGAGGTGTTAACTTGTTCTCTTGCAGTGGTCAGTCCAAATCTGAAAAATCTGTTCAGTTCTGGGCACCACATTTTAAATGATACACTGATAATGTAATTCTAAAGAGTTTAGAGAAGGCAACAATAGTATCGTGAAAGACCTTGAATACTATGTCAGATTAGGACTAGTTGAAGGAAATATAGTGGAGAAAAGAGAGGACGTAGGAGGGATATAAAAACTGCTTTCAAATATCTGAAGAGCTCTCATGTGGAAGGGAGATCAGGCCTATTCCGTTTGACCCCAGAGATCAGAACCAGGAGCAATAGGTGGAGGTTGCTAAAAAGCAAATTTAGGTTTGAGGTCTGAAAAAGCTTCCTAAAAATTAGAGTTGCCCCAAAGTGGCTTAGGCTATTTCAGGAGGCAATGTCCACAATGCTCTGTACATATACTGAGGATCTTAGTAAGGAAAATAACCACATTTAATTTTTAGAAAAAGTCAACTTTCAAAATTGTTAGCATCATTTTTTATTTTAGAGAAAACAAAAATAGATTTTTAACTTTCCCATAATTGTCTTTAGGCGTTCACAGAATATAAATGCTGGAAGAGACCTTAATGATCTCAAACATCTCTTTACATAAGAATAACTGGGCCCTGGAGAGGCTAAGTGACTTCCATGAGATCTCATGGCTAATTAATGGAACTCAGGTCTTCTGACCTCACTACGTCACAGGACAGACAATTTCTCAACTGGATAAATTAGGTTTAGGCTAGACTAAATAATCTTTATAGGTCTGTACCACTTTGAGGACTCTATCATTTGGGGATTTTAACAGAAATTTAAATTTCGCCATCCTACCAATTTAAAATTGTTACACATACACGATTTGTTTTGACAGGCATTAACATTTGATATGACTGATGTATCAATTCCCACAGAAACCTATCTGATGTGGGAAGTAGAGGCACAAAATTAAGCAGAGTTAGCTTTCCCCTGATGGTATTAGGAACAACATACTGGTCTTCTACTAGATATGTTCTTTAAGTTGCTTAAAGACTAATACCAGATTATAAGGCATATCTCAGATTATTCCAGGGCTAAATTCCTACAGCAATATTTTTATTGGATAGTTAGTAGCCTGCTGCAGTTTTTAACAGTATATGAAGAAATAAGGAGAGTCACAATGCCGCCCCCATCACTTCCTATGCACAGAAATGAGTTGCATCTCCTTTAAAGAGCTAACACTATTTCAAAACATACTTCTATCTTCTGAAGTCATTTCTTTTAGTTTGATAAACTTATTGTTTAATAAATTTTCTAAGAAGAAGGGGGAAGGAGGAGGAGGAGAAAGAAGGAATTCAGTTAAGGGAAACCTTATGTTCTATCTTTTGGACAGATTCACTCTTCCTTTCCCGCCAACCATTACTCTTTAAAAATCCAAGGCAATGTTGGCAAGTATGTAATATGAATGTCAACAGAATTCTGACTCTGTTGAGCATTTGAAGCTAAGATATAATAAGTGAGATTACAAAAGATTTGCCAAATGAAGGTGGATGAATGTTTGAGAGTCCCCAAAGAGCGAATGGTGAATCATTCTCACTGTAAAATTAATACACGTAGCCATATTGTATGGCAAAAAGAAACACAAATGCATAAATTCCCTCTGAGTTCAGTTAATGCCTTTATCCAGACAACCCAGTCATATATTTTTTGAAAATTGGATAAATAATGTAGACTTAAAGCTTCAGTTGTATGCATACAAGGTGTTCTCTATTCATAATTCAGAACATATTTTTGACATTTTAGTGGGCTTATTCAGTGAGCTATCTTGGATTTCCTTTATCATAAGATATACTTAAGGTAAGTATATATATTTATTATAAAAATGCACAATGGTTCTTGTGTATTTTGACATTTTCCCAAGTGAGAATTTGGAAAAAAAAATACAAGAATGTGAACTGACAAACACAAATTCTAATCATTAGGTGAAGATTAAAAATAAAGTCATTATTGTAAAGTCATTCACTTGCACTTAAGATTCAAATAATTCAACCCAAATAATTCTGAATAATCCATATCTGATGTTTGTCTTATTTAGATATAAAGAAAACAAACTAACTCAGTAATTATCCATTATATTTCAGTTCTGAAAGCTAAATGCTAGTGTAACAAAATCTCTACATCTATAGTAGCACAGGATGTAATTAAACTCTTACATTTAATCAGGCTCATAAAATAAATAAGGCCATCAACCATTAATTAAACATGCCTTTTAGATGGAAAAAAGTAGTTTTTGTAGGCATGATCTATCAACCTGTTTGTAAGTTATTAATAAGTTGATATAAGGGAAAAATACTCTCAAGATAGGAATAATATGAATTATTTGTATAGGTTGCCTTTTTGACATTGCAGTAGAAGCTTACCTTAGGAAGTGTATATGATTTGGTTTATAGAACTACTGTTAACAGATATTAGTCACAGATAAAGACCAAATAGGAAGTGACAAGAAATGGTAAATCAAAGGATAGGAATTAGGATGATCTGGATTGAAGGATTGAAGGGTCTCTCATGTGTGTATGTATGTATGTGTGTGCACACATGTGTGTATGTGTGTAGCTATATATATGAATATTTAATGTCTTAATTCCATAGGAATCTAAGACTTTAATTGACAAAATAAGTTCAAAATCTTCAGTAGTAAGTGAAAGAAATTTCATCTCCAGGATTTCCCCAAACCAATGATAAAATAGAACTAGATCCTTCTATCCCCTCTACCATCTGAAGAAAGAAAACAGGATTAAGTAGCAAAAGGGAGGAGAGATTAGAAAATTCATGAGTTATCTTCATTTTACATTTAAATAAGTTAGTTGGTATTTTTTTCCATTATGAAATGAAGCTATCTTTTCATTTCACAAGTGCTGAAAAATTTCATACCTTTAAGAATCAAATCAACCAAAGTATATTATGGTAGCATGGACTCAGTCCTGGATTTTAAGTCTGGGAGACTGAGTTTCCATAATCATGGTTCTATGTACATGATCTCAAGCAATGCATTTAACTGTTTGGTTCTCTTTTTCATTATCAATAAAATGAGATGCTGGGACTAGGTAACACCTGAATATCATCCCATTCCAAATGGATAACTCCTCAAATATTCAAGGGTTGATAGTTCAGTTTCAAATTTTGAAGCTGGGCAGGTCTTCTTTTCCCACATAGTATCTTAGATTACTTACACATTTACTGACTGAATAACCTGCTTTAGAATAAAGTTGTCTGATACTCTACTTTTACCCTAAGTTTTAAAATTTTCTTAAGTGAATTTCCATTTGACAAGGGATATTTTCATTATTCTGTAATGTTTTCTTTACTTCCCTTTCCTTAATCTATGGAAAATCACCTCTGGAGAAGCATGATGTAAAGAACACTGGATGAAGACTCATAACACAGGTTATCCAGTGCTAACTCTGACACTAACTAGTTGTATAACACTGTAAGATTATTTTTCCTTTCTAGGTAGATTTCCTCATTTATAAAAGAGTTGGTACCAAAATAATCTCTATAAAGTGCATTTCAAACCTACAATCCTATAATTATGAAAAAAAAATTGTAATTCCTAGAGAAGAAGACATGTTCTTAACTTTTTCTTTCTACTGTGTTGGTTTTCAATAGAATATTAATAAACAAGTGTATTTGGAAAGGAACAAATATAATAGAGTGAGAAATATATTTATCAGTCTGGCTTCGAATGATAATCTTTAATTCATTCTGGTTTCATGATATGACACCCTGCCTATGCCAGTAGAAGAGAGAAGGAGGAACTGATCCTGATTTCATTTCATTTCAGTGGAGCAAATCTTTATTTAGAACCTCCCATATTCAGGTCGGGACACAAAGGATTCCATGAATGGAAATTTAACTGAGGTGTATTATTTAGTTAAGTGAAAATTTCACAAAACACAATTATCACGTGTGCTCTGCCTTTTCCTCAACTCTGCAAGCAATCTGTGTCCGTGAAACCTTATTCTCCTTAGTATTCTCAATGCATTTTGTTTATTTCTAGATGCATATATCAAGCTCTGTGAATATGTTTTATCTCCTCCATTAGATGGTAAATTATTCAAGGGCAAAGGGCCTCCTTGTCCCTTCTCCTAGCTTATCTTAATATTAGCTTAGCTCAGTGTTGAATGTTTGTCAAATTGAAATGAGTTATATGCTGATAGATATTTGACTATTTAAACGATTCATAAGTTTGTCCTTTTGATCAAAAGTCTCTTTAGTATATAAATGGTTCTTTGGAACTTCAAGCAGAGTTAACCTGGCATTACAAATTACTCCTAGCTAAGACATTAGGGTGGCAGAATTCTCTTTGGAAACCTTGAGAAATTTTTGTTTGTCTTCTTATGTTTCATTTTGAACATAACATTATTGAGGATAGGATAGATGTCAAAACAAACAAAAATCCCTTTCCGTAACTACCAAATTAAAATAAAATTACGTTCAATGGTTTCTAATTCTACAAAATCTATAGGGTGCTAGGGAGGGAGGTGAGTTCAGAGAGAAGAAACCTCAAGTGGTAATAATTTATCAATTCTCCCCCTATCCATATATTAGTATTGAAGCTACTTTAAATACAGTCTAGGAATATATAACTATAGCTCTTGTAGCTATGCCCATACTCAATCCAGAGTTTCAACAACCAAAAGTCAGCAGGCCTATAAAAGCCATGTAACATAAGGCTAGTTTAATTAAATGCTCATTTCTTTTAGCTCTTAAAAAGTGTGCATTTCCCCCGCTTTTTTCCCCTCGGGGAAACCACAGTAAGAAGAGACTGATAGAGTAAGCAATGTGTGCTTTGTATTTTTAAGGGTCAGAAACAAAGACCTGAAAGGGAAAACTGGATCTTGACTGAAGGCAAGCTGCTTTCTTGGCTGCAACTTAAGTGAAATTGTAGGCCTTGGAAGAAAGACAATTTGTCAGCAGCATACAAAGTAAAGATACTTGGCGGAAAGATACTCTTAATGGGTGGTTTGTTTTCTTATTGTTCCCCCCCCCACACACAGACCTTTCATTTAATGTTACTGAAGGATGCCATAATTTAATTCCAATTTCAAGTCAGAAGGTGGAGATAAGAGGAAAACAGGAGGCAAAAAAGAATGAGGTTTAGCCAAACAGTGATGTTTAATTTTCTGTACATTTATGTCACGCCTTAAGGAGAATGGAGGTGGGGATGGAGAACTCCTTAAAATAGGAAAACCAAACATCAAGAGAAGAATAGTGGAGAAAGGAAAAGGTGACAAACACAGTCATAGTGTAACTTACTAATGGGTGACTAGGGCACATGAAAATATGCATTATTCTATCTTCAGACTGGATCAGTTTTCCTTAAAGTAGAGAATGTTTTGAGAATTATAAAGGAAGGGAATAAAAAAGCAAAACAAAACAAATAATCTTGATTTACAATGTACAAAAATTAAAATGAGGATAAATTATCTTCAAGGGCTCAAGGAATTATATAATCAGTGAACTACATTCAGCAAAAATATTCTCATTGTTTTCTACTGTACTCTCAGTCTTAATATCATCATAGAATATTGGCATCAAAAGGGATCTGAGAGAATATCCTCTCAGTTGACAAAGAGGTGAAGTTATTTGTATAATACCAGGCAAATACCAATTAGCTGAGCTAGGATTAGCAGTCATTTCCTCAGATTCCTAGTATCTGAAGCGATATTTTCACTCTACTAGATATCCTATTGGGCCTCCTACTAATGTTGAAATTTCCAAAATGTGTTATTATTTCATTTTGCATCTGTTTACTCGCTCTACAACTCATTAAAACAGGCTTGATTTTTAAAAACACAATAAAACTTTTTGACACAATAAAATTTTATTAGATTTTACTCTCACTATCACACTTAGTATCTTCCATTTTTGTTGATATAAAAACCAACAAAATGTTCTATATCTGATTACTGTCTTTATTTTTTTATTTATTTTTCTTATAGATAAATTTTCTTTACATCAATGCTGTCATCAAGAGAGAAAGATGGATATTTTATAATGCACAACATTCTATGTTATATAATATGCAGTGTGTTGACAATTATGGAACAAGATATAAACAGTACTTGCCTTCCCCTTCTTCTAGCACAAAGAACAGAAATACTCATTCGAAATAGCATGCCAATTTTATGGTGATAAGAGGAAATAACAATAACTTGTGTCACAGAAACTAGTGGTAGTAATTTCTTATTTATTCAACTGAAAGTAATAAATTTGAATGTTGGAAGTCAAGGAAGTTTACAAGATTTAATCATGAGAATCATTCATTTTCAAAGCTGAGCCTTTACATGTGATTTTCATTCTTTAAAGGGAATTTGCTCAGGCAGGGACTGCATCTGAAAATATAAAATCATTATCTTAAATGAGATGCAGTATTTACAGTATAGAGAAAGACCACTGAATTTGAAGACCTAACAGATCAATTCAAATCCTGACTCCATTACTTACTACAGGTGAGATCCTGGGACAAAAATTTTCTCTCACTGGGCCTCAGTTCCATATCTATAAAAGGAGGGGGTTGAGCATGCATATCTCTAAAATTCAAGCTCAAAATTCTATGATTTAATGAATTTTTAAATCAAGCAGTTTTCGATACTAGAGCATAAGAGTTATAGCTAGAAGGGAACTTAACAATTATTAATGAGAAAACTAAACCTCAGAAAAAATTAAATGATTTATTTTAGGCATAGAGACATAAAAGGCAATATTTGAACCTACCTACTCTTCTTCTAAATACATTGTTCTCTCCACCAAACCATGCTATCCCTAAAGTAATTTACATTCTTGAATCTCCTTATTAAGGAAACTGGGAGGAAGACAACAGTCACAAGCTAACTTTGACATGGGGAAGCAAGAATGGTACTAACCCAGCAGGTGTAACATGCACTCAGGGTCAGGCATGTCTCCACCTTTCTCTGCCTCCTCTCTCCCACAGAAGGATCAAGAGGACTCTTAGGTGAATTTTTGGGGACTTGTAAATTTTGCTGAGTTTCCTAGCCAAGACTGCAAGACTGTTAGGGTGTTCTTTGCTCTGTGGGATATCTGTGGGAGGTAAAGAAATCAGGAAGGAGGAGACAGAGAAAGCCAGTGATGGGAATGGTATTGAAATGCAAAAAAAGACTGTGGCATCTGGCACTGTGAATAAAGGGTAGTGGCTGGCTCTGTGTGACAAAGAAATATTAACTTTATTAATGGGATTCTGAAGAACACTTGCACATGTTACATCTTTATCTACAACCCTCCCTGCCCACCAGCCCCTTCTCCACTGGACCTTTTTACCTACTGGTTTGTCATGTCAAGAAAATCTTGATGATGTTTGCTGATCATATTTAATCTGTTGTTTTCTTTTTCATTCTGAGCATGGCTACACATACGAATATGTAATTGATCTCAGAGAAATGCATTTCATTCTTTATGATTTAAAATGCAAGTAGAACATACAGTGTGGTTGGTGTTGAAAATGTAACTGCTCAGGGAAGAATGCTGGAAATTCTGGAAACTTTCTGAGCTAGAATAGGTGATTATTAGATTAATAGAAATCACTTGGAGGTGATTTCATTGTGCTTTTATTTACAGGGAAAAAAGAAAGAAAATCTTAAAATGACATCTAGGACTGTCTTTCCTTCCTATAAAGAGGCTGTATTATTATCTCTAGCATAGCAGAGCTCAGGACTGAATACTTTCAGTACTCCTTCCCCATCATCCCCAGCTGCAAGAGGGAAAAGGGAGGGGACTAGATGAGAAAGTCCTGATCCAGACAGGCCCAGGACATGGAGATGGGAATAATCTGTGAGATTTTCAATTTGGACCCTTTCTGGGTGGGAGAGGCATGAATGAGAGGGGAACAGAAAGGAGCTACAGCAACATCCCAGGGGTTCACATGAACTTAACTACAAAGATAATGTATGAAGAGATTTGAGTGTAGAGGGAAAGAATACAAATGGTGCTTTTCATCGAATATAACCAGCATCTCACCTCCTTACTTCCTTTTCTACCATTTCAGATTCGAAAAAGGTAAAAACAAAATGATGGTTGTACCAAAAGGCGAAAGGACAAAAGGAAAGAAGGATCATGGGTAGGGGAAAATTTTGCAGAGAAGAGGTTAGAAAGGTGGGAGGGTTACTATGTAGTTGTTTCTGCTCAAAAGTGATGGACTAAAATTAAAATTTTAAAAAGAGGATCACAATTTCTGGTTGGAGCCACTTATCTTTAAATTAGAGCAAGGAAGGGAATGGCAAGGAGGGGAGGAAAAGGAACAATTTATGAACCTTGCCTACTATGTGTGCTTAATGCTTTACAAATATTTTATTTGATAAAACAACTCTAGGAGGTAGTTACTATTATTATCTTATCATCATTTTACAGCTCAGTAAACAGAGAGAGAGAGAGGTCAAATGATTTGCCCAGGATGAGGCAGTTAGGAAGCATCTGAGGTATAATTGCGGCACCATACAGTGGATAGAGAGCCACTTATGAAGTCAGAAAAATTCATCTTCCTGAGTTCTGATCTGGCATCAGACACTTAGTAGCTGTGTGACCCTGGGCAAGTCATTTAACCTTGTCTGCCTCAATTCTTCATTTGAAAAGTGATCTTGACAAACCATTCTAATATATTAGAAAAGAAAACTCCAAATGTGGTCACAAAGAGTTGGATATGACTGAAACAATAGAATAACAATAGAATGTGTATATATACTCACATAGGTGTATACATACACACACCTATATACACACACACATATAGGTGTGTGTGTATGTATGCATATGTGTGTATAGGTATGATTAGATTGATAGAGATATACACATATACCTATGTATGTTTGCTGGATCCTTTACTGGAACCTCTTCCTAATCTATGGCCCCTCTAGCCATAGGTATCCCTCAGGAATCTGTTATAGCCCCACTTCTCTTCTCCTTCTATCCTCCTTCATTTGTTGATTTCATCAGCTCTCTGGATTTAATTACCATCTCTATAGTGAAGCTTCCCAAAACTACCTCTCTGCTGACCTCGTCTCCCATCTCCAATTGCCTTTCAAAAATCTCAAACTAGATATCCACTAGACATTTTAAATTCAATACATTCAATACAGAACTCATCATCTTTACTCCTAAAACCTCCCCTCCACCTTTCCTATTATTGTAGAGGCCAACATGCTCCTTGTCCCTCAGACCTACAACCTAGGAGTCATCCTTGATTTCTTCACTGATTTTCGCCCTCCACACACATGCTACTGCCAAGGCTTGTCGATTTCACCTTTGCAACATCTCTCAAATACACTATCTTCTCTCTGACACTGCCACCTCTTCTCATCACCTAGTGCCCTGATTACTGCAGTAGCCTACTGGTGGGTTTGTAAGTCTCTAGTCTCTCCCCACACCATTCCAACCTTTAGCCACTCCTACTCAATAAAACTCAGTGGCTTCCTATTGCCTTTAGGAGCCAATACAGCATGCTCTGTTTGGCATTCAAAAACTTCATAACCAAGCCTCCTGCTACCTTTCCAGTTTTCTTACACCTTACTCCATATACTCTTTGATTCAGTGACATTGGTCTCCTGGCTTTCTTCAAATAAGATATTCCATCTCTCAGTTCCAGGAATTCTCTCTGGCTGACCATTCTTCATGACTGGAATACTCTTTCTGCTCCACTCCAACTTCTGATCTCCTTGGCTTCCTTCACAATTCCACTAAAATCTCACCTTCTACAGGCAGCCTTCCCCAACTCCTCCTAATTCCAGTGCCTTCCCTCTATTGACTATTTCCTGTTTATCCTGAATATAGTTTGCTTTGTATATATATATATTTGATTCCATGTTGTTTCCCCCATTAGATTTTAAGCTCCTTGAAGGCAGGAGCTGTCTTTTGACTTATGTATTCCTAGCACTTAGCACAGTGACTGACAAATAGATGCTTAATATTTACTGATGACGTGTTGTGTACTGCCATACCACATGTCATATACATACATACACATTACTAGCAGTGAAATAAGATGCTATAGGTGAGAGAACAGTGGTCTTGTACTTAGGAAGCCTCCTCCTATCTTTGAATCTGTGATCTTTCTTCCTGGTCATCAATTTCTCCAGCTACAAAAATAGGGTTACTAATATTTATACTGTTTTTCTCACAGCTGTGATGTGAGAAAAGAACTCTGTACTTTGATAACAATGTGGTTTAGTATTATTAATTCTAAAATCTAGATCAGACATCCTGTAAGCATAACATGATTCTTTCCTAAAGCATTATTAATGATTCTAAGAGAAATATCCTTAAGAATGCAGATTGCTCTCTTGATTTATAGCGGCTTCACAAATCAACAGCAAAATCATCATTTCTCTGTAACCTGCAAGACTGGATTTAAGGTAGCTGTGAGCAAGTCACTTAACCTCTGTCTGCTTCAGTTTTCTCTGCTGTAAAATGGGAATAATAGCACCTCTCTTGCAGGCTTGTTGGGAAATCAAATGAGATATTTATAAGGTGCTTAGCACAGTGCCTACCACATTATCAATGCAAATTCCTTTCTCCAAGTTGTGCCCTAGTTTATAATTAGTTTCCAGAAAGCTTTAAACAAAGTTTTGAAGGCCTAAACACAAAAGATTTGTGTTCTTGAAACATTGATTAACCTTTGTAGGTATTGTTGTGTTATAAATGAAAGGAGTGAGATAATAAGAAATATTTAATGATTTGTAGAAACTAACAGTCATCTAAACAAAAAATTTTAAAAATTAGAAATGTACATAGTAATTTGTTTGGGGAAAAGAATCATTCACAGAATAACAAAATGTTAGCAATGGAAGGAAACTTAATGTACTTATAGTCCCATGACTTACTTTATAGACAAGGGGATGGAATTGCTAAGAGGGTAAGGGATGAGCTAAAGGAAAGGCAGCTAAAAAATGACACAGCCAGGACATGTCCTTTGCTTCTGGGGAATTTTCCATGAATTATTTTATGATTTCATCATCTTTTAGGCTAGTTTTATCACTATAAAATCATGATAAAGTTAATCAATAAATGCCCAATAGGATAGGATGTCTTTTATTCAAAATTTTTTGACCATAATTTGAAATGGGATCACATTGTATAGAAGTAATCATTTAAAACCTTGGAAGCTAAACTGACAAATCTGATTATATCATTAGACATAGCAGTTTGAGATTATTGTCTTATGAAATAATCAGATTAATGCTTTAATAGAACATGGTTGTCCTTGCAGGACAACCAGTATAATTTTTTTCTTAGGATTAAAGGAAACCTATTAATAATGGATGCCCAGGGATTGAATTGCCCATTTCTAAAAATTTGCAACAGAGAAAGGAAATCTGTGGTAAACCATAATCCTTTTACCTAGAAGAATGTCTAGGGGGAAGACAGGTTTATACAGAGCTGTACAAGCAAGGCTTCACTTTATTAAAGTGATTTAAGAAGAAGGTGTTTCAGAAGGAGTCTTGGCAGAACACTTTGAAATAAGCTATCATCACAAAACAGTCTGAAGAGATTCAGAGGAACTGAAGAGACAACTGTGAAATTCTCTGTTTTTTTAGCAGTGTAGGGAAAAATGTTATTCTGACTTTTATATCTTAACACTACTATTTATAAAAATTAAAATAACACATTACCATGATTACTATGTACTCACCATTAGCTTGATTTTTCCAACAGCCCATCTACCAATTATTAAAAAAAAAAACTCACTAAGGACTCCAACCATAATTTTAATGGTTATAAAACTTATTATGTTTCATTGCTTAAAAAGCACTGCTGAAGTATGACCATCAAAAGCTATATATATTTTTATAGAGACATTTGTAGAGGAAATGACCTAAAACATGCAAGCATCATTTCTATGAAGTCCATATGTATTGAATTTCTATAAATACTCTAGCAAGTTTCTAAATCTTTTCCGGAAATATTACTCAAAGACAGTGGATTAAGTATTTCAAATGAGAAATCTCCAATATTGCTTTACTTATGACACTTTCAATTTCAATGTGACTTTTGATGGACAAATGGCCTTACAATTCCGTTCTGCTCTCCCATCCTTAGCTAAAAACATAAGCATATCTCCTCATCACCAATGGTCTGGTTTTGAGATAACCATGACCAAGGTAAGAAGTACACTCCTGTCATTCCATTGGGATGCTGACCCTGTCACTTCCCAGATATATTCATATTCTTCTAGCTAAAAATGAAACTGGGGGTGGGAGTGAGCCCAGGTGTTTCATGCTTGTAGACTGACCTGAATATTGAATACGTTCATATAGGATTCAATGACTTGATTCTCCTTAAGAAATCCTATATCCCACAACTATTTCATATCAAGAACAATTTTTTTTTTTAAATCTGAAAACCTAGGACATAAGGATAGAAAAACTAGAGAGTATTGTACGTCAGAGTATTAGCTCTCTAATATGCCCAAGGACAAAAAAAAAGTGCTTGATGTATACCACAATTGACAATAGGACTGAGGCAAGGCAAATATCCAACTTCTATGAAATGAAAGTTATGAAGATTGCTTCATTTCACATAAGCCATTTAGTTCTTTCTCCCTAAAATATTCTCTAAATGAATATATTTCTAGTCTTCCAAAATTTGACACCTTAAGAGACTTAGATGTAGTTGTTTTTTTTTTTTTAGCAATTTCTATACCACTCATCCCTGAGTATATATTTCATCACTCATTTTCTGTTTGTTTGCATGGATGAGGGATGAACTGAGGACTGACAAGTTGGTAGATCCTGGTATAATCCCCTCTCAACTTGTATCTCTAAATATTTGCTATTTCATACAAAAATTATTATAAATGACAAACATCTTAAAATGGGCATTCACTGTTTTTCATATTCCTGGGTATAATAAAAAGGAATCATACGTTCAAAATTAAATTCTTTGGATACATGAAGGCTATACTCTGTTTCTTGAGTTGAGGGAAAGGATTTTGATCTCCAAATAGAAACTTACCAAAGGCAATTTTCAAGGACAGTTTGATTACATTATACTGTATGTGAATGTATTTTCCTACATCTTTTTCATTGATTGTCTAATCATCATCTTAAACAAAGTGGTTCATCTGTCCAGATACTACAAAACAATAACAAAAGGATTTGATCATGTTTGGTTTTGGGAAAAAAAGTACAGAAATATACATACTGTAAGGGACACATTCATACTGCACTTCAAGATATTTGTAGGTTCCTGGACATGGGTCTGGAAACACATCAGGGCCTGCTACCACAGCACACTGTGTTCGGTTATTGCATCTGAAGTCAAGAGATTAAAAAAAAAAGGATAATCAGACTATGCAGTGTGACATATGCAAGTTAACATGATTAGTAATTTTACTTTGAATCTCCTGCACAGACTCAGTGGGTTTTGGTTAATTTGAGAATTCTTTAATATTGGGGGGTTACTTTTTATTATACACCAAAAAGAAAAGATGAAATCAATTCACTGCATTTGTCCATGCTAACTTGTTTAATATCTAGCAGAATATAGGGTGATTTGAGTCAAAAGGAAAGAAATATAAGCTTAAGCAATCCAAACTCACCTACAGTTGATTGCCAGTGCAAACATACAACTAAAATGACCTATTGGTTCAGAATGGGCCATATTGTTGTTACGTAGAGAACATTTAGAACATACTGCTACACTTTCATTATACGGATTTGAAATAAATTCCCTTAGTTTCACCAAACTACTTTTTAGAAGGGCAAGTGGCAAGCTGTATGGAAGTCTTAACTAAAACTGGAAACCTGAGGCAGAAGAAAATGAAAATATAATTCAGCGTTTATAAAATACATAATAATTTTACCTAAAGTCATTCTGATAGTGTTATTAACATCAGTAGGTAAAATCATTTTTAGGAATTTGACTTTCCTAGCCCTTACATCCCCCTAACAATAACATTCAAATAAAAGATTAAAATAAAGATATGGTACATTTTCCTTCAAAAAATATTTGCTAAACTACCTTCTCTGTATCAGGTACTCCACAAGCTATGGGAGAAATAATGATGAGTAAAACTTAGTCCCTGCAATCCAGGAGCTCAGAAGCTAGTAAGGAGAGTACCACAAACACACAAAATCACTTGAGCGAAGGCAGAATTGTAGTAGAGAATGTAAGTGGAGTTCTGTAAGGGTCCCATATGACTTCA
Source organism: Bettongia penicillata ogilbyi (assembly GCA_023548195.1). Classification (NCBI taxonomy): domain Eukaryota; kingdom Metazoa; phylum Chordata; class Mammalia; order Diprotodontia; family Potoroidae; genus Bettongia; species Bettongia penicillata. Next base: position 23,092,238 of record JAJHZJ010000470.1, read on the forward strand.
GAGAGTTTGAGAAGCAATTGCGCTTTACCTTGAACATGGGTAGAATTTTGAGATGTCACTATGAGGAGAGAACATCCCAGAGATATAATATAATATAATATGATATGATATGATATGATATAATATAATATATAATATCCCAGTAGCAACAAAGGTAAGGCTACAGTGAAACACAGAACATACTTGGAGAGTGGCAAGTAAACCAACAAATGAATCAATATGCCCATCTATGGAGTTTGGGCTCCAACCTGGAGGCAATGGGGATCACTTGAAGATTTTTTGAGCTGTCAAGTGACATGACTAGAACTGTGCCTTAAAAAAGTTAAGGCTACTATTGTAATGGTCTGACAGAGAACATGAGATCTAAAACCAGAATGGTGGAAATGGAAATCAGAGAAGACAGATTTGAAACATATTGAAGTAGAATTCATAGGACATCTCAAGTCTGTGGACATTGGGTGGTGGTGGGGGGTTAACGATGGTAATAAAGGACAGGGAGAAGTGAAAGATGATTCCAAAGGAACAAGTGTCTGTGACTGGTGGAAAGAAAGGTGATGCCATTGAAAGAATTTTAGGAGAAAGTGCTGATAGGGATAGAGGGGAGAATGTAGGTTTGTTTTGGAAGTGTCCATTTGCGGTTCTTTTGGTATAATCATGTGTAGGCATATTCTAGTAGAACAAACTAACTCTAGGTTTGAGTTTCAGCTCTCATATTTCCTAGTGTTGTGACCCCAAGCAAGTCGTCTAAACTTTCTGAGTTTTCACATTGTTTATCTGTAAAGTGGAGGTAAAATTGTATTAAGTATCTTGAATAAGGTTGCTGTAAGAAAAGCACTTTGTACACCCAAAGTGCTATTTACATACTAGCTATTATATTTGTAGGATTATGTGTTTAGAATGAAAAGATTACATAGAGCATTTAATCTAAATCCTTTATTTGACAGACATCAAGGAATATAGATCCAAGAAGTGGCCTTAATGCCTCAGAGGTATGATGTGGCCGAGTTGGAAGTTAAACGTGAGTGGAACATAGGTTGTCTGATTCTAAACACAGAGTTCTTTGTGGTATAGCTATGTCAAATGAAATGGTGCTTATTATCATAACAATTAATTGAATTAAGATTTTATTAAGTATCTATTACATACTAAGCACTGTGCAAGGTCCTGAGGATACAGGCATCAAAATGAAATAATGGTTGCCCTCAAGGAGTTTATATTCAACTATGGAGGAGGGGGAAACATATACACAAGTAGAGAGAGAGAGAGAGAGAGAGATTGAGAAGGAAAGAGACAGAGACAGAGACAGAGAGAGGCACAGAGAGAGATTTCAAGAAGAGGGACTTCACTGGGAATGCATAGGTACAAGATTAGGAAAGGCCTAACAGAGAAATGGCCCTTGTTATATTTCAAAAGACAGATGAGGAAACAAACAGAAGGATTGTGATTTGCCCAGGTTCAAATTATTAATAAATTCCTGGTATTCTTGACTTCAAGATCAGTACTCTATCTGTTGCACCAATTGCTTCTTACATACAATAGGGTATCATAGTGGGCACAGAGAAAGAAGCATTGGATACTGAGGTAGAATATGAAGGAAAAAAGGGACCAAGAACAGAGGTAGAAGGTTAGACCTCTTTCTCAGAGACTGGAACAAAGAGAAATTAGGAGAAATTAATAAGCAAGGGAGAGGCATAATGTAGAAGAGGGCATAAGGACTGATATTCTCAACAGTCTGTAAAGTGAAAGGCAAAGCACTTTACTGAGAGGGAGGAAAACCAGTCATAGGCAGTTAGAGAAGAAAAGTGGAAGGCCCAGCTTACATAATATATATAATATTTCACATAATTATATATTATATAAATATATAGTATATCATTACATGACTTTTAGAAATAAATATAAATGCATATTTATATTGATATTTATATAATATAAATTATGTAAATATAGAATATATTACATATAATTGGGACCCACTTTATATACATATTATATATACTATATAATATAAAGTGGGCCCCCAATTTTTATATACATGATAATTTTAGATATACTTTGTATTGGATTCACTTGGCACCGCTGTTTTACTTTCCATAGCACAGTTCAGTGACTTAAGAGTAGAGGAGAAAGTACAGGTGATGGTAGTAAACTGGGGTGGAATTAAGGAAGGGATGAGAAGTGATAGGACAAAACAGCAAAGAAATCAAAGACAGAAGCAAGAACATACAACTAGATTGGCAACTATAGGGCTGTGCCAGTCATAGTTCCGTATCTAGAATGCTTTAAAAGTCAAAGTCTAAGGCTTAAGATGGCAATTTCTTTAATGAAAATACTCAGTAATCTCCAAATAAAAGCACTCCACAAGGTGGTAAAAACAGTTCAGAAAAAGATAAAATAAGATAAATGACTGCAAAGAAGTTAAAGACCTCTAAATAATTAAAAAAAAAAACAGCTCATGAGAGAATATTCAGACAACAAAATTGGTACTGAAATGTAGACTGGCTATCTATCTACCTATCTGTCTGTCTATCTATTCATCTGTCTGCCGATCTGTTTATCTATCTATCTATCTATCTATCTATCTATCTATCTATCTATCTATCTATCTATCTATCTATCTTTGGGTTAAATAGCATCTGCAAATGACTTTAGGCAAATAACTTCACTTGTCTGGGACTCATTTTCCTCATCTGCAAAAGAAAGTGTTAGACTTGGAGCACTTCCAAGTCCCTTCCAGTTCTAGATCTGCGATCCTGTGGATTTCTTCCTACCAAATATGGAAAGTGATTTGTTTTTACTTGCGACAAGATGTTTAATCACACCACAGCTGCCAAAAGTGTTGAAGGGCAATTCACGCATCTTCAGTAAAACTTCCAAATGCATCCTTTCATTTCATGTAGATTCATTTTAAAACCTTAACAGCCAAAAATATAGTCTTAAGTATTTATTTATAAGACTTACCAATGTACTTAGTCTTTGTGAGATTTTCTTGCCCATTCACAAGAAACACAACGTCTTAGTGCTTGATTTTGGAGTTACTTTTTTATGGTTTCTCCTGAGTGGCTGCCTTTTCTGATGTGACATGAGACCTCTGAACCCTGACTCTAGCGCTAGCAGAATAAGGAGCATCTAGAGCAGAAATCATTTAGCTCTGGAGTGGAAATGCTTTGTGTTTACCTGAGGCTACAGTTTGTCAGTCTTAATGAGGATTTTATTTTACCCTATAAATTAAAATTGATTCATTAGTGATTGCCTTAAGCAGAAAAAAAATTCTATAATTTCACTGAAAGATTAATAAGAGGCAATACCCCACACCCACTGGGCAATTTAGCAGGCTAACAGTTAGCCCAAAGGGTTTGTGTGTTCTAAAGTTTTCCTGTAGAGATACACATCAGAAAATAATCATAGACAAATCTCTATTTATCATGCCTAAGAAGAAAAAAAAAGAAATGGAGGTAAAGATGTTTAAGCCAATTTGGTCATCCACTGCATTAATGCTTTTGCTGAACAAGTAGCTTGGCAGTGATATCACAGGTATTTAGAACAATTTAGGTGGGCAACCATCCAAATGGGGTCCTGGACCATTCTCCAAAGTTTCAGTTCTAATGACAATTTGTCATTGTTTCTCAGGTTGCCTTTCAAAAAGTAACAATACTGCCCTATTGAAAAAGAGACCCCATTTCAAGAACAGTGATCTTGATTTACAAAGAGTTCTTCTAAGTAAAATGAAAAACAGTACAGTCTTTATTCCACATTTCTTTGGGAAAATAAATTCCTGAACTAAGGTTAAACCTTCTAATTTCAACAACCAAAGGAACAAAAAACCAAAATATGCATTAAAAGAGGCATATTCAATCATAAAAATGCTATAAAGGCTTGATTTAGCATCTTAAATATTCATTTCAACACATCATACATAAGAGAAACACTATGTTCTATAGTATTATCTTAGTGTGTCACTTTTAGGAATATCAGCCACATCTTCCAAACTAATACGCAAATTTGGTTCACCCCCAAATTTATTTCACCATCAAGGTCTTTTGATCAAGCACTAGAAAACTAATCCAGAACTGGCAAATAGATGTGTAATAACCATAGGGTAATCCATATTTTCCAAAAGATAATGACTTCATTTACAATCATCTTTTTTATTATGCTATATTATGTAAATGCATGTTTTATTCCCCAAATTAAAAAAGAAAATGATTTGGATAGAAAAGGGAATAGCTACATTCAGTAAAGGTATAATAGAACATGACTAATTTATCATACAATGATGCTATATCTTGTTATTAACCTAAAGTTGCTTTAAAAATATTTTATAACTATTTTCAATTTAACTGATTTTCTTCATAATCCTTTATATCTTATTTCATGCATTTTAAAATATTCTAAAAGACTGCATTGATTTCATCAAACTCTATACGGTATCTATGACTTTAGAAAGAATGGGAAATCCTGTTATAAAATTGAAGTTGGAGTTACTACAATTATGGTCACTCAAAGTGTAAAGTAGAGGATCATTTTTGGGTAGTCATAGGATACAATACATTATCAGGGAAGACTTAGATCGTGTTCATCCCTCTTTGCCAAAGAAGACCATGCCATCAGAGAAATGATGACATGACTTGCATTTGACTTTGTTTTAAGTGAGGGAGGGCTGTGTAGGTCACCAGTCTCAGTTTTCCTCCAAAGCCATTTGAATCCAGTGAGCAGATATTCATCAGGATGACTGGAGATGATCCAGGATACATTGGGAGACCTTGGACCCTTTAGGGCAAGGTCTTTGGAGGTACTCACTTGAGTGAGGCAACACCCATTCATTGAATAAGCCTGTGTAAGAAGTAGGCAGGGCATGACCCCTTTAATGAGGTCAAGAAAAAGAAAGAGATCAGCCTGGGTGGGACACAAGGTCCAGGAGCCCTTGGCAGGGGCCCCTTGGATTCCCAGTTTCAGAGTGTTGTAGGTTTAAGGTTTTGGGAAGGGAAGGGGGGGAGGGGAGGAAGGGGAGGGGAGGGAAGGGAAGGGAAGGGGGCTGTAAAACCTAAGTCCACTGAGAGGAAGATTCATGTAGTGTAAGAGGTATCATTAGAGAGAATTATGATCAATCATGTAGAGAGAATGAGGAAATAGTAAAGGACAGCCCCCATTTTCCATTAGTATCTATTTAATGTCAAGTGCTACAGAGGAAAGACTGGATTTACAGGAGGATATAAGCATAATTATACAGAATGAGGAATGGATAGATTGTAATCTGCATTCATTGAAGGGAGTAACCACTGGTTTATAAAACCAGTATTAAAATAGTGTCCCAATAAATGATAGTCTTTTCAATACTTTTATTCATGTATTTTTTCTACTGAATTTTTAATCTTTTATTTTTTTAATAACATAATTCTTTTTTAAAGTACTCTTGCTTTTAAAAACTCAAATTATGAGGTATAATTACAAGTACTTTAACATTGAAAAACGACCAATGTTTGACAATGGTTGGATTATTTCTCAAAAACTATGACTTAATACAATGTGATATAGTGAGTATAGCACTGATAATTCAAGGTCAAATTTCACCCCAGACATTTATTAACTGCATGACTTTATGCCATGACCTCCCTGGGTCTCAGTTTCCTTATCTGTAAAATAAAGAGATTGGTCTCAGTGATCTCTAAGGGTCCTTTCAGCTCTAAATCTATGATCCTTGGTGTTTTGTCTAGATATTTTAGTGTTAAAAAATGTTATATGATACCTATATAAAACATTGTAAATGCATGAGTATTTAACATGTAAACTCATACATATGAAAACCAGTGAGGTTTGAGATAACATAAAAGGTAATAAACAAAAATCATGGATTTTTTACATATACACATACACACACAAATAATAAATTTAGAAACGTGGGTCTTGAATATTCCACCTAGCTTTTTGTCTTGTCTCAGGTTCATTTGCATGCCAATCAAGAAAGTCTTGTCAGGGACAGGTTTTCTACTCAGTGAACCTGAATAGAGGAAAGTAGAAAGCTGCTCAGTGATATGTAGCAGGGATGATATTATGGAAAGCAGAGAAGTAATTCACAGCAAACTTGAGGCAGAGATAATACAGTACCCAAAAGAGAAGAGAGGAATGTGATGACAGCAATGATGAAAACAGAGAATATTAGCATCTGTACAACGCTGGACTGATAATCCATCTCCCCAGGCATGTATTTAACACTGTAGGATGGCCACAGATATTCTTTAATTTTTGCCTTCCTCACAAGCGCCCTAGCCACAGAGGTTAATGAAATACACCCCTTTAAGCGTCATTCACGGTTGCATATCTTCTTTGTGTGTTCTTATAGTGTGTGGCAACCCATTATACAATGTACCTGGGGTAATATTTTATTACTTTATTTTATATGACATTTGTGGAAAAAAAATTCATATGAAATGATATGTCCTCTGGCTGGGTAGTAAAAGCCAAAAGATTGGAGGGTGCACATAATTGATGGCTTTAAATAAATATTGACCCACAGAATACCAAGAATGTTGGTAACTTTTCTACAGGACCACAACATGGAGAAAAACTACAGTTAGTTACACTGATATATTAAAGGATATCAGTATTTTTCTTATACAGATTGGATTTAAAGCTAGAAAATACTTTATAGTCACCTAGATTAGTCTCTCCTTTTTACCGATAGTGAAACTGAGGCCACACATTTACTATGTCATAATCAAATCATGCAGTAAATTGTTTTGGATTTGCAGCAATTATTTTGAAGAATTATTTGAATTCAAGCAATGGATATTCAGACTTTTCTTTAATATTGAAATTTTAAAAGGCATTATTCAGAATCTGGATTCTGTACTTGAATGGTTATTTGTGAATATGATGCTTAGAGTTAAATATGGTCGCATATTATATCAACCCAGTGCTTACTAATGAGTCATTTTGATGAGTAAACTGCTTCATTAAAGGAGCAAGAGTACAGTTTAAAGGGTCGACCATTCTTTTTTTTCCATAATTTCTGTCAAATATCATGAGGATCAATTCAATATCTGACCAAAAGTTTATTTAAACTATAGCAAAAGTAAGAAGTGAGAGAATAGTTTGATTACTTACAAATCTACATGGATTGAAGGAGAAAACCAAATAGCACATAATTAGCAGCATTTTTTTTGAGCTGGCATAGACATAATTTTCAAAAATCTCACTTTATTAAAAAAACTGAAACCCACAGTGAAGTGATTTGCTCATGTTCATGTTGCTAGTTTGTGGAAGAATTGGAATTAAAATGCAAGTCTACTGACTCCCAAATTAGTGTTTTTCACTACACCACATTATAAATGTATGATAAAATATTATACGTAGAAAATTTCATATCACTTGGAAATAGTCTGCTTCAAATCCATGACTGGCTGACTTTCTCCTAAAACCAACAGTTTTTGAAAACCTGCAGGATCATGTATGCCAGTTCTAAAAGATATTAAAACATACATACACACACACACACACTCACACACACACACGCATCTCTACAGCTACTAATACAGAAAGGCTCGATTGCGATAAATATTTTCTAAATATCTTTCAACGTTGACTATTTAGAATAAACGCATTTTAAACAGTGGTTGGCTTTAATGATTATACATCTACACAACATGGTCAGGTATGAAGTTTAAGAGCAAAACATTAAGAAAGGGCATTAAAACACAAGCGATAATTCAGATAGAAATTAAACCAACATGTTAGACACATCCACTAGATTAAGAGACAGGTTACAGAAATAATGAATATAGGAGGGATTAGCTGAATCATGGTTCAGGTAATTGAATATTGGATAGGAGTTCAGGAGGCCTCAGTTCAAGTCTCCGACATGCCTAAAGTCTTTGGACAACAAATTTGACTGCTTTATGCTGGTTTCCTTGTCTGTAATTTTAGGGAGAAGGACAAGATGACAATTTCTCCTCTGGCTCTAACATTCTATTATTAGAATTATCTTATGATTCAAGAACTTCATTTTCATCATCTTTAAGCTTCTTGATGTCGCAAGAGCATCAAGTTTGGCTTAACAGAGTTTCCTTGTAGATAAATTAAATCAATTTGACACTGATTAAAAATATAGGAATTGATATGTTAAAAATGTTCATAGATGATTTTTTATTCTGGTTGTGAAGTCAAGTAAGGAGGTAAGGAGGAGAGGGCCACTAACTCTTTGCAAACTGGCTCTTTTGAAAAAAATGTATATAAATGTGTATTAAGTTTTTAAGTTTATCTGCTTTATTAACATTTTCTCCATCACTTTCTTAATTGTAGATAAATTAAAGAAAATCAACCTTGATTCGTAATGTTTGTTGATTTCCCAGGTATAAATATTTGCACTGAAAATGTACTATTTGGCAAGTCCTAGCTGGCTCCAGCATACCTCTGGAGGAAAGACTCCATTCACTTTATAGAAATTAACCCTTTTCCCCCTGAAAGTTACATTTGTTTCTGATTTAGCTCCAAGAATACAGGATGAGACTGGATTCTCACAAGAAGCATTAGATCTAGGAGGTATCAAAGTGTCATAAATACAGGCTAAAAGGGACCTGAGAGAACATACTGTCCAATCTCTTTACTTTATAAATGAGGGAAGAGACACGGGGGGAGCCGAATACTTTGACAAAGACAGAAAAGTAGTAAGTGACAGAGTTGGGATTTGAAACCAAGTCTTCTGACTCCAAAGCCAAGAGTTCTTTCCTCTCACAACTGAAGATTCAAATGTTGTCCTCAATGTCTTGGCCATCTATCAAACCCTTGGTCTGATTGATTATTTCAGGGAGAGATCTGGGAATCCTAAGAAAATATATGCTGAAATAGCAACCCTAGATAGTTCCAATGCGTATACTTAGGCAGGAAAATTCAGTTTCTGATGAAAAAAACCAGTAGCCCCAAAGATGGAGCACTGGAACTGGAGTCTGGAAATCCTGAGTTAAAATCTAGCCTCAGACACTTATTAGAATTGTGACCCTGAGAAAGATATGTAATTTCTGTTTGTCCCAGTTTCCTCCTGCGTGAAATGAAGATAATAATAGCATCTATATTACAGAATTGCTATGAGGGTAAAATTAGACAATATTTGTTCATGGTTTGTGAACATTAAAGCTTTATACAAATGCTAGCAATTATTTTTTTTTTCAAAAGAAATTCAGCACTCATTCAGTCTTCACACAAACCATCAACTCTTCCTCACCTGATCCTGAGATAAGCAACCTGACTTGAAGCATTGAATTCCATGATTGGGTATTAATGGCTAGCCCCAAACCCTGAGTTTACAGAGACATGTTAAGATGACTGGAGGCAGAGACACAAACCATCAGGAAATGGTAATTGGATATAGATCAGAGGCACACTTAAGTCATGCATGTCTGAAAATTATTTAGGGGCCTTCAAATACCGAGCTTCAACTATGTGGGATGTGCAATGCACATCAAAGGGGTAACCCTAGATAAGTACCTTGAGGTTCCTGTAGAAAACAGCCGAGATTCTATCCCAAGGTTTAATGGAGATAGAATGTATCTGTTCTATCCCCACTATATATACTGGGAAATGTAACAACTCCATTCCAAATGTTCTTATGAACTTGTGCCCAACCTGTGGTACAGCCATCTGAATTTGTATGGTTCTGACCAGCCAGATACACTGTACCTTGATCTGGATACAGTGATGTCATCTTGGTCCTCTTTGAGCAAGTGGAAAATGTATAATGTTACAATAATATACATATCAAATGCCATGGTATGATTAAAAAAAGATTGGAATTTCATATAAAATATGAAATAACTTTACCCTTTTGTTCCTGTTCTGCAAAAATAAATTTGTTATTCATAAGACTCTATCTCGCTTGTTTTACATAGCTTTATGGTGGAACCTACTATGTGATTTAGGAAATACCAATGTCTCACATTACAGTAATTCCATGGAGAAAACCTTCATCATAATAGACTTAGCTTATAGGAAAATTATTTATTAGTACTATACTTTGATACTGATTTTGAAATATTTATGATAATACAATTTTGACTAAAATATAGGTTAAATTATATTTTTTATTTCTTTTACAAAGTAAAATATTGTATTAAACATAAGCTAAATAATAAATATAAGCTGAAATGCATTAAAAATTTTTCAGAGCAAAGCCTTAAGTCCTAAAAAAAACACCCAGTAAATTCACTTTATATGGTAGAAACTTTAAATAAAAGGATTTGGGGAAAGATGGTTTGGTTGTTAGTACCAGTATGTATTTATGAACAAGAATCACATATGGTGATAAAGTATGAAAGGGCTATAAAATGTGTTGGTACAAAAAGTATTCCTCTTTGAAATAATGGATCTCTCTCTCTCTCTCTCTCTCTCTCTCACTCTCTCTCTCTCTCACTCTCTCTCTCTCTCACTCTCTCTCTCTCTCTGTCTTTCTCCTTCCGTACAGAGACATATACATACATGCACATATATGTATATATGCACGTATTTTTTCAATTGTGCTTAATTTCACTGATAAATCATGCAGGAAATAGAATGACAACCTGAAAAGATTCATATATTACTTTCCAAAGAATTATAACTTAGAAATAACATCTGTACCCTTTGGCTTTCAAATCTCTTTCTCTAGAACACATCATATATGCAGATATGTATACGTATGTGTGTATACATATCTATGCAAATATATATGTATATAGGTACACACACTCTAAAAACGTCTACTGCTGAGTGTTTTTTTTTAAGTTGGATATAAGAGGACAGTGAGAGTGAGAGTCATTTCCTATTTATACAGTTTTGCTTGTGTGATACTCATTTCTATTATTTATACTATTTCTGATATTTCAGGATAGAATTTAAAAAGTCTCCTAAATGGCAAAATTTTGGTCTTTAGGTCTTATGAGCAAAACAGGAAAAGCTTCATCATTAGAGAATATCTTCTCAATGTTACATTTTAGGGTCAGCAAATGCAAATGAACTATCCTTGAGAATACCACAATGACCTTGCTGCTTGCTAGAACCTAAAATGCCACACTGAAATTCCATCTAAAAATCACTTGGGGTTTTCTATTTATAGCATATTAAAGATTAAATTGCAGAAAATAAGGTGGGAAATATTTTTATATGTGCTTGTTTTGGATACTGTCCCTAATTACTCAAATAGATTTACATAATATTTGCAATATAAAAGTGTATATAAGGCAAACAGATGGCATAGTTGATTGAATGTTGGATTTGGAATCAGGAAGACCTGCATTTTAACTAACCTAAATCTTTCCTCAGATACTTGCTGGCTGCATGACTAGGCAAGTGACTAAAATTCTTGCTTTGAATATTATATTCTGAAAGGCAAAGGAGCTACTATCACAGCTAAGAATAATCTACTTAGCAAAATTGAGTATTACAATCTTTTGGGGCAAAAGTAGACATTTAGTGAAATTAACAAGTTTCAAGCATTCCTGATGAAAAGACCAGAGTTGAAGAGAAAATTTGACATTGAAACAAAAAATGCAGGAGAAAAACAGAAAGCTAAATGTAAAAGACAAATCATAAAGAACTTAATAAGGATAGACTGTTCATATTCCTTTTTGGGAAGATGGTATGTGTAACTCCCAAGAACTTTATCATTAATAGGGCAGTTAGAAAAAGCATATATAGGTGGAGGATGCAGGTATGAGTTAATTCTGTTGGGATGATCCTTCTCCCTTCCCCCCAATGAAGGAATGAGAAAGAGGGTTGTACTGAGAGGAGGGAAAGGGGAGAAGAATGGGGAAATTTATTTCACTAAGAAGAGGCAAGGAAGGAAGAACTTTTATATTGGAGGGACAAAAAGGGAAGTTGAAAGGCAACACTTGAACCTCATTCTCATCTGAATTGGTGCAAAGAGGGAAGAAGATATAGAGACATTCAGTTGGATATAGAAATCTATCTTACACAGTATGGAAGGAGGAGGGGAAAGGGAAATGAGAAATGAATAAGGGTGATAAAAGGGAGGGTAAATTAAGGGAGGCAGTGGTCAGAAGCAAAACAGACCTTTGAGGAGGGGCAGGGAGAAAAAGAGAAAAGGATAAACATCAAAAAAGAAAAGATGGAAGGAAATACACAGTAAACATAACTTAATGTGAATGGGATAAACTCACTCATAAAACAAAACCAGATAACGAAATGGATTACAAACCCAAATCTAATGATATGCTGTTTATTAGAAACAAACTTTAAACAGAAAGACATACCCAGAGTTTAAAAAAAGTGTTGGAGTAGAATCTATGATGCTTCAATTGAGGTATAAAAGGCAGAGGTAATAATCATGATCTCAGAAAAAGCAAAAGTAAAAAATAGATCACCTTAAGAGAGAAATCAGGGAAAATGTATTTTGTTAAAAGGTACCATAGGCAATGAAGTAATATCAAGAGTAAACAAATATCTACCAACTGGCAGAACATCAAAATTCTTAAAGGAAAAGTTAAATAAATTACAAGAGGAAATAGTAAAATTATACTACTGGGGGACTTCAACTTACCCTTCTCTAGATAAATCTAGGTAAAACTAGATAATACTAATCACAATTAAAAAACAATTGTGATGCAGGTATGAGTTAATTCTGTTGGGAGATGAGATGAGGAGATGAGAATCAAATTTTGGAAATGTTAGATGTGACAGACCTCTGGAAAAATTGAATGTAAATAGAAAGAATTATACATTTTGTTCAGCTTTAACATGACACCTTCACAAAAATTGATCATGTATTAGGACACAAAAATCTCACAAACCAAGGCAAAAAAGGAGAAATACCAAATGAACTCTTTCTAGACCATAATGTAATAAAAATTACATTCAATAAAAAGGCCTTGGAAACCTAGATTAAAAATTAATTGGAAAATAAATGATGAAATCCTAAAGAATTAGTGGACAAAACAACAAATCAAAAAAACAATCAATAATTTCATTAAAGATAATGACAACAATGAGACAACATACCAAATTTATGGGATGCAGCCAACGCAGTACTTAGGGGAAAATTTAGATCTCTAAATGCATACATAAATAAAAGAAAGAGCAAATCGATGAATTTGGCACTCAAATAAAAAAAAAAAACCTAGAAAAAGAACAAATTAAAAATGTCCAATTAAACACCAGAATGAAAAATCCTGAAAATTAAAAGGGAGATTAATAAATTGAAAGATTAAAAAAAAATCAATGAGTTAATGAAATTAAGAGCTCATTTTATGAAAAAATGGATAAACCATTTGTTAATTTTTTTAAAAAAGAAAACAACCTACTAGCATCAAAAATGAAAAGAGTGAATATACTACAAACAAAGAGAAAAACAATTATTGGGAATTATTTTGTCCAGTTAGATGCCAGTAAAAATTTAAGTGAAATGGATTAATATTTACAAAAATATTAGTTGTCTACATTAATAGAGAGGTAATAAAATCCTTAAATTACATTATATTAGAAAAAAAGAAATTGAAAAAGCCACCAATGAGTTCCCTAAGGAAAAAGAAAACCTACTAAACATATAGAGAGCAATTAATTCTAATATTATATAAACTATTTGGGGGGAAAATGGTAAAGAAGGAATCCCACCAAATGTTTCCCATGACACAAATACAATATTAATACCTAAAATAAAGAGAGCAAAAACAGAGAAAGAAATTTGTAGACCAATTTCCCTAATGAATATTGATGGAAAAATTTTAAATAAATGCTAGCAAGATTACAGCAATATATCACAAATATGCACTGTGAGGTTTATGCCATAATTGAGCATTTCAATAAAAAAATGATATGATTATTTCAATAGATGTAGAAAAATCCTTTTGATGAAATGCAATATTCCTTCCTCTTAAAAACACTAGAAGGTATAAGAATTAATGGAGTTTTTCTTAAAATAAAAATTAAATCTACCTAAAATTAAGAGCAAGTATTATCTGTAATGGAGATAAACCAGAAGCCTTCCCAATAAGGTCAGAAGTGAAGTAAGGATGTCCATTATTACCACAATTATTTAATATTGAAATAGAAATGCTAGTTATAGCAACAAGACAAGAAAAAGAAACCAAAGGAAAAAAAATAAGTAACAAGGAAATGACTCTCACTTTTGCAGATGATATGATGATATACTTAGAAAACTACAGAGAATCAACTAAAACAGTAATTGAAACAATAAGCAACATTAGCACAGCTGTAGGATATAAAAGAAACCTACATAAATCTTTAACACTTCTATGTTTTACCAATAAAACACCCCAGGAAGAGCTAGAAAGATAAATTTCACTTAAAATAACTGAAAACAATATAAAATACTTGGAATTCTACCTGATGAAACAAACCCAAGAACTAACTGAAAACAATAATAAAAAAAACAAAAACACTTTCCACACGAATAGAGACCGATCTAAACAACTGGAGAAATGTTAATTGCTTATGGGTAGGCTGAACCAATATAATTAAAATGACTTCTACCTAAAGTGATTACTTATTCAGTGCTATACTAATCAAACACTCAAAGAACTATTTTATACAGCTAGAAAATAATAACAAAATTCATCTGGAAGAAAAAAACGTAAGTAGCATCAAAGGAATTAATGGGGAAAGAATGTAAAGGAAGGTGGTCTATTAGTACCAGATTTTAAAGTATATTGCAAAGCCTTAATCATCAAAACATTCTGGCACTGGCAAAGAAATAGAGTGGTAGATCAGTGAAATAGGTTATACATAGTAATATAATACATAGTAATAAATGATTATAGTAATCATGTATTTAATAAAAACTCAAAGACCCAAGCTTTGGGGGCAAGAACTGACTAGTTGACAAAACATAAGGACAAAACTGAAAAGTAGTTTGACAGAAACTTACACAGACCAACCAACATCTCATGGTCTATACTAAGATAAGGTCAAAATTAGTACATGATTTAGACATAAAAGGTGAAATCATAAGGAAATTAAGGCAGCATGGGAAAATTACATATCAGATTTATGGATAAGGGAAAAGTTGGTGACCAAATAAGAAACAGAGAAGATCATCTGGATAATCTGAATTACATGAAATTAAAAAGAGTTTATATAAAGAAGTCTAATGCAGCCAAAGGGGAAACAGGAAACTGGGGGAAATTATTATGGCAAGGTTCTCTGATAAAATCTTCATTTCCCAAATATATATAGAACTGAGTCAATTAAAACAAAACAAAAAACCCTCAAAAGTCATTTGATATTTATAGAAGAAATCAAAACTATCTATATTCACATTAAAAATTACTATATTGATTGGAGAAATGCAAATTAAAACAACTCTGAAGTCCTACTTCAAACCTATCAGATTGGCTAACAAGACAAAAAAGGAAAATGACAAATGTTGGAGCAGATGTAGAAAAATGGGGACACTAATGCATTACTGATAGAACTGTAAATTAGTCTAACCTTCTGGAGAATGGCTTGAAACTATCCCCAAAGAGCTTTCAAATTGTGCATACACATTGACCCCACAATATCACTACTATGTCTGTATCCTAAAGAGACAAAATAAATAGAAAAAAAGAGATGTTTACAAAAATATTTATAACAGTTCTTTTTGTGGTACTAAAGAGTTGGAAATTAAGGGTATATCCATCAGCTTGGGAATGATTGAACAAATTTTGGTATATGAACCTGATAAAATACTGTTGTGCCATAAGAAATGACTTGCTTGATGGTTTCAGAAAAACACTTCAGAAAATTTATACAAATTGGTACAAAGTGAAGTGAGCAGAGCCAACTGAACCTTACAGACAGAAAAAGCAATATTGTACTTATGATCAACTATGAAAAACTTATTCTGACCCATATAATGATCTAAGACAATTCCAAAAGATTCATAATGAAAAATGATATCCACCTCCAGAGAAAACTCTTGTGAACTGAGCCCAACTTGACATGGGTAATATGGAAATACATTTTGCATGATTTTGCATGTACAATTGATATTGTCTTCTCATTATGTAGAGACAATTTGAAACTCAAAATAAAAAAATGTTAAAAATAAACACGTTTCCAATATGTTTATCTTGTTAAATATATTCCAATTATATATAAAATTATTTTCACTTTCATTTTAAAAGCTTTTGAATTCCAAATTCTCTTCCATATTCATCTCCTTGACAAAGCAAGCAATTTGATATTGACTATACATGTGAAGCCATGCAAAACATTAAGTAAATATAAATATATACATACACATATGTGTGTATATATACGTGTGTATAGTGTATGTATGTATGTATGTATGTATACACACACACAGGCACACAGAGTAGGCATTCCTTCTACCAAACCCAAAAAGGCATATTTTTAATGGAGCTGCTCAAGTCACTAAGACATTATTTCATTTACCCATGGTCTTCATATTAATTGAACTCAGATGTACTTGATTTCTAGGCCACTAAGAACTCTAACCACTAAGCGACGCAGCCTCTCATCCATTCATCCAATAAACTTCTATGCACTAGATGCTGGTGACACCAAGATAAAAACCAACAGTCCCTGCTGTGAAGGAGTTTATATTCTAGTGGGTTGAAAATGCACAAATACACATAAATAAACAAAAAATGTATGTACAAAAATTGGTGGTTTGGAGGAAAAGGGAGCTAGAAATAGTGAGGATTGGGAATATGTTTCTTGGCACTTCAACTGAGCCTGAAGGATGGTTGGAATTCTAAAAGGCAGAAAAGAGGAGAGCACATATTCAAACCCTGGGAGACTTCATATAAATACATACATACACACACATACACACACACATATAAGCATGGAGCCTGGAGATGGAATTTTGTTATGTGAGGATAAAGTATTTAATACAGTATTGGAGGCATTGCATATAAGAGATATGTTTGGAATTCTATCTGTTGGTTGTAGAAAGGATAAAGAATGATTATGTGACTTTTTTTTGAAAATGTTTATGCGATTTATTTGTAGATGGATGTGTATGTGATTTAAATGAATATTTTCCCCCATGTTACACAACTTTATTTGGACAGAATATATTACCCTACATTTTTAGATTTTTAGCTTTAGGCAAAATATGTTCTGAATATAATTTGTGTACCCAAATACTTTTGCATAATGATTTTTTTTTCTTTTCAACATATACATGGTTTCATTACACATAAAATATACTGCTAAGCTGTTTCAAAATGTCACATTCCCAGTTGATTTTGGAAGCTAAAAACTAGATTTAATTTTGGATCTATATGTTGTTCTGTAAAATATGAATGATTTTTTTGTTAGATTTTGTTGAAGAGACTATAGGTGTGGAGTATGACATATGATGTCAAATTTTTTGATGTGTCTGTTTTGATGAACATTTTCTTCCTCCTTTTTTTTGTTATAAGGATGGCCCTCTAAGAGAAAGGGGAGGGAAGAATACAGTGGGACGCATAAGGGATAAAAAAAAGATTTCTAAAATTGTGTTAAAAAGTTGACAATCTATTCCTGTTAAAACTATATTTCAAATAGGGAAGAAAATTCAATTAACATATAATTTAATGTATATGATGGAACTATCTCCATGTTAGTTCTTACATATTAATTCTTCTTTTACTGTTATTACTTAGATAAAAATGGATACCCTATTTTACAAATACGCATGCATATATATAGTAAAACATGTAAAATAAGTAAAATTTATAAAATATGTTCCCTGTTTTTGAGATGATTATTCAAGACTCTTCTAAATGTGAGATACTATGCTCTATCACCATTTCTAAGTGGCAGTATAGGATCATAGATGAAAGCTGGAAGCATCCTTGGAGATTACCTGGGCTAATCCCTCAAAATAGTTTATTCTTTTTATTGGAGATATATATATATATATATATACATATATATGTATATATATATATGTGTGTGTATCTATATATGTGTATACATACATATATTCAAATATATTCTTAGTATGCTACTCAGTGATTTCTCTTGTAACATCTAAAGCTAGAAAAAAAAAACACATTTTTAGCAGAGTCAACCAACTTGTATATTGCCTCTGACAGTATATGGTAATATATATGGTAATACTCTCTTCCTCTAGCCCACCAATCTCTTCAACAAAAGGAAGGATTTTTTTTCCTCAACTTTCCTTTATGGTTAAGGTTATTCATTGTAAATTTATTGCCTAACTCTCTCAGTTTAGACATGAGGAAAGTGAGGTCTAGTGAGGTTGACTTGTCATGTTAAAGAAGTAGCAAATGACAGTGTCTGTGATTCTGAATCCAATGTTCATTTCCATCTATTTAGACTTTAAAATATTTTATTGTTAATATTGTTCAGTCATTTTTCAGTCATGTCTGCCTCTTTGTGACCCTGTTTGGAATTTTCTTGGAAATGATATTAGAGTGGTTTATCATTTCCTTCTCCAACTCATTTTACAAATGAGGAAGTTGGAACGAACAAGGTTAAGTGACTTGTCTAGGATCACACAGCTGGTAAATGTCTGAGGTCAGATTTGAATTCAGGTCTTTCTGACAGCAGACCCAGTGCTCTATCCACTATACTATCTAACTGTCCTTTTAAAATCCAGTCACTATCGAAAAGACCTACATGTATAAAAATATTTATATCAACTCTTTTTATGGTAGCAAAGAATTGGAAATTGAGGGAATGCTCATCAACCGGTAATGGCTGAACAAGTTGTGGTAGATGAGTGTAATGGGATACTATTGTGCTATAAGAAATAATGAGCAGGCAGATTTCAGAAGGACCTGGAAAGACTTACATGAACTCATGTTGAGTGAAGTGAGTAGAAGCTGGATAATGCTGTATACAGTAATGGCAATATTGTGTAATGATCAACTATTACTTAGCTCTTCTCAGTAATGCAATGATCCAAGACAAATAAAAAAAAAAACAAATCTTGATGGAAAATGCTAGTGCACATCCAGAGGAGAAGTATGGATGCTGAATGTAGAACAAAACATACCATTTTCACTATATTGCTTTTATCCCCCTTCGTTTTAATTCTTCTTTCACAACATGACTAATGTGGAAATATGTTTAACAAGATAGCACATGCGTAACCCATGTCAGCTTTCTTGGGGAAGGGGGAAGAGAGAGGGGGGGAGAAAAATTTGCAACTCAAAATCTTATAAAAACAAAAATTGAAGACTATCTTTACATGCAATTGAAAAAATAAAATACCATTTGAAATATATCTATTATAAAATTCTTTTATTAAAATTTGTTTAGAACCAATTGAACTTAGAGTACTTACTTGTAGATATTTTCCTGAAACTGTTATTGATATAATTAATGGAAATTCAAATTTTTCTTGAATTATATTTAAATTTTAGTAGGAATAATAATTTTTCTAAAATACAAATATATCCTTTAAAAAGTGGTCACAAAAGCAGAAATAACATGTAAATCAAGACCAAAGAGTAGACATACCATAATTTTCTTATCTGAAAGTTACTTGCCTTCAAGACCCTTCCAAGTAACTCAGTACCATGCCGAATTGAACTAAATTACCCAAATTGCCAAACTACGTTAATAGGACATTTGAGGTGCCCATCTCATAATGTTCTTTTTTAAAAGAACAATTGTCATACGCATGTGGATAAAAGGATTTAGCTAAATCAAAAAAAATTGTTTCTTTGTAAGTTAATGCATGTTCAAATGTAGATAGAAAAAGAAGAAACAACACACTCAAACACTGAGCTCTGCATCGATGGTTGGGAGCAGTTACATATTTGAACAGTAGCAGTAAGGTGGTATGAAAATTTCCAAATTAAATCATGGTTACAGTTGTATCTCTATTGCGGTCATCTACTAGAAGCATTTCATAACTGAAAACTCTAAACATTCATGAATGGTTAACAAAATAAATCAGACTGTATCTGTATTCATTGTGTGTAAAGCATAACAAATGGAGATAGTGTTCACTTTCTCCCCAAAATAAATAAGGTGCGGGAGGCAATACTTTAAATGCACATACATTTTTCTTGAGTGAGGACAATGTCCATATCACTAAGATACAGTCAGGATGTGAATATATATTAATCTCCTTCCCAGGGCTCATCCTATTAATCCAATGTTTTATCACTATTTCTAATGTAAGAGACAGACCTAATTTGTTATCCATCATGACAATGCTACAAGACATTTTTCCCTTCCCTGAAGTACAGAAATAGCCTTTTTGCCTGATTGCTTTAAGATGAGGACTTGTTTTCTGAATCACTCAATTAAAAATTTTTAATATTCAATCCATATGTAGAATTTCCCAATCACCCTATTAGAACATTTAAGGGAACACCATCCCAAAGCCTCAAATCCATACAAGGGAAAGAGGATTTCAAGGAAAGGAGAGTCTTGCTGAGATCAGACTCTCAAGCCCAGTGACCGTGATGGTCTACAAAGGGGAAAAATACAAGGCATGAAAGTAGCATTTGGCTTTACTTCATTTGTTCGTAATTACAGACTAAAAAAGAAAATGTAAAATCCTTTCATGTTTGCTTCTGTTCGGACTTTGGAAACAAATGTTTCCCCACCAGAAATATGGAAGAAAGGGAAATTAATACTGGCAGTACTCCTTCACAAAAAGACTTCATGTTATGAATTTCTAAAAATCAAGTGGGAAAAGTAATAGTTTCCATAGCAGCGAGAGATAGTTTTCATGTGTGTGTAGGGGTGATTTTTGTTCAGTCATTTCAGCTATGTCCAACTTTTTGTGACACCATTTTGGGGTTTTCTTGGCAAAGACACTGGAGGGATTTGCCATTTCCTTCTCCAGATCATTTCACAGATAAGGAAACTGAGATAAACTGGGTTAAGTGACTTACCCAGGCTCATACAGCTACTAAATATCTGAAGCAGAATTTGAATGCAGAAAATTTCAGTCCTGGTGCTCTAACCACTGTACCATCTAGCTGAATAAGTAACAAGAGGTAAGTGAAAAAGTCCGGAGGACATTGGATGACACTCTACCATTTACAAGTCCCCCTGATATGTCAAAGTTGCTATTTCTGACTTTGCAATCAGTTGAGTTTGAGTTAAGGTCAGACATTAAAGGAGGTTGGGAGTTTTAGGCTGAGTCAGAAATTCTAGACTGGATCATCCTGCTCGGGTTTTAATTTTTCCTATTACAAAGAAGTTGCACATTTTTGGATGCATAGGCGCCCAGAAAAATTTTTTTTTTCCCATAAGTAAATGATTTTTGTGCTCTATCTGAAATATCTAAAGATCTCTCAGTGCATATCTCTGTCTATCTCTGCTGTTTTTTTACTCTCTGTCTCTGTTTCTGTCATTATCTCTCCCATTTATTGGAGTAGGCAATTTGAAGGGTGAAAATTTCCTTTGCCAATGCAAATCATCTATAACTTCTGGCCCTAAAGAGATGTATGGGGCACTAGATAGATAAATGACTTAACAGTGGCCACATAATTAACGTGTCATACTTGCAACCCAGGCGTTTCTTGATTCCAATGTCATCCTTCTACCCACTATACCACATTATCCCTTATCTTGTGTTCATTATCTCTACAAAGCTCAGATCAATACTATGCAACTTACAGAAATAATATGGGTAAAATGTTGATCTTCTCTGAATCTGATTATAGTAGCAATATTTCTATACTGAAAGAAACTGGTCCATCTTTAAAAGTAGAGTAAAACTCTGTTCTAAAGTTTATGATCATCCAATGCATTTGCTTATGTTCTGGGTCAAATTATATTCCTCACACACATAGAAAGTACCTCTCTGAAGAACACATTTAACACAAACCTTAACCTTATTTCCTGATTCTAATGATATAATTGGGTTATACTTGACTTTCATTTTATTCTTCTTCTAGAATGGTATTCCTTTATTCCTTGAGCCAACATCCAATTTTAAAGACTATGCTTGGCTTGTGAATATAGAAAATGAACTTAGAACCTTAACTGCTTTAAATACTTCCACCTTTCACCTTTCATTACAGCTTCTCATCTTTCTTTTTAATGACTTCAATGGGTTCCTTATGCATTACCAGGAATATAAAAAATACTAGGCACAATCTATAAAATAATTATATGCTACAATTTAGCCCCTATTTCAAAATAATTCCTTGCAGAGTTTCTTCTGATTTCAACTTCTTGTGTCTTTGTCACTGTCCTGGAACTTACATTTTATCTGTTGAGGTGACTTTCTAGAGCTTCATAGAAATAACATATTACGTCTATGAAGACATAGATCATCTGGTATATCTGCTGTTATGGGACTATGGCTAACCCCATTTTCAGGGGTTCATTTGTAGATGGACAACTCATACTTCAGCTGCAGGACTTGAGATTATGGAAAGTGTGGGCTTATTCATCTTAGAATAATTCTCATGACAATTTCTCCTTCTCCTGCCACTAGCTTCCATGGAATTGAGAGTGGGATGAGAGAGTAGAAGGAAATGTCAATGCAGTTGCAGTCTTATTATATCCTACTCCAACATGAAATTGCCCTATGTGACCTTTGGTGAAGATTTAGAGAAAAACCCCTTCTTTGACTCAGAGAGGAATCAGAAAGGAAGATGGATGATATGATATGAGGGCATGGAAGTAGATTGAAGAGATTCTCTTTTTCTGGGATTTCAAGAAAGGGGCAGAAATGACACTGAGAATGATCAATTATGAATCAATAAATTATTATGAACTTCACAGGCATACCTCCACACAAATATACTCTATAAATGATTATGAAGATGTTAAATGATGTGAAAAGTCACCCTCAAAAACAGGTCAACAATAAAATAACTCAATTCTGCTTGAACCTGATTCAGGGTTCTTATGTTATAGTGATCTCACACTATAGAAATGATAAGTTAAAAAGAAAAAAAATAGTTCTTGGTTCATTCATTAATTCCCAGGAGATCTTTCTCCATCTAGATTTTGTAGCACCCACCAGAGTACCTAAAAGAAAATACTAAGGATGTTGTTGCAAGAGATGTTAGTAGGAATTCTCAGTCACTGTTTTTAACAATGTGTTCTGTTATGTGTCACGATGGCATCAAAATGTAAGTCTCTGGGGTACCACCTACCAGCATCATGGCATCACTGAGCTAAAAAGGAAAGGTCACCATGACTGAGACAGGACGAAGAATTCACAAGTTTTGTCACAAATAGCAACAAGCATATTGTACTTTAACTATTCTGAACTTTCCCTGCCAATTCAACAAACACTGACTATATTCACCAAATTTTGTTAGACAATGGTAAGAATTTAAATTTAGATAAGATATGGTTCCCTGCTCTATTGAAGCTTACACTTTAGTAGGTCATGTGTGTATATATATCTGTGCATGTATTTACACATTTACAGCTCAAAATAAGATGTCAAAAGAGATTACACCAGAAGCCAACTTCCTTCAGATTGTTAATGACAAAATTGTCAGCTTCAAAAACAGCATAATAACACATTGTGTTTTTGTTTCTTTTTTCCAATGAGACTGAATTTTGTGAAGCTTCATCATGATCCCTTGGCACTGATTCCTCAGAGAAATAAATATATGATGACTTATATAAACATTTTTACCAAATTAAAGGGAAAGCACTGTTTCCATCCCTCTTTGGTGTTTAAGATTAATTTTCACACACCATTTCTAGAACCCAGTCCCATGGGAGAGTTATATTCATGACAATGAAGTACTGTCTTACTAATAAATGTAGAATTGGGCTGTCATTGGTTGGCAATAGATTTTTGACTGTATCCAATTAAGTACAAATGTGTGTATTCATGTATGTACTTTTAAGTTCTATTTCTCTAGAGAGATAAAGATAAGTATGTAGAGATACAAGTTTAGTCTCTTGGGGGCAGAAAAGAAGCTAACTGTTTCCTTCTACAACATTCCCTATAGTCTAATTATAGGGCATTCTTGCATCAGCTCATGGGGAAGCCACTCTCTTCAAAACTTGAGGGAAACTGCAGTAAGGTGATAGAAAAGAAAATGAAAAGTTCTCCTACTGCCTCAATTCAAAAGAACATAACAGTGATATCCAGAAACCAAGGAGTCCATCCCACAAAGCTTTTCTGGCATTACCATAATTCAAACATCTACCAAAAATAACCATTAAGTGTAGGTGTTTGGCCAGGATATAAAAACTGGAGGATGTATATGCTAGATCTGGAGAAAAACGACTGAAAGAAAATGCTAGTGAATATTTAGTCTTAAAGCCTGTTTTAATAGTGTGAAACACTTCTAAATAAACCATGATGTAATATCATAAATCAAGCAGTATTCAAATATTAAGATACTTTTTGGATTAAATCTTCCTGAATAGGCCATATTCATGTACAGCCCTACCTCCTGAATTTTTCTACATTGCCTATAAACACATATATGTGTGTGAATACATGTGTGTGTATGCACACACACATATAACACATATTTTCATAGATCTGCCAGTAAAACTGAAGTTTTTGAAAGCAGTCAGCAAATGACATTAATTGAAGTTTCAAAGTCATGGAGTGGGGGAAGAAGTATAAGGTGATGAGGAATGAATGACATAATATTTATACCGAATCACATTGGATTGGATTTTTTTTGGGGATAACTGACATGCCAAGTTGCTAAATTCATTTTAGACTGTTGTTATGTTATATTTTATAAATGGTCTTTTGTGGCAATTTCTCCAATCATCACACATACCTATATTAGTATACCTTTAATTCATATCTATAGATTTGCAATGTTAATTATGTTAAAGAGAATTAAATATCTTCCCCACTCATAAATGGACCTGATAATTAAGGGAAACTTGATTAGGGAAGACCCATACCATTTATTAATTTCTAATGAGGCACTGGTTCGCAAGGGTTGTGATGCCCTCGGGCTTTGAAAAGTGTGAGGTTTTGTTTGGGAGCTTACTAATTGGAAGTGTTTGTTTGGCCAGAGGAATCTCTGGGTGTCTGCTAAGGAGGCCCCCCCCCATTTTGAAAGCCCAGATGTATGGCAACTATGTACGCATGTCATGGTCAGACAGTTGGATCTATCTGTTGATTTGTGATGTATGTCTTGCTTATGGTCAGAGAGTTGAAAGCCCTGTCTGTTGGTCTTCATTTCTCTTTTTGTATTTTCTCTGAAGTTCAGATTGTTGACTTTTTACCCTGAACTAAGTAAATGATATATGTGCTTGGTTAAAGTAGATTATTGACCCCTCAAAAGTTATTTTCCTTTCAGAAAAGCAGATCTAAGAACAGGTAGAACAGATCTTCTTATTTATGTCAAGTCCTTGCTATTAAAATATCTAGTTAATGATTCAATGATTCATTATCTAATGAGTTTTTGCCTGTTCTAGAATTAAACCTAAGTATATTATTAAAAAATGGTATTGCAATTTTTTCAAAGGAATGATATATCTTGGCTCACTAGAGCAATGTTTTGTTTTGTTTTGCTTTTTGGAGCTTTCCCCAAATTTGAAAGTATAAGTAGTAATAAGTTAGGAAAAATAAACACAAAGACTTGAGAAATAAGTGGCATGAGGCTTTCATTCATCAGTGAAATGATTTGATTTGCAATGTTATTGGTGGATTATGTGGTGATTTTCACTCATCCTGTAAGCTTTCTGACATTTTACACAACCAAACCACAGTTTCTGAATTTTAGCATTAACAGGCAAACAATAAAGAATATTTACATGGAAATATTAGTTTCTAATTCTAGTACTTCATTTTGAAAGTATTGCTTGAATCAACCAGAGAATCTCAGATCTAGAACATTCAAACTTCAAATAGTCTAGCTTCCTAGTCAGTTTTGGAATCATATTTACAACGTACCTGCTATTTGATGAGATGCACACATCTTTGCAAATATAATACATTTAAATCATGGTGACTTTATTCTTCAATAATTGTACATAATTTCTATTTACATACACTCATATACACATATGATCCTACCATTGAAAAGTTATTAAAGTATTTTGAAGTTGGAAGAGATCTTAGAGGCCATCTGGCCCTTTTTAAAACTATACTATTTATATATTTTTTAAAAAAAGGTAGAATTGAACATTTACTACTTGGGAGACCTTCAACAATCCACTTAATCTTTCATGAGCTGAGCAGCCTCATTTATAAAAATGGCAGTGTTGGATCTCAGAGGTCCTTTGCTGCTCTAGATCCTATTTGCTAAATTATATCTTGGTGCATCATTACATGTAGCAGCTAAAAAAGTGATTCAAATCTCTTTAAAAATATCAGTAACAGAGTGATATGGCATATAAAACTAGTTTCTTACCATTTAAGACAATTAGCTGAATAAATACTTAATGTCTTCTGTGTATTTTAAGTACTATTTAGCTGCTCTCACATCAGTTCCTTTTCCCCAGACAATATGGTTTAGGAGTTCAGGCTCTTATTCAGGCTCTTAGACTTCTATGATTCCTTTCTAATTAGTTTTCTTGCTTTTAGCCTCTGTTTTTCAATATATCCTCCTCATAGAGGGTTTGTCCACATCATTCTCCTGCTCAAATATCTATTCTGGATTCCCTATAGCCTCTAAAGTAAAATGTAAACTCCTCTGCTTGGCATTCAAAACTCTCTATAATTTGGCTCTTTCCTACTTAGGGTAAGCAATAATAGCTATCTTAAATCATTTGAAGAGCTGTCACATGGAAGAATTAATAGACTTGTTCTACTTAGCCTCATAGGGCAGAATGTTTACTGCAAGAACTTGCTAGCCATTAGAGCTATGCAAAAGGGGAATTGAGCTGCCTCATGAGTTCATAAGTCAATAGAGCCATAGATTTACAGTTGGAGGTAATTTTAGAGGAAAGGGTCCAATGCTGTCTTTTAAAGATGAAGAAGTTGAGGCCCATAGAAGGAATATGACTTGCCCAGGGTCATACAGAGAGTAAATGGCAGAATCAATTCTTCTGGCTCCACATCATATGCTGTTTTTCTAGTGTCAAACTTTAAGTAAAGTACAATCATTGATATGACATTGGCATTGATATTATATGTCAGATCAGTGGGAGAGATGATTCTTCTTTAGGTTTGGGATGGGCTAGACGGCTTCTGAGATCTCTTCCAATGTCAAAGTTCTATGACAACTCTCCAAGCATCCATCTCTTTTACACATGGTATTTTATATCCAAACTTGCCTCCTAGCTCTCCTAAGAATTCAAGATTTTACGTCCTAACTCCAGGTCTCGACATAAATTGCATACCGTCTGGACATCTGCCTCATAGAATTACAGGTATTTTTGAGACTTAGCTCATGCACAATATCCAACCTAAAGCCTTTCTCAATATCCTAGTTCACGTATTTTTTTATGTACATATGGTATCCCCAAGTAGAATATGGACTCTTAACATGCAAGAACAATCTCATTTTTGTTAAATAATAGCTAATAATAATAAACTAACAGGTAGTATTTACATACTGCTGTAAGGTTTGTCAAGTACTTTACCCAACTATCTCATTCCTGTGTGGTTCCATCCTCTATATGCATTACAGTGCCTTTCTCATAATAGGACTTCTATAAATGTTAGTAAGATTGAATTAAATTGCTAATGTAACTCACTGTTATGCTTATGTCCATATAATTACTAAACACTTAGAGGCACATTATAAAATTAAAAATTAGCCAAATATCTTAGAGGCATGAGTAAGTTCAAAAATGTCTTTGGTTTAGAATGATAAGAAATTCACAATAATTAAGCAAAGATAATTCAGAAATGATCCAGAAGGGGAAAAAAATACCATAAGCAGTGGTATGGTCTATTTCATACACATCTGGCCAGGAAGGCCTGACTTCAAATTTCATCTGTGGCACTTACAGTTATGTGCACCATGCACACTTAATTTCTTAATGTTCAAGGCAATTCTTAAAGATTAGAGGTGATAGCGATGATGCTAACCCTGTACTAAGGAGTTTCCTCAAAGCCAGTTCCCTACATCAGTCAAATCAGCCATTCAGCTTCTATCCCTCATCATATCCCCAGAGAAAAAGAAAAGAAATGCACAGATAATATTTGAAACAGTGTGATGACTGTGTAAATAAATGAGAAGGGGGAGAAGAGAAGGGAAGGGAAGCAAAGAGAAGACAATACAGAAATACACAGAGAGACAGAGAAACAGAAAGAGGAAAAGGTAGAGTGAGATGGAAGGAGAATGAGATGAAAAATGAGCTAGAAGGGGAAAGAACCAGAAGGGAAGGAAAGAGAAAAACAAGAGCGAAAGTGAAAGAGAAGAAAAAGCAAGTGAGAAGGGGAAAGAGATATTGGGAACATGATTTTTTTTTCTGTGAATTTCCAAAAGAGATGGGAGAAGATATAATCAAGAGGCCAAGTAGATAGGTTTACTTGGCAAGGATAAAAGATACCTCTCCGTTAAAGACTGGCACAAACAATAGAGAAGGTGAAGTTGTAGAGAAAGTGTCTCAATCTCTTTTTATTACCTATAAAATATACAGGCCTGCTTTATATTTGAAAAGCAAAACCACATATGTTTGATGACTCAGTGACTGTTTTATTTCTATTCTTTTCACTGACAAATTTCTAGAAGACTAAACTCTGCATTCACTTTTTGTTCTTACATTCTACTTTATGAATCGACGACCTGACTGAAGCATCTCCTTCTGAGGTGAGCAAGGACCTCTTGGCCTTTTCCCCAATATTGATGCTTTTTGGCTGGCTTCTTCTTTTAATAATTTCAATCATCTCCTCCTGGACCTCTTTTCCCTCGACTTCTATGAAACTGTTTTCTGTGGGTTTTCTTTCTATTTTTCTTACTTCTCCAGTTCAGTATATTTTTCTTGATCATTCTTTATTTCCAGCACTCTTAGCATCAGGATTTTCTGAGGCTCAATTCTTAGCTCTTTTCTACCCTCTTTATTTTATAATCTTCTAGAGATTTGATAAGTTCTCACTGACTCAAATATTATTTCTGTGAGAATAATTCTCAAATCTACATATTCAGTTTTAATTTAACTCCCGGTTTTCTGTCATGTACTTATTCTGATTTATTGGATATGTCCTCAAATCACAGATACCTCAGCCTCACCATATCCAAAATGGAACTTATTATTTTTCATCTCTTCCCCACACCAAGCCTGCCTCTCTCCCATTTCTTTTGAAGATGCAAACATCTTTCCAGTCACCCATTTTCCAAACCTAAGAAAAGTTCCTGATTCTTTTCTCCCCTCACTTTACAAATTTTATCAGTTGTTAAATATTATCTATTCTATCTGTACATATTTCACATTTATCTTCTTTTTATGTACTCACACAGTCATAATACTATTTCAAGTCCCCTTCATCTCTAGCACTATTGAAATAACTTCCTAATAGATTTTGCATCATCTTCCTTTTTTCATTCTACTTTCTGCCTAGATGCCGAGGCAACCTTCTGAAGATACATGTCTGGCCATATCTATTGCCCTTCTCAAAAACATTTATGGTACCCTATCATCAACAGAATAAAATATAGATTTTTCAGTCCAGCATTTGAAGTTTCCACCCGCCAGCCCTTATTGTCCAGCATTATACCTTACTATCCCATTCAGAAAGGAAGTTTCATACTATTTAGATGACTGTATTCTCTCTAACCTAAACATTCCATCTGTTATCCTGCTAGGATCCCTGTAATGTACTCATCTCCACTAGAGCAGAATCATTATCTTTCTTTTAAGATACCATTCAAGCACTACTATCTCCATGAAAGCTTCCCTGATCCCCCATCTGCTAGTGCCTTCTTCCTTTTTAATTTCCATTTACTACATTTGTTTACATATATGTTGTATGTGCTCAGTCATTTTTAAGCTCATAGATCTTTTTCTCACCAGTACCAAGCCTAGTACTTGGTGTATATATAAGAGACATGATAAATACTTGCTGAGTTCAACTGAATGGAATTTTAAAAGTAAAAGTAATTATGCTGCTACATTTTAATGTACAAAGGATTGTTTTAGCTCCACTAAGTTGAATACTTAGTTACCTTAATTACTCAAATGCAAACTATCTATTAATGGGAGAGAAATCCTGGGATATCAAACAATTATTTACTCAAAGAGGGAAATGTTATAGGAATAAAATAATTAAAATCTAAAATTAAACATCATAATCACAAGGTAAAGAATTTATATTTTTAAAGCTAGACTTCCTAAAGATATAAAGATCAGGATATATTTTTACAGTTTAGAGACATATCATTACCAATAAATTTTAAAACTTTGTTTTAACATGAAACACACAAAAAAGAGAGATCTAATATTAATGTTAAATTAATCTGCTAATTTTTTTGAAACCATAATATGCTTTTCTTCTCAACCTCATGATAAGTGAGTACCTGAATAGACCTTGGCCTAAAGGAGCCAAGGTCTCCCATTGCATCCTGGGCCATCTGCAGTCATCCTGATTAACATCTAGTCACTTGATTCAGATGACTCAGGAGGAGAAGCAAGGTTGGTGACGTGCACAGCCTTCCCTCACTCAAAACACAGTCAAGTGCAAGTCATGTCTTCATTTCTCTGATGACATGGTCTTCTTCAGCAACGAAGGATGAACACAACAGCAGAACAACAACCTTTTCTAATAGAGTTAACTTCTTGCACTTTATTGTTAATGTTTACTTTTGTAAAACCTCCTCAATATGCAGTTAAATAATTTCAAAAGCTCCATTTGGGAAAGGTGATATCCACTTTAACTTACTGAGACTTTGGCTAATTCTGGCAATCCCATCAGAGATCCTAGCTGTATTTCATAAAGTGATTATGTTGCTTCACCTTCATTATGGAAGATCGTCAAAAGTACAAAGATACCAGTTTCAAATTAGGAACCAGAACCAGAACACGTTATACTAAAAGCAATTTTGGCAATAATCTCACCATAGATACTCAACTATGTTTACATAATATCTCATCAAAAGCTTTTCCTTATGAATGAAATATAGATTGTCAAAGAGGAATACACCCTTAACACAGGCAGGATGCACCTGGGTAAATCATTTAAAAACCATAGCAGAGGAAAGCAAACACTGACAATTTAAAAAAAAATTAAAAATTCAATCAAAAATTAAAAATTTAATTAAAAATTAAAAGCCACACAAAATAGAAACCAAAATACCAATAAAAAAGAGATAATTAGAAAGTATAGATTATGAAAGCAGGGCATAATTTGCTTTCCACCTGAAACCTACTAGCAGATGAACAGAAGAGATCTATGAAAAGACAGGAAAGACAGAATCAATTTGGGAGTACACGATCAGGTCTTTAGTGTTCATAAATGCTGCTAACTGGTGAACAAAATAATGAGACATTTGGAGTCAAGAGAACTGGATTAAATCTCACCTCTGACATTTACTACTTGTATGTCTTTGAAAAAGTCTATCTTTTGGGGCCTTCATTTTCTCACCTATAAAATATTTGTATGTACGTATGTGTGAAAGAGACAATAGGACTAGCTGTACTTTTATCTATCCCTTCCAATATCAAAACTTTATGATCCCATGATTAAAGTGATGCTACTTTTTAATGGTAATAATGTTTTTTATAGAATATTACAGTCATGATATTCAAGATAACCCAGAGAAGTTATAAATGTGTGGCTCATTTTCCATATTTCTGCAAAATTATTTCTCTCTTTAACGACATTAACCATGCCATAATTAAGTTGTTGATTGCTTCTAAGCTACAAAGTAGATGTGCCTTATTAGACATTTAACTTTATAGGCTGGAAGGTTATACTCAGCATATGAATTGGGTTTGGGAGAAAAATCCAGCTTCCTAACACAAACTGTAGCTATGAATGATAAGACCCACAATAGACAGAAATCCTTGACTTGATTAACTTAATGACCTACAAAGAAGGTTGTCTCTTATTCCAGCAGAGCAGAACAGAGAAATGTTTAGAAAGCATTCTATTCAACTCAAATTCTAGAGATTTCATTCCCCAGTCTGTAACAGCTATTCACCATCCTTCCTGGATTAAATCTGAAGGCTTCTCCTTTTATTGTTAGATCTGGGATACTAAAATCAAGTCAAATACAAGTATGTAAACTGAAATAATAACCATGGATTTAGAGCTGGAGGTTAAATTTCACTTTGAAGGTTAAATGAGGGGTTGCATAAATAAATATGCTTTCATATTCCTCTTCCTGCCATGGCATTTCATTGATTCTGCTGGTCTCTAAACATTAATAAAAGTTATTTAAATGAATGTTAAATCAATTTCATCTTTTGAAAAGGGCTTGCACATAGAAATTTTAAAATTGTCTCTTTGCATGAATAGATGACAAGTATACATAGTTACTTTATTTCTATTAAGGGTAAAAGTCAATCTTCCAGTGACAAATGGTGACAATTTAGGAGTCATTATCAACTTGTCTGTTTCCCTTACCTCCCAAATCCAATTGACTATTCAGTATCATCAATGCAACCTTCTCTCAAATCTCTCATACTTGTCCCCTTTCCATTCACGTAACTATCACAGTTGGGCCAATCATCATTTCTCTCCTATTCCTCCTATTTGGCCTCGAAGGTTCTAATATCTTCTCTTCACTATGTTTCATACAACTGACTGAATAATATTCCAAAAGCAGAGGTCTGATCACATCATTCCCTGGCTTAAGAAGTTCCAGTGCCTCCCTATTGCTTCTTGGATAATATACACACTCCTCTGTTTGTACAGATAGTTCCCTAGGCCTGTAATATCTTCTTTCCTCACATCTCCTTCAGAGAATCCCTAACTTTCTTCATAGTTAAACTCGAGTTCAGTCTGCCATAGGAAGACTTTCCCAGGCAGCCTTAGTTGTTAATATCCTTTCCCAACTGCTCTTACTAGCAGTGCTTTCCCTTGTTCAGTCTTTAATGATTTATCTTGTATATAGTTCTTGTGTCTCCAATTAGATTTTTAGCTCCTGGAAGGCAAGGACTATCTTTGGCCTATCCCCCCCCTTTTTTTTAATCCTCAGCACTTAACACAATGATGGTGGGTCAGTTTCAATATTATTAGCAATCCCTTGATACTGTTTCCTTCAATTACAAATGTCAACAACCAATGCTATGAAAGTAAAAAACCATACATAAAGATCCCTGTGGGTGATATGTTAACTTGTTTGGAAACATTTTGTTAGCTATGTTTTAGTAACACTATGTTTGATTATGTTTTAATTTTGTTATTTTTTTCACTTGTATTTTAATCTATTTCAAGGTATATTTGGGAGTCTTGCTAGCCACATATGAAATATTAGTCTGGAATATAGAAAAAGAAGGAAACATATACATCAATTCGCACTGAGTCCATCATTTCTCTATTTGGAGGTGGACACATTTTTTCATCATGAGTCCTTTGGAACTGTGGTAAATCGCTGCATTGATCAGAGGTGATTATTTTTTTTTTATTTTTACAATTCTGCTATTGCTGTGTAAATTGTTCTCCAGGTTCTGAACAATTCTTTTTGCATCAGTTCTTATAAATCTTCTCAAGTTTTTCTGAACACATCCCCTTCATCATTTCTTAAAGTACAATAGTATTCCATAACATTCACATATCATGAATTTTTCCAGTATTCTCTGACTGATGGAAATTCCTTTAGTTTTCAATGCTTTGAGACCACAAAAAGAGCTGCTAAAGGTATTTTTGTACCTATGGGTCATTTTCCTTTATCCTTGGTAACTGAAATACACATCTACGAGTCACATATCTACTAGTCAAAAGGTTATAGTAGGAAGTTAATAAATGTTTATTGACTAATTCCCAAAACATTTGTATATAGTATTTGTATATTGTATTGAGTGATTGATTGATTTTAAATCTAAATGTTGTTTCCCTCCAGTAATAGAATGTAAGTTCCACAAAGGCAAGGGCTTTTATTTTTGCCTTTGTATCTCTAGCACCCAGCAGGATCCCTGGCATATTTTTTTCTGCTTAAAAAATGCATGAATTGAAGCCACTTTTTTTCAAATGAGAATGTTAACCTAGCAGGTGTGAGCTCATGGTGGCTAGCAAGACTCCCAAATATACCTTGAAATAGATTAAAATACAAGTGAAAAAAATAACAAAATTAAAACATAATCAAACATAGTGTTACTAAAACATAGCTAACAAAATGTTTCCAAACAAGTTAACATATCACCCACAGGGATCTTTATGTATGGTTTTTTACTTTCATAGCATTGGTTGTTGACATTTGTAATTGAAGGAAACAGTAACAAGGGATTGCTAATAATTTTGAAACTGACCCACCATCATTATACAATGACTGAGCTGATATCCAAATAGTCTAAGTATGAAAAAGGTTTACCAGTAATGTTGTCAATGTAGCCAAAGTGGTTTTGAGAAGTAAGTCCTATTTTTTTCAACATTGTTTGATTCCATGATGTGTTTGGAGATCATAACAATGTTACATAGCAAGGTGAAGAATGGTCTTAGAGCAAGAAAATTGGGTTTGAATACTTCTGACATTGACTAGCTGTGTTATGATTGGGAACTCATTTAAATTCTCAGAACCTCAGTTTCCTGATTTATAAAATGAAGGTGATAATATTTATATAGTGCAGAGTTACAAAAGTAATTGGCAAAGAGGGTCAGATAATTGGCAGAAATAAATTAGGGACACAAAACAGTTGACATTAGAAATGCTGAATTTCTTAAGAATTCTGAAATAGAGGTTTCCCTCTCTCCTTTCACCTTCTCTTCTAACCCTGAGGTTCAGATGTTTCAAATACCAAGGTGTCACAGAATCATTTATTCAACTATTCTAAAAACAATGAATGGGATCATTAAAAAAAAAGCATGCAATACTTTGCTATGGAAATATATGAATGTCTTTGATCTTTTGGGAAGTCACAAATTCCCAAACAATATAAGGAAATCATACTGTGAAAAATCTGTGTCCATCAACCCAATCCTTTGACCTTTTCATTATCTCCTTTGAGACTCAGGGTAATCTCTGGTGCTGGGCCATATGGTTTGTCCCTAGCTTTTCTGCATTCAGCGTTTTAGTCAGAGCCTCAAATGAGGTATGACTCCTTAAAATTTCAGGTAACATACAGCTAAGGAAAGTTTAGGTTATAAATTCAGGATCCAAAAAAGATCTCAAAAGACTATGAATTAAAGTGAAATTTGAATGGAATAAATAAGAAGTATCCTGCTTAGATTAAATAAATCAGCTGCATACACATAGGATGGGGAAAGCATGACAACAACAGAAACACACACACACACACACACACACACACACACTAAAACTTTGGGGTATTAATAAAAGAAGGATTCTATATGAGTATATGGTGTGATATAGCATACCTCCCCTCAGCCCCACTACCCACACCAATGCTAAGGTAATTTTAGACTGCATCAATAGAAACTTGATGTCTAGAATAAAAGAGGTACTTTTCACATTGAACCTTGCAACAGAGTACTGCGTTCAGTTCTGGTCTTTCTTCTTAAGAAAAGTATTTAAAAATAGGGTGCTATTTAAGGTCTGGGGAGAGGATTTGTTCAAAGAAATGAGTATACATAGCCTGGAGAAAAGATTAAAAGGTCATGAGATAGCCTTTTTCAAACACTTGAAGGGCTTTCATGGAGAAGAGGAATTTGACTTGTTTTGTTTCATTTTCAAATTAGAAGAAATGAGAAGATTGATGAGATAAGGAATTCAGTTGAGATGAGGCAAAGTTTCCTAATAAGAACAGTTCCACAGATGAATTGGTTGCCTTGGATAGTATGGAGTTTCCTTTTATAGGAGACCATTAAGAGCAGCTTAGATCATGACTTAGGTGAATGGTATATACAAATGAGCTGATTATTTATTTCAATAAAGTGAATATTTAAGCATAAGTGACATAAGAATTTAAAAGATTTACTGGAAATTTAAATGATTAAGATCAATTTTCTGATAATAACAATAATGGAAATGGATAAACAGCTCTTTGAATTTTGGAGCTTTCTGTTAATAAACACATGTATAAGCTTGCTTGCCCCTTTAACCCCTCAAATTTCTAAATTCTTATTTCTCTGAAATTGTTTAAATTACTACAGATTCTGCTCCCCCAAACAGGGTAATGTTCACACATTTCACACATCTAAACATAACTAACTTTTGTTTGAAAAACAGCTTAACTGAGTCTTCAATAGGATGTGAACTCTTTGCCAGCCAGACTTTAAAATGATTTCATTTGATTCTTCTATATTTATTAATATTCTTATTATGCTTTAACAGATAACACTATAATAATATAATATAATCAATTTTTGTGAGTTCAAAGTAATGAATTCCACAGAGAATGAAAGCACTATTAAAACAGAACATATCTCTACATTCAAGATTAATACAAGTCACATAAAGTATTTTGGTGCTTACACAGATGTTCTACTACCCATACTAAAACAGCTGTCATGTGTAAAAAGAAACATCATAATTGAAATTAACACGAAACAAAACAAACAACAAAAGCCTGGGAATTTTTGTAGATAGAAACCTCAACATGATTGTGAAGTGAGTGGGATATGACAGCCAAAAAATGCTGACATGTCCCAGAGCTATGATAATAGTGTCTAGAAGAAGGAAGATGATACTGTCTTTATGTTTTACCCTAGCTGGACTAAATGTGATATATTATCTTCAGTTTAGGGGACAATGACCGCCACCAAAAAAAGGTTAAAATGTCAAAAAATACAGCAATGAGATTATATTAAATATATATATGTACATATATATACATATATATGTAAACACACACACATGTGTGTGTGCTTTACAAACCTTAAAACCCTATGAATATTAATGATTATTGTTGATTTTTGTGAGTTGAATTATGGAGATGCAATGAGAAATAATTTGAATGAAGAAGAGAAAGGCAGGGGGAGATTCATCAATTAAATTACGATTTCTAAAAAAATACATATGAAATGTACCAATTGGCTTTGGACTTCTGAGGAATCAATAATTCCAAGGCATCCAGCTCATTAAATGGAATAGTAATATAAATAAGCAAACATTTCCAGCAGAATGAATATCTCACATACACATTCCGTATGGAAGTGTTTTAAAGGCTATGTAATTAATGAGATACAAATTCATTTAAAAGTGCTGTTGACTTTATAGTTGTCTCTTTTTGTTGCACATTTTTATCCCAATAGTAGCTCAACTGAGAGACATTATGGTGCAGTAGGTAGTAATCCAACCTCAGAGGCAGGAAGACCCGGAATCCAGTCCCAACTCTGCCACATGGTATATTTTGGACCCTGACAAATCATGTAACTGCTCACTGTTCAAGGTAACTTTTAAGACTATGTTCAGAATAATTGCTAATTTGTAACTGTTAGAAAATTTCCTTCCTGGAAAAATTCTTATAATGATAAAATCACAAGTTCAGATCTGCTTACCCTCCAAAAAAAATGTAGTTCATTTACCACAATGTTGAGTTCCATAAAGTTATTTTAACATGAAAGTGTTTTTGTATTCAAAAAGGTTGAAAACTATTGATACACCAATTAACTAGGCAAATAGATTAATGTTGAACTATTAAATGGGATTTTTCTATGAAAAAGGAAAAACCTGAAAAAAAAGCACTGCTGAAGAACATCAATTATCCACTCTGGTTATCACATCATTAGGACACATAGGAATGTTTTCTTCATATAAATGATTGCTCTTTAAAATATTTATTCTAATCCATACAGAAACAGAATATATAGGCCATCTTTTCAAGAATTCTTCTTTTTATTGTATTCCATATTGCATATTAGAATATTTTACATGCACTAGGTACTTACTATATGCTTGTTAAATTAAACTGTTGAATTTGATTACTTTAAATAAGAACTGGTTTGAAAATTATGTATGACTTAGCCGTTATATACATGAATCCAAAATGACTAACTTATACATTAGCTAAACCACACATAATTCTCACAGAGAATTAATAAATAGAAATACATGTAGAATGATTTTACATAGACATATTTATGTCTAATGCAGGCATCTGGATCTGGGAAGAAATAAAAAGGGAAAAATTTACATGATTCCTTTAATATATATTGAAAAGGAAAAGCAAGTTGCTACACATTCTGTCCTTTGTATAAAAATGCTTGTTTTGTTTCTTAAGTACAGAATAAAACAAATTTTAAAAAAACAGATTAACTTCAACATTCTGTCAAGTATTTGGAGGAGTCCACAGGCTACATCAGATTGTCAAAGGGATTCATGTCACACAAAAAAGATTCAGAACCAATTCTCTCCTATAACATATAAGGAAACAGATTCCTAGAGATGAAATGGCTTGTTTCAGGTCTGGCAATTATTAAGTGAGACAGCCAAGATTCACACCCAGGTCCTCAGACTCCAAATCCAGAGTTCTTTTATTTTATCAGGTATTGGAGTCTCAAGAGTGTTACTGAATGCTTTAAAGTCAAGGAGTGCTGTGGTAGAAGGCTAAATGTGCTTATTCAAAATCACTGCATAATAGAACAAGGAGGTCCCCCTTGGAGTCTGAAAGCTAAAAATTAAAGAACATAAAAGTCCTGTTGGAAGAGCAGAACAATTCAGAGACTACAGTAATGTAAATGAAGAACTCTAAAAGGAAGCTTAACTCAAAGTAAAAGAAATAACTCATCTTGGTCTCAGAGAACAATTTATACAGATTTCTCTGCTTTTGGCATACAGGCAGAAAGTCAGTTTTTCTATTTCTATTTGCTCGTTTTGTTTTGTTTTTTTTTTTCTAATAAGGGAGAGTTAAATTCTCTCATATTATTTGGAAAGAGAGAGAGGAGGAACCGGTATAGCCAGAACTGTCTAAGAGAAAGCATCAGCATTTTTTTTAAAATTCCTGTTTTAAAAAGTGGATAATCATCTTATGGAATTTCTTAGTCCTACAGGAAAGGCCATATGCTACTTTTAGAGACAAAATACTGGGCTGTATGTCTCCCAGTTCTGACCAAATGTGAAACCCTTTTATTTTGACTCCATCCTGGAGAAATGATCTATTAAAATGTGGTATGTGTTGACCTCTTTCTTTTCTGCCTCCTCTAATGTGGCAAGGAAATCCTTTTTCCCAACCCCCTACCTCCTTCACATCATTCCCCCTCACTGAACTGCTTTAGCTGTCAGCAGCAAGAGCTGCTGATCTGATTGCTTGGCAGTGGAAATTATCTGAATGAGCTTGTTTGCTGAAAGTAAACGGATAAGTGGTTAAAGAGGTCTTAAGAGAGGTTAATGGCTGGCCAAGTCTTACCCCCCTTCTACCACAGGGCAGTATGGTTCAGGCTTCTCCTTTGGTTTCCTTAGTGGGGAAGCCAGACATCATTTACTTATATAATCTCCCTCTCTTTTCCCTCATTGTAACCTCAACCAATCTCCTCTATCCATTTCATTTAAGCAATACAATAATGGCTAAGGAGGGGATTAGGGCAGAGAACATACCGCATCAATAATTACCCCATCACCCCAGCAGTTAAAAGTTAAAAACAAAAAACTTTTGAGATTGAGAGAATAACAGATCATGCTGTTAGCCTGAACAGCATACACAGCTTCAGAAATCATCCATTCTCTCTTAGAGTTAGAAGGCACCTTTGAGGTAATCATTTGCCATAACACGCTTGATTTGCATTTGCTTTACACATATAATGCAGTATGGAAAACCGAAAATAATATTGTGATACCAAAATTATTGGGAAGTTGCTGCATGAAGTATGTGATTGGACTATAAATGGAAATTAATACTAGCTATACTGCCGAAGAGTATTTTTAAATATAGTATGAAGCAAATATTACCAATTTACAATATACAAGAGAGGATTTAAACCAGGTAATACCACTTAATGTGCAAAAAATTTCAGAATTACCTTTCAAATAGTTTTATGCTGTTGGGGCTGCCTCAGTTTACAGCTTCTACAGCTAAAGTTTAAGAGGATATTTTAAAGGATTTTATTGCGTTAAAGTCCCTTGTTGAATTATGTTTATTATGGATAAAAAAAAAACTGTCTTCCAGTTGGAGTTACATTTTCACGTAGTCCTTTACCAGAGCTGAAAATAAACATCAGGAGATTCTATTTTTAGCTTTCACCAACATATAAGTACAAATTTGTCTACAGAAAACTGTCCATAGGCTTTAAGTAAGAGATTTCATACCTATGTGTTATAGTTTATTTCAAGAATGGAGTCTTTTATGAATTAGCCTGAGGTGCGTAAGATTTTACTCGTAATTAAGAAGACTTTGTTTCAAATCGTGCTTTAGCTAATTTATAAGCTCATATGGCCAGAAGTAAATTGCCTACTGAGTCTCAGTTTACTCTTTTGCAAATCAGATTTTAATAATAGCTGTCACTTCGTAGTGCTTTTTTGAGATCAAATGAAATTATTCAAGAAGGACATCCCGTATTACTACCATAGGAACTGAAATTATCCTGTGTGCTATACCCATTCTGGGGAATCTACAATAAACAGACTATTGTTCTGGAAGTCTCAAAAGTAGGTTAGAAAATGAAGGAACCCAAACTTTTGTATTTCAGGACCATTTTACACTTTTAGAGTACTGAAGATCCCTCCCTACACGCCACTCCCCCGAGCTTTTGTGTTTGTGGGTCACACCACAGATGTTCAACAATAAGCTCTCAGGAAGAAAAAAGAAATTATACCTATTATACACTTTTTGTCTTATCTACATTATGAACATTTTCTCAATTATTTTCTTAAGTATAGATAAAATAGAAGGAAATCAAGCCCCGATTTATTGTGTTTGCTGATTTCTAAAGTATGAGCTGATATTGAAAATTTAATAATTGATTCTTGAAAGCTAGAATATGCTGGATATCATTAGAAATGGAAATATCTAAGTATTATTTTGAAAATAATTCTGACCTTGCAGATCTCTTCAAAGGGTTTTAAGGACCAGAAGGGTTGCCTTGAGAAACACTTCACTAGACTATTCAAGTCACACAGAATTTATCTTCATATTCACCTCCAGCAACTAGTACATTAATAATAGGTTCTTAATCAATGTTAAACACAAGAATTCCCCCAACGTTAGTTCATAGTAAGAAGGATCTGACATGAGTAAAACTAATAGGGAGAGAAGCATCCATTGAGTAAGATGGTGCTTCAAAAATCCCTCCCAACACTAAGATTTTATAGTCTTAACATGACAAAGTATTAGGTGAAATGGTATAAAGAAGAGCATGAGATTCCCGCCCCCCAAACCGTAACAAAATAATTGTGCTCAATATAAGTTATTGATTGATGGCTTTCGAAAACCTAGCTTAATAGAATAGCATTCTTAAAATAACTTTGTGAGGTTAATTCTTAGACCAAATTATTTTTGTTTTAAATTAATTGCTGCAAATTCTAAGTACTTCCTCTCCTCTTTTCTCTGCGTTCTCTACCCCATTGTATATGTGTTCAAAGTGGCATGTATTTATTTTGATATCTTACATTTGCTATTAATCATACATATGTAAATAAATAAAAACACTGTGGTAGAAGGATCATATATAGATTTTAAAGTGAAATAAACAAAGACATAATAATCATTCTCAACAGGTTTTTCTTTATAAACAAGCAATATCTCTCTCATCTACCACTGTATTTGTGCACATCATCATATAAGTCTTTTGACATATGCTGTTCATATAAAAAATAATAGGGATGATTTATTTTCACTGGTAGTAATATTAGAAAATAAACTTTAGGTCTGATATTTCTTGGTCATATATGAGAGATAACAAATATGTCGATCTTGGTCAAGCTATGATCTTGCTGTCAGTACAAGGTTTCTGTCTGAGCATTATTCACAAGAAGGATACATTTTTAAAATGGGTCAACATCTTATGGTGACTACCCTGAAAGTAACTTTTTAAAAATTATATTTCAAGATATCAAATATTTAATCACTTTATATGCTATTTTTTTGAAAAGTTTCCAGTTGTCTATTAGGAGGCTCCCAGGTTAGTGACTAGCTTTTACTTTTTCTTCCTCCCTCCCTCCTTTTTTACCTCTCTCTCTCTCTCCCTCTCTCTCTCCCTTGCTTCCTTCCTTCTTTCCTTTCTTTCCCCTTAGATTGTGAATTCAACAGGTAGGAAAACTACACAGAGAAAACTCTCTGCCAATGCTGGTTGACAAATTATATGTAACTTACAATCTCAGAGAGTTGCCTGGGGCACTCAGTGGTTGCATGACTTGCCAGTAGCCAAATAGCCACTATATGTTAAAGTTAGATTTGAATCTAAATATTCTTGACCAGAGATCAGTATGCCAAACTGCGGAGATTAGCATATATTTATGCTGGATTTTTACCACCCAAATAATTTATTTACCACCATATGCAGGTCTAACTGAAAAAAATGAAGAAAAAACATTCTAAAAGTCCAAAGTCACTGCCCAAATCCCTAAAATAATTATCACAAATTTATAA
This sequence comes from Bettongia penicillata ogilbyi, assembly GCA_023548195.1. Taxonomy (NCBI): domain Eukaryota; kingdom Metazoa; phylum Chordata; class Mammalia; order Diprotodontia; family Potoroidae; genus Bettongia; species Bettongia penicillata. Next base: position 23,134,589 of record JAJHZJ010000470.1, read on the forward strand.
TTTCTGTTTTAGATGCAAAGCCTCTTTCAGTTCCATTAATAGCACAATTTAGTTTCTAAGAGATACGTTCAGTATAATTTTGAAAAGATAAAATAAATTCAGTAACTGACAAATTGTTTGGGGCAATAGAAAGGGATTCATTAACTAACTTATTTGTGTGGAATATCCAGGATCAGAGTGTAAGCTGTGATATAATAACTTAACCAATTCATTTTTACCATTGATCCAAGAGCCATGACACCAGATTGCACATCTAAGGGTTTGCATAAAGACTCTTCCTAAGCTGCCAGGCAGGAAAAGAAAAATGCAAGTGGAAAGAGCAACACAGAGGGCATTTTCCCTCATTGATTTTTAAACAATATATTCTTTGATGGTGACTATTGCTTCCTTTCATTAACTTGAAAGAACAAGCTGCTGCTCTGGGAGATTTAAAAGCTTAATAAGGTACTCTCATTCTGAATGTGACTTTCACAATATTTATAAAGACATTGTATCTAACGTGTTGAACAATGATTACTTCTTCAGGAGATTTTAAGTAAGCAAAAATAGATTTGTTTACAGAAATTAAAAAAAAAAATATGCACAACAAACTCATGTACACCTACTTCCTTCTCAGCATTCAGACATTCTAAAGAAAATGTGTTATTGATTTAGCTGTTTTCCAGAAAAGCCAAAATTCAAAAAGCAGTGTTGCAATTAATTATTAGTTAAACGTGTTCTACTAGACTACCTCCATCAAAAGAGGTCAATTTACTTTGGCATAACTTTCTGAAAGATATATTTTGCTTGCTATAATTCAGTGGCAGTTTCACTCGGCAAATATTTCTATATATGGCAGTTATAATGTTCTTTTTTAAAGCTAAAGTACTTTAATTAATGACAATTCTCTTACTGAGGTTAAGAAACCAACAAATTTCACTTTTGGTTCAATAAAATCCTCTTTTCTTTTCCATATTTCCCTTTTACTAATTCAATCAATTACCTATTAATAATAATGATGATGAAACCTGAAAAAGTGTTTTACTAAGTGCTTTCATCACAATGACCCCATTTAAAAATACTGTTGTCCCCATTATATAGATGATGAAACAGCCATAGTGAAATGTATATACCCAGAATTCACATCCAGAACACTCGCCTTTAAATGAAGTATTCTTTTTACAAAGCCTAAGAGAAAACCAATCAACAAAGATGGATCATAGGCAAGCCATTTAACCTCTTTGGGGCTCAATTTCCTTATCTGTAAAATGAAATGGATTAGATGAGCTGAAAATTTATTTCTAAATCTAAAATCCTATGAACTTAAAAGTGATTACTATTATCTAGGAGCCCATCTACAATCTACTATATACCAACTACACATTTTTCTATTTTAAAGAATAGATAAAAATCAACCTAGGAGCAATGTATAGCATGGAGGGCAGAGAAGAAAAGAAAGGGAAAGTATTTATAAGTGTCTACAATGTGCCAAGCACTGTGCCAAGTGTTTTTTTAACAATACTATTATATTTGATTCTCATGACAACTCTATGAAGTAGGTTAATATTTTAATTTTATGGGTAAGAAAACTGAGGCAAAAATTAGTTTTTGCCCAAAATCACAATTAGTATAGTGTGTGAGGCTAGCTTTGTTCTAGAAGGTGGAATGGAAAATGTCAAGGAGAAGGACTTTGTCTTGATAAAGAGACTAGGAATTTATTACAGAACTTCAACTTTGTGGATATGAACTATGACAGTAGCATTTGGAACAAAAAGAAAATCACATGTTTAAGATACTGAGGAGGAAAAAGAAGATAGTAGGATATAGATAGCCTTTTTGTTTACAAAGGGCTTTACAAAGATCATTTCCTTTGGAATTCTTAACCATCCTTCAAGATAAATATTGGAAGCTCCATTGTCCTCATTTTAGAGATAAAAAAAAATTAAGACTGAAAAAAAAGTAGGACCTAGATAATGATGTAGAAAAGGAGACAGAAGAAGCAGTCAAATATGTAGAAGCAGAGCTAAGCAACACAATCCAGAGAAAAGAAAGTGTACAAGAAGAAAGCATGGTCAAGAGAAACAAATGCTGCAGAAAATTCAAGAAAGTTGAATTCAGTTAAGGCCATGAGACTTAGAAATTAAGAGGTTGGTACTTCTGGGAGCTAGATGGTCTAGTGGGTCACTACAGTAGTGGCCTATATAATGAAAGCATCATTATCTAGGTCTTACTCTTTTCTCAGTCTTAGATTTTTTTTTTATCTTTAAAATAAAGACAATGTAGTAGGTCTGAAGTCAGGAAGAAATGAGTGCAAATCTGGCCTCCAGTTGTATGACTCTGGGTAAGTCACTTAACCCTCTTTGCCTCAGTTTCTCACCTGCAAAATGAACTGAGAGAAGAAAATGGCAAATCACTCAAGTACCTTTGCCAAGAAAATTGCAAATGGGTGCACAAAGAATTGGACAAAACTGAAAAAAAAACACAACAAAAAAGATTGAATTATAACTTTTGGGAGAGATAAGTTTTAATTGTGACAGAAATATTGTTAGTATCAAATAATATAACCTATTATCTGCCATTATTCTTAATAATCCTATCAATGTTAGAATTTCTTTAATGTCCTCTCTATATTTTTACTCTTAATTAGGTTGAGCTGACCCACACCATACACCTGGCAAGGATATTGGGATCTTATTTTGCAAACTTTAAAAAAAATTGCCAGTGGTCCCCCCTGGAAATGGAAATCTACTTTCTTTAACCCTTTAACATTTTCTTTGAAGTTTGTATTATTCATATACATATATATTTTAAATGATCTTAAATTTAATAATTTATCATAGATTTGTGAGGTTTTCTCCTGCATTCAAGTTTTAATGATGCAATATTGGGGTCATGCAATCATATATTATTATGTTTAAGCAAGTTATTACACACAGATATTCCTGCTGATGCGTGGTGGACTTCATGACATTGCCTAACATGCTTGTATGCCAACACTTGCTTGTTAAGACTTGTCAGTAGACTTGACTACTCATTGGTTATAACTTGCATTTTATGTGTTTATCTGAAAATCAATGCAATCACTATGACTTTACACTCTGTTACATAACAGATGAAACATGTATGAAAGAGCTTTCAAAATTTTCTTCTCTTCTTTCTACCACCCCCTTATTTTTATTCAATATCCCCCCATTGCACCTGAGGCTACTATCACTTCCAATGTTGTTTCAGCATTCTTGACTTTGGGGACCTCTGCAAAGATACCTTGAGATAGAACAGTTTCCAAAGGAGATCCTAATATCCTTGCCCCCTTCCATTGGGGTTCATGGCATGTAGAGCATAGCAACTAAAATGATGATAGTTTAGGAAAGAAAGGATTGTAGGCAGATTTTTCTAGGAGTTTGCCTATGAAAGGAGAAACATAGGATGATAACTTGAGGCAGTGGGAAGGTTAAGTAGTGATCTTTTTTTCTAAGGATGGAAAACAGGTAGGCATGTTTATGCATAAAAGTAAGTAAGCCAGTGGATAGCTGGTGAATAGGTAGAGATTTGAGAGTAGAAACAGAGGGAGGATGATTTTCAGTGTTTTGGTTTGGTGTTAATGGAAAGTGACGCTGATTTTTTTAAAGAGAGAATTAGTAAAAAAAATATTTTTAAAAAGTAGGAAGGGTAAAGGAAATAAATTTTCTGTTTCTTGTATCTTGCTTTTTATTTCCCACCTAACTGCTTACCTACACTTAAACAATGTTTTTAGCAATTTGAGGAAATAGATACTTCATAAATAACACATAAGTTTCTATGGCCAGATATAAAAAATGATAAAAAATTATATTTAAACATTTAAGGAAATTTGGATTTTTTAAAATGCATTTTCAAATTACAAACTATATGAAACATACAATCAGAGTTCTAAGGAAAACCTAGGAAGTATAATATTCAGTTATTCTAAGAAAGAATGTTTCATAAAAAATGTGCTAATATAGCATACTATTCTCTAAAAAAGATAATATTCCTTTAAAACCTTAATGAGTTTGAAGTACAGATTTCACAGAAACTATTCTTCTGCATTTTAACAAGGTAGGTATGAAAACTGGGAATATGAAGAGATCTGTCATTCTGTTGATACCCTGGGGTGCTAAGATGGCAGGAATGGGAGACATTTACCCAAAGATTGGCAGGAATTCTGTCAAGGACTTAGCTCAGTAATTGATGGGAAATCTAGACTACTTAGACAGAATTGATTAGAATTAGTCTCTACAGGATATCATGGCACCACACAGATACAATTAGGACACATGTCCAATGCAAATATCCCAGATTCTGGCAATGTGAGTTATGCGTTTTTAGATGATTCCAAATTTTCAGCATCGTTAAATATAGGAAGTATACATGGGACACACTGGTGATCTAATAAGTGAAAGAACACAAACATTAAGAGGAAAGGTTGACCTTTCTAGCCACCATGCCAATAGAATAAAACCATGATTTCAGTGACTACTTTGGCAGAGATGACATGTTGGCTTATCAAATGACATTCACATTAATAAAGTGGGGAATTCCAAGTTTGGAAACGTTGTTCTTCATTTTCTCTAATAGGTGAAAGCTTTCTATCCAAAATGATTCCCAGAAAGTCAACTATATATGGTAAGTTTTGCTCCTTGTTCCTCTGTAAATCCCAACATTTTCACCGAAGGCTTCCCAGCATTTCTCTCTTAATGGAATTCTGTAGTAAGGTCTCCTCTTACTGAGGTTTATGCTTCCTTCAAACTTGGGTTATTTTTACTCTTTGAGAGTAGGTAAAATGTAAACACAAAATAGTACTGCATAGAGCAACATACTTACTGTTTCATCATATGGTATAATACAACAAATCACAAGAAGAGATAACTGAGTTAAAATGTCACGGTAACAACAGTACTTCTCTTTAGTGCCCTGAATGCTTCTTTCGATCATTCCCAGTGAATTCCAGCATCCTTATAATTATCTTCTTTGCCAGGCTCCCTCAAATGAATCTGTCCTTTCCTAAGGACCTGAAGACCTAAAACTTCTTCCAGTTGCTCTCTCCTCAAACGAAAATATATCAGTACTGCTACTCATTTGTCAGGTTCCCTAAAGCCGTGTGCCTTTGTTATCAGGTAAGCGGAAGCACCTATCAAGGAACCTTTGGATTATTTATTTTTGCCAGATAATACATTTCTGTTTTCACAGGGGTATTTTAGAAGTAATTTCTTAATGCATAAGAACAGCTAAAATGGTGTCAATTTCTGGATAAGTAGCAGGGGAGTGGGTAGAAAGATTTAGGACATTTTCTGCACCTTGACAATAATGTCAGAGAATTACCTACTTCTTCCTACCTTTACAGCTGTCTCTAATTCAAATAAGCATGTGTCATGGGAGAGACATTCTTTATTTACCATGCTTAGTTGATTCAACCTACTAATGCACAGAATGCAAAAACATACAACAAGATGGGGATAGATATTCTCTACATCTACCATACACACATGTCCTTCTTTTCAAGCACAAGTAGAGTGATCTAGTGGCTCTGAAAGAAGTACTCAATGTACCATAGAATGTATAAACTCTATCTGGGCTAGCATATGAGCATAATTGTGCCATTTTTCGTAGCACAATGGAAGCTTTTATTCCAACATTCTTAGCATAATTCTTTATTTAAAATTAGTGTTCCCAATAGCCATAGCCACTGATCAATGTGACTGGGTCAAGAGAAAGAGTTTTAAATGCTTTTTTTTTAGACCATTCGATGAACTTGGCTTGGGAAGCTCATGAAATTAGATAATATAGCCCATCCCTCATCCTTACTTGTGTCACCTACCAATCTCAGTTCCACTCACAACTTTCCCAATCATTTTAGCACCTACTCTGTCAACTCCTTTTCCCATTTTCTACCATTATGTGAGGAACTTCTATACTAAGTGACAACTCTTTTAAAGCTCTGATCTTAAAGTCCCTTCTTTTTTTCTTCACAGACAGGATGAAAGATCTGGAGATGGATGGAAATATCAATAGAATTAGGCTTGTTTAACCTGGGGAATAGACTTAGTGGAGTCTATGACAACTGTCTTCAAATATGCAAAATGCTACAGACTTGTTCTACTGGGCTTTAAAGGATCAATAAACTGAAGCAGCACATTTAAGTATAGCGTAGGAAAAAAAAAAACATCTAAAAATTAGATTGATCCCAAAATAGAAGAGGATGCCTTGGGAAGTAATGAGTGCTACTCTCACTTCCCTTCACTGGAGGGCTTAAAGAAAGATGGTTAAATTAATTATGGGTAAAGCATTTCATAAGCACTTTGTATGTGCATATTATGTGCTAAGATATCTAGAGTGGATTATCATTGTCAGGAATGATATAGAGGGGTTTTTTTTTCTCCTATTACAGGATGGACAATATCGAGCTCCCTTCTGATTCTGAGAGTAGGGTTTCTAATAAAGACAGGTAGGGAAATGCTATCTTAAAGAAACAAAACTACTGATGATTAACAATGAGTATATAGAAAATTCGTCCATTATCTTTTTCTCTGAACATCTCCCTGACCTCTCTGAAGCAACTGACAGTACTAACTACCTGTTCCAACTTGATAGACCAGTATGTTACATTTTTAGGATATATGTAAAATGTTGGGGCCAGCTAGATGTTGCAGTAGATAGAGCACTGGGTCTGGAGTAAAGAAGACCTGAGTTCAAATCTGGTATGTGCGATCCTGGGCAAGTCATTTAATACTCTTTGCCTCAGTTCCTTATCTGTAAAATGAACTGGAGAAGAAAATGGCAAACCACTCCAATATCTTTGCCAAAAAAATAAAAACAAAACAATAACAAGTGGAGATACAAAGAGTTGGAATGACTGAAATGGCTGAACAATGAATAAAGTGTCAGATACAGAATGAGTCATATATAACTTTCTCTTATTTATGCCAGCATCTGTAAGGTATGTATGTATATATGTGTATACATGTATATGCACATTTATGCATGCATGTTTTCATACCACTTTCTCTTTTCTTAATATTACAAGTTTGGATAATGAAGTTTCTATCATATATATGTATATATATATATACATATATATATGTGTGTGTGTGAGCATGTGAATGAAAACATGTTTATATGTAAATGGGAGCTTGCCACAGAAAATGCAGGGATGCAAAATTATTACAAACATATTTCTGTATTAGATATATCCGCGTGTAACTAAATTATGAACTAGACAATTATTTTTTGTTTGTGCTCTTTATCCCCCATGAGGAGAAAGAAGGTTTAATCTTCCCAGGGGCCTGAAGAAGTAGCAGGGGATAAAGTATGAGGGATAAACAGAAAACCAAATCTTCCTTTATAAAATAAGCAAGTGAAGCAAAGAGAAGACATGGTTTCCAATCAATTTGACTTCCTTCAGATATCACATTTACATAAATTTTAAGACCTACAATTGAGAATACATGGAAATATGCTAGGAATGAGTAACTTAATGAGATTAAGTGAGTATAGAAAGTCAAGGAAATAGGGATGAAAGACATGAGTAGTTCTAGCATGATTTTCCAATAAATATGCTTTAGGATAATATAGACACATATTAAAAAACACAAAGGAAAAATCAACTAAGGTAAATGATCCTTTCAATTCTTCTAGGTCTTAAAGCAGCATATCTCAAGAGAAGTGGAAAAATTATCTTTTATTTTAACCAAAACAACATTTAAATGTAGAATTCATAAAAAAAGATATGGGTTCTTAATTGTATTTGTAGACAAGTTTATATTCTGAGACACTGAATTTCTCCAAATATTTTTGTTATACTCTTACAGCATACATAGCAGGTACTGAATATATATTTGTTGAACTTCATAACTATCTTATATTTTTTAAAAAGTTATTTCACCTTCAGGAGTCAAACTTTATATAAAATGCATTTGATTCTGAATTTAAAAAACTATTCCAAATTACATATTTTTCATCTCACCCAAAATCATATTATTGTAAATGACTAATAACTTAGATTTTCTAATTGGCTCTGTTAATCCTCAACAAAGCCTAACTCTTAATTCCTCAAAATGACATTGATGTACCCTGGGTTCCTGAAGGCGATGCCAGAGGGCAAAAGCTCTGGTGAAGTCTACCAAACCAAAAACATTTCAAATATACTTCTGAAAAACAAACTCTCCTATTTGCTTTCTGAAGTCCAGCCTAGCTATGCAAGGGGAGGTGTGTCACCAGCAGCTACTGTATTGCCTTTCTGTTCCCACAGATATGCCATTTGGAGAGGTGGTAAAAAGGTACACATTACTTAGAATTAGATAATTTTTAGTCTGATGTACCTGTGATTAGTTCTTAACTTTGTAGATTAAAACTGATTTTAGGGGTTCCATGAAGTTACATGGTGGGAAAAATCATCTTTGTTTCACTATAACTCATTTCTTTTTTAATCTTATGAATTTTACTTTATGCATTTAAAATATTCTGAGAAGGGGTCCATATGTTTCAACAGAATTTCAAAGGGCTCCTTGAAACAAAAAACATTAAAAGTTCTATAAGAGATAAACATTTACTACTGGTAGTCTATTATTTGGAAGGGTGCATTTTTCTTCTTTGTTATCCATTTTTAAATTTGCTGCTCAATGATATGCATCAACATCCAAATACTTGTTCAAATAATAATTTATTTTTCAACCTCATAAAAATAAGCTGCACTTTGGAAAGAATGTTGCAAATGTACAGTATGTGCAATTTGTTTCAAAAGGATGGAAAAAATCTATCTTAAAGGATTTGAAAAGGGGCACAATAAAACATAATGACTCATCTGTACTATTACAGAATAATTTCTAAAGAGGCACTTTAGAAGCTTTTAAAATATGTTCCTGAATTGATGGAACATAATGTGTAAATGTGTAATAGTATATATAACTTCTTTTAAATCCAAGGTCACTCATTTCCTTGGATATTTAATTAGTGTATAAAATTATTTTAAGCTGTTATAGTCAATTAAGTCATGACATACATGTTTCTTTATTATGATTTTTCTCTTATTTTGAAAACCACAGTCTAAAAAGTATCAATTTTGAGAAAATAAAAGGCAAATAGTGCTTAGCAAGTATTCTTTGCTAATTTTGCAATGGCTAGACAGATACACTGCAGCAATTTTCAAAATGATTTATGCTTTACATTATCTTAAGAGAAATAGAAATTTAGATTTAGTAAACATAGATCCTAAATAGGATCAAGCATTCAGCCTAAATTAGTTCAATGTCCTTGAAAATCTTTGGAAGATGACCAGAAAATAATTATTTCTATAATAAGTAAACCTTTATATTCTAATTTGGTGAAAGGCAGGTTATACAAACAATGTAGTATTATTAAGTCCAAACTAAAACCAGGAGCTATCCTAGAGAAATACATTTTCAATTCATTCAAAGTCAAATGACTACAAGACTATCTGACTATACCAGGCCCCTCAGTTAGCCTAGGCAAGAGCTTCCCTCTTCCCTTTGCTCCCCTCCTCCACCAAATAGTAATTCCTCTAGAGAAAAAAAAAAAAAACTTCAAAATACTATTACTTTCTTTTATTCATATATGTATATTTTTGCTTTAAAGGACAAATTTGAATGGATAGTTTTCATAATCACTTTTTTAAACTAATTTTAAACCTTCTTAAATTTAGAAACTTCTTTATATATTTCTTTTCCTGCCCAAACTGGAAAGCTGAAGATTAAAAGTGCTGCTTTGGGTTCCTTATACCTCTTAAACAGTAAACTCTGTGACAGATCTTCCAGGCAGAAGCTGTAATGTTTTCCTTCCACCAGTCGGAAAGATCTTGACATGTCAGTAAAGGGAGTTTGGAGAAAACAAAGAAAAGTACAACAAAGGTTCTTTTAGAAGAGTTTTTTTTAACTGAATTAATTCTTCCTGTGTTTACTTCATGTGAAAGAAAGTATAATATTAAACAAAGAGCTCTGAGAAACCTGAGTTCAAATCCCACCTCTGAAATTAGTTGCTGAATCATGACCAAATCATTAAATTTCTCTGTCTCTGTTTACTCACCTGTAAAAAAGGAATTGTAATAACAAACTTCTAACTTAACAGTTTATTGGGAGAATTAAGATGAAGTGTTTTTATGAGCCTTAAATTTAAATAGCATACAAATATTAGCTATTATGTATGCTTCAAAAATAAACCTAAGAGAAAACTATACGGACACATTTTATTTAATAAAAATGGCAGCCATGAGATTTGTATGATTTATAAATTTTCTTCTACCTAAATCGGGAAAAGCTTACAGTATAGTTTAAAAGAAAATGAAGAAAACTGGCTGTTTGACAACAGGTCGAGCATTTCTAACCCATACTCCTTTCAGCAAAAGATAATCCTTCTTTGGCAAAGGTTTAAAGAAATTCAGACCCCAAATCAACTCTGTACTTGCTTTGCCTGAAGTTTGATTTAATAAACTTTCAGAAATCACAAAAACCAATGTTGGTGTGAGATAAATATACTGACAATACCAAAAAAAAAAATAATAAAGAAAAAGCAGCCTAATTTCACAACCTAATGAATTCCAATAAGCACAAATTTGCGTGGAGGGGTAACTTCTCACACATTTATCTTATATTTAAATAAAACCTCTAGGTATTTGACGTTAATTTTATTTTTTTCAAAAAAGTTTATATATAATTTTATTCCTTATTCCACTTATTTTCTGATCTATACCAAAGAACAGGGGGAAAGAGATTTGTGATGAAATTATTACTGCTGTCTAGATGTCAGTAAACAAAAGGTAAATTAGTTATATGAAGTTAATAAAGTAACCGCTGAGACAAGGGCTTTATATGTTGGGAAGTTATTATGTTATTTTGTATATGTGTGTTTACATACATATATTTATTTGTGCACTACATATACACATAATTGTATGTTTGTATACACACACAAAACAAAGAAGACAAAAAGAATTTAGAATAACTTTCATATAGAGGATATATTCTGCTTATGGAAGAGTAAAAAGGCAGGGGAGAAACATTTTTTAAAAAATGCAATCAAAATGCTTCTACTGCATTTGAATACTATGATTTTAACCATGAATAATGTTGTTTCTTTTTTTAAACCAGATTAGAGACGCCTATACCTTTGGCTATTATTGTACATCTCTAAGTCATCCAACTGAAAGACAAAATACCTTTCCTTAAAAACCTATAATTACCATTATATATTCATAGCTCTTCTTTTCTATTCACAAACTGATGTTCTTGGTCACCTCAATCACAACTGGAAGGCAAAGGAATCCCATTCATGAAACTTTTACTATGACCTTCATGTTGTAATCACTCTAGTTATTAAAATAAATTGCATGGTAGGGAAAGACAACACACAAGTGAGAAGGGGCAGAAAATTTTAGCATCATATATTCTAATAATGGGGAGGAAGAGAAATCATCAAAATTGGAAAAATGCAAGTGGATATCTTTTTATTGAGGAACAGATTTCAAAGCTATGTAAGTTGTCCAGAGGATTCATCCAGAGCAGTCTTGAGGAGACTTGCCTAAAAAAAAACAATCCTAAATGGAATCCGTATTGTTGCCATAGTTACAGAATTAACTGCTGATCTAAGTACAGATCTTGACAGTCTTTAACTGTAGTATTCTAACAACAAGAGAGGAAAATGAGTAGTCAAAAATGAGGAATAAAATCAACTTGACTGATTTTACCTCCCAGAAAAGAAAGGGAGGAAGATGAGTAGATAAATGGAGGATAATAGGAAAGATAGCTAAGGAAAATAGATTCTAATGATTATGAAAAAGTAGCTAATTTAATTCAAGAAATTCCAATATGTGCCCCAAGACATGTCTTTGTAACTATAATTATTATATGTGATTTGAGGGCTTGGTATTATGACTTACAGCTGCCATATCTCATAAGTTAAAAGAAAGCAAGCAGCCTCTAAAGTGAAATTTCTTGTGAATAAGCAAAGTCAATATATAATTTCCTATTTATAAGAAAATGAAGACTCTTTTCAGAGTCAATGCAGAATGATTAGAGAAGTGTGAGAAAGGCTGCTTCTAACAGTTTCATATGTATCTATCTGTAAGGTTGTATATATGTTACCATACAAGACGCATAACCTTAAAAAAAAGTCCACAATTCTGCTTCCCCACGATAGCAGTTTAAATAATTTCCCTTTGAAATACTCATGTTAAACTCCAATTAAATACAACTCTTGTTTTCATTTCTAAAAAAAAAGAGTTAATGAATGATACCAAAAAATGTCAGTAAGAAGTGGGAAAGAAAGGAGAAGAGATAGTGGGAAGGGGGAAAAGATGGTGGGAAATAGAGATAATTTTTACAAGTTGACTATTTTTAAATGGCTTAAACATTTATACCTCCATTAAAGCATTTCTCTGATGATTCGTCATTATAGAGGTAACCTTAACCCTCAAAGCTATGCCAGTGGATTTAAATCTCAGGCAACCACAAAAAGATAGAGCGTCTTCTGATGTGGCCTCATCAGTGGAAAGTTTGTAATCTGACATTCTACCGGATTGGTCAGAGGGAGAGGACTTCCTAGCCCCAACAACTGAATAAGAGAAAAATAATGATGATGATGATAAATACCTTAAATTTTAGAGAGTGGTTGACATTAACCATCTCATTTGAATTTCACAACTCTTTTGGCTAGGGATGGGGAACCTGTGACCTTGAAGTCACATGTGGCCCTCTAGGTCAAAGCACTATACTTGAGGACCTAGAGGATTACATGTGGCTTTGAGTCCATGAGTTTCCCACTCCTGAGCTAGGTACTCCTACAGTCCACATTTTATAGATGAGAAAACTACGATCAACAGAGGCAAAGCAACTTATCCAAATCAAGTACCCACACACTATGCCACCTAGCTGCCAAAAAAGAAAAAATAAAGAAAGGCAGAATGAGATTTCTATTTGCATTACTGAAAAAAGGAATGACATTGTGGAAATCTTGCATTTTCTTAAATATTTGAGAAATATAAACAGCTTGATATTGAATTAATCAGGAGAAAATATCTACATCATGTCAGTGAAGACATGTATGATATCAAAAAACAACAGGATGGTCTAATCACCTAATGAGAATGAGAGAGGATATAACCCACTGGTAGCCACACAATGTGAACAGAAGCCCAGGAAGGCCCCAGGTACTTTCGTTGGACCACCTTTGCTAAGCCTTCAGCCAGACTAAAGTAATAAAGAATGGATAGGCCTGGGTTGGTTTGTGATCTGCATAGCTTGTGGTAGTACACGGACCAGTATGACCACAGATCTTTTGGAGTCACTGTAATGGAGTAACTAAACTGATCTTTAGAAAATGTTTTGATCATTTAAATAAGAAAGATGAGGGAGAAGCAGAAGATAGATGAAATTACCATTCCTATGTTTTCTAGGAAACTAAAACAGGCTTATGCCTTTGAATGAAAATAGAAAATGACTTTAAGCTTCCATGTAATAAAAATCCTACAAAGAACTAGGATTCTATCCCTTTCCTTCAAATTTCAACAGATTTTTAAGACGAAAATGATGTACTTATTAAGGTAGAATACCTAGTGTAAATATTCATGGCCCAAATATAATGTTCAAAATATTTAGAGAGGAAAGTATTTGCTCTGTGTGTAGTTTGAAAAAGTTTGCTAAAGGTTTTATGACAGGTCAATTCTCCTCTTTTCTTGTTTTCAAAACTTTTACTTTGGTAACATTAGTGGACTCTAATCTCCCCCTTCTAAGATATATATATTTATATATATATATATATATATATATATATATATATATATATATATATATATATATATATATATATATTTTTTTTTTTTTTCTTTTTTCTTTTTTTAACCTGGTACTAGTATCTAGGAAAGAAAACCCAACCTTTCAACCATGGGAGTGCTCTCAGAAGATCAAGAGAAAGGAAAATATCTGCCAAAGATTCAAATGATCTTTTCACAATCAGAAACGTTCTTGAAAACTTCCATTGCCAACTGCAGCAACAACATGTTACTTGTAAAAAGCAATTAGCACAGTGCATAGTAAGTGGGAGAAGCTACATAAATGCTTATTCCCTTCCCTTTCCTTTCCCCAGTGGCCAGGAAGAGTTAATGTACCAGTTTACTCCCATGGAGTAACTTGGACACCAGGGAAAAAGTAGCTAAAAAATCTACAATGTAGAAACAAACTCAGAAAGAAGTATGACATAACAAAATCCCCAAAACATTTTGCAAAGGCCCCGAAGAAAATAAAAAATATTAGGATGAGCATTAAACAAATTCTGAATAATTGTGACAATACAATGAATAAGTGCACTTAAAGTAGAATTCTAAAGGCATTATGATTGTGGAAAATGTGCTGCTACATTTGAAAGGTATTTCTAAAAGATATTTGTGTAGTACATTTATGTAATAACTCGAAGAGTTAATTTGAGCTATACCAAAAGTTGTATCCGAATGAAGGTATCATACAAGGAAAAAGATAATATGTAGGTATAAGTATTACAGCGTGAGTGCCTACTATGTTAAGAAATATCACTGGAGGCCTACCTTCCTACTTGAAATGCTAGAACTATCAAGGACCAAGTAGATAGTAGTTCTATAGATGAGGAAATAGATTGGAGAGTGAAATGATTTTTATATAAGGTCGCTGGTTGTTAAAAGTAAAAATTAAAATGGACCTAAGGTTAAAAAAATTGTTTCTATTCATTTTCTCTTTAATCTTCACTAATCAAAAACCAAACAAAAAATCTCCATCACCGAATCAGAAAATTCTGACACTGGATGGTAGTTTATGGGCCACTAAGGCTCAAAAAGGCTAAGTGGTTCCTCTTACAACCCATATTTTTCCAGGGAGAAGAATATGTTCTCATTTTTCTTCTCCTTTTTCATACATATATAACATACACACACATATTTACATATAGACATACACATAGACACAATCCTCAGTAGCCTTCAGTTTTTATTCACATTTAATGATTTCAATGTTTCTCGACATCAGTCATAGATTACTGTAAAGTACTTCTATTTCAGATTCAGTAGCATTGCTAAGGTTTAGCCTTATCAGGAAGCTTATTTGCTTTCTGTCCTTTTTAAAACTGATACATTGTGTTTAAATACAATATACATATTTTTTTTTATTTAACTTTTTACATTCATTTCCACAAATTTTTGGGTTCCAAATTTTCTCCCCTTTTATCCCCTCCCCCCACCCCAATACACTGAACATTCTAATTTTCCCTATCCCCAATCTGCCCTCTCTTTTGTCATCTCTCCCTTCTCTTGTCTCCATCTTCTCTTTTCTCCTGTACTGCCAGATGACTTTCTATTCCTCATTAACTGTATGTCTTCTTTTCTAGTAGCAACAACAATACTAAACAGTTGTTCCTAAAACTTTGAGTTCCAAATTCTCCCCATCCCTCCCTCCCCACCCATTCCCTTTGGGACAGCAGGCAATTCAATATAGGCCATATCTGTGTAGTTTTGCAAATGACTTCCATGATAGTCCTGTTACTAATTGAATTACCCTCCATCCTAACCTACCCCTCATTGTTTCTATTCTGTCCTTTGATCCTGTCCCTCCCCAAGTGTTGACTTTCAATTACTCCCTCCTCCCTTTGCCCTCCCTTCCATCATCCCCCCCCCCCCTTGCTTATCTCCTTCTCACCCACTTTCCTGTACTGTAAGATAGGTTTTCATACCAAAATGAGTGTGCATTTTATTCCTTCCTTTAGTCAAATGTGATGAGGGTAATCTTCTTGTTTGTTTGTTTGTTTGTTTTTTCTCAGCTCTCCTCTTTTTCCCTCCACTAAAGGGTCTCCTGCTTGCCTCTTAAATGACATATAATTTACCCCATTCCATTTCACCCTCTTTCCTACCCCTACCTTTCTCTCTCACCATTTACCTTAATTTCTTTTAAGATACGGTCCCATCCTATTCAATTCACTCTGTGCTCTCTGTCTTTGTATGTGTGTGCATGTGTGTATGTGTGTGTGCATGCCCACGTGTACATGTGTGTGTGTGGTCCCACCAACTACCCAGATACTGAAAAGTTTTAAGAGTTACAAATATTGTCTTTCCATGTAGGAATGTAAACAGTTCACTTTTGGTAAGTCCCTTAAGACTTCTCTTTGCTGTTTACTTTTTCATGCTTCTTCTCATTCTTGTGTTTGAAAGTCAAATTTTCTTTTCAGCTCTGGTCTTTTCATCAAGAATGCTTGAAAGTCCTCTGTTTCATTGAAAGACCATATTTTCCCCTGAAGTATTATACTCAGTTTTTCTGGGTAGGTGATTCTTGGTTTCAGTCCTAGTTCCTTTGACTTCTGGAATATCCTATTCCACGCCTTTGATCCCTTAATGTAGAAGCTGCTAGATCTTGAGTTATCCTGATTGTATTTCCACAGAACTGGAATTGTTTCTTTCTAGCTGCTTGCAAGATTTTCTCCTTGACCTGGGAGTTCTGGAATTTGGCCATAATGTTCCTAGAAGTTTCTCTTTTTGGATCTCTTTCAGGTGGTGATCGATGGATTCTTTCAATACTTATTTTGCCCTCTGGTTCTAGAATGTCAGGGCAGTTTTCCTTGATAATTTCATGGAAGATGATGTCTAGGCTCTTTTTTTGATCATGACTTTCAGGTAGTCCCATAATTTTTAAATTGTCTCTCCTGGATCTATTTTCCAGGTCAGTTGTTTTTCCAATGAGATATTTCACATTCTCTTCCATTTTTTCATTCTTTTGGTTTTGTTTGGTGATTTCTTGGTTTCTCATAAAATCATTAGACTCCATCTGTTCCATTCCAATTTTGAGAGAACTATTCTCTTCAGGGATCTTTTGAACCTCTTTTTCCATTTGGCTCATTCTGCTTTTGAAAGCATTCTTCTCCTCATTGGCTTTTTGAACCTCTTTTGCCAATTGAGTGAGCCTATTTTTCAAGGTGTTATTTTCTTCAGCATTTTTTTGGGTCTCCTTTACCAAGGTATTGACCTGTTTTTCATACTTTTGTTGCATCTCTCTCATTTCTCTTCCCAGTTTTTCCTCCACCTGTCTAACTTGCTTTTCAAAATCCTTTTTGAGCTCTTCGAAGGCCTGAGCCCACCCGACAACCCCCTGGGATGTCTGGGATACAGAGGCCCTGCCCTCCACGTCTTTCCCTGTTGGCAAGAATATTTCCTCGACATCGTCAGATCCAAAAGTCGGGATCATTTGCATCTGCTCAAAAAAGCTCTCTATAGTCTTATTTTTTTTCCCTTTTCTAGGCATTTTCCCAGCCAGTTACTTGACTTCCGAGATTCCTGTCCACCCCCGCCTAGATCTGCCCAGCTAGTGCTTGGGGTCTGAGATTCAGATGGGCTTTCCGCGGCAGGCACGGCTGCTATTCAATGTGAGCTTTAGTTCTGGTGCTGGGGTGGGGGCAGGGCTGCCTCCCAGGCTCAGTTCCCTCAGGGGCTTTATGCAGAGATCTTCACTAATGGAGCAGGTGGGAGCAGGGCCACCTCCCAGGCTCAGCTCCTTCAGGTGGTTTATGCAGAAACCTTCAGTAATGAAGATCCTGCCTGATGCTTGGGGAGTCCCGGGGGCTGCAGCTGCCTCTGCCACTTCCTGCCCCTGCCTCTGCCTTCGCTGCTTCCTCCCGAGGGGGCCCGAGCCACGGAGACACCCTGCTCCCCTCTCGGCCAGCCCAGACGTGTCTCTCACTGACCTGCAGCGTCTGTGGGCGGAGGGACCTTCCCAGCCATCGGAGCTTCCGTCCCCGAAGCCTGCTCGGATCAGCTTCTCTGGGGCCTCGGCCAGGGCAGCGCTGGGGTGGGGTCCACTTTCCGGGGTACAACGGACCCTGGGGACCGCTCTCCAGGGCTCTCTGGAACAGAAATCTCTTCCACTGTGTTTCTGCACACCTTGCAGTGATCCAGAACTTGTGGGGAGCTCTTCTTACATTAAATGCATGGGCTGTGGGTTCGGAGCTAGCATACAGTGAGTCTTTCTGCTCCGTCATCTTGACTCCACCCCCCCAATATACATATTTTTGGCAAACATTGAAATGTACTTCCTTACAAGGGACAGTGTCCAAAGTCAGTCAAGCAAAAATGGCTAATAGTGTGACTATAGAACATGCTACTTTCCATATTTGTATTTGAATGATTAGCAACAGAAACATTTTTTAAGCTTTTATGTATGTTACTAACATTAAGCATAATATATGACCCAAGTTTTATTCGCATAGGCTTCTCATTTGCCTCTACTTTCTTTACTCTGCATAATTTTAAACAAGTATTTCAATGCTTCTTTGAATTCTTCAGTACCTATAATCTTTAATAAAAGAAAAAAAATTCCTAGAAAATTGACCTTTCCAATGAAACTGATTTTCTTGCCTTTTGTAATCTAAAACAAGCTTAATATTTTGCAAAAGAGAAGAGGAGTGGTTGTAAGAGGAGGGGAAAGAAAAATATGGGGAAGAGTAAGGGAAGGAGGGAGGCAAAAAGAACAAGAAGTGTTAACAATGAAATGATTACCTAACATGCATTCAGCTCATCAAATTTCTTTCAATACACAACCAGTACAGTTAGCCACCTATAAGCAATTTGTGATCAGATGCAGAAGCAATTCAAGAAATTGAATGTCTCCTTGCTAAATTGAAACGCTAAGAACAACAATACTTAATTAGCTAATCATCAAGGTAGAATGCGCTTATCAACCAGAAAACAGGAAAAAAATGAATAAGGACCTAATGGATATAATTAATGCATGGTAAAAAAATCATAGGAGTGATGAAATACAGCCTTAATGACTATGTATTCTGCCTGCTTCACATTCCTGGGGATAATGAAATGACAATTTTCCTAAAGAGCAGCTATATTTATAATCCCAAAAGGAGCTAAGTTTATTCATGGCTTTGCGTATTTATAGCATTAATTATTATTCGACCCCGACAATTAGCAGTAAGACAGCTGCCAGATTCATCTTCCTGTTGCTCAAATCCAGTCATGTTTCTTTTTATTCCATGACCTCACCAGCGTTCATAGATTTAATTATCGTTCCTATATCCATATATCCAGCTCTAGCCTCTCTTCTGAACTCCTGTCATGTATCTCCAACTACATTATGGACATTATAAACCATATGCCCCTGAGGCTTTTTAAACAATGTAGCAAAACAAAATTATTTTTTTATCCCTCAGATCCAAAGCTCTCTTAAACTTCTCCATTTCTGTCAAGAATATTTCCATTCTTCCGTTCACCCAAGTTTATAATCAACATTGTCTAATCTCCTATACTCTATATATCCAATCAATTTAAAAATAGTCATTTCCATATTAGTAAAATTTCTCATTTCCACTCATTTCTCTCTATTCACATAGATACCACCCTAGAACAGGGACCTTATCATGTGTCACCTAGAAAACTGCAAGTCATTTAATTGGTGTTACTGCCTCAAGTCTCTCCCTACTCAAATATATCCTACACATATAATTTACAAGGTAAAGGGGGGTGTGTTCAACCAGTTTTGCTATAACATGCTTCATAATTTGTTCCAATGTTGTTGATATGTTAGGAAACATTTTGTATACTTAAAGATGATAGAAAGTCAGAATATAAAGAGGAATAGTCTTAAAAAGCAGCAAGGGCTTGGAGGAATTAAGTCATTCTACAATCTAAGGATAAGGGACCTGCTCTACAGACATAGGAATATTTGCAGAGATTAAAAGATGTCCAGAAAGGACCTAATACCAAGGATGCAGTACCCAGAATCCTCCAAAGCTGTAGAACACAGAAAATTTAAGTATCACTAGTGCTATTGGTCAGTATGGTGTACATAAATTGGTCAACATGTAGGTACTATTTCAGAGAAAGCTTTGTGAACATAAGTTAGTTAAGAGTTTCACAAGTGAAGAATTTATGTAAGTGATTGGAGCAGACTTTGCTTTTTTCTTGTCTTTTTTGAAAATCAGTCTTGAGTTCAGTCATTTTCTTCTGACTTCTTTAAAATGGCCATTTTTCACCAACCTGGAAGATCATGTGTCTCCTAAGGCAGAAAAGACTCTCCCTCATGCCTAGTATTTGTTCCCTTTGTACTTACCTAACCATTAATAATTCTAATCATAACAGTTCAAAACATAAAATGGTGTAGGAGAGGTAAGATATAGTGCATAGAACAGAGTTTTCAGAGTCAGTAACAAGTAACAAGGCAAGGTGTAAGGAACCCCTGTTCAGGAAAGTCCTTCAAATTAAGATCAGCACCTTCTCGGCAGATTAAAAGTTAAGTATTTGAGTTGTCCATATCATAGAGAGATTAGGACTTACCCAGGATTCTGATCTTCATACTCCAATGTCATGCACCTCCCTTGGAAGATGGGGTTAGATGCCAGAAGACAGTTAATAGTTTTGTGACCCCCAGGTAAATGACTTCAACTTAGTCTCAATTTCCTCTTCTATAAAATGGAATGGAAAAGATCATTCGGAATCTAAGGTCCCTTCTGACTCAGGGTCCTATGGCCATTGTAGCTAATTTTATAAGTTATATAACAGAGACGCTGTGAGATTGAGATTCATCCAATCACATAATTTGTGGCATCAAGAAGAAATGTCAGTTCCCTTGATTAGGAAATCTTGTGTTCTATCCACTATATCAAATTGGTTAATAACTAGACAACGTATGCAGGGTTGGGAATGTAATTGGAAATTGGGGAAGAAGAGATGTGTTAAACCAGGGCACTAGTAACACTAATGACAAATAAATGAATGAAAAACATTTACTAAGTTCTCAGTTTAAGGTAGTCAACCATTCTATTATCTACTGCTTAAGATGACTAAATGTTACTGATGAGATAGGGAGGAAAATTTTATACCAGAAATATAAATTTCTTATCAAATCTATCATATCATGAGCTGAAGTTTTAAAGGGAGTAATGACCTTAGAATGTGCTCTTACATAGGATGATGAAAAAGAAAATTAACTGATCAGAATCACAAAATATTAGGGAGGGGTCAGGTGACAGAGATCAGAGAATAAGCCAAGCTCAACCAAATTCGTAGGTCCAGTGATCAGAAAAACTCAGTCTGTGACAATAGAAGGCAAGAGCTGTGAAGATGACTTCTAATTCATGAGCAGAGACTATTTCATGTCTTCCTATTTTTTGTTCTCCATGCAGTGTATGAGTATTATATTCAGGGATTCTTTAACTTTTTCCTCTTGTGACCACTTTTCATGTTTAGACAGCATTCACCAGTGCTGTGTGGCCTGAGGGCATGCACCCGGCAAAGTGCACATGCTCTGTGTTCAGAACCAAGGCTGCAGTGAAGTTGGGCCATGAAATGTGGATGAGCACTGCCAGAAACACCTCGGATTCATTATGTGTTTGATTTTTAATTAATTTTTGGTCATTGAGCACTCAGAAACCTTTTATGTTGCCAAATATTTCATGACCCCGCATGGGGTTGTGACCCACAGTTTAAGAAATGTCGTAGAGTTAATCATCCTCTCTGAAAATAATGTGGCTGAATTCAAATCAGAGAATACAAAAGCATGATTTTCTCTTCCCTACAGGAAGGACTCCTTGGAATGAGACAAGCTTAGGATTCAACAGTGAGGTTTAATTGTAACTCTCATTCATAATGTATTTTAAAGTTTGCAAAGTACTTTACATATGATTCATTTGATATCACAACAACTCAAAGTTAGGTGCTATTATCACTCCAATTTTACTCAATTTTTTTTCAAGAAAACTGAGTTTGAGAAAGGTTAAATGATTTGCCTCAGGTCACAGAGTTTATAAATATCACCAGGATTCTGCCCTAGCTCTTCCTGACTCCAAGTCCAGAGCTTGATTCACTCACTATACCTGATGCCTCTCTCATATTAAACTATACCAAGCTGTATCAATCACAATATATCCTGCCTCAGGTCAAAGACACAAAGTGGTAAGATGAGGAAAAATATGAAGGGATGTGGGTAGTAGAAAAGAAGAAGACTTGGCTATCTCAGTACAACTTGTGCCAGACAGGGGTTTCTACTCCTGATCAGCTAGAAGAATCAGATCTCTTGCTCTCACACAGGGCTCCATCACATTCATGCTGCCTGACTTCACAGGATCTCTGGTCTCTAATTCATCTCTCAGCAATTATCAGTAAAAGTGGGATTCAGGAGTTCAAATCTTACTCCTACAGTCAGAGAAACAAATCAGAAAATCATCCTGGTAAAGCTTGCTCTTTTTTTTGTTTTTTATTTTTTGGTGAGGCAATCATTGCTAAGTGACTTGCCCAGAGTCACACAATTAGTGATTGTCAAGTATCTGAGTCCAGATTTGAACTCACATCTTCCTAACTCCAGGGCAAGTGTTCTATCCACTGCACTACCTAGCTGTCCTACAAAGCTTTTTATTGGCTAAAGTAGGAGTGGAAGTGTTAGGCTTCCCTGTAGGTTCGAACAGTGGTGACAAGGAAATATAGATGGTCAGTGTTATATAAGTGTAACAAGGGCAGTTGTGGTGCTATTGACACTGAAAGTGCCACATGCCCTTTACAAGCTTGGGAAATTTTTAAATGAGTTAAAAGTAGGAAGGAGAAGAAGAAAGGAGAAGTTAAAACACATTATCAGTCAGTATGTATTGCACTAATATGTATTTCATCAATAAAAGATAGCAGAAAGCTAAACTATAACAATGCATTTGGCCTGCACCATGTATACAATAAGCTAATTAATATCAGAATGCAAACCAACAAAATGAAAACTCTCTTTACAAATATACCACACAACCTCCTATACACATGCACACATATACAGGCAAAAACACCTCCTTAAAGAACAAGGGAAAATAAACTGTTTTTGTTTGGCTCAATTCATTCAAATTCAACATATAATTCAGTCTTGGCCCCTCAAAATAGCACAGGAGGGCTGAAAGTTTCATGAAATTCGATATACACACAAACAACTTTCACTATATCAATAAAAAAAATTCCTGATGGAAAGGAAAAAAGCAGAGAAACAAATTTTAACAGTATGCAAACTTTGTAGGAATCAATCTGTGCTGGTAATTCTTTGGCTCTGGAGATGGAAGTAAAAACATTTATAACAATTTAAATGTATATACAATATAAAATCCAGTTTTTTTACCATAATATTCTCTCTTTATAACATATGGGAAACAGAAACAAAAGTCACAAGCAAGTATTAGCATATTTAGTCTTTCCCATTCAAAGTAGCAATCAAAATTATAATGTAAGTCTTTGTCACTTTGGGAAGTTTTATTCAGTAGTCAAATAGAGACTTAGAATAGTGCTGTTAAGGAAAAAAAATAATTTTTCACCAATCAAGCTGTTTGTGGGAGACAAGGCTTCTCTTGTGTTTTTTGTGTTATTTAAAATTCTACATGACTTCCTTCTACAATTTTAAGGATGCCAACATTTCAAATCCATTCCTTCAATTTGAAGTAAACATTAATCTCCAGTAGCCAAAAATATTGCTTTGTCCACTGAACTATTCAATGGCGTCTATTCTTCAAAAATATATAAATAAACAAAAATCCGGATGACCTTAAATTATCCTGAAAGATGGCAATTTTCTGAGTGTGGGGAATAAAGCATGCAAAATGACATCTTTTTAGTAAACACCCTTTCTAATGAATTTATACTCCTAAACTTCCCAACGAGGTTTCAATATAGTGATTATTTGACCTCAGAACTCAATCTTGTTGAGTAAACAATGATATTACATTAATAAAAATAGCATAAATAAAAATTTCAATGTATTTAACCATACCTTTTCCCTGCCACATAAATTTTAAGTATATTAAAAAACTGAATCATTGATTCTTTGGGAACTAGGTGTCACAGTGGATATAGTGCTGAGCCTGGAGTCAGAAAGACCTGAGCTCAGCACCATCCTTGAACACTTACAAGCTGTGTGACTCTGGGCAGATTATTTAACCTTTTTCTGCCTCAGTTTCTTCAACTGTAAAGTGGGGTAATAAATAACAGCTATCTCTTAGGATTGTTATGAGGATCAAATGATGAAATATTTAAAAGGAATTACCAACATGCCTAGCATGCAGTAGTATCTTAATAAATGATTGCTCCCTCCCCCACCCTAATCAGATTATTGATTTATTTTGCTATAGCAAAGTAATAACAGATCATTATTTAAAGTGTTTTTACGTACCGGCTCTATGACATACCCAATTACCTTCCATTATTTACTTGCACTTAAGCGGGGGAAGATGCTTCCTCAATTTTAGGTGTTTCCCATTTAGATCTTTGTATGTAAATTTATCTAGTTAAATGATATAATCACTTAAGAGAAAGACAAGTACGTGTTATTAGAACAAAGTGGTATGTATATGTGTATATGCACATGTATGTAAGAATATTATGTATGTGTACATATATACATATATATACATATATGTGTGTATATATGCATGCAATTTTTAATGATTGGTGGAGAAGGTTTCACTTGCATATATTAGATGAAATACCCTGAAAGCCAGATTTGAAAGTCAATGCATAAGTTCACTATAGCCAAGGTTATATTCTCATAATTATTTATTTGCCAACAATGTCAATGAACCAGACCACCATAGGGAGGCTTTAAGACCTAAACTAGCTTTAATAGATGGCTTGTTAGCTCAGTTGGTTAACGCTGATTTAATATGCATGCAAGGCAGTTAACTGTCATGGGGCTACTTCCCTAAATCTAGCCTGCCATCAAGTCTGCTGTCATTTGAAAGACTTGGCTGGAAAGGTTAAGTGAATCCGTTTGAATTCATTATTATGACAAAAACGATGGCAACTCAAAAGTTGATGACCTAGGAAAAGGGGTTGGGGAGGAGTGGGATGAGGGGTAGAAATCTTAACACCTTAAATATTCTAAGTTTAACTGTCTCCTAGGAGATACGTCACTATGGGCAAATCTACTTCATTTTTCTGAGCTTCTGTTTTCTCAAGCATAAAATAGTATTTGTGCTACTACCTCATGTGGTTGTTGGGCATAAAAATAAATATTGTGTGCATTACAAAGTGAAGTGTAACTTTGAATATGGAGATCAACACATACAGTAGGAACACATACACACACAGATCTTTCCCTATTTTATAGGGTTTAGGGAAAAGAAAGTTGCTTTATTAACCTCCAGACTAACAATATCCATACTTTAAATAAAAGTATCTTAGTACACATGCCTAATTCCACATCATTCAAGGGAATAAAAAACATCCACCCTGAAATCATTTGGTCAGTTCCATGAAGTATAATACAGAATTGGAGGAGGACTTGTCTTTAATCTTATTTGAGGCTAACAACTCTGCTTTGTTTCCTTTTAAGCTTCTCTCTCATTTACTCTCATCCGGCAGCTTCCCAAATAAATTGCTTTGTTTTCATTACAAAGTATGCCTGTTGTTTGTAAAACACATCTGCAACATTCTCAGATTGCTTCAAGAATGTCCCTTGATTTGGGAAGGAATCTTCAAATTTCTTATGAGCAGAGACCATCCCAAAGTCACTTCCCATGGCCAGAGGCACTGCAATAGATCCTTCTTTGGCAATCCAGATTTTCTTCAGGAAAGATACTATTTCTACTGATTTAATAATTTCACCTCAACTCCTTTAGCAACAGGATGATTGCTGTGGTAAAGGCTGCACTAAATCTAGCACTCTGTGGTGAAGTTAGCAGTGGGAAATGGCTATTATTGATGCATTTTAGCCAAAGGGATGGTAGTCCTTCACTTAAGATCCTCAGGTAAAGTATTCCCAGTTGCAATGAATGGCACATTGAATAGGCAGTGCTCTTAAGTATTAACTGCTTCATTTCAGACAGTAGCAGTCCCTTAGTAAGATCAATCTCTTTCTGAATTACATACTACACAATATGGAAAGAGAGTCCTTCTGAAATCTGCCACTTGGGATAAGTCCAATTTCTTGAGGTGGTTCTCAAGGTAAGTATGAAGAATGCCATTAACTAGTGTATTGAGTAGTACACTGGCACTGAATCTTCAGCTATACCAATCAACTCACACTGCTGTGCTGGCTGGCTGGCTGCTGTGGAGTTTGTACTGTGCAGTTGGGCAGCATTGGACTTTCACTTAGCAAAACCTTTCTAAGTGGAAGCTATTTAGTTTCCTTGGTGAGAGAGGTCTACTTTGGTATCGTACTTAATAGAAGCATTACACAAAGAAGAAACTAATTTATCATCTTGTTACACAAAAGGATTCCTGTGGGTTCTTTGAGGATAAACCCATGGCAGTGATATTGATGCTGAGGCCTGAGGATTATACATTGA
Source organism: Bettongia penicillata ogilbyi (assembly GCA_023548195.1). Classification (NCBI taxonomy): domain Eukaryota; kingdom Metazoa; phylum Chordata; class Mammalia; order Diprotodontia; family Potoroidae; genus Bettongia; species Bettongia penicillata. Next base: position 23,160,851 of record JAJHZJ010000470.1, read on the forward strand.
ACATTCAGTCCTTTTATGCTGATGCTGTATTTTTTCTACTCATCTTATCAACCACATTTTAAAAACCTTTGTTCTCTGATAGTTTAGCCCTGGCTACTGCTTAAACAAAGTTCACATAATGGAGAGTATAAATTCAGTAGATGGTATGAATTGAACCCACTCTTTTTCAATCATTAGCTAACCTATAGGAAAACATACAAAAATAAAGAAAATGAATATGTTACTTGACCATGTTAACATATTATATTATCTTGCTTTTTATATGAAGTATTTCTGGCGCAGTATAAATATAAGGTTAGTCTTTTTATATACAAAATAAATAGCGAAGTTAGTAGTCAGGACATAAAGATCTAGTACATGAGAGTAAATTGATTTCAAAATAACATAAAATACAGACTCTGTGATGGGGGTTCTAAAGCTTTTCTTTTCATGACCATAGGAAATCAATTATACCATCTTAAAAATGAAATACACTAATCTTAAGTAAGATATACAAAAATATTAGCAAATAAGAAAGAGAATTCCAAAATACTATATTTCTGAAATCTAACATGAAACCAGGACCTCAGGACACTCACAACAATGGCATTTTAAAGAATATTTTATTTTTTCAATGAACAAAAATATCTTTTTCTCCTTCCTATCTCCCTGGACATTTGAAAGGTTTAGTAATAAAACCATCTAGTCCAATGTCTTCATTTTTTTTTTACTTGCCTGAGGTAATGTCAGAGGTGGGATTTTAACCCAACTACTTTAAACTCCATAGTCAGCCCATTTTTCCACTGTCAGTCTACAATGTTTTATTAAATGCATCACAACCTCTACAAGAGCATGCCTTCCCTAACACAGGAAGCATTCCATGATTACATATGAATTGTAGTAGCATATACCTACATACAAAATCCTAGTTTATTCATTTGGGGTACTGATTTAATTCTTAATAAATTAGAACAAAAGAATCCTAGGATTAATATTTAAAATGAAATGGATGATATGTTTAAAAATGATATCCATGGGACAACTGACTAGGAAGTATAGATGATAACATAGTTTTTGTATGTTGGTAGATAGTTATGGATTTCATTGCTAGAACTAGGAAATTAGAAAAATAAGTAACTTTTGAGATAAAGAGAAAATCCTTGATTTTGTAATTGTGAATGTCACTGAAACAGGGAGTCAGAAGAATGAATGAGTTTGGTGATAAAATCAAATCAAAAAGTCAAGCATTGTTGAAATAAAAATGAAGCATATATGTGCTAGACACTGTGCTAATGGCTGGTAATTATATATATACATATATGTATATATATGTATATATATGCACACACATATACATAGGCAAATAATATATATATGTATGTGTGTGTATATACGCACACATATACACACATATATATGTACATATATGTAGGCAAATAAGACCATCCCTACCCCTAACTAACTCCCAAACTAATAAGAAAAGATAACATACAAAAAGAAAATCTAAAGAGGGGAGGGCAAAGGGAAAGGAGTAACTGATAGAGAAATTAGCCTAGAGATTAATGGTAAGATAAAGATCATAGAAACACAAGATTTTTGGCTTTATAATTATGGCTCTCTTTGATAGAACTAGGAAGTCAGAAGATGAATAAATTTTAGGGTAAAGATCATTTATTTGGACTTGCCTATGTAAGTTTCAAGTGCTAGTGCTTAAATCTGAATCAATAAATGAAACTCTCTAAAATTTAAGCTAATAATACTCAATAGAAAACAAAGAATAATCAGCCACAGAAGTAACCTGTCCTAAGGATAACTTTGAATGGGTCATTAACAAGAAAAAGGGGTGCTCAACATTCCCAAATCCCATTGAGAGATTGGGCATATTACATGAAAACCCTGAAAAGTAGCAGAGCTGTATTTTGTTACATGCACTGTGCCTTATTCGTATATGTGTTCATCCTTTGTTGCTGAAGAAAACCATGCCATCAGAGAAATGATGACATGACTTGCACTTGACTTTTTTTGGTTTTGTTTCAGTTTGGTTTTTTTTCTGAGTGAGGGAGGGCTAACAGAAGGTGGCTGGGTTACTAGAAGAATGCCAAGGAGGAAGTTTGTCAATGTTTATTCAACTCTGTCTTAGGAAACAAATGTTCTGTTATTAATGAATGGCTTATCTGGACAGACACCATATTTAAGTGGAGAAGGTCAATTTGCTAGACTACTCTAGCTGAATGAAAATATCACCGGAGAACCTTTAATTCCCTTTATTCTGATTCCATGATGACCAAAGAACTTACCAATATAATTTAGTCTCTGAGAAGATTGCTCAGCTACAGGGAATGGCTAGGGAAGATCATTACAAATGATCCTCACCTTGTCAAATATATTTCCCATTGTAAATTAATACAGTGGTAGCAGTTTATAAAATAACCTCTTGAGAGTTTAGTTAGGGTAGAGATATTCAACAATGGAAAAACTGCATTGAATGCTGGGCTGAATCTGAGATGGCTTTTCAAAGGGGAAAAGGTGACATCTTATGTTTGGATTCAAAAAATAAACTCCAAAACTAGATGGAACAGACAGGACAGTCATGATATAAGCCATCAGTTTTCTGGAAAAAAAAATAAGTGAGGGGTTAATGGAGCATAAGTTTGATATGCTATGGTACTTAATATGGCACAGTAATAGCATTTTTAAAAATTGAAAAGTACTTGTGATTTCAAGGTGCATAGAGAGGTGCAGGATCCATGACCGAGCGGTCTCTTTGCATTCAGCCCTAGTTAGACTACCTCTGCAATCCTCGATTCAGTTCTGGCCACCACAGTTTAGGAAGGACATTGTTGAGCCATGGGGTGTTCCAAGAAAAACAACACGGAGATAATGTCATGCAAATGTAGAATGAAAGAAATGTGAATAGTGAGTCTGAAGAAGTCTTAAACAGGGCAAGAAGAATCAGGGTGTCACCAGAGATGGCAATGATAGCTGATATTAAGTATCTGGAGAACTACTAATTAACACAGAGATTAGACTTATTCTGCTTTAGATGGAAGCAATGGATGAAGGTTGCATAGTGGCAAATTTAGGCTGCATGTAAAGAAAAACTTCCTAGTAACTAGAAATAACTGGAAGTGTAATAGGTTTCCTTGGTAGGTAGCAAATACCCCCTCATAAGGAGTTTTCATTCCTGTCCAGGTTCAGTTCAATCAAATGAGGTCTGAGCTCCCTTATAACTATGAAATTATCTGCTTATAAATTTGTTGAATACAAACTATGCTTCTATGCGACTTCAGGAAAGGAGGGCCCAACAGTTATGACTTAGTATTAAAACCAGCACCAGGATACTTGGACTGTGATGATGGTGACCATTGTTTCCCCACCAAAAATTAGTACATAAGGTCTAGCAATGGCTATTCCTTTTGTGAAACTCTATGGAAAGAACTTTTTTTGTTCTTAAAATATGGACCATTCTAGAAAAGGTGGGACATAGAGTTAGAGGTGGTATGGTAGACAGAGTACTGGACCTGGATTCAGGAAGACTAATCTTTATGAGTTCAAATCTGGCCTCTAGTTTTGTGACACTAGTTTTGTGACCATGGGCAAGTCACTTTACCCTCTTTGCCTCAGTTTCCTCATCTGTAAAATGATCTGGGGTAGGAAATGGCAAACCATTCCAGTGTCTCTGCCAAGAAAATACCAAATAGAGTCACAAGGAGCTGGACATGACTAAAATGACTGAATAACAAATCTTAACTTTCAGGGATATATTTTGTGGCCTCAGATTACTCTCTCAACTATTCCTTCTATTTTCTAAGGAGATTTTTTTTTACAAGATATGATACCTGAAAATGCAGCAAAATAAACTTTCAGATGTCCAGGATATAATGAAAGTGACTGACATTCAGGTATCATTTTAAAGTTAGCAAAAGCACTTTGTACATGTCATCTGATTTGTATGTCATAACTAATCTTTCAAGAAGGAGAATGAGCATCAGTATTATCATCATTATCATTTTACAAATGAGAAAACCAACACTTACAGAGGTTAATGGTCTTTCTGACTGTCATAGTTCTAAAGAAGTCAAAGCTGGAATAGGATTCAAAGTTTCCTGATTTTTGTCATTTTCTCCACTGTCCTCCATGAAAACAACAAGTTTTATGCTTCATTAAAATTCATTTGACAGACTCTATAATAAATCATTTGATTTACTGAACAATTGAATTCATTTTGTATACCAGCAAGGTTGTGCTTAATATTCTGCAACCTAGACTTCAGGAACCTGTGAACCAAGAATTACAAGAGCAGTAGACTAATTTTCAAAGAGGCAGAGGAACCACCAAATTGCCAAAATCCACTGGATTATGGAGAAAGTAAGGAAGTACTAGTGGAAAAAAATCTATTTCTGATTCATTGACTATATTAAAGCCTTTGACTGTGTGGGATCACCAAAAAATATGGCAAGTGCTCAAAGAGATGGGAGTGTAAGTTTATCTTGCTTGTCTCCTGAAGAACTCATATGCAGGCCAAGAAGCAATAGTTAGAACAATACATGGAACAAACAATTGGTTTAAGTTTGAAAAAGGAATATGACAAGGATCTATGCTATCACCTTATTCATTTAACTTAAAATTCAGAGTATATCATGTGAAATTCTAGGTTGGATAAGTCAAGAACCAAAATTAAGGTTGCCAGAAGAAATATCAACAATCTCAGATATGCAGATCATATTACTCTGATTGCAGAAAATGAAGAGAAATTTAAAAAGTCTGTTGATAAGGGTGAAAGAGGAAAGTGTAAAAGCTGGCTTAAAGATTAACTTCAAAAAATCTAAGATCCTGGGAACTCGTCCCATCAATCTTGGCTCATAGAGGGAGAAGAAATGGAAATAGTGTCAGATTTTATATTCTTGAGCTCAAAGATCACTGCAGATAGCAATTACAGCCATGAAATTAAAAGATACTTCTCCTTGGAAGGAAAGCTATGGAAAATGTGGACAGCATACTAAAAATCAGACATTATCTCTCTAACAAAGGTCCATATAGTCAAAGCTATGGTTTTTCCCATAGCAATGTATGGAGATGACAGTCAAACTATAAGGAAAGCTGAGCCACAAAATCAATGCTTTTGAATTGTGTGCTGGAGGAGACTTTTGAGAGTCCCTTGAACAGTAAGGAGATTAAATATGTCAATACTTTTAATAAATTAATTCAAACTATTCACTGAAAGGTCAAATACTGAAGCTGAAGCTTAAATACACTGGCCACATAGTGAGAAGATAGGAAAATACCCTGATATTGGGAAAAATTGAAATCAAAAGGAAAAGGGGATAGTAGAATATAAGATGAATAGACAGTATCACGCAAACAACAAAAATGAACCTAGACAAAGCCCAAGAGATAGTGGAGGATAGAAGAGACCTGCTATGGTCAATGGGGTTACGAAGAGTTGGACATTCATTGAATGACCAAACAATAATGATAAACTGGTTTTTCTTTGTTTATTTTAAAGCACACAGAACACTGTCTAATCACATTGTTTGTCTAGTGCAAAGGAAATGTTGTTATATCTTAAATAAAGTTATTTTTTAACAGTAGAGCTAATGAAATTTTTGTACATTACCTGCTTTACTTAGAATAAAATAGCAGAATCTACATTTTGTGAACAAGATTTAAAGAAAAGATGCATCAGACTCTATTTGAAATTCTGAAAAGAAATATTTTAATTATATTTTCCTTAAAAAAATATTACTCAGAACTATTAAAAACATACATGCAAATAGGAACATTTGGAGGATTTTATAATCTATAAGGAAACATTTTTCCAATTGTATTCAATGCTAAAAATTCTTTATGGCAGTGGCAAATATAATGCCTTTGGAGAGTATATATCATTCTGTTTTGTGCCTTAGGTTTTTTTTTTAAAGGTTCTCTTTAGATAAAAAGGAATATTGTAAATTTTAAGATAAACCCAGAGGATCCTTGTTGCAGAGAGCCCTTAAGGCTACATTTTATTCTACCAACTCCATGGTTTTAATAAAGAATTAACTATTATCATAGTGAGATATTGTATTCTTTGCATGTCAGTCAATTTATGACTGAACAAATGTGGTCTGATGAAATAACATTTGTAAAAGCATGCCTTTAAAACACATTGACATCATTCTCATAAAAAATGTTATAGAGATGAAAATAATCAGGATGAACAAGAGGAACTCTGAAGTTCTTTCCAGCTCTAATTCTATGATGTTAAGAAAATAAGCGCATGGTTGAATGTTTTCAACGTTCTTTGATCACCCCTTTTTGGCGGTAATATTGGAAGCAATATGGGAGCCTTAGAAGGGTTTCTGAAATGAGATTAAAAAAACTCTTGAAAAAGCCTAAACATGTAATCAACGACTCCATCATCAAAAACTTATTAATTACCTGCTAAATGCCAGGGATTAGGCTGATACATAATTTTCTTAACAAGAAAAAAAATAGATGATTTTTGAAGGGTATGTGTTATCCAAGTTATTCAGATACATGTGGGAATACAAATGTATATGCATGCATTACATATAAGTATATACATCCTTGTGAATGAATGTATGTAGGCATGTATGTATGAAGGGGAAACCACTCATTTGGTTTATATAAAACAGAAAACTCCCTCTCCCAGTGTTCCTGCTCTATAATTTACATCTCCTTCTTTCTCTTCCTTCTCTCTATGAATGTATGCATTTATATATTTATATACATATGTACCTATTTAACTTTTCATCTATTTAATGTGAAGCCAGAAGACTTAGTTTAAAGATCCACCTGTGACAATTATTAGGTACATGATCCTGAACAAATTATTTAACAAATCAGCGTCCCAGGCAAATCACTAAAAGAATAAATTGCTGAGGAGATGGCAATTTGCATTTGTAGTGATGTTTCTTCCCCATGGGAATTATCTCACAAAATTTATTACAGTGCCAGATGCAGTAGGTGCTTAATAAATGTTTAGTGATTGACTGAATGATTAAGAAGTTCTCATAATTATGAAATCATGTCAGTCAAAAATGAAGGAAACTATACATATAAATAAGTACACAAATGTGTATGTGTTTATGCACATACATCAAGAATTGACAATTTCATCGAGAGGGGGAAAATGGCATCTCTCCATCAATGCCATAGATGTAAAAAAAAGAATAAAAACGTAGTAGTCCTGGACAAGCTACTTAACCTCTTAGCGTCCCAAGAATCAGTCGGTCTTTAAGTTTATAAAACAGTTGCTGATCTGCATTGGTAGAAGGAATTTTCTCACTGGGAATCTCCTATACCAAAGAAATTAATAACTAAAATGCAAAACAAAATAAAAAAATGAAAACCTTGATAGAGTGTGTGTGAGTATTGAGGCCAAAAAATTAATTTTCTTATTGCCAGTATGGTGAGAGACTTGAGTAGCTAAGTTCTTAGCACACAAAAAGACCTCATTTGGATTCATACACAAAGCCTTTCAGTGTTTCTAGCTTAATAGGTACAAGTAAAGCTTGTGCTGAGATGGGGAACTAACATATATGGAAATGTCTATGGATATGTATATAGTTTATCATAGAGTATATATGCATATATTTATTGTTCATTGTTTTTATGATTTACTGCACAATCTTATGTTTGTTTTTTTTTTCCCTTGGGGTGGAGAGCTCAATTCTATAACATGGTCATTGCAGGGAACTTCTACTTGGACTTCCTCCACCAGACAGTCTGAAGTGTTTTTCAGTTAAATGATTTGGCCAGAGACATCGTCAGCAAGTATAATAAGCAGGGTCCGAACCTAAGTCTTCTGGACGCTGAGGCTAGCCCTCCACTGCTTTGATATGAAGCAACTTTAATAGAAAGTCATCAAGGAGCTTCTCCAGGCCCTTTGCTACATATGTGTTGACTGAGAACACAAAATAGAAGTTGAACGTTGGAAGAGTGCTTTAAAGTTTCCATACTTTCCATATATTACCTCATTTAATCCTTGCTACAACCTGGTGAAATTACTCTCATTTTACAGATGAAGAAAAAGGCAGTTCAGAGAAGGCAAATGATTTGTCCATGGTCAATTGTCAGATACCAGATGAAAAGTTAAGTCTCTTTCAGCTCTAGGTCTGGGATTTTTCCCACTATACTACTTTGACTCAAAGACTCTATGGATACGTACACACCTGTTACATTGCAATTTAATTGTCAAAGTTATTAAATATGATAGCTGAGTAACACATGGAAATTGTCTGCCCAAGTTCCTTCTTCCATTAACACTATATTCCTCCTGGCATTATTAAAATTCAGACCAGAAGCTAGATAGTCCTTACTCTATATGCATGTTATCAATATGTTGCACATTTGAAAATCTCTTAGCATCCACCCATAGGGAAATGAGAATTAAGACATAACCTTAGGTGAAGCTAGAAGAATTTTAGCATATACAAATATGCAAAAAAGAAGGAATTAATGTGATTTAAACATGAATTAATGCCGTTAGGCATACATGAGTCCTAAACATTTGGGATAATAACTCTACCTAAAATGTTTTATTTATTAATTCCTTTAACTTTTCAAATTATTCCTGACAATTCATCAAGCATATTGTTATTCCTACATGATTATATGAAGTCTATCTTAAACAGCCTTTACTATTTGGTCGAAAATAGCATACACAAAATAATGCATTACTCATCAATTATGCAATTGAACGTGTCTAGATACTTGAAATTTATTACTTTTGGGGAGAACTGAGTATAGGATTACCCTGGGAATAATGAGTGCATTTTAATTAATCAGAACACCGAACAATTTGAAACTAAGGGGCATTTTTTTCCCTCACACAAAACCGACAAACAGAAGAACCGATATAAGTACAAGTTTCTGGCATTGCCGCCTTCTCCTGCTTCATTCCTGCTGTGACTGGCTCTCTCTCGTTAATAGCCTCACAGCTGATAAGGTTTATCTGTATAAACACTAACAAATACGCATTATCTTTCAACTCTAAACTGAATACTAAACTGTAAAAGAAGCCAATTTTAATAGGAAGAGAACTGTGGGATATTTTCCTCTTGATCTTAAGCAAGCTGTTTCAAATTGATATGCTGCAGTAAACCAAGAAAGGTAATTTTCAAGTAAGGAAAATATAGTGAATTCTAGAACATTACTGCACAGTTCAGAAGGGATGGCAGTAGCTATACCTCCGATTAAATCTATGACCTCAATGAAAAATAAATAAGTGTATTTTGACAAAAATGATCATCATTTGTCTAATAGAATGAAGAGATAAAAGCTATATGCTATCTGCCCTGTTGTAGAATGTAGGTTCCTGGAAAGACACTGGAACTGGAGTTAGAAGACCTGTTCAACTGTCGTTTCTTACCCCTTCATAAGTCATAACCAAATAAGTTAGTCATTGAATATTTCTGAGGGCAGAGGATTCGGAAGTCAGTTTATTCATCTGTAAAATGTGGACAGAAGGAAATCTCAATACTTAAAGTAAAGCACATGCAAATTTGACCTGCAAACCAATATAATGCAGGCAAGTTATTACAAATGTGAAGAAAAAATGAGGAAGATGCCCTGGGAGAGTTTGACTATGGTAATTTCCAGAAAATGGCTAGCTAGATGGCTCATGAGATGGAGTGTTGGGCTTAGAATAAGGAAGACCTAAGTTCAAATACAGCCTCAGAAACTTACTAACTGTGTGACATGGCCAAGTCACTTACTAGATTTGCCTCAGTTCCCTTATTGGAAATAATGACACCTGCCTGTTATGACTCTCATGAGGACCAGATGAGATAATAATGAGAAAGTGCTTAGGACAGTGTGGAATGTAGCATTATATAAATGTTAGTTATTATTATTTTTAAAATATATGTTCTGGTATCTTTTCCAAACTTACGTTCTGCATCTCCTTAGGCTTTCCTGCTAACGTTTCCAAGTAAAAGTATAGATTTTTCTAATGAGGCAGTATCAATCATTAATAAAGTTCAAGCCAATGGACACTTTGAAAGTGCCTATGCTGGACAAGATAGGGCACTAAGGGCAGAAGTCCCAATGATGAAAAAACTCCATTTTCTGGCTTTACAGAGTTTACAATCTTATAGAGATGATAAGACATATATACTTAATCAGAAAACAAATTCTATGATAAATGAATACAGTTAAGTAAAAAGAAAGCAATCCAAGAGACATAAAAGAACAAATTGCATCCAGATAAGAGAAAGAAGCAAAGTTTCATGGAGGAGGGAGCAATGTAGTTGTGCTTTAGGTGTGGAGAATTTTAACAGATGGAATGGGGGGACTGCAGAAGAGAGAAAAGAATGTATTCTGGGCAAAAGGGCAAGGAAAAGGGGAACAGTATGGTGTAATGGAAAGAACAGTAGCCTAGGAATGAGTAGAGCTGGGTCTGAATTCTAGCTACATTACTTACTACCAATGTGACTGGGGAGAAAGAAAGGGAAGAATTTATTTAAGCTCCTACTATGTGCCAGGTAGTATACTAACCACTTTACAAAGATTTTTTCATTTGATGCTCACAACTCTGGGAGGTAGGTATTAATATTATCTCCATTTTACAGTGGAAAAAACTGAGGCAGATAGAGTAATTTGTCCAGGGTCCCATAGCTGCTAAGTGTCTGAGGTCACACTTAAATGTGGATCTTTCTGAACTCCAGACTATTCCCTCTATCCACTGTCTCACCTACCTAAATGCCAATTCATTTGACCTCCTTAAGCCTAAATTTTCTCATCTGCAAAATGAGAAGGATGGATTAGATAACCTGTAAGATTCCTTTCAACTTTAAATTTTACAGTCCTAGGAAGCAACCAGCAGGATAAATTCCGACAAGACAAAGTAGGTTCAGTTTGGATCATTCCCTTTATCTGTTTATTTTATATCCATTTGCCTTTTATAGCTCACATTTTTTACAGTTTACAAATCACTTTGCAAATTATTCATTTTATTTCACAACAAACCTGCAAGCTATTGGTGAAAGTAATATTTCCTACCTATCTTGCAAATGAGGAAACTGAGGTTCCAAAAGGCTTTAACTGAGTAATTACTCAGATGGCTGAAAAATTTCCCAATATCCATGCTCATATTGTTCTGAATATTTTCTGTCAGAATCAAGAAGAAATTTTGTGGTAGATACAGATGCATATCTTGTTATTTTTTTCTGTGAGAAATAGGATTTAATTTGTGATGGTGGATGATTCCATCTAGAAGTTACTATCACTTCAAAGAACCATCTTCACAATCAAGAATAATCTCATTAACTATATTCCTCATAAACTTAGGTGATAAAACCTGTACTGTACAGAAAAAGAAAAAAAAGTCTGGCATTGTGATGGAATTGGATCCCACCACTAAGAGGACATTTATAAGCTACGTTGGGTGTTGAGTTGCTTTAGGTGAATCAAAATAGTGAGTGCTGAGCTTCTCTACATCATTTTAGGTCATGGTCCTGTCTTTGTGAAATCATTCCTGAAGTTGTAATTTCACTATCCCCATATTGTTGGGAACAGCTTGGTAGACAGCATCAGGAAAAGTCATCCACTCACTGTTTACATTAGTAATTAACACAGATAGAACTTTGGGGGGGGGATTTTTGGTAATGTCATTACTCCCACATTTTCTGCCTAATGAAATAACAAGCACAGTGGGGGAGCCTGCTTTTTTTTTTTTTTTTTTTTTTTTTTGCAGCAGTTGGAAGTTGCTGAAACTAGAAACTATTTCTAGTTTTAGAGGGAAAACATTTGGAAGGGAATTCCTCCGGTATTAAATTTTGCTACTATGGAAATGGTTTAAGATGGCTGCATAAGATGTATTATCTTGAAAAACTCAATAAGAAAATTTCCATTCAGTTTCACTGATGATCATTGGCAGCCTCCTTCAGTCACTCCAACTTATAACCTTTGAGTCATCTTTGAGTCTTTCTTTCCCCTTATTGTGTACATCTCATCAATCACCACATCCTGTTGATCATTCCTCCACAACATCTCTCACATTCATCCCCTTGCTTCTACTTGTGCTGTCACTGAACTAATTCCCACAATCATCTCTGTTTGCCTAAAGGAATATGATAGACTGGTTGTTCATGATAGCTGGCTGTTTTCCTTGTCTCCAAACTATCCCTTCTCAAGTCTGTTCTTCAAGTCCCTACTCAAATAAGCTTCCAAAGGTTATTTTGTTGTGCTGATCATGTTACTTCTCTATTTTAAAAAAGTGTATCTTTATTACCTACCAAGTATATAGACTCATTGTTTTGACAGAAATTATTATTTCTCTCATATTAATAAACCAATTATTGAATTAGAACTAAGGTTTTCATTCCCCTTTTTCTATTTCCTTAATCAGAAATCATCCCCTGTAGGTTATTCAGGCATCTTTTGAACTGTAGTGCTGGTAATGAAATGGAAAACTTAGATCTGATTCAAAATTAAAGAAATTTTTGTTAAGGTAAATTGACTGATGGATTCTAGTTCCTTGTGTTTTAATCAGACAGGTCTGGGTAGAAGTGGATTCTGCCCCCCCCCCCCCCCATTTTGTTTAGATTCCTCTAGGTGGGATGATATGGGCATAGATAAGTCCTTTGAAGAGGACTGAGTGATCAGAGTCAAGTCCTCCAGATCCTCATTAGAATATCCTTATCTCTCATTATAATATCTATTCTTACTAGTTCACCAATCACAGTTGATTTCTATCCTCAGGAACTCCCACTCTTCCAAGGGCATATAAGTGTTGAGTGGGTTACATAAGGGGTCTTTGGCATTTGAGAGTGCAACTGACCCCTTTAATTAATTATGCATTAGCATATATAATAAAATGATTAATTACCCTGACACTATATTTCTTAAACTTTTTATACATCACAGTTTCTGGACCTCTGTAATCTGGTTTAAACCACTTTTGTTGCTGTCTCATGTCTTCTTCACATAGTTTATGCTCTAGCCAAACTAGAGTAGCCAAATCTAGAATAGTTCATATACTAGATCTCCTGTTCTCATTCCACCCTTAGTATTAATCATGCTTTCTTCCATATCTAGAATAGACTATTTCTGTCTTCATTTCCATCAATTTGTATCCTTCCCATTCTTCAGGGCCCAACTTAGATGCTACTAATCAAGCTTCCCTAAACGTCCCAAGTGAAAACAATTTCCATGATCTCAAATTTCTCGTAATACTTTGCCTTTCTACTAAAATTATTTGCATGTCTTGGTTATTAGTTCCTTGGACATGTGGATTCTGTGTCTTTATTCCCACTTCCATGCATATAAAAATCACTTAACAATTATCTGTTAAACTGAATTTTTGAAATGAATTTTATTAATGATTATCATATCCCATTCATTTATAAGTGTATTTCCTTGCCCCTCTTCCAAATCAAACTTTTCCTTGTAGCTGGTAAGAACAAACACGTGCAATTGCCCAATATGTTGACTACATATGATAGATATAAATCATTGTATCTAAGCAGTTCTCCTTCTTTCTGCAGGAGGCAGGAAAGCATCATAAGCAGTGTTATTGTTTGCTTTGTTTTGTGTTTCTCAGTTTCTCAGAGGTGCTTCTTTCTAGTCATCTTTTCTTTCACATTATTAGAATTGTGTACATCTTTTCATATAGAGTTGTGAATATTTTTCTTTAATTTCTGTTTCTTTACTCTGTCTTAGTTTGAAAAATATTTCCAAGTTTAATTCAATTGCTTATATTCTTATTTTCTTACTAAAATAATAATATATCATCACTTTTCTATATTACATTATTTTAGCCATTCCCTAATCAATAAGAATCCACTCTATTCCTAATTCTTTGCTGCCACAATGACCCTCATTCTGACTTTGACCTGTTTAGAATAATATGCCCAATAATGAGATTGTTGGATCAAAAAGTAAGACTGGTTTGGTCAATTTTCTTTTTGCTAATTTCAGATTGATACTTGGGATGTTTAAAGTAATGTCTACCTCCATTAATAGTGTGTGTGCCTTCCTACAACCATTTCAACATTGACAATACTCATTTTTGTCATCTTTCACAAATTGAGTGGTATTAGTATTCATTCAATGAATCAATCGGTTGACAAACATTTATTAAGGACATACTTGTGCCAAATACTATACTTAGTTCTGGGAATACAAAAAGAGGCAAAAGACAGTCTCTGTCTTCAAGGAGCTTACAATCTAGTGGGGGAGATGAATAGCAAACAAACATACACAAAGCAATCTAAAGAGAATAAATAGGAAATAATTAATAGAGGAGAGGAACTAGAATTAAGAGGACTCAGAGAAGACTCCTAGTAAAAATCGATGTTTTATTTGGGACTTAAAGAAAGTCAGAGAGAGAATTTAGAATACAATGCCATCCCTTTTTCTTGTGTGGAACTACACATAATTAAATTAAGAAAACATAAGAACTTCCCTAATTCACAAATTAAAAAAAAAACCCTTGAGATTCCAATATGAAAAAATCATAAACAGGCTGATTTCAAATCATCTGGAGGATCTGTAGGAAAGGAAAAACTCTACCTCTTTCCTGCTCTCATGGAAAAGTATTCATATCTAATTTATCCTGATTAATCTCAAGTTGGCTATTACCATAAGCTTTGATGAAAAGAGGAGAAAATAATATAGAAATTTAAGGTGTTATTCACGAAAATGGAAAGAGAACTAAATTGATTTTTAAAAAAACTTTCTTTTAAATTTGGGCATGTATACTCATTTGAAAAGAATATTTTCATTCTCACAGGATCAAGGACGGACAACTTGTCAAATATTGCTATTTTGGTAAAAGGACAATATACATGGTTTTGCAAATATATTTTTGGGGGATATATTAGTTGGAGTTGCATGGAGAGAGAACATTTTGTAATGTGTTGTAGTGGGCTGACCATGGAGTCAAGAAGACCTGGATTCAGATCCTGTTTCTCATAAATAACATGTAACTATGGGTAGTGCATGAGATAAGGGTCCTGAGCTTGGAGTCAAAAGTTCTTATCTTAGGTCAGATCTGGCCTCAGATGCTTACTAGCTGTGTGACTCTGGGCAAGTCACTCAATCTTATATGCCCCAGTTTCCTCATCTGTAAAATTAGCTGTAGAAGGAAATGGCAGATCACTTCCGTGTCTTTGCCAAGAAAACCCTGTAATGGTAATTTAAATGAGAAGTTATTTCCCATTCATTAACAGGTTCATGCAACCTACTTAAATCACATGGAAACCTAAGTCACATGTGGTCGGAGGTGCTTGATGAATGGTGGAACAGAAAGGGTGGAGCAGAGGTGAGAGAAGTTGCTCAGGCTAGTCAGAGCTGAGAAGCACACAGGCAATAGGCCCAACTAGGCTCCTCAGGGTTTATTTATTTGTGGGAAGGGTGGGGGAAGGCTTGGGAATGCCTTTGTACCCTACAGTGCTAATGGGTATTGACTTTTTTTTTACTATGACCAATTCGGCTTTCTGGCATCTGAATAAATGTTTTTTCTTGTGCCTTCTAAATGGAGAGTCTATTATCTTTGTGATTCAGAATTATGCTGGCATATTCATAGTCACCCTTGGCACTGAGAATATTGCCTGGGCAATACAAACCCCAAACGGAGTCATGAAGAGTCAGATACAACTGAAACGCCTGAACAGCAAACATGGTCAAATAACATCTCTCTGTATCTCAGATAATACTCTAAAATAAGTTGTCTATCAGCATCATATCAGCAGTTTAGACATCAGAATTTCCTCAAACTTTTTAACTCAGAGATCTGGAAAAAGCATTTACAATACTTGAAGTGTGAAGAAAATCAACTTAAATATCAGTGTAGTGAGTATGGAAGGTAAAATAACCCTCAAACATAAGGCACATTCCCCAAATTTGGAAACAAATTTGGAAAGTGTCAATCAAAGTGAATCTGATAATAAAATG
Source organism: Bettongia penicillata ogilbyi (assembly GCA_023548195.1). NCBI lineage: Eukaryota > Metazoa > Chordata > Mammalia > Diprotodontia > Potoroidae > Bettongia > Bettongia penicillata. The sequence continues at coordinate 23,176,733 of JAJHZJ010000470.1, forward strand.
GGAAAGAATGACAGCTACAAAAATAAATTAACTAAATGATGAAAATTAGTGATGGTGGTTTGTGATGGTGGTAGTAATAGTAGTAACAGTAGTATTAGCAGTAGTAGTAGTAGTAGTAGTAGTAATAGTGGTGGTGGTGGTGTTTAATAGTAGTAGTAAATAAGTGACACAACAAAAGTGCTCCCTATATCCATGAAAGATAAGAAGTATCTTTCAATTCTCAGAAAAAAAAGTACTATAACATTTGTCCAACTCCCATAGGCAACATATAGCTAGTGATTATCAATTTTTGAATTGGGTGATTAGATGAAAGAGATAGCTAACACACTAAATAATAGGATTGGAAAAAAATAATGATAATCTTAAAATTTATGTAATACATACTACATGCTAGTTACCATGTTAAGTGCTTTCCAGATACCTCACTGGATCCTCACAGCAACCCTGGGAGGTAGGTACTATTATTATCTCCACTTAACAATGAGTAACCCGAGACAGATGCTAAGTGACTTGCCCAGGGTCATACAGCTAGGAATTTCGGAGGTCAAATATGAACTCAGGTCTTCTCAATTCTAGGCCTAGTGCTCTATCTGCTGTATAACTTAGCTGCCTCCAAGATCTTGGTAAACTACAAAATTGGGCTGAATCAACTAAGATGAATTGTTTTTTTTCCAATTTCAATGTTTCATGTTCATTTTGTCTCCTTAACATTTTGATTTGCTGCATAGCCAATAAATACTTTAAGCATTTTTATATCTTTTTCAAATTTATTAATTCATTTTGAATTTTCAACATTCACTTCCATAAATTTAAAATTTCCTCCCCCTTCTTCTTCCTCCCACCCCCAAACAGCATGCAGTCTTATATGATATCTACACATACATTCCTATTAAATACATTAACACACCAGCTACATTTCACAGAAGAATTATAACGAATGGGAGAAACCATGAGAAAAACAAAACAAAGCCCTCCAAACATAACAAAAAAGAAAAGAGTCTGCTTCATTCTGCATTCTGACTCAGTTTTTTCTCTGGATGTGGATGATGTTTTGCATCCTGAGTGCTTTGGAAATGTTTTAGGTCCTCGCCTTGCTGAGAAGAGCTAAGTCTATGAAAATCAGTCCTCACACACTGTGGATGTTACCGTGTATATCGTTCTCCTGATTCTGCTCACTTCACTCAGCATCAGTTCATATAAGTCTTTCCAGGTTCAACATCTACCTAGTCATCATTTCTTATAGCACAATAGTATTCCAACACAGCTTGTTTAGCCATTCTCCAATTGATGGGGATTTCCAGCTCTTGGTCACCCCAAAAAGAACTTCTACAAATAACTTTGTACATGTGGATCTTTTTTAAGATAAAATTTATTTGAAATACAAGTAGTCTTCTTCTTTGAAAGTGTAAGAAACTGGAAGAATGGATATATATATAAATTTCTTTGAAAAAGATGGAGGATAAATTAATGGAATACTAACTCGGTAAGAAGCAACAATGTTATATGGAAACCAAAAAACTAATGTAATATTTTAAGAAAGGCACTAATCTCATGGGTCTTTTAGTAACTAAGAACCAGGAACAGAAAATAACTACTTAAGGGCACAAAATGTACTCAATAAATGCTGACTGACTCAGTATGGTGCCTGTTCTGCAGAGACTCCTTTTGAAGGAATATATGTTAACTACGAAGGGAAATTCCCCATTATCTGGAGGAGTTAATATGATAAAAATTATTTGCAAGCAAGCAAATATATGATACAGGAGAAGGGTACCAAAAGAGAATGCAGATTTTCTACCTTCCTCTTTTGCATGGTGCATGTTTGTGTGCACCCCTCCACACACACACACACACACACACACACACACACACACACTTCTCTCTCTCTCTCTCTCTCTCTCTGTCTCTGTCTCTCTGTCTCTCTCTCTCTCTCTCTGTCTCTGTCTCTCTGTCTCTGTCTCTCTGTCTCTGTCTCTCTGTCTCTCTGTCTCTCTGTCTCTCTGTCTCTCTCTCTCTCTCTCTCTCTCTCTCTCCCTCTCTCCCACCCTCATTGTTGTCGTCTCTGCCTAGATGAAAGGCAGCTCCTCAGGTTTAAATGTTAAGCATCTTCAGTACTGAAATTTGAAAACATTGCAAATGGAGTTGTGTTAAGATAGAAACATATCCATCATATCCCAATAGATATTTATCGGGATACGATGGATTACCTAACTCTGACTCTGAAGTAAAATCTGCCTTCTAGGTTCATTTTTATGATGATTTAGTGCAAAATCAAAAGCAAACCATCACCTTTTGTGTGTGTATGAGCTTCATAGTTTTCCCAGAAATAAAATGATGACATTATCCTCTTTCTTTCACAATGAAATGTTCCAAAGGTAAGTTAAGTCTCCATAAAGTACTTTGTGTCCAGAAAAGGAATTCAATTCTATCATTTAATTAAACCTGCTACTTACTGAGCGCTTATTATGGTAAATGATCGTGAGATATATTATAACCACATAATGTATCGCTCTCACCTGGGAACAATATGATCATATAAAAACTACGTATAAGGTTTGAAATTCTGGTCCCTTCATTTTGATTTTTCATGGTTTGCCGTTCCATTTGGTATTTAAAGCCCTTCTTGATTTCCCCCTTTTCTCCACCTTTCTAGAATTCTTATACCTTACGCCCCTCTTCCCCACTCACTCTGCCATCCAGCGTTAGGGGCCTTTTTACTATTCCTTACTTCATTTCTATAGCTGCAGACATTTTCTCTGGCTCTTCCTATACCTGGAATACTTTCCTTTCCTTTCTCATCTCAACATCCTAAGTATCCTCAAATCCAAGCTAAAATTCCATCTTCTGTCCAAAATGAAAATCCCATTCTTAACCAATGTGTCAAAAACCAAACAAACAATATTCCAAGTGGTTTGCAGTGACTTCCCTCTGTTATTTCCACTTTATCCTGAATATAGGTTGCTTATACAAAGTTGTTTCCCCTACTAAGACAGTAAATTCCTTGAGAGCAGGGTCTAGTTTTTGCCTTCCTTTTAATCCCCTGTGCAATGAAGATAACAATAGCACCTACCTCCCAGAGTTCTTGCAAAGATCAACTGAGACAGCATACGTAAAGAGTTTTGCCAACATTAAAGTTCTCTATAAAAGTTGGCTGTTTTTGTCGGGTTCTTTATTTCCCTTCCCTGTGTTGGCTCCCTAACCCTTGGTGGCTAGCAGCCTTGATTCTAGCCTGACTTCTCACAAACATCAATCAGAATGACCTAGATGGCCTTTTTCCTTCTGTTTTGTTTTTCTTTCTTTTTTTTTAAACCTCTACTTCTAGAGTCAAACATCAAATTAAGATCCGAATAATCCTGAGAACAAAAAAGCTAGTGATTAGATAGCCAAAAACCTACTATATTAGCACTGTAGAAATAAAACGAAAAAAAAATAGTCTATAGACACTGCATTGCACAAAGATTAGTGCTAACTGAATTAATGATCAACTGATAGTCAAATGTATTTTTTTCAGGAAAAGTGAGTTACAGTATCATACGCCTAAACGAAAAGTTTTATCATCATTTAATTCTTCCCTCTGCTTATATAAAGTTTACATTTTAAAACTATACTTAAGTCATTCCAGATGTTCCATTAAAACAATTGCTGGAATTTCTAAACAGGACCAACATCTCTTATTTGTTAACACAGAATAACTAAATGAGTCATTGTTACATACTGTGTAGTAAATGGTGTGATTCATTTGTAACAGAAAAATTAATTGCACTTCATTTAGCATTAATCAACAAGTCCAAAATGTTTTCAAATTTATTTTAAGCAACATATTAAAAGCATATATTAAAAAGTACATAATGAGTATAAATAAAGATCTACATAAAAATAAAAAGTAGTGATCTCTAGAAAAATAGCACCTATTTTTTTAAAGTACTGTTTTTTGGACTTGTTATTTCTAAAGAAAATGAGGAAGTAATTGTTCACAGAATTTCATTTTTCAGAACATACAGAGAAAATAGATACATTTGTTTAGCTTCTTGCATTATTACTTAGAATGGAGAAGGCTGCAAATTTTGTTCTGAGATGAAGAACATGATGTTTCTTAGAAGACATCAGAAGCCAGCATATGCTCACAATAATACTAAATAGATCATGCACTTCCGATTCCTATACACGGCTAGTTCCTCCACTCAAGCCACTCAGGACAAAAGTAGGAATCTGCACTCTCATTAATCATACCATACCCTACACAAACACTTTGACATATAAGTGGGTCTAATAATAGACTGGGGATATGATTAATTTATGTATAGGGCAAAATCCCTGATTTTAAACTACAAAAAAAGAGGAACCACAAGGTTTGTATTTCGCTTTGTGATGAAATTAACCCTGATTACTCAATTTTCCTTTTAAAGGCTCTATTTGATAAGTCATAGTCTGAATTGCTAAAGATTAGGAAGGGGAGGGTGAAACGTGCTCAGTTGCTATTTTGGCAAATATATGAAAGATACAAGTCCACACCTGATAGAATCTATCATTTAAAAAATACATTTAGCAAAATCATGAACTTTTATTGCTGACAGGCATGCTAGAGATCATGAAGTCCAAGAGCTTCATTTTACCAACGCTTACATGCACTAACAAAGGTTCACACAATCAATCAAGGAGTATTTCTTAAGCATCTGCAATGTTCCAGGCACTGGAGTGAAAACTGAAAATTCCTATCATGAAAAAACTTATATTCTATCCCATGCCTAGTTAGAGAACCAGAACTAGAATCCAAGTGTCCTGATTCTCTAGGTTAGTGTATTTTTCATTATGCAGCATTTATTTTACAATAAGGCTCATATTAAGGTTATCCCAACATAACTCAAATAATTCACATGCATATACATACATATATACACACAGAATAGATAGAGAGACAGACACATGGAAGGAACAGACAGATAGAGAGATAAATGGGGAGAGGGAGAGAGACAGAGAGAGAGAGAGAGAGAAAGAGAGAGAGAGAGAGAGAGAGAGAGAGAGAGAGAGAGAGAGAGAGAGAGAGAGAGAGAATTTGAGCATATGAATTCTTGGTTCATCAGATAAAAAAATAGAAACATGTAAAGTTGATTCACATATATTGGGATTTTTTAAAAAATTCTTTTAAATTCTTAGAAAATTAGCAGTTTTACTGGATAGGTATCAAGTACTGGAGACGGATAAGCCTGAGTTCAAGTCTTCCTTATGACACGGCATGCCCGACCACAGCCTAATGACTTAATCTCTCAGTGCTCCAAGGGAGTGGTGTCAAACTCAAAGTGAAATGAGGGCCACTAAACCCACAATAAGTATCCCTACTTTGCTTAGAAAACCACATATTAACTTTATACTTGATTTCATTTTTATTTGACACAATCCATAAAATCATGCATGGATCGACAGTTATCTTATTTCTTCATCATCATAATGAACCTTCTACAGTTACATTTTAAAATTTTATTAAAAGAACTATACCAGAATCTACAAGTGACCTTTTCCACCTTTAGTTATATGAAGACCCTTCTTTCATATGCCTGCATGTCCAGATCCTGCCTAGGAAAGCATTCTAATGAAGAGGAAAGAACAAGGCCAAAAAACATCCTTTGGCAAATAACCCCTAACTTAGGACCTAACTTACCACTGATTTCTTATGCCTAGTGCTCTTGCTATACTTTAATTGTCCCTCCAGTTTCTAGACTTTTAATTGCCTAGATCAATGAGATCTATTAGACATTTTCCCATTAAAATATGAGGCACCTGGAGATAGAGAAAGAATTTTCCCATTATGTAATTTCCTTTATAGTGAAATTATAGGCCCAGTCCCTAGTCCCTTCACTATGAAGAAATCTTTATAATTATTAATTAACTGTTTTAGAATAATTAAATCATTATAGAAATGTTCCCAGTCTATTAATTATCCCAACTATGTCATTGAAAATCTCCTATTATTAATGTTTTCGTTGTCTGAAACCACAACAAAGGAAACATCATCCAATTTACATCATGTCATTTTTCACGTACAAGTGTTGGCATTAGGACTCTCAACCATTCTACTTTCTAGGTTTTCAAGTTATTCATGCAAAGTATTCCTAACTCTTGAGATTTAATTGTTTTCTATTCAAGCTAATAACATCTGTTTCAAGTTTTTGTACCTACAAATGGCACACAATTTCGAGAGTTGTTTTATATTATCAGGCACAAGTCTACCTTTGCTGAAATGTTCCTTCAAAAATAAAATTGTTCCCATGAAATTTCTAATGTTTAGTAAAATGATTATAAGATATTCTCCCCTATCCCCATATTTCTTTTTCACTAATTCATTTTCAAAGTGCTTCATCCCTCTCTGCCAAGATGATTTTAATAGAACATAAATTCAAGTATAAGCCATTTGATAAACTTCTACCAACAGTTAGTCTTTCTTTTGTAAAGATGTTAACCTAGCATCAGGAATGCATGAGCTGTGTTCTCAGAAGCAATGATTTGTTTATATTTCACCAACCATGTACTCTCAGTGATTTATCTACAACCAGTATGCCATTGAAAAAATAGCTGAATACAATCATCCTGTGGCCATGGAAAGTATTGATTCCTCTGTGATAAGCCAATTAGCCTCTATGTGAATTGACTGCATAACCTTGACCTCATTAATAGTCTAATCAACACATATAACTATCCCATGTTATATGTATGAAACAGGATTGAACTTCATTCAAGGATTTTTGCTGTTTTCTTTGTTTTATTCTGACCTCAAGAAATGTCAAATATCAAATAATGTCCTCATTATTTAGGAATTCTTCCTATTTATCACAGAAATCTGCATAGACTTTAATTATACTTGATTTCTTTAACTCTCACTACAGAATATTGATGGGGAAAGTGATGTTTAGAGAGGTCAAATCATGGATTCTATGAGTTAAAAGAGATCTCAGAGATGTCCTAGGATAAACAAGAAAAATAATTCCTTCTACAACATAGCTAATCAGATAACATCCAATATTTGTTTGAGTATTTCCAGTAAACGCCTTACCTCTGGAAGTACTCCATTCAATTTGTAGTTGATTATTAGGAAGTATGGCCTTACGTCAAGTTTTTGAATTTGTACTAACCCTTTACATCTTGTTCTACCATCTTGATCAAGCAGAACAAGTGTCTCCTCTCTCCCTTTCCATCCCAGTTCTTTCCCTCAAGCTAAACATATTCATTTCCTTCAGCTAATCATGGAAGACCATGACTTTGGTTTCTTCCCTCATCTTGGTTTTCTCCCTCTGAATGCTCATCACTGAACTTCTTAAAATTTGATACTCAGGACACATTTATTCCAGTTGCAGTTTTGTGTCCTGGTAGAAAGAGTACTAGTCTTACTTAGGAAAATCTGAAGTAAAATATTGCTTCAGCTATGGACAGATTGTATCATCCAGGGAAAGTCACTTGACCCATCTCAGCCCAAGTTTTCTCATAGGTCAAATGAGGAAAATGATCATACCTACCTTACAAAGCTGTTGAGAAGATCAAATGAAATAATATATCTAAATAATATATCGAAAATACTTTGGAAATCTTAAAGCACTATCTAAATGTGTGCTTTCCTCCTCATCCTCCAGAATTTACTAGGAGAGTGTACATCAGAATTATTACGTCTTCTTTAAGAAGCAGAAACTTTTTTTGACTACTGCATGATGCTGCTGATCCACATTGAGTTTGTTATCACATTCAAAGCCCCGTAAACTTAAAAAAAGAACCCACATGCCTAGTCATATATACCCCATATTGTTCATTTATGAAATTTGATAAAAATTATGAAAGCTATCTTTAGAATCCAAGAATAAGACTTTCTTCTCCCTCTCCCCCTCTCTATCTGCCCTCTCTTTTTCTCTCTTTCTCTCTCTCTCCCTTCCCCCATAATTTCCTTACACCCCTCTGTCCTCTGGCCTTGATTTCATTAGCCTGGGAAAATTCATGTTGGGGAATTTCCTTGAATAGTATGCAGATCAACAACTGTTCCCAGCTTATAATCTTTGATAATTCTCCAGGGTCACACTGAGTTCAAGAGACTTGCCAAGGGCCATGGAGATTCTACATGTCAGAAACCTCCTACCAGCACTCTTAACAATTACACCATGATGCCTTTAATAAAGCTTAACACTTACTCGTTTTAAATCTGTATGGAAAGAATTATATCACAGGAAGAAAAGATGAACTGATCACATGGCAAGACAGAGGGATATTAGGCAGACGGCTAGAGGAAAGTACCCTCGCAAGGTTAGAGAAGTGGCCCCACCCCAGAATGAACTTTTTTGAGAACCTGGTTATGGATTCTACAGAATAATCAGGTTTGGATAGGCTTATTTACATCATCAACCACAGATTCATCCAGTTTGAATAGATGTTATTCAATTAGATTCATCTAACCTACCTTTTCTCAATCCACACTTCTAACGTAACATAACATACCTGTTAGCTGTGACTACATCATTGTGTTATTTGCAAATTTGAAAAGCATTCTATTTATTTATCTATCTAAATCATCTATACAAATAGTAAAATGCAGAAAACCAAGCACAGATTCATCCACTATCAAATTTCTTCCAACCTGATATCAGATGAGTGAGTAGGTTTAAGGTCTAGTCACTCAAATAGTTCTGAATCCAACTTTCAACTACTCCACATCTCTTTCTTTTCCACAAAAAATAGCATTAAAGATTTTGTCAAATGCTTTGCTTAATATCTAGTAAAATATATTTATAACATTCTGCTGATGTTAGCCCAGTAACTCTTTCAAACAAGGAAATTGGTTTAGTCTAGCATAAACTGCTCCTGAGGAAGGTGTTAGGATTTTTGTGACTATTGCTTCATTTTCTAGATGCCCATTAACACCTCTCAGACTTGGTATCATTCATCATGTACAGTGGGACAGGTAGAGTCAGAATGATTTAAACAGACCATTATTTTAGGAAAAATCATTCTGTATAACCTCAGGTAGATGCTATTTTCAAAGAGATTTAAAAGCAATCCAAAGGATAAAAATATACAAATGCTGCTAGCAAGAAGGTTAAAAAGTAGGTAGCAAGAAGTTCCCTGGGATCTTGGGAGCTACCAGCACCTCTCTCAAGTCCCCAAAACTACTTTGTACTCTACCTGCTTGAAAGACCTCTAGCTGAGTCTGGGGTTAACATACTTAGAGGCAACTTAAATTCCAATTGTCCCAGATTTGCACTGCAATTAATTTGCTGGCAAGCATCTTAGCCATTGTTTGGGGAATGTATATGTGATGAGAATGATAACACACTCCACAGTTCCACCAACATCCAGACCCACATTTTAAAAAAATACATTCTATTTTTTTAATAATATGTTCTAGACATGTGCCAACATTTCAAGTTAGGCTTATTTGACTCATATTTTACAGACTTCATTCTGTTTACCAGAGCCAGTGCTCTCTCTCCTTTCATCCTCCTGGTGCTTTTTAAAAGGGAAACATTTGCCCTTTTCCAGTTCTATGGACCCTCTTCCATTTTCAAAAACTGTTTAAATATCAGTGACTATGGTTCAGTGATCCACTGGCTCTTTCAGTAACCTAGGACGTACAAGGGGTGGGGAACCTGCAGCCTTGAGGTCACATATGGCCTTCTAGGTCCTTGGGTGCAGCTTTCTGACAGAGTTAAAGTTTTACAGAACAAATCCTTTTATTAAGGGGATTTATTCTGTGAAGTTTGGATTCAGCCAAAGAGCCTCACTTGAGCACCTAGAGCGCCACACGTGGCCTCAAGGCCGCAAGCTCCAAACTCCTGAATTTATTGGAACCTAGTGAATTGACATTATCAAGGTCGACTAGATATGCTATTAATATCTCCCTATTTATGTTGGGTATCAACTCTTCATTAGTTATTTTTTGTTCTGTCCTTTACATTGCAAGATTTGTTCTCCTTAGCTGAGAAAAGAGAAGTGAAATTAGACTTATATCTCGACTGTCTCTGAAAAGCATTTTCATTTAGCCAACTACCCTCAGCAGGGGAACTGTGGAAAAGAGCACTCAGACAACCTGGGTTCAAATCTCGCACCAGTCACTAACTTGTATGACCTTGGGCAAGTTAGTTAATTTCCTTGACCCTAAAAATTGGTAACTATGATGAAGACACCCTCTAGCAACACTTTTAGCTTTAAATATGATTCTATCATCCTCTTTTCCCTAATATATCTTTTAACAAAAACAAATAAAAGTAAAACGCCAAAATCAAATGCATGCCTCTCATTCTATTAGTGGGCACATAGCCTTAAGAGAAATGTTAAGAACAAATCTTATCTAATTAATAATTAAACATAGATAAAAGCCTTTTGATCCAATATTACTCTCGGTCTATTCATTTGAGAGTGATGACATAATGTGCAGAATTGAGAACATGATCCTCCATAGTTTGTTTCCCCAGTAAAATTTGAAAACAAAATCATTTAAGTTGGACAACAATGAGGATAAAATAGACAACAGAAAAAGATGTTCAGAAGTTTGCTAGTGAACTTCCTGAGAACAGTTCAGGAAAGAAGGCTTCAACATCAATTTTAGACTACTATTCTCAAGATTAAAAACATCATTTTATATTTGGAAATTCCTAAACATATCATAATCATCTTGACACAAAATGGACAAGGGCAGTGTTGGAATTGCCTTTTATTAGCTCATTTGACTATTAAATTTTTAGCAGGAGTTATTTATATCTCAGAAAATGCTACAAATTAGAGCTTGATTTATTGTTGTGTTGATTGTATAAACTTAAGAAAGTAGTGGATAAAATGTTACTACTGTAGATTAAATTTAAGAGTATATTATGCATATATCATTCCTACTCCCAACCCATAGACAGCTCCCAACCCAAACATTTACCAAATAGGGTTCTGCATGGCATCGCAGGGAAATAAACATAAAGGACCACTACACACATAATGAGATTATACTCATCAGAAGTATTTGATTTGATGAGTCATGAACCCAAACACTGTCAAGCCATGCAAAACCTAAAATTCCACAACTTAGCAGCATAATTATGACTTCTGGAAATATACATAAAACTTTTTTCTCCTAAGATAATTAAAATGGAAAATTAGAAATAGTAAGATGAAAACATTTACTCAGCGTATGATCTAATTTTAATCATTTTCTTCCCACAATGAATTTTACCTTTAAATTTTGACAACATACAGCCTTATTTCTACAGAATGAATAAGAGTATGATGACTTCTTATCGTGTCATAGTAGAGCACTCCATTGTTAAATATTACCATTATTTGTGTATTTTACTGTTTTAATATTTTGATTTTTTTATTTCAACAATGACTATTGTAAACATTAAACAAGTCATAAAATACTACAATTTTTGATAAGAAAATTGTTTCAGTGTTTCCCTTCTTATAATTTACAATTAGTCCAAGTCTCATTTGTCATTGTTCCCCGTAGGTTTGAAATGACTTTAAAGAAAATTCATTTGGTAAATAAAGGCCATAGACTTTTGAGACAAAATGGGTGTTAGATTACATAAAACATATACACAACTGCAGACAGACAAAAAAGACATGCAAATACCCAGTATTCTGCAGAAAAAAACTGGGAAGGGGGCAAAATAACATGTTAAAGGGTTAATTTTCAGAAGGGTCCTGAGAGTTTGAGCCAACTAATTTCCATCAAGTTTGCACTTTAGTTAGCTGAATACAACTTTGGATGATCTGCATCAGCTAGTAAATTTTCTACATCAGAATTACCTATTCTGACTACTATGATGCATACTTTGCATAGCAATTAAAATGATGGAGTATGTTAGCAAGGGGTATTAGAGAATAGGCTCTCATCCAAAAGATTTCCTCTGAGGGAAGAGGTAAAGGAAAAGATTTAGTTTGATAGGCAAAGGAAAGGCATGTGAAGAATTCAGCTTTAGGCTCTGGCTCAAAATATTCGTGGCCTCTTGACTCTGCTTATAGAAGTCTAGTTTTGCTTTTAATTTTAAAAACAGAATAACAGTTGTCTTTGAAATGCTATGTCTTAATCAAATGATATCTGGATGTGGCTAAAGGTGAAAGTATTGGAACTGAAGTAGAAATGTTAATTTCATTAGTCTTTATACAATGCCTATGTTAAATACAAAAGATAATACCTTGCAAAACATCATATCTGTATCAACCAAAGGAATCATTCAGAGTGTTAGCTTCATGACGGATATTCCTGGAGAGCTAAATATTTATCACAGAACATTCCCTAACTATGGATACTTATGAACCTGTCTTCTATTTTACTCATCACTGAAAAGGTTCTTACTTTCTCAGTAAGAGAAATTCCAGAGATGTTTCATAAGCTGTAAAACCCCCTGTAGTGCTACTATATAAACTGAGGGACTACTTTACAGAAAAGGTGAGAAATTCTTTGTATTTGCAACATCTTCTTATGTGACTCCTTACTTGAAAATACAATTGTATTACAGTCAAAAGACTTGCGATAAAATATAACCTAGTACTTAAGAAGTCAAAGAGGGACAAAGTATGAGATACACAACCAGTGCCTTGTTTGTGAAATGGAATCCTATATAAAGAAAGCTGTCAAGCTAGTCTCAGAAATCACCTTTTCCAGGTCTTTTATTGTCTTAAGAATGAAACCAAGGCCCAGAGAGGTGACTTGCCCAAGATCACACAATGACAGAGAAGGAAGTTGGAGCCCAGACATATTGTCCATTAACATTTGTCTACACACGCACACACGCACACATGCACGCACGCACGCACACACACACACACACACACACACACACACACACACACACTGTTGTTTCCTTCCCTTCCTTCCCTCCTTTCTCTCAGGTAGCTAGATGGCTCCATTATTTCATTTAGTAGAGCATAAAACAAAACCCCCTCTATGTCCTAGGTCCTAGTAGATCAAATTCGTGAGTTTCTATGACTTTTTGTTGGAGATCTGATTGTTATCTGACCTTAGACAACAGACATAGAATCCATTTTGAATGCTACATTAAAAGCCTTCCTACTTTTCAAAGATTTGCCAGAACTAACTCTTCACTAGTGTTACCACCAAGAATCCAGGGTCATCTCCCCATTACATTAAAACACCGGATTAAGAAACTTCATAACCCCCCCCACACACATACACACACATGCACACACACACATACATACATACACACACATACACACACACGCACACACACATACAGACATACACACACACACACACACACACTATTCCATATCCTAAAGTGCACATACAACAGATGTGATGAATGAATTCTGGTTTTTTTTTCTGTTGTTGCTGTTTTTAAATGGACATTCACTGTTTTAACACTGACAAGTAAAGAAAAAAAGTAATAAAGCTAAAAAAATCGAATTATCCTTTAAATAAAAACTTTCTAAAGTGCATTTAAACTTCTCTACTTTAAATATTCATTGAAAGCTTCCCGTTCAAATGTCAGAAGTCAATATATACATTCAGATCTCAATATAAAAGAAAGCCCACCTTCCTTTAAACGCAATATTTAATGGTTATAATTACAGAAATAATTCTATGAACATAAACTATTTTTTAAAATACATGTAAATTCCAAAGATATTCCAAATATCTTTTATTTAAAAAAACTCATAAGTATCTGTTTAATGCACAAAAGCAGCGTGACTGGAATCTGAGTATGAGCAATGCCAGGTAATATGTCTTAAGGACTAGAGCAGAACAGCAGAACCAAGAGACATTAGCTTTAGTGGGGAAATTGGCTCTGGATATTTATTGTGCAACGAGGATGCTTGGTACTGTATACGATACAGAATCCAAGTAGTACTGGGCATAATCAATGGGTGTGGGAAATCTGAAAGGCCAAGGGCATGGCTTTAAAAGCTGAGCCAGCAGTGTCAAATTGTAAAATGAGCCAAGTTTATCTTCAGCAGTCCTTGTTTCCTTTTATTTGTTGTTTTAATTCTCCGTCCCAACAACAGACATACAGTAGCTTCATGCTTCCTCCTCTTGCCCAAGGACCTAACACTACAGTGTCATATCACACTTATTCTATATTTCAGACCTTTCCAAATTTTCCCTCATTAAAATGCATCTGTGTGTAGGTTTCCTTTGTTCTGTTGTGAGATGAAACTAATCTGATAAACTACTCCAGCTATAATAATAATGAGTCATAATGAGTTAAAGGGTACAATTAATGGTAATGCCTTAATATGGAATATGTACGGAGGAAACATGTTAATCATATCATTGGAGTAAGACAGCATATGGATTGAATATATACATATGTGAATATTAATGTTTCTTTTGTGTTTTTACTACTTTAAACTCAACTGAAAAGTGAGTAACTACATTTTATAGGAATAATGAAAATATTATTCTTATTATTTTTATATGTGATTGCCATAATTAGGCAGATTTTGACTATATACATATATGTGGTCTACATATGTCTATATATTCATCACATGTATCAGTATTTTTTTAAATATGTCATTGGCATGGTAGTTGGAGACAATATTGACAAAATGAGAATGATAATTTCTGTTTGGAATAATTTCAATGCTGTAACAGCTGAACATTTGCTTTGAAAAATATTGAGTAAATTTGAAACATTTGTTGAAAAAGATGATGAAGGTGATGACAAGGAAGATGTTGATTTGGACAAGGGCTTAACAAGGAAAAGCTTACAATTATAGGCAGTTTACTAAACATGGAAATCCAGACAACACTGTAGGTTATTAGTGACAGAGAACTGTTGGCAAGCAAGTCCAAATTGTGGCACTGGCCTGAAATATGAACAGTCCAGGGAAACATTATCAGCAGTAATTAAATATTTGAGGGCTATGGTTGCTTCTCCATCTCTTGCCTAAAACACAACTTCTTCTATGTTCCTTTATCCTGAAGTGGAACCAAGCTGTGGCTCTGGCCTCCTCTATCCTACATATCAGCCTTATGATCGTTAGATTTCAATTCATTTCAACCAATACTTATTAGGAGTCAGTATGGAAGGGGAAGTTGCAGGTTTCTCAAAAGAAGTTAGCCAGAGTGTGACTGCCACAAATCCCGAGCTTGAGGCCAATGATGACAGAGGTGTTTGCCTGCTTTTTGCATCAAGAGCATTGGTTTTTGTACTAATGTTGGATTACCAATGGCCCCAACATTTATTGTCTTTTCATTTATAAGCAATTTCAGGCATTTCTTAAACACCACTTTGTACACCTACTGTGCTGAGCTCTTGGGGAAGAAACATTAAATAAGACACTGGTGGTGCTTGAATCACTTACTAAAAGCTTATATAAAACTATTTCCACAATACTCAAACAACTTACAAAGTACATTTTGTAATACCATTTTGTATTGTAGGTGGTACAAGTATTTACATTGTTTTGCAGGTAAGAAAATTGAGGCTAATCCAACTTAACAAAAACCTATTATTTACTTCCTTGAAAAGTAATATACAGAGACAAAAGGAAACAATATTCCTTGCTCTTAAAAAATATGCATTCCACTAGAAGAAGAAGTACAAGCAGATACAACATATGAATGTAATTTGTGGAGACTGATAATGGCATCCTCCGGAAGAAGGACCAGAAAAGGTACTCTCAGGAAATGTTAGCACATGAGGTAAATCTTGATTGAAGAGAGGGATTTTCAAAAGTAAAGATGAGAAGAGAATCCATTTCAGGCATGGATAACAATCTTTGCAAAGGCAATGAGTTGAAAAGAAGTGACCAGCCCCTAGTAAATGGTGGAGTCTGCATTTGAATTCAGATTATCTTACTTCAAGTTCAAAACTCTTTCTCTTTATATCACACTTAAAGGGATTAGGCTTCAATCATGAAATGTTTGTTGAGTTTCCACATTCTCACAAAAATAATTGTGGGAAATACGTCGCATGCTTTTGAATCTCAGTTTACTCATTTGTAAAACAAGTGATATCTAAAATGCCTTCTAATTAATGGTAAGGCGCCATAGAAAGAGGACTTTAGGAAGTAAAGTGAGATTCCAGGAAGCTATCTAGGTTTATACCGTAAATGTCAATACTTTTCTTTAACCTGCCAATAGAGGATGACTTTCCACTGATAAAAGTAGCTCTGGCAGCAGTCATGATGATCTAAAGACAGACCTACTTTTAAGAAACAGTGTCACTGGATGTTGAATTACAGTCACTGACCTTTTAGTGCTCTGCATTATAAGTTGTCACTTTAGAAATCCTCCTATAGAATTTGTCCTAGCCTGAAATTAACATATTATGTTTCAGCTTTCATAGGTTTTCTATTAATCATGTCAATATTTTAATTTAATGAATCATTATGCAATACATAAAAGTCTACCTGTAGTGAAGGGCCAAAAGTAGAAACTATAGAAAGGATAGATTTAATATTTTTTAAAAGCAAGAGAATAGCTTAATAAAATACATTCAGTTAATATTTATTGAGTACCTGTTGACCTGCCTTTTTATCCTCCAGGCATTTGGCACTGTCATGCATACAGTATAGACATATATCCAGATATAACCCAATGAGCCCTGGAACTTACTATCTGTCTTGCTGCTAAACTTTCTTTTATATTTTCTTCGTGAAGTTTGTGTGTGAACTCTTTGAAAGAAGGGTAGTTTCCTTTTGTCTACTTTATATCTCTAGCATTTAGCAAGGTTCTTGGGCATACAGCAAATAATAAATGCTTGCTTTTTCATTCATTTAATCATTGCAGTAGTAAGACTCATAAAAAAAGAAAAGACACAATTCCTGTCCTCTTACAGTTTATGATCTAGACAGAAAGAAAAGACAACAGTGATGAAATAATGAAATGCACTGTAGCATGTGACAAGAACCTTGTACAAATGAGTTTGAGATGTCCGTGGGGCATCCCAACAGAAATATCTAGCAGTCAGATGTAGAGCTGTAGCATAAGGCAGTAATGAGGGCTAGATTATCGAGTCATTTCCATAGATATGGCAGTTGAACTTATTGAAGCTGATAAAACCATCAGGAGAATTAATATAAAGAAAGAAGAAGTCGAGTAAAGAGCCTTGGAGTATATCTACACCTAGGGAGTAGGATATGGAGAATGCTTCTGCAAAGGATTCAAAAGAATTTTACAAGATCTTATTAACTTTTTCCCTAAACCTACCTCTCTTTGTAACACTTATTTTTGTGGAAAGTACCACCATTCTTTTAGCTAAGCAAGTTAACAGTCTCAACTTTTTTACTTTCACACATTACCCCTTTATTCAATTAGTTGCCAAGTCTTGAAAAAATGACCTCCTCATCATCTTATACTTGTCTTCTTACCTCTACTAATATTATATGAACTTTCTATTGATCTTTGTAGAGGACCTCATCACATGTTTGCTAGTTACGCTACCAGCTTCCAATCTAACCCCTCTCCCACCTATCGATTACCCAGATGTCAAAGTGATATTCCTAAAGTATAGGGCTGACCATGTCACCATTCTACTCAAGATTCTTTGGACACTCCTTTTTTTCCTCAATATTAAAAATGCAGACTCCTTTGTTTGGTGCTGAAAATCATTTACAGATTGGGTCCATGCTGATTATACACTGTTCCTTTTAAATTGTTTTGTATTTGTTTTGTGTATATCGTATATTTACCTATCTGTAAACATAGTGTTACATTCCCTCAGTAGAAGGAAAACTCCTTAAAAGGAGAGAGAGCAATGTCTACAATGTAGTAGGTGCTTAATAAATCTTTGTTGTTGACTGAAAGATTGATTAATTAGGTAGGAAAAGTAGGGTCTCAAAACCCTTGAAGGAAAGAATATCCAGCAGGAGAAAACATCCAGAAGGAGGTTATGGAGTAGAAAGGTCATTTTCATTTCATTATCCTTGGAGTACAGCATATCATAACAGCCATTATCATTGCAGTACAGACATCTTTGGTGTGACCTTGAAGAAAGCATTTTCAATAACTTAGTATTGACAGCAGGTAGATTGAAAAGGGTTGAGGAATGCTTGCTTGGGAGACTTTGAACATATAAAACAATATCTTGAGTAGGTTATAGGGTCAAATGAAGTTTTTTGTTTGTTTTACTTTGTTTTGTGTTGTTTTAAATTAAAAGGGTGATGGAGATCTCAGCATGTTTGAAAGCAACAGAATGTACTTAGGAGGTAAGCAGAAGTTTAAAATTAGGGCGAAATAGAGGAAGATTGATGGGGCAAACTCCTAAGTTAATAGGGAAAAATGGGAACAATAGCAACAGTATTAATACTGGTAAAGAGAAGGACCGTTGCATTTACAATGGCAATTTCAAAGACAGAATGGTGATGTGTGGTTAATGTTCAAGTGTGAATGTGGGGGAAATAGAGAGCCAGAGATTGATGGCTTTGGTTTTTTTAGTGAATTACGAGGCAAGACCCTCTGCTGAGGTGAAAGTGGTTGGATAGGTGGATTGACCTTGTAGAAGGTTTAGAACAACTTCTAAGGAACTCAAAAGGTAATTAATGAGGGAAGAAAAGTACATAAAATAAATCTGTAGTGGACTCATTCTCCAAGGTTATGTGACTTCCTGAAATGGTATTCAATAGCATGTGTGCAGAATCAGAGAAGTAAAAGAGCTGAGATCTGGAAATGGATGAGCCATGAAAGAGCAACATGGCAAGAGATTTGAGAGTAAGGCATGGAGCAAGAAGGAAATTATTATATTCAAGGGTCAAACTCTGGAAGGGAGATAAATAAACCTGGCATAGAAATGCTGACCTGGAAAATTCAAGAAGAGTAGAGTCACTACAGGCTGTGGTGAGAGTGAAAAAAGAGGTATAGCAGAAGTAGATATGGAAGGAGTACAGAAATGATCAGAAAGATTTCAAAGTTATAGATTACAGAAGTAGGATGCTTTTGGGGGATGATGAAATCAAATGAATGGCACTTCAAATGTGATGAAGTTGGAATAAGGTAAAGTTCATTGGAAGTGTGGACTTTGGTGAACTGGGAAATAAGTGTATTTGGGGAGTTGGACTTCTTTAAAGTTTTTTCTATAGACCTGGGGAAAAATCTATGGAAGTCAGGAATTTGTTAGCCCTTCCAATTCATCCAAAGAAATATGCACAATTTTATATAGACAAACAAGAAGATTTTTTTAAAAAATTGATTAAAAATATAACGAAAAAGGAAAGTCACTGACAATAAAACAAGCGTGAAGGCTATGGGAATAGAGGACCATGACCTTGTCTCCTTAAATTACTTCCTTTTCTTTTTCAAATTCAATTACATACTAAGACAGAGAGAATTTGGGGAGTATCTACTCCTTACAAAAAAGAGTCAGGATCTTTTTTTTTTTCCAGATTAAAGGGTCAAAAAGAAAAGACTTAATCTCTCAGGTACATACTGCTTGACTTCTGTTACCTGAATATAGTGGCTACTGCTTAAGGGCTGTCACTATTCCCATATAGGGGAAAAATTTTCTAGCCAAGGTGCTGCATCAAAGCACTGGCATGTTGCTATTAGCCCAGAAGCTATTAGCAAAGGGTAAACACTATTAGAGATTGTACGTCCAACAGCTATCATGAGAACAGAAGGAAGCAGTAGGGCTGCACTAACATGTTGCCTTGAAACTGAGTGAGGTGAATTCTCATTTATTTTCATGTATGCTGCTTGATGCATGTACCATGGCTACTGCATGTGTGATGACTATATGTACTTCTCCCTACTGATGGCCTACATATTTATGGGCAAAATAATGCTTCTTGTTTAATATACTAATCACTAAGTACCTTTGTTTTTGACTAACTGTGTCACTTGGCTGACCAAAGGGGAAATATGTGCTTTAGTAAGGACTTAGGAATTATGGTTTTGTGTGAATGAAACCCATAGACCATCATAAAGCTTAGGTTTCTCAGGTGTGAGAAGGGGTGCCCCTATATTTATGTATGTATAACTTTTCATAGGGGTAAGTACAGACACTGTGATTGAATTGAAATAGAGAATTCCTAGGGGAAGAGTTTGACAATATAGGCCATTAGCTTCTCTGCAACTAAGTCTTAAAATGTTGCTCAGAGCATTAAGAGGTTAAGTTCCAGGGTCACACAACACATATTCCTTAGAGGCAAGAATGAACTTAGGTCGTCTTGGCTTCAAATCTGATTATCCACTGTGCATCCTGCCTTACCATTCATGTATATGGTACTGTATGTATGTGCCCCTCAAGTAGACATACTTTTTCACGTTTGCAGCTGGTGGCACAGTGAATAAAGTTCTGGACCTGGAGACAGCAAGACTGGCACTGGACACTTACAAGCCATGTGGCCTTGGGCCAGTCATTTAACCTCAGTTTGCCTTAGTTTTCTGTTAAATGAGGACAATAATAGAACATATGTCACAGGGTAATTGTGAGGATCAAATAAGGTATTTGTTAAAAAATACTTAGTGCAGTGCCTGGCACATATTAGTATTACTTTCCTTGTCAATGATAACTTAAAACAATAAGCCAGAGAAAGGCCACAGTGCAGTGGAAAGAGCATAAGATTTCAAGTTAGAAGTGGCTCTAACACTTGCTATTCTTGTGACCTAAAGCAAATGACTTGACCTTTTCAGTCCTAAGATTCCTCATCTGTAAAAAGAAAAAAAAAGGAAGAATTTGGATTATATGATCTCAAGTTCCTTTCAGATTGATCAATCAGGATTTGATGCTTCTCAGTGCTTCACAAGGAGATGGGTATTTTTCTTAGTATTTTTGTTGTGATTTATGGTAACCATCCTGATTTCACTATATTTAGAAATGTTCATTCCGGAATATAATTAATTTTTAAAGTTTAAAAGATTGGAATGGGAGCAATTCCTGTGGTAATATATATTTTTATATAAAAAAAGATTTTAGTTGTTCCTTCAAAAGTTAACCATATCATAGAAATAAGCTGTCTTAAAACTGCATTAAGGATTCTCATTTTCCTGAGCCTTTCCCACAGAGATTAAAAACTAGGTTCAATTTAAGTGGCTCTTTGCCTTCCTCAAGGTTTACAGGACCCATATACTATTTCTTCTTCAGTAAGATCAAATATGTTGAATTTGGATATGTGGTGATATAACACCAAAGTCATCCTGTCATTCTCTTAAGAATGGCCAGTTTCATCATGAAACTGCACTCAAAAAGATAACACCATCCAATTGGAACACCTATGGTATATTTGAAGAATCAATGAACCAGTGAGCATTTATTAAGCACTTACAGTATGTAAGGTAAGCCCTGGGGATATAAAGAAGGATTACAATAGTTTTCACCTTCATAGAGATTATTAATCAGGGAGGCATAAAGGATTTTACTGTGCAGACTTCCTGTCTGAGGTCTGATCAAACATTTCTGCAATGCTTCCAGAGAGTCCATTATAGTTTTACTTTTTTAACAGGCTTTGGAACAAGGGTTTATATTGGAAGTCACTCAGTATCTCAGCAAGCAAATTAAAGTAATTCCACTGGCAAGCAAAAAATAAAAGCCAAAGGATTAAGAAATTTAAAATTGTTGTCACTTAAAAAAAATACTCATCCTAAGTACCAATCCATGTGCAGTACAGATGGCACATATGAATTTCCCCTATCCTCCCACCCTGATGTGCGCACACACACACACACACACACACACACACACACACACACACACCCATGTAAGAGTACCCATGGAGGGAAAAAAAAAACAGAAGGAAAGAAAAGGAAGTTATGCTGAATTGCTTAACATAGAACACTGAGATAATGACTATTATTCTGGATGCACATTCCTCATTAGCTAAGCAGCCATTACAATACCTAGTCACAAAGGAATGACTACAGTTCTTTCAGGACTGAGCTCATAATACCTTGTCACAGTTTCAATTAAGTTAAACATGTGGGAGACAAGGGGAAAAATGAAGAAGAAAATAATGCAAAAGGTACCAATAAAAAATAACATATTCATGAAAAATAAACTTGGAATTTCCCTTTACTCAATAACATTAAAAATGGTCTTCAGTTGTCAGATTTTTAAAAAAAGACTGTCTGAGTGGTAGAATTAAGCCAGAAAGGTCATATCTGCCTAACATCCATTTTACTTTATCACCAAGAATCAGGTGCATTATAATTTCTATTACTCATATTGATTTAAAGGCATTAAAACTATCTACAGAAATGATCTTATTACTCAGCTACTAATCAAATATTCAACAATTATGAAACATAAAAGACAAAACAGAGAAAAGATCAGGGAGAAAGAATTAATATTAGTTAAGACTAAAAGATAAGAGGAGAGATATGATTCTAATATTCATTTGATACATTATGTTTTAAGGAATACAAAAAATAAGTTCTTGACTGGAGCTTCTATAAAAATAAAAAGTTAACATAAATTGAGTTTTAACTACCTTATATACATTGGCTAAGCTTTAATCAATTGAAATTTACTTTCTATGTTAGGAGTCAGACACTGTGCCATATAGTAGGCGAATGTCCTGAGCATGAGTAGATTGGTACTCTAAAGCAAAGTATCTGGACTTGTCAAGTACAATTAAGAAATCACACTGAAGCTAAATGCCTTAAAAATAATAATTTTAATTATAAGAATTTAAGATGTTTCTTGGTTAACATCAAATTCTAAGTAGTATAAGAAATCTATAACATGGTGATAAGAAAATATTTTTGAATTACTTAAATTCACATAAGTACAAATTAATTTAACACATTAGGTAAAAAAGCAACTGCAACATAGAAAGACCATTTAGGCTGAGACTTAACATAAGGTGTATTAATTGCCATAAACAGTATAATAATCTTCATTTGAATTTTCCATTTTTCTAAGGGTATAGAGGAATTAATCTAAGTAATCAAGGATTTAGATATTCCTATGCTTCCACTCTCAAAAAAATTACAAATTATATTTTTGAGGATTGGTGGGGGGAAATAAGCAAAATGTATTCTCTTCTTTTTCAACAGCAAAATGCAAAATCATTAGCTATTCTGTATGGTCAGTAAATTGCAGGTATGCACATAGAACTTTTTTTTAATCTCCCAAGAAAAGAATGTTAAATACCATACCTTTGAGACATAATCTTATAGGCATCTGGTAGATAACACCGGATATTCTCCATCTGAGCAGGATCAGAGTCACAGATTTTATCGTCAGTCCTACCATAGTTGGCACTCTCAATCATGATAACATCTGTCCCAGGACATCGAAGTTCTATTGGGTAGCTTTCACAGGATAGTTCCCTCCGGACCACAGCCATTGGAATTGGGGCACGACTGAAAGCTAGGGAAAGAAGGGGGTAAGTCATCTTTAGTATCTAAAAGGACAAAGAAATATAACTTTTCTTTCATTCAAAGCATTAGGAAAACCATACCTGAGAAGTTTTATGGACAGTTTTAACTTGTTGGGAAAGTAGTATCTTAATATGAACTCTTCTTTCATTGAGTTCAAATGTATTGATATTAAAAAGCAGTCGATTTATTAAGCTCAAGGTGTTGTTTGGTTTGTTATTGTGACTTTGTTATTATTATGCACATTGTATATATTACATAGAATTGTTACTGTATATTTCCCATGTTTTTGGTGGCCCCTGTGTCTGGGTTGGTCTTTGTCTTCATTAGTCAGGGCCATATTTTGACTGCTCTGATTTATCTCACTGTATAGGGGGGCTCCAGTGTGTATGCACGTCTATGTGTGATGCCAAAGTGATGGATCAAGCAGCCATGGCTTTTGTTGTCATTGCTGCTTTCACTTATTCCCCCACACACACCTGCACCATTATTATTCAAGTGTTCTACCAGGAACTGGAAAAAACCACCAACTATGCTGACTGGGTATACAACAAATTTATAACTTCAATATGGTCTTCACTGCTGCAAGAGAATCTGTTTTTTATTTTTTTACTTTTTCCTAATTAACTTTCTATCCCACTCTCCTTTGCAATTATTTACAAGTTGTCTCCTCAAGTTTCCCACAACTCCTACTATCCAACCATTTGCGCTGACTTTGCTTATTTTACTGAGATTAAGACCATTCACCATGAGCTTCCTTTTCTCTTCATCTCTTGATATCACTCCCACTCTAACCTCTTCTTCTGCAATCTGTGATAATGATTGCTAATATTTTTATAATGCTTTAAGTTTTTTAAAGTCTTTAATAATTGGATAGACTTCTTCTTATCAATGCTGATAGACTTACCTATATCCTCCTATCTTCTCCAGCAGATTGTCTCCTCAAACATCTCCCTTCTCTTACCTTTGGTCTTACCCTTTAATGGTTTCTCCCCTCCTTCCTTCAAATATGCTCATGTTTCTTCCAATTATAAAAAGTCTTCATTAAGTCCATCATCCTCTCAAGCTATTATCCTATATACCACCTTTCTCTCTATCTACCTACAAAGATACATACATATATATATATATATGTGTGTGTGTTTGTGTGTGTGTGTATATAATATACATATACACACACACACACACACTCATATATGCACACACAAGACAAATCAAACTGGTTCCTGAATACACCATCTGTCTCTCCATCTACTTACATGTGTGTATATGTATGTTTGTATTTACATTCACACATATATATGTATGTGTGTGTGTGTGTGTGTGTGTGTGTCAGACCAGTTGAATTTACTGTTGCAAATACAACTAAGACTAGAGGGCAAGGGCGAGAGGGAGGCAAAAAATACAAATTTGCATAATATTGCAAAATACACAAAATCATATGTGTACATGCTTCCTTTGTTGGTGCTGTGATCTTATTAAAGGTTACTTAGGTAGTCCCACCAATATTGCAAACTGCAACCATTCCAATCCATTTTACAATCTCTTTTGTGATTCCTATCCATACTATCTCATTAATTTGCTATAGGAGGTCCATCTAACATGCTTTAGGACTACCTTAGGAACTCTTAAAGCTACACAGACACTAATCTGGATAAAGGAAAAGGGTTATCCTTCACTCTCCAGACATAAACTGCTCTTTTACATTCCACCACAGTCATGCCTTTCAACGATGACTACGATGTTCCAGGCATTGTGCAAAACACTTTACCCATGTTATTTCACTTGATAATCACAACTACCCTAGAAGAAGTTATCATCTCCATTTTACAGATAAGGAAACTGAGAAAAGAGAAGCAAGCAATCTGCCCAAAATCACACAGTCAATAAGTGTCTGAGGCTAGATTTGAACTCAATTCTTTATGACTCCAAGCTCAGCACTCTGTATACTGGGCAACCCAGATTCCTCTTAATGGCATCCTTCCATCGTTTCTGGACATAATGGGCTCATCTACAAAATGTTTCATCCAGCTCGCATTCATATCTGCTCTTTGAATGAGTCAACTTCAATTCTTTGAAGATTGTGGTCATCCAGAACTTGCAGTTATACAGTATTACCCAAATATTATTGGAATTTAAAATTAGCCTTTGTCCAGGTAGAATTCTGAGCTCTTTAAAAGGATGGTTCAATTTCACAAAAGCAATCCAGTCTACTTTTGTTCTATTTAATTCTGGGCCCTCTTATCCCACCGTAGACTGACGCTCTCTGTTCACAGTGTACTGATGGATCATCTCATTGAGGTGTCCATTCAAATGCATAGCACTGATTGAACAGCAGTTAAACATGTGACATACACTCTGGGTTTTGTTGCTGTTGTTGCTGGCTTTTCAAAAATTTTATTTATTGTCTATTTGTTTGTTTACCTAAAAGGAGACAAGCAGTCCCCAGGATCTGATTGACTCTTGCTTCCCTGACGCAGCCTTTTGGTCACCTCAAGGTATAAAAAGTGCCTTTCATCTAGAGTCTGAGTCTCTCCAATCTGCTAGATTTCTGAAGATCTCTTGAACCATCCTATCCTTCACCATACCTTGCCTGAGATAAAATGTGTTTCAACATGGAAATGATGGGGACTTTGTACAGGGAAACTAAGGACCACTCTGTCCTTGTTGCATACCCTTGCTGTGTAAGAGCAATTTAAATTCCCTTTCATTAATTCTTCAGTGATTTGCAAATGGGTCATTTTGTCTCAACACTGAACCTGAACTAAGAGAATACTGGCATTAAAATAGAATCCAACACCTTCGTTTCTAAATTTTTTGGAAAAGTCTTTAATCAATGCCTCTATTTCCTCACCATTAATTCAATACAACTCTGGACAAACATCCGATAAATAGTACTGTATGGTGAGCACTGTACTAGACACATTGGAAGGAAATAAACTTTAAGACATGATCCCTGCCCTACTGGAGCTTACATCTACTGCAGTCTCTATACAGTACCTTGGAATATAGTTTTTTGTCTCCTCTCCTACTTAAAACTGTTCTCTTCAGGATCACCAATAGTCATCTAATAAGAGCCCAAACTGAATGCATTGCCCTTTGCAGGCTGAATTTTCCTTGACTCCACTGAGGCAAAGGATACTTTCTGCCTCTTTTTAACTCTCCACACACTCAAGCGTTCTTTCCATATCTCTAATTATGGCTTTGGTCACCAACTCTTCTTAGGGTAAGTGTTGCTTAATGCTGGCTGCTTGTCAAACCTTGAAAATAATTATCAATCAACAGTAAGATACCATGACCTCTTTGGTCTGGGAGAGAAATAATGATTCCCTTAGATTCAGCTCCACCCAGAATAAGAATTCTCAAGAAAATGGGCCTTACTCACTTGGCGAGATTAGGGAGGCAATTAAGGAGGCAAAGGGAGGTTCTTCTCCCTTTTTTTTAATACTGACTTTTCCTTTGAAAATGGAATAAACATTATAGTTGGACTCCAAATGTGTAAAAAAAAATTTAGAAAATATGAATACGTTGAAGCTTCCAGTCTTAAAAAGGGAGTGATACACATACTCAAGCAGACAAGAAATTTTATGAGATTGTGTTGTTTACTTCCATCTCTTCTCCTGAATTCCAGAGCAACAGAGAGTGAGACTACTGTCCTCTTCTGTATATATATGCACATGGGAATATAAGATTAATGGAAAGGAGTCATGATGCAGGGCGGTGGTGGTGGTGGTAGTGGTTAGGGAATCCCCACTATCGGTCTAGAGGTAGTCATAGGCATTGTTCTTCACTTTCCTTTCAGGCCCTTCCTGGTAGGCAAAGGAACAACCAATAGTGTCTGTCTGTTAAATCTAAATCTCTATTGCCCACAAGTTGGGAAATCTGCATTGTCTCCTATTAAGGCAAGCTGAAAAAGATCCAGAAGAGTTAATCAGCCCCATTCCATTTAAAAGGTGTGTGTGTGTGTGTGTGTGTGTGTGTGTGTGTGTGTGTGTGTGTGTGTGTGTGTGTGTGTTATACCTTTACCATTTCTTAAGACATGTACTAACAATTTACAGAATTCACTTTGATGTTTTTATCTATGGTAGTCTTCAATAGGATCCAGCATGTCACAAGTACTGTTTTCTATTGCTAGAAAGATCCTGAGATAAAGATAACATTAATATTTAACTCGGTGGGTAAACAGAAACCTAAGATGTGATTGTAGGATATCTGATAAAGAATCAGGAACAGAATAGTAGTTTATCCGGAATCGTTCACAAGAAAGCTTTATTCCTGACCCCACTTAATTCTCTTGATACACTCCTGACCTTGGTGATCTCATTTATTTTTTACAAAACCAGCTCCTCTTCCCAGAATACTCCAAAATCTCTCTCTCTCTCTCTCTCTCTCTCTCTCTCTCTCTCTCTCTCTCTCTCTCTCTCTCTCTCTCTCTCTCTCTCTCTCTCTCATCCTAGCATTTTACTGAGTGCCATAAATGCACCCCTCACAGATCTCAGATGTTCATTCAAAATGTCTTAGCTACCGCTAGCTCATCATTTCACAATCCAGCCTTTTCATCTTCGTTAAAGCTATTTTCCCTTCTGACTTCATTACGTCTCTCAGTGGCAACACATTTCAAGACTTCTTGCTTGTTTCACACCTATGCATATCTCTCCTTCTCCCACAACTTAAGCCAAATTAACTGCCAAGTCATAACCCTATGATTGCATCTATATACACAACTATGTTTACCTCTTCTAAAGAAGTAGCCGGCCAGTTCTTTCAAAATACAAATTAATTCAGCAATAGCAAACAAACCAAAAGAAAAAAAATTCAGCTGTCAAAACACTTGCTTTATTTAATGAACATTGTGTTCAAGTCATCTACTGGATCAGTGAAGTTGTTTGTATAGATGTTTGTACAGATGAAGCTTTAAAGGGGGGGCATGATTTTCAAAACTGTGATTTACACAAAGAAACCATATAATTGCGAACTCAGCTAGAAATAGAGATATACTAATCTGGGATAGTCTTGAAACTGATGGTAGAGAGGAAAAGAAAAGCTTGGTCTTATTCTAACATGCCAAGATTTTGGGGAGCATAACTCTAAGGGTTTTCCTAAGGTAAGATAACATGGATGAAAAATTTCATGGGCAGTCAGCCCAGGAGGAATGGGAACTTCTTAAAGATTTTCTGTTATGATAAAGAGGAAAGAGGGTAGTGGTCTGAGGAGACTGATTTGGATACACAGGGATTTCATTTTCCAGATGTATCACCAAGTACCCCAACATACACGAGGTTCTGCTGTACAGGTCCTTAGATCTGCTTTTCTGAAAAGGAAAGGCAACTTCTAAGGCGTCAATAATCACTTTAATCAAACACATATATCATTAACTTAGTTCAAGGGGAAAAACACCCTGAACTTCAGAGAAAATATGGAGAAATAAAAATTAACAGACAGGCTTCCAACTGTCTGACCATAAGCAATACATACATGACTGATCAATAGATAGATCTAACTGTCTGACCATTACTTACATACATAGTTACCAGAGAGAGAAGCACCAACATCTGGGTTTTCAAAGCTGAGGGGCTCCTTAGAGGCTACCCAGAGTCTCATCTGACCAAACACTTCCAATGAGTAAGCCCCAAAGTAAAACCTTACTTCAGAGTATGTATACACTTTTCCAAGCAGGAGGACAGGACCCTCTGACTCCGTACCTCAGTAGAAATTAACAAAAGGTATTGAGACCTATTAATGGGTGAGAAAGACTCTTCTCCCTACTATCATCACTAACATTAAATTATCATTACACCAGAGTAGAGCTGTTTTTTACCATTAGGAGTAGAAGAAAGCATGAATAGTATGGCTGGTAGATAAATAGTATTGGTATAGCCAAGTAACTATTTTTATCATTAAGCAAACTCAAAAAGAGCTAAATCTGTTGATATAAACTAAGTCCAAGAAGAGCTACTTTGTTCTTGTTTGATTTTTAGCTATATTCAGGGAAAAGAGATAAGTGAAAAAAAGAAATAGAATATCTAAATGGAATGCACCAAATCCCAGAAAAAAGCTATATACTACTGTACTGAAATACCTAAAGATGAGATTGCTGAACCATCATTATTAATCTCTGAAAAATCATGAGAAATGGGAGAGATACCACAGAGAGTTAAATTTGGGGGTAAAGAAAAAAAGGTAGAGAACTAGAATCTGCAAACTAAAGGTAAATGAGTTTTGCCTCAATATCTGGAAAAATTCTATAACCTATCATTAAAGGGAGTGATAATGAACATTTAGAAAATAAAGCAGAGGTACAGCCAAGATGGCAGAATAATAATAAGAAATTCTAGTGAGCTTCCCACCCCAGTACCAACCAATTTTTCCAAACAATTCTAGCAAATGCATCAAACTGAATCCTGATGGGGAAATCTAAGGAAAAAAAAGTCATAATGTGTCATTTTTTTCAGTGCAGGTTAGCATATACAAAAAGAGAGACATATGAAGATGGAACCTGGCCAGGAGTACATTGACAGGGGAACACTCCAGTTCCCAGGCTGTAGACTGGGATAACAGGCAACCCCAGATGCACAGGGTGCGCAAACAGATCAATACTGACATTAGTGCCACTTGACAGCTTTGTTGTCCACTAACAATTCTGGATCATAGTTCCTGGGAGTAATGAAGAAGGGACTTGTTTCTAGGGATGGCAGTCCACTGCTGCTGACACTGGGCTATGATGTACCAAGAAAGGAGGAAGTTCAGAAGCAAGAAGCAATGGCATGTTGCTCAGACCCTATGGACATAACCTAATCTCAGTTCCAGTTTCTAGACCAATCCAAAGCCTACAGAGGAACGAAGAGGACAGGAATTCCAGACCAAACAGGAGCTTACATTTTTATTGCTTTCAAGGCAGTTTCCTAGTTGGCTAACAGCAGGTCAGTCAAACAGCAATCAGATATTACCCAGGCAATAACCCAGATCAGGAACTTGCAAACCAGGGAGGCAACGAACAGACTTTGTCTAGGCCAAACTACTCTGAGAGCTCAAAAAGTTTACAGGTCTCCAGCCTGAGCTGTCTCTGAAACCCTGGAACAACACATCACTTAATGTCCCACTAGTGATCAGCATGGTGGCTGTAACTTTGGTATTTCAAATCTGGTCTGGTTATCCCTTTTTTTAGGGCAATCTCATGACTTCCCACACTGGTGCCAGATTTAAAGCACATACCTAACTGGCTTAGCTCACAGTAGCTCAGAATTTTCTCCTTCTCTCTAGCCCCTCACTGACTCATCGAGAAAGCAAGAAATACACTATCCATTACATATATGTCCATATATAGTCATTATGTTATTTTTTAAATCATATTTTTTCAAATAATAAGAATTTATTTTCCCTCCTCACTTTCTGCTCTCATTAAAAAGAAAGCAACCATTGTATAGATTGAAGAAAAAATTTCTCACAAAAACCATGTGAAAAACATAGGTTTCATCTTGAGTCCAGCATCGCTCTGTCAGGAGCGCATCGATCATTAACCTTGTTATTCTCTGCCCTTCTTCAAGTATTTCTAAAACTACATCTATGTTGTAGATAGACAAACCCTCCTAGTCCAAATCAAAATGATTATTTCTTCAATCATATCACCATAAGATTAATCCTTAGTCTATTTCCTGGATCTAGCCAAACTGGAGAATCATTGCATATTTTCAAATGAATCTTTTTATGGAATTATAGAATGCACATTTTAAAGTTGAAACCTTTCTTTAAATCATCTAATTCACAAGCTACTCTCTGTAAAACTGAGATTAGTTCTCAGAGAAGGTAAACAGAAAGAGACAACTTATGTAACTTAACCCTGTGCAATGGAGAATCTCTCTTCCTCATTGGTTAGAGGTTTTAACCAGGATGAGGGAGCAGCTAGGTGGTGCAGTGGATAGAGCACCAGTGCAGGAGTCAGGAGGATCTGACTTCAAATCTCACCTCAGACACTTGACACTTACTAGCCGTGTGACCTTGGGCAAGTCACTTAACCCCAATTGCCTCATCCTGGATCATCTCCAGTCATCCTGATGAATATCTGGTCAATGAATTTAGATGGCTCTGGAGGAGAAGTGAGGCTGGTGACCTGCACAGCCCTCCCTCACTCAAAACAAAGTCAAATGCAAGTCATGTCATCATTTCTCAGATGGCAAGGTCTTTTTAGGCAATGAAGGATGAACACACACAGTAACCAGGATGAGAAAGGATAGAAGGAGAGGACTGGGCAGAAATTGGTAGTATGTGGCATTGATAAGGGGAAAAGGACTAGGTAGGTGCCTTAATGGGAATATTTGGGTGCCCTCTTCTTGTAACAGTAATCCCTGTTGAAGAAAAAGAGTTTAACCCTCCATTTCTCCACCCCTCCCCTAATCCACCATCTTTCTACTTGAAACAAACATAGAGTAGGATTCCAATAACCCGGCCTCTCAATAAATTGCCAGCCCTGTCAGATTCACATATAGACCTATATGTCTATTCAAAACAAATTGCAGTGTTCACATAATTTGAAAGAAGAACAATAGTTAATCAAATGTCAAATTACCTTTAACAACCTAGATATAATAATAAAAATAGAAATAACATTAACATAGTGCTTTAAGTTTGCAAAGCTCTTTATTTTCATTGGATAATAATGACTGACATTCATATAGGTGCTTTAAAATTTGCAAAGAGGCAATGTGTTAAAATGGATAGAGAGCTTTCCTTAGATTCTGAACATCATTAGTTCAACTCTTGCCTAAGAAGTGTATTTCCTGCATAAACCTGGAAAAGTTATTTCTCAGTGTCCCAGACAATGTATGTATGTATGCATGCATGCATATGTGTGTATGTATATAGATGTATATATGTTCATACAATATACATAGCTACAATATATTTGTGCAGACATAGGTATACAAGTATATATATATTCATGTGTACACATGCATACACGTGTATGTATACAGATATGTATATATTTATGTATCTGTTTATATATTATATATACATATATATAAATGTGTAGATAGGTATATACACACAAAGTGATTTACAAACAGTATTTTATTTTAGTTTCACAACAAATTTTACAGATGAGGAAACTGGGTCCAAAGTGGTTAACTGAATTCCCATGGTTACAATGTCAGAAGCATCATCTGAACAGGATTTTACTACCTCTAAGTCTAGCACCCAGTCCATCATTATCACCTTATACTTTTTCTACTAAGTAAAACTATGAACTACTCAGAAGAGGGCTGCCTTACTCCATCCTTGCATTCCTACTTCTAGGCGATGTCATGGGTAAGTGTCTAGGACTCTGAGGCAGGATATCTGAGTTCAAATCCCACCTCAGACACTTACTGGCTGTGTTCCCGGGAACAGTATTCATTCCCTGGGTAAAACAAGGATAATAATTGCACCTACGTCAAATGAAATTAGGTAGCTCAGCAAACTTGAAAACACTATATAAGCACTGGCTAATACTCTTATTCTCAACAAAGGGCCTCTTGCAATTTAAAAGCTGCCTAATAACTTTTAGTTAATGTAAATGACATATTCAAGCTTTTAAAACTTGACAACTTTAAAGGTCAAAAAAGAAAGAAGCTAATAGTATTAAATATTTTTCTGTTCTTGATCAAAGCCATACACCTCTGGACAAATATAATACTGTTTATAAATTTTCACAATCACTGAATGACAAATATTCCTGAAAAGCACTGAATTCTTTCTTTCAGGCAATAAGAATAGGTACTGTGAAAATGCATTTGTATACCATTACATTTTTTATGTGTAATGGTACGTGTTACTACTGAGCTTTTAAAAAATTTGCTCTGAAAATCTAGTCCAAATTATTTGGCAGAGAAAATTACACTGGAAACCTAAATGGAAACATCAACCCATACTTACTTTCTTTAAAAGTACATCTGCTACCAGTAAGCTTCTAAATACAATGAATTTCAACAACTCTGTATCAACAAAGAATACATATAATTTAAAGGCTATTTTAGCATTTGACTAAGTGTAACAGTGACAATTACAAACTGATGCCCTGTAGGCATAACAAAGGCAACTCCATTCTAAGGTCAATGGGAGAATAAGAAAATAAAAGCATGAGATTTGGATGGCTTAATTTAAAACTCCTAAAATTACAGTGGGGAGGAGGAGGTACTGTTTTTAATGATTACAGCATTTTCTGTCACTATCCATTATCAAGTCACCCTCAGTTATCTCTCTCCTGTACAACTTCTACATTGAGGGGAATATTTTTCTTATAAGATTCATTTAGTTCTAGTATTTCAGGGGAAATTATCCATAGGCAAAATGACAATAAATCATGAAATGAAATATGAAATAAAATGAAACAAAAATGTAGCAAATACTTTAAATTGCTTCAAAATGGATTCAACTATTTATTCTAAATTCTCTGGCTTTTACTGACATTACATAGAAATTGTCAGCATTGTATATTTTGATTGTTCCATGAACACCTCTAGGTCTATGAGATCCTTCACATTCCTAAGCTTTCCTTTAAATCTCCATCAATCCAAAGTTCCACTCTGAATTCTCTGTATTTAACAGCCACTTAGTTTGAAGAAAATGAATTCAAGATTCTGAAACTTTAACTCACTTATTATGTGTGAGGCTCTTCTGCCGCCAAAAGAGCTCTTATTTTTTTTAAATGTGAAGAACCTAGGGAAGTACCCATTTGTCTCATGAGAACAGTATTCTCACTAATACCTTTAAGACACCTTCAAATGAAAGTATGAAAAAAAAAATAAAGAGGAAAGTCAAATCCCCAAATTCTTAACAGTAATGAGAGGATTGTGGTAGTAAGGAAGGCTAAACATTTACTGAAATACTCAAAAGATTAAGAAAAAACTAAATGAAACTAGGCCTCATTACTCTGCTAGAGAAGTGTTTGTACAGTAACACAGGGCAGAATTGCATCTTCTTAGCTTAAATAGACAATGGATTATTTCTATGCCTAATGCATAACACCAATCCATATAGTACATGCTTAATATATGCACATTTATTGCAGTCAGCAAGTTTTTCTTGAGTGACTTCCTTATGCCAAGTACTACAAGAGGTCCTAGATAATGAAGAAAGAGATGCAGGAATGTGTTAAAGATACAGTTCTGCCTTTAAAGGGGCTTATAATATATTTGGAGAGAGAAGATACATACTCAAGAAAATTACATAAGGTTTATTTGATCATATGAAAACTGAGTAGTAAAAAGTCATACATCAGGGAAAGAAAGTAATTGACATGGTCTGGATATTGAAGGAAGGATTCATAAAGGAAGTGGAACTGAGGTGATGCCATTTTTAAATTGTTGGAGAAAAAGGAGGAGGACATTTCAAGCTGAAAGAACATTAGCAAAGATGCCTTTGAGGAAAAATGAGCAAAAACATAGTTCAAATTCAAGTACAGAGTGGGATATAAATTTATATAAGTAGAGTGGCACAAACCATGGAAGGATAAGAAAACCAGTATGAAGAGATTAGAATTCATTTTAAGGGGTTGTTTGAAGATGGTGAACTTCCCAAGCAGGGACAATGTCTCAGGGTTATCCTCTAGGAAATGACACTAGATATTCAAACTAGGATCAATGAGGAAAAACTACAAAGTGGCAAATTTAGATATGATGCTTGGAAAGATTTTCTAGCATGTGTGTAATATACTTCCCCTTACTAGAGATCATCTAGAAAAGACTGGAAAACCACTTGGAGGGTGATTCTTTACTTGGCATGGCCTGCACTTGATGGCCATTTATGTGTCTTGGATTCTTTGAAGCAGTATATCAGAAAAGGAAGGAAATGAAGGTGGGAAGAGTATAGGAGATGTGGCTGAAATAATCCAAATAATAACAGTTTGAATTAGAATTGGAAGATATAGGAGAAAAAAAGTACTTATTTATAATATCCCTTTCAAAACTATGAAGACTTCCATGAATCCCCAATCTTTTCCTCTAAGTCTTCCCTAGAATAGGGCTGTGAATATCTAACACTGGATTTCGTATTTGAACTTGGAAGTGATAGGGAGTCACTGGAGTTTATTGAATAGTGGAAGTAACATAGTCAGACCTACAATTTGGGAAAATCATTCTGGTGGCTGAATGGAGGATGGATTGAACTGGAGAGAGATTTGAGGCTGGTCAATCTACCAGAAGGATACTGCAGTGATCTAAAGGAGAAGTGATGAGGATTTGTAACAGGGTGGTCAAGGTATCAGAGGAGAGAAAGAAGTACATTCAAAAGTTGTTATTTGTGAATGACAAAGGGGAAGTTTCAACAAGTGGAATACATAGCAAAGTCTATAGGAAGTTTCAAAAGCCAAGGTATTGTATCCTGCAACTGAGGGAACAACTTATAGCCATCAACTGTGCCATTCCCAAAAATGAACTTGATAAAGTAAATACACTTTAGTATTTAGTACACCTTAAATTTGAGTCCACTCTTATAGGGCCTAAATTTCTTCAGGTTCAGGAGAATTTTTTTTAAATGCCTCAAATCTAAATATACCTTCTCAATATTCCTTTTTTCAGAAATAATGCTAACTTGTTCATTGATATGGGAAAAAATCAAATAATGGAAATGCTATTTTGATTAGTTATCACTGGTGATTGATAATAGAGAAATATTAGCTGGAAACTGGCAAGCATATAGAACTGGTAAGGAAAAATACTAGCTAGCTACCACTAATTCCTCATGATGACTACCAGAAGCCCATGGAGAGAAGCAAGAGTCAAACTTTGGGAACTTGACCTGCCAGTGCAAGAGCAGTTTAAGAGAACAGGCACCTAGCCTATAAGACATACATATGTTTAAAAACTCCTTAATTGTGAGTATTGCAATATACTTGGAAAATCATTAATCATAAATATGGCATTTATCTTAAAATATAAGCAATACTATTTACTATATTGTTAAATAGATGCATACTTTCATTTCTATTTATTCAAATATAAAGTTTCCCTTGGCTTTCCAGAGAAATCAAACAAACGTCGTCATAAAAACTCTGTAATGTGCAATATTTAGCAGGAAAAAAAATCTCATTGAGTAAGTAGCAGTGAGAAAAACATGAGCTTTGAATATTTAATGAAGTTGTTGATGAGTGAATAAAAATTTTATATTGGGCAAACAAAAGCAGTAGTTAGAAAAATAAAATATACAAAGACCTCTGCTAAAAAGAAATTCCCCTACTACATGTTGTTTTGCAAATGTATAGGTACACGCGTGCGCGCGCACACACAGGCACACACAGAATTAGACGTGTTTGACTCACAGTGGCAGGTAATTTTGTTATATTTATGGCAAGGAAAGCATAAGCACTTCTTTGGAAGTTACAAGTATAAATCCTCTGCAGAACAGACCTTGTAATATCTCCCTCACTAATACCTTCTTTGGCTTAAAAGCATAATACAACCCTGTTTATAAATCCTTTACCCACCTGCTTTACAATCATATTAACATGAAAAACAAATCCTTCTACATGATCAACAGGTGTTGAACTATTATTTTTTATGAAGTCAATCTGAGATTAGGACAATATCCAAGAGCCTGACCCAATCTGTATTCTAATGATAATAAGTTCCAGCAAAAGTTCTCAATCTCATGTTTACAGAAACTAGGTTTTTAAGCACATTCCACTAGAGTATATCTGTCAAGGATAGTGTTACAAAATGGAAAGCTTATTTCTCATTTACTTTATTTGTAGCAACACTTCTTTTTGGGCTTAAAAAAACAATAAGAATTACATTTAGATGCTGACCAGGCACAAAAAACCAAAACAGAAAACAACATCATTCTTGGCCTTGGATAAGGCTGATATCCTCTATTTGTTGGAAGTGGGTAATGGATTCTCAGACTGAATTTCTCAACCTGTGAAAGTCCAGATTTGTGCCAAATACAGAAAATGTGGGACACAAACAATAGCCAGTTTGTTTCCCATAAAACACAGATGGCAACTGTCTGCCCTAAAGGGGAAAAAAATCAGAATGCCAGATAAATTTGCCAAAAATGGAACTTTAACTTCTGGCCAAAAAATAGCACACATTGGTTAATTCTGGCAATCAATAAAAGTCCTCTGAGTAAATCTGAAATCTCTTTGGCAAGTTGAGAAGTGAATTCGCACCTCATCCCAACTTTGTTTAAAAAAAAAAAAATCTCTTGGATGGGCAGATTTCCACTTTTTTTCCCTCCAGGAATCAAAAGCTTAGTAAAGGAAATAATGAGAACTCAAATAACAACTTTCCAAATCCCTAAAACTTTCCTTCAAAACCACATAAAATCACAGAAAACTTGTGGCAATGGCAAGGCTGAGGATTATGCACACATATGGAAAATAGTCATGAAATGACACTTACAGCACACATCACACTTAATTGTCATTGTTTAGCTTTGCCATTCAAGATACCTATGAGGTAAGTAAAGTGCACTTTTTCAAGTGATAAATTTCAATTGAGAAAATTCAAAAATAAAGATATAGAGAGCAGTCACCTGAGGCCACCCAGGAAGTTTGTGAGAAAAATAGTTTAAAGTCTAGAAATCTGGGTGAGCCATTCAGTAGGGTGCAGCCCGTTGACAAATGAATTCATTTAAAGAAGCTAAAAAGTCTTGTTAAAGAAAAAAAATGAATTTGCTTTCTTTTAACATTTTGTAGATGCAAATAACTGCTGATTAGCATTGTGGCACCTAAGAGGAAGATTCCCATGATTACTTCAAGAGAAACAAAGTTGAGGAAAAAAGAAAAGGAGCAGAGGTGAAAGACAAGTGGACAGACAGAAGACTTGGATTTGAGGAAAGTTTTGTCATTTATGGGACAAATCTTTTTATCTCATTGGACTTCAGAGATTGAGACGATTGAATAAGTTGATCTTTATGGTTCCTTCTCATCTCATGTTCTATGATTTTCTTGGTCTCTGATCTGCCACTTATTAAACATATAGCTAAAGCTAAGTCACATGACACAAGAATCTCAACAACTTTCTTACTTGTTGGAATATAATAATAAGAATTATATATAAATTATATATAGTATAATAATATAATTATATATATTATAATACAAAATACTTTATATTTTCTTCCTCTCAGGGTTGTAACTGAAAGAAACATTTTGATAACCTTAAGAACCAAACTACATCCATGGGAGTTATTGTTTTAATAATATTATATGTTGACTACCCACACTACAGTATTTCATGCTTCTCCACATTGCTACTCAACTCTCTGGGCTACTGCCTCCAATTTAATCTCACATTGTCAGGTTTAACTTTCCAGAGAAAGATCTTCACCACACCGTTAAACTCAGTTTCTCTCAGGATTGGGGAATGTACTCCCACAACTCTAGCTCCCAAGACCTCATCAATGTGCTTCCATTTATCAAAACATAAACAAAATCAAGAGAAAAATAAAAGGATACTTTTAGATGTTAAACAATTTAGCAATAAAGCAAAAGAAATAATAATGTTATAGGTTATAATGTATTAAAGCAAGGGTAGGAATAATGAAATATATTGCTGTCCATTTATGAATCTCAGTCACATTCTCCCTTCTTTCTCCTGTATTTAGCAACTACAGTGGAGAGAGGAAACATAAATAAAGAACTTGGCAGAGAAACAAATGAGTGAGGAAAAGCGAAGAGTTAGGGCCACTCACAACTTCAGTGCCCTTTTCCTTCTCAGGATCTGCTCCTAAGAGGTCCTTGATGAATATATACTCTGAATTGGACAAATGTTTCCACTGCTAGTGTTATGTGTACACACAATGATATACTTCATACCTCTCACAAAATGTTGAATATACCTCTTTTAGGCTAGCGTGCTCACCCCAACCTGTTCTTATACTGATAGCTTTACATTCTCAGAGAAGGAACACTACCATATGGTTACACCTGTTCTCTTAGGTGCCAATTAGTATCCCTGTTATGAGGAAATATACCACTTTACTCACTACTCTAGCTCATGAAGCCTCATGCAAAATGTATAATAATAATATAGTAGTCAGTTATTCTGTATCTAGTGAAATGAATCACTCAGAGCTTAATGACTGAAACAATCAATTTAATAAAAATACATTCAAATACTCCTCAGTAAAAGGAGTCCCCAAGGTGGCTAAAAAGTCTAAGAAGATAAAAGCATATTAAAGCTGCCAGCAAAGAGGATAAAAGTTTTTGGCAAGGATCTGGCTATAATAATAGGAGATTTCTGCCAAAGTCTTAAAATATTGCTTTTAAACCCTTTCTACCCTATTGGTCTATAGTTGGGTTTCAGATCATTCCTGGGGGAAAACGTTAACCCTAACTGCTCCTAGTTTGTATCCCAATTTCCTTGAACCTAAAACTCTCATTTGAGGGTGTGGGTATCTTCTCAATTCTACCAATATCAAGACTCATATTCCTCCCTCAGACCCCTAGACTGTGAATAACACAGGCAGAAAACCTTTATTGAAATATCGGCTTCATAGTGCAACCTGACCCTTATCTTTTTTGAAGCAACCTATAGAGCACCCCATTAAAACAAGCAGAAACAAATCTACATAGGCTACCCTTGTTGCTGGCCTACCTAGCTGTTTGAGGCCTGCTCACAGCTGGTTGAGGCTCATTTGAGGTTATTCCCACTCTCATTATTTCACTTGACCCACTGCCACTTCCAGCCCGATTGGCCCATATTCCTTAACTGGAGCCTGCACTACCCTTTCTGAGTAGGCTAGGCTTACAAACTAGGATGCCACTCTTTTTTTCCATTATCTTCCTGCAGGTGCAATCAGAGCTGCTGTCTGCAAGCTGGATGCCACTACCAAAGCCCCTGTCTCCTTGCTGACAGTGCCAGGGAACCACTGTTTTCTCCATTATTTTGTTGCTGCCAGTGACATTTAAATGTGACTGCTTCTATCAGTTCCTGTGCCGCTGAAGGCCAAGAGACCACTATCTCATCCTTTGCTGGTTATCCTTCATTTCTGGAAAGGGCCAGTGATATCACAGTGTGTTGTCTTGATGTGTGTGAATTGCATTTAAGTAAGATAGAGGGGCACAAAGACATCAGCCTCACTCTCTCTTGGAATCATCCAAGTCCAGTGACAAGACAACAGTCAGGGTGACTGTCTATCACCCAAAATGCATTGGATGACATTGGCATCTTGGATGTCTGACCAAGTTCTCAGCACTTCATGGGGCCTACTTCAGGAACCATTGGAAAAAAAGAAATTGTTCTTATTTGCCCATTGTGCCAGGGCAAATCTTCGCATGGTTGGCATCAGCATTTCCTTAGTTCACCAGTGGTTTTGAGGTTCATCAGCTGCCCTCGACCTAGGTTAGCCCATCTGGCAAAATAGTTTACAGGGGTGTGGCTGCTACAGATGGTACAACTTCTTGCAACAACAGGTAAAAGATAAGCAGTCCTGAAGTGGGCTGAGCAAGTCCTCATACTAGGGGTGCTAGTCCTCCTGAAAGATTTCATATACCCTTTATAGATTTTTCAAAAATAAGTAACTGCCTCTCTGCTTACCTAGACTTACTTCTCAGCAGCAACTGTAGCATCCATTATCTATAGCTTCAGGCTCTGCTGATGCAGTTCTGAAATCTGCCTTGGCAGCTATCTTTCTCTGTGTTATATTTCTGATGTTAGGTTTTAGATACTCTCTGTAAATGATCTTATCCTAACTTTTTATTAATAAGAATGTTTTAATTTTCCATATATAATCAGATAAACTACATTTGTCTGCAATGGGAACAGTTTAGATGTCCAAACTACTCCAGTGTACTTAATTTTTTCCCATTCAAAATGATAAACAACTTTTTCAGAACTCTGAGTTAGAGTAGGTAGAGTTTTAGGACTGAGGAAAACTAGGCCCTACAGAAGTAAATTCTCAAAGCAGATTTATATCTCAAGGAAACTGCCCTACATAAAAGGACAGAATACTAAATAGACAGTACCACATATTAACTGTAATGATCATACTCAATGAGTGTCATTCATTCATTCATTCAACACACATTGACCGAATGTCTGCTATATGCCAGTTAATAAGCTAGGCATTGGAGACACAAAGAAAACAAATTAACTCCCTACTGTCAACAGCCTTATACTGTTCTGGGGAAAGCCAGCATATATAATTTAGTCAGTTCAAACCAAACCCATAATAAATACAAAATAATTGGAAGACAAGGACTGGGGAAAAGAGAACTGGTACCAACAACTAAGGGAATTAAGAAGTAGTATGTAGGATATAGCATGCAGCCTGAGTCTTGAAGGAAGCTAGGGATTTTAAAGGGTTGTAATATTAACGAGATTAAAGATCTTCCTCACCTATTAGTGGGCCTGCCCATTAAGGGAAGCTTGATTTGGGGAGACTCACACCTTTTGTTAATTTTCTAATGAGGCACTGGTTCTCAAGGGTTATGATGTCGACTGGCTCTAAAAAATGTGTAAGTACTCTGAGATACGGTTTTACTTTGGGAGTTTAGTTTTTGGAAGAAGGTTTGTGTGCCAGACAAGACTCTGGGAAGATGCTAAGCAGCCCTCTGGAACTTCTCTCTCTGGTAACTAGGTATATATGGTCATACATATGGTCAAGTTATCTGTCTGTTGATCTGTGATGCAAGTACGGCTTATGGTCAGGCAGCTGGAAGCCCTGTCTATTGATTATTATTTCCCTGTATTTTCTCTGAAGTTCAGGGTGCTAACTTTTTCCCCTGAACTAAGTGAATGATATATGTGCTTGATTAAAGTGATTGTTGACCTCTCAAAAGTTGCTTTTCTTTTAGAAAAGCACATCCAAGAATCTTTGATAGCAGGCCCTCCTGTGTATGTCAGGGCGTTGGCTTTTATAAAGGTAAAGCAAATAGTGAATGCATTCAGGGCAAAGAGATGACAAAGGAGACCAATAGGAAGCAGGTAAGAAGAAAACTGTGAGATAAAAGTATGAAATCCCCAAAACAAAACTTAAACCCTGGAAATGAGGTGAGTTAGTAGCATGAAATGCTACAAAGAAGTAAAAATGGATAGGATCTGAGAAAAGGCTCTTATATTATTCATTAAAAAAAAACTTGTGAAAAGTAAATTAAAAGGTAACCTTGGAGGAGCACTTTCAGTTAAATGAAAAGGTATGAAACATGATTGGAATATTGCATGTTTGTCTTTGTTTTCAAAGAAGACCATGACATCAGAGAAATGATGACATGACTTGTACTTGACTTTGTTTCGAGTGAGGGAGGGCTGTGCAGGTCACCAGCCTCACTTTCTCCTCCTGAGCCATCTGAAACCAGTGACCAGATATTCATCAGCATGACTGGAGATGTCCCAGGATGAAATGGCAGACCTTGGCCTTTTTTTGGCTAAGGCCTATTCATGTACTCTCTTAGAGTGAAGTAATACCCATTCAGTGAATAGCCCTCTTTTAGAAATAGTCAGAGAATAGTACCTTTAATGAGCAAAGGAAAAAGATATAAGTAAATCAAGCTGGGAGGGAAAAAGTAACAGTTACTATTGATAGTCATTCTTAAGCCAGGAGGGTTCAGAAAATAGCCATTGTTGTCCAATGTGTAGGCCACAGAGTGCACCGGGTTTAAGGTTTTGGAAAAGAAGAAAGAAAGAAAGAAACAGAGAAAGAGGGAAAGAAAGAAAGAAAGAAAGAAAGAAAGAAAGAAAGAAAGAAAGAAAGAAAGAAAGAAAGAAAGAAAGAAAGAAAGAAAGAAAAGAAAGAAAGAAAGAAAGAGAGAGAGAGAAAGAGGAAAGAAAGAGAGAAAGAAAGAGAGAAAGAAAGAAAGAAAGAAAGAGAGAAAGAAAGAAAGAAAGAAAGAAAGAGAGAGAGAAAGAGAGAGAGAAAGAGAGAAAGAAAGAGAAAGAGAGAGAGAAAGAGAGAGAGAAAGAGAGAAAGAAAGAAAGAGAAAGAGAGAGAGAGAAAGAGAGAGAGAAAGAGAGAGAAAGAGAGAAAGAAAGAGAGAAAGAAAGAGAGAAAGAAAGAAAGAAAGAGAGAAAGGGAAAGG
The DNA here is from genome assembly GCA_023548195.1 of Bettongia penicillata ogilbyi. Lineage (NCBI taxonomy): Eukaryota > Metazoa > Chordata > Mammalia > Diprotodontia > Potoroidae > Bettongia > Bettongia penicillata. The sequence continues at coordinate 23,219,974 of JAJHZJ010000470.1, forward strand.
AAAGGAAAGGAAAGAAAAGGAAAGGAAAGGAAAGGAAAGGAAAGGAAAGGAAAGGAAAGGAAAGGAAAGGAAAGGAAAGGAAAGGAAAGGAAAGGAAAGGAAAGGAAAGGAAAGGAGGAAGGAAGGAAAGAGGGAAAGAAGGAAAGGAAGAGAGGACTGGAGAATACCACTCTAGTAATAGTCTAATTTCCTGTCATAAAAGGATTTGACACAGTCATGAGAAAGAATAGGAATATCCAGAAAAGGAGATTGAAATACAGCTATTAATTATTTTGTTAAAGCTTATTGAGTAGTTTCTGAGGGATTATAAATTGTTAATGTCTCTATGTCAAAATTTTTTTTTAAAATCTAGAGTTTTACCTTTAATAGCTTTCAGGTTTTAAGATATCAGTATTTGTTTTACTTTTCTCTGAGTGCTTTTATCTCAGCAATGAAGTGACTGCTTATCAAATGCTTTTCCATAAGCAATTTTATGAGTTCATGAAATGTGAAAATAAAAGTTATCTTCTGCCTATGTGAAAAGATGCATTTAGTCCTATATGCTCAACTGGGGAAAACTTATTGAATTAATCCTTCAAGAGATATAGTTTGGATAGGCACTACAGAGAAACAATGAACTATGATCAAAACTGAGGACAAGTACGACTGGATGCTATCTGAGAAGCTGCACTGTGCTCAGTGACCCAAAATCAAGCATCACTTGAAAATTTCATCTCTTTTGCTAAACCAGTCTTTGTTTGATCAAAGAACTAAGCATGTATTAAGCACCTACTATATCTGATAATTTATAGGAAACCCAGGAAAAGGCAAAAATAGTCCCTGCCCTCAAGAAAATTACCCTGTAATGGGGGGACAACATCCAAACAGATACGTACAAATAAGATCTAGACAGAATAAGTTAGAGATAATCTCCAAGGGAAGGCAGTAGCACTAAGAATTACTGGGAAAGGTTTCTTTCAAAAGGTAAGATTTTCTTGATACTTAAATGAAGCAAGAAAATCTAGAAGACAGAGGTGAGGAGGTAGAAAATGCCAAGCATGATTGATAGAGAGAATGCATGGAGCCAGGAGATGGAGCTTCTTGTGAGGAATAGTAAAGATGCTGGTGTCACTGAATCATTGAGTAATAAGGTAGAGTAAGATTTAAATAAGAAAAGCAGAAGGGCATGAGTTACACAAAGGCTTTCAAAACCAGTCAGAGGACTTCATTTGATCTCAGTAATAATAGGGAACCAATGGCGTTTACTGAATAGGGGAGTGGGGAGTGGTGGTTGAGCAGACCCGTGTTTTAGGAAGATAGTTCAACTGAGGATGGACTTAAATGGGGAGATGTCAGTCAAGATCCAGCAGAAAGTCACTGCAATAGTACAGGCAGGAAGTGATAAGGTCTTATCCCAGGGTGTTGACAGTGTCAAAGGAGGTTGCTTATACTGATGATATTATATGACTGTGAAGCCAAGAGCACCAGGAACAAGGAAGAATTAAAATTATAAAGAAAACAAAGTACTTTAGAAAGATACAGGATATGAAAACATAGCTTTACTGAATAAAATACTGGGAATGTGGTATGACTAGGGGTGCTATCACTTCCTTAGTCCTAAAAGCCATAAGTACTATTACACTTAAGTTCAAGAATATGTTAAGTTTTAATGCTTGTTTATTCACTAAAACTCTCAGACTATTTCAGGCAAACTACCTCTAACCATGTCTTCCCTATTGTGGGCTTCTTTACTCTATGTTAGATTAAATCAGTTCCTAAACACACAATGCCACACATATAATCATCTTAATTCTCAAGAACTACTTATTTAAAAAAATATTACCAAATTCTTGAAAAATACTGATACAGTTGTCTCAATAGGAGAAATAATTTGCAAGTCAACTCATACTTAGAGAAAATAATTTGGTAGGCTATTATGTAACATGAAAATGAAAATAAAAAGATACATGTTTAATCATGTGACCATGAGGTCACCAAAAACATTACATTAGTCAGTGATGCCCCTGACATGTTGAATGGATATCTTGAAATTAGTTTCATTCCAGAGAAGTTTGGCATTGGGGAAATGATGAAAAGGGAGGAGCTTTATTAAATTAATTCATAATCTGAAAAAGACAATGGCTATGAACCATGCCCCACCCGCAGGTCATTTCAACTTAAAAAATTGTTATTATCTGCCTTGTCATCAGTGTCATGAAAAGAACATTAGACTGAAAATCAAGGGACCTCTATCAGCTAGAACTAGTTCTTCTATGAATGCTACATATGCTCTTAGACAAGTCTTTTCTGGTCTTATGAATCAAGTGAGAGGGCTGGATAATATAATGTGAATTTCCTTTTGCTCTACTGTTGAGTCTGTAAGAAAAAATTAAAAAGTATTTCCTCAAACTAGGCAAATTTATTCCTCATATAGGAAATATTTCTAAGGAGGCAAAGAAATTAAAATATGAAGGCCAGAAATGTAGGTAGTAAGCCAGGCAAAAAAAAAAAAAAGGCAAACACTGAAACTTCAAAGGGAGGGAATAAATTTGGGAACCAAAAAATTGTTTAAATTAAATTTATTTGCAAAATAAATTTTGCATGGAAAAAAGGTGAACTAGATGACCTGAGTTATGGAGAATAGGGCATTTTTAAAAAAATCTTGACTCAATTCACTTGCCTCTCCAGTGTGATTAGTATGGATAGAATTTAAAGGAAAAGGTGTCCTTCACTGTAGTCTAGTAGAACATTGGCTTAGAAATCATGAGATCAAACCCCAAATCTGCCCATAAATAAGCTTAGTAACCTTGGATAATTTTACTCTATTGCTCAATGTAATGGTAATTTAAATGGAGAGATCTTTCCCATTCATTAATAGGCCCATGTGACCTTCCTGGGTCACATGGAAGTCTGAGTAACATGAGTCTGTGATGGGAGGAGCTGGCTGAATAGGTGGGTGGAACAGAGCTGAAAGGAAATCAGTGAGAGGTCAGTCACACCTGAAAGATGTAGGCAAGCCCACAGCTGGCTGTGAGTGTGAGAAGGGCATTTTGTTTAAGGGAAGCCTGCCTGTGATTTGTTTAAGGGATCTGGTTTGCGGGAAGCTACACGAGGGATGGCTTGGGAATGGTGTTGTCTTTCTGCATTGTTATTGTGCGTAGATTTTTGTTACTATGATGGATTTGGCTTTCTGGTGTCCCAATAAATGTTTTGGTTCTGTCTTCCATGTGGAGAGTCTGTTGTGTTTTGCAATAGTAGTGGCTGCTGTGGATGCCGTGAATTTTGTGTTAACTCTACATTCAATACTTCAAAAAAGGAAATAAAAAGTACTCTATTTTTCATTGGAATAAAACAACAGTGAGGTAACATAAAACATAGAGAAGTACTATATGTTTTCATTAGAAATTCATTTTACTTACAAAGTGTTTTGATTAAAGTGTTGATGCTTTAAATTTTTATTAAAATGTAACTGAAATGCATTTTTATGTGATTGCAAGGGCAAGGAATATAGTTTTAAACTTTTGATACTGCTATTTTTTTAAACATATGGATATAATATATGATGCAATCTACATGGACAACTCCAAGTATGAGACTTACACAGGGCACAATCTGTCTGGCACAATGAAGTAATCATGACTTACCTAAGGTTACACACTTGGCAAATTCCAGAGAATGCATTTGAATTCAAGTATTCCTAACTTCAATAAACAATCCAATAAAATAAATTGTATCTTTTTAACTTTTTTCCAAAAAAGATTGCTTAAACCACTGTCATTTTTATGGATTTATTTACCTAAAAACTCTATTTTCATAATGCATGTATTATTTACTGATTTCCTTTCATGTTCAATTTTTCACTCTACATATTTCACAAATAGAAATGATGTCAGTCAGTCAACGCTATGGTAGCCTAGTGATCATACATCACAGATACCTCATAAATTAAATTTCATTTCATGTACTATAGATCCCTAAAAAACAAAAAGAAAAAAACAAAACAAAACAAAAAATAACCCTGCTCAGCCCAAAGAATCAAAGTTAGTGAAATACTGGAACAATAATAGGCTTTATTAAAAATTTTATTTGTGATTCAACTTTTCTTTTCAAAAATATTATAATTTAATTTTTGGTTTTCAATATTCATTGCCACAAGATTTTGAATGCCAAATTTTCTACTGCTTCCCTTTCCCCACCATAGATAGCATGCATTCTGACTAACCCTTCTTCCAATCTGCCCTCTCTTCGATCACACTCCTCCCTTTTCTGACCCCCTTCCACTCTATTTTCTTGTAGGGCAAGATATATTTCTATACCCCATTGCTCATATGTCATATTTCCCACTTGCATGTAAAAGCAATTTTTAACATTCATTTTTAAAACTTTGCATTCCAACTTCTCTCCTTCCTCACTCCCCATCCGCCCTCATTGAGAAGGCAAACAATTCTATACAGGTTGTACATTTGTAGTCATGCAAAACTCTTCCATAACAGTAATGTTGTGAAGACTAATTATATTTCCCTCCATCCTATCTTGTCCCCCCTCCACTTATTCTAATCTATCTTTTGACCCTGTTCCTCCTCAAAAGTGCTTATTTCCAGTTATGCCTTCCTCTCATTTGCCCTCCCTTCTATCATCATCCCCCCACACTTATCTGCTTCCCCCCTACTTTCCTGTAGAGAGAGATAGATTTTCATACTAAATGGAGTGTTCATATTATTCCCTCCTTAAGCCAAATCTGAGGAAAGTAAGGTTCATTCTTTTCCTCTCACATCCCCTCTCTTCCCCTCCATTGATAAAAGCTTTTTCTTACCTCGTTTATGTATGAGATCATTTACTCCATTTTATTTCTCTCTTTCTCCTGCTCTCAATATATTCCTCTCTCACCCCTTAATTTCATTTTTTAGCTATCATTTCTTCATATTCAACTCACCCTGTGCCTTCTGTGTATATATATATATATATATATATATATATATATATATATATATATATATATATATATAAAATCCTTCCAACTACACTAATACTGAGAAAAGTCTCAAGAGTTACAAATATTATCTTTCCATGTAGAACTATAAACAGTTCAACTTTAGTAAGTACATTATGATTTCTCTTTCCTGTTTACCTTTTCATATTTCTCTTGATTCTTGTGTTTGAAAGTCAAATTTTCTATTTAACTCTGGTCTTTTCATCAAGAATGCTTGAACGTCCTCTATTTCATTGAATGACCTCTTTTTCCCCTGAAGTATTATACTCAGTTTTGCTGGGTAGGTGATTCTTAGTTTTAATTCTAGCTCTTTTGACCTCTGCAACATAATATTCCAAGCCCTACATTCTCTTAATGTAGAAGTTGCTAGTTGTTATGTTATCCTACTTGTGGTTCCACAATATTCAAATTCTTTCTTTTTGGCTGATTGCAATATTTTCTCCTTGACATGAGAGCTCTGGAATTTGCCTACAATATTCCTAGTAGTTTCCCTTTGGGGAATCTCTTTCAGGAGATGATTGGTAGAGTCTTTCGATATCTACCTTAGCCTCTGGTTCCAGAATATCAGGGCAGTTTTCCTTGATAATTTCTTGAGAGATGATGTCTAGGCTCTTCTGTTTTTATCATGACTTTCAGGTTTTCCAATAACTCTTTACATTGTCTCTCCTGGATCTATTTTTCAGGCCAGTTGTTTTTCTAATGAGATATTTCACATTGTCTTCTATTTTTTTTTTGATTTTGTTTTATAATTTCTTGATTTCTCATAAAGTCATTAGCTTCCATTTGCTTCATTCTAATTTTTAAGGAATTATTTTCTTTAGTGGGCTTTTGGAACTCCTTTAACATTTGGTCAGTTCTGCTTTTTATGGCATTCTTCTCCTCACTGGATATTTGGATCTCTTTTGCCATTTGGGTTAGTCTACTTTTTGAGGTGTTATTTTCTTCAGCAATTTTGGAGTCCCTTTTAGCAAGCAGTTGACTCTATTTGTATCGTTTCCTTGCACCATTCTCATTTCTTTTCCCAATTTTTCCTCTATTTCTATTACTTGATTTCCAAAGTCCTTTCTGAGCTCTTCCAAGGTCTGAGACCAATTCATAATTTTTGTGGATGTAGGAGCTTTGACTTTCTTGTCTCCCTCTGGTTGTATGTTTTGACCTTCGTTATCACCAAGGTAAGATTCTATAGTCTGATTCTTTTCCTGTTTTTGCTCATTTCCCCAGCCAATTACTTCACTTTTGATCTGTTTGTCAAGGTAGTACTCTCTTTCCAGTGGACATAGGGGTTTGTACTGTCATAAGTTTCAATTTGTCAGTTGATCAAGTTTTATCATTCTATATCATTGCCAAATAAAATGCCACTTAGCACAAATTCTATTATATCTACCTTAAAATACATAATGTGAATTTGAAAATAGAAGAATAAATGGCTAGCTTATAGCAAATAAAATCTCAAGGTGGTGAAGCTCCTTTTTTTTCTTTTTTTAGAATTTGTAATTGATGAGTGTGGAGTTGGAGTATCTCTGTATGTCTATAGTTTACTACTGTGACCTCTGGAAAGTTAACTCACCACTCTAAGTCCCAGTTTCCTACTTAAATAAAAGTTTTGCTTTATTTTTTTTTTAAATATATGTAAAGTCTAGGTTTTATAAAGTGTAAAGTTCCATAGAAATGTGAACTATTGAAAGAAAAAATTTATAAAATAATATCTATTTAATTAAAAGCTATGAAATGAACAAAATTCAATGGATGTAGTTTTCAGCATGCAATAAAATCTATATCAAAATAAGTATTGCATCTTTTTCCACCTTGAAAACAATGGAAAGACTCAGACCTTCCTAAATTTCCACCATTCTGTCCCAGTTCAAGGCACGTAGAAAAAGTATCATACCTAATCTAGAACATCATTACTGGCACTTGTTCTCTCAGAACCATGTGAGCAGGTCAATGTTATCTCCTATTTCTCTCAATACCTCTCAAATCAGAAAATTCACTTCTCTCTCTTTTTTAACTTAATATAATTTACTTATTTTCAGTTTTCAACATTCATTTCCAGAAGATTTTGAATTCCAAATTTTCTCCCCATCTCTCACCTCCCCCACACCAAGACAGTGTGTACCCAACCACTCTTTTCCTCAATCTGCCCTCCTTTCTATCACCTCCCCCCTTCTCCCATCTCCATCCCTTCTGTTTTCCTGTAGGGCAAGATACATTTGTATACCCACTGCCTGTCCAGCTTATTTCCTAGTTCCATGCAGAACCAATTTTTAACATTTACTTTTAAAGCTTTGAGTTCCACATTCTTCCTATCCTCTCTCCTTACCCACCCTCATTGAGAAAGCAAGCAATTCAATACAGGTCATACATGTATAGTCATACAAAACCCCTCCATAATACCAATGTCGTGAAAGATTAGCCACATTTCCCTCTATCATATCCTGCCCTCCATTTATTCCATTATCTCCCTTGACCTGTCCCCTCACAATAGTGTTTGTTTCAGATTACATCTTCCCTCAATCTTCCATCCCTTCTACTATCCTCTCTCTCCTATGCCCTTCTCCCCACCTTCCTGCAGGGTAAGATATATTTCCATATCCAATTGAACATTTGCTATTCCCTCCTTAAGCCATATCTGATGAAAGTAAGACTCACTTATTTCCTCTCACCTCCCCCTTTTCCCCTCCCTTGTAAAAGCTCTTTCTTGCCTCTTTTATGTGAGATGCTTTACCACATTCTATATCTTCCTTTCTCTTTCTCCCAGTACATTCCTCTCAACATTTAATTTTATTTTTTAGATATTCTCCCTTCATATTCAGCTCACGCTGTGTCCTCTGTCTATAAACATACATACACACATACACACACATGCATATATATGTATATGTGTACGTGTGTGGGGGTGTACACATATATGCATATATAATGCACAAACATTCCCTGTAATTACCCTAATACTGAGAAAGGTCTCATGAGTTACAAATGTCATCTTTTCATATAGAAATGTAAACAATTCAGCTTCAATGAGTCCCTTCTGGCTTCTCTTTTCTGTTTAGTTTTCCATGTTCCTCTTGATTCTTGTATTTGAAAGACAAATTTTCTATTTCGCTCTAGTCTTTTCAACAAGAATGTTTGGAAGCCCTCTATTTCATTGCAATTCCATTTTTTCCCTGAAGTATTACATTCAATTTTGCTGGGTAGGTGATTCTTGGTTTTAATCCTACCTCCATTGACCTCTGGAATATCTTATTCCAAGTCCTCCAGTCTCTTATAGTAGAAGCCACTAAATCCTGTGTTATCCTGATTGTGTTTCCACAATACACATATTGTTTCCTTCTGGTTGCTGGTAACATCTTCAGATAATTCACGTCTCAAGTAAAGTGTTTTGCCCCTCATTGTGGATCAGATGAGAGTACTGAGTGGTAGATTTAATCATCATTATCTGAAAAACTAGTTGGTTTTGAGAATACGTATTAGAAGTGCTGATTGCTGTTAAGAGGACACTACAACAAATCCAGCCTAAGCAACTTCAGATATCATTAAAGAAAAAAAAAAAGAAAACTGAAACCAGGTTTGTTTTGTATCCTTAGGATAGGAAATCTTTTTCCAGTCTCTATGCATATTGCTTACGCAACATTTCCAGTTATATCAATCACCAAAAACTATGATAAGCCCTTTGAAAAAAATTAATCTAAAAGGAAAATTGACTTGCATGCCTATTTGAATGAGAGTTTTTTGTTTTGTTTTAGTTTTGGTAGGGAAGTTTGAAATTATAATTTTCTTTCTTAATCTTCAGCCATGATCCTAGAATTGGCTTTAATGTGTAATAGGCTTAGCAAGCCTCACATGGAGTCAAATCTTACTTCTAGAAGGGAGAAAGATCATTTTTCTTCCTAAGTAGAGACAGGCAACTTAGGCTGACTCAAGAGAAAATGGGAGGAATTTCCATCATTCATATAGAGCTAAATGCAAGGTACATCCAGACTCACTATACCTGAATCTCTCTACTCATTTGCATGGTGACTACTTTAATAAGAATTACACCAAGGACTAGTAGGTTTGCTCTTTAGGTCATGTGGCTAAATGGAAAATGACTTAAATAGATCACAACATAATTATCCCAACACAAAAAGCTGACTATTCCATGGCCCTTGATGACTTATTAGTTTGTCATGTTCTTGGTTGTCTATAGTTTTGTGATTTTGATAGGATCATAGATTCAGAGTTGGAATATTCCTTAGAGATACTTCAGTCCAACTCAATTAAATCAAGAAACTAATGTCCACAGGCACACTTACTGTGTGACCCTGGACAAGTCATTAACATTGTTTGCCTCAGTTTTCTCATCTGTAAAATGAGGTAGAGAAGAAAATGGCAAATCATTCTAGTATCTTTCCCAAGAAAACCCTCAATGGGATCATGAAAAGTTGGACACAACTGAACAGCTAAAACAACAAAAGAATAGGTAGCCCATGTTTATGTAAACATATTTATTCAGCTTCTTCTTCCTTGTGAGAAACATCATCATCCCTATATATTACTACTAGAGAGAACACACACCCACATATACAAGAAATATGCCCACACATGGAAAAAGATATTCAATGGCATATGCATTTGTGCTGAAAGTGCCTCCTGCCAATGTGTCAGCAACATTGACTGTTAGTATAAAAGCAAGAGCCAAATTCTGCCTCATCATAATCAGCGCTAAATGCCATGCCGGATGCCTTCCAAGCTTTGTTTTATTTTTAAACTTTTCATTTATTAATTTTCATTTAAGTATCCAACCATGCTATAAACAAAAGCAGCTCAGTGCTGGCAAAGGAATGGCTACTAATGGCGGATGTGCAAATCAAAAGCAAAAAAAGTAAAAAAAAAAAATAAAAAAAATAAAAAGATTCGTAACTTCTGGCTCCTCTCTTTGCAAACACCCTGCCTGGTCCATCTCTGATTTTAAACAGCAGAGGCAGGGGGTTATGAATAGGGTCTACTAGATCACTGTAGCCTCTTCATTTTGAAGGACCCCTCCCTATGCAGCTACTGAATGATTTGTAAGTAAGATTTTTAATAGAGAAAGAAAGGTATGAGAAAGGAGCATGGCACAGAAGGAAGCTGGAATCAGCAAATCTGGGTTTGAATCTCAGCCCCCCATCCTTATTTATTAAATAATCATCCATATGTAGCTTAAACTATCTGGCCCTCAGTTTCTTCATCTGCAAAAGCAAGGTTGATGACCAGTATGCTCCCTAAGACTCCATTCTGCTTTAAGTAATTTCAGCCAATAAATGATTTTCTACCGGGCAGATGCCAATGGATAGAGGGCTGTCTTGGGAATCAGAAAGCTCCCAGTCCAAAGGCAGTTGTATCTCCCAAACACATTGTTTATGTGGCTGACCATGGGAAACTTACTTAACCTCACTAAAATGAACAGTTGTCGCATTGCTAACATGAATCAGTAGAAAATGTTTCAATACTAGGATTTCCACACTGATGAAATCTGGTCACACACACACACACACACACACACACACACACACACACACACGCTCCTTAACCTTTTGTATGTCACGGACTTCTTTAGCATTCTATTGATTGAAGCCTATGCACCTTTTCTCAGAATGTTTTCAAGTGCGTATAATAAAATGCATTGATTTACAAAGGAAACAAGTTATTTAGCTTCTGCACCTCATATTTCCCATCCTAAAAAAAGTAGAAAACTCGTTATTCTCTCACATCATACACAACTATTCTCAAATGAGAAGCGAATCTATAAGCTTATTAGTAGTACAGATTACAAATTGTCACAATCACAGTCATGGAACATTTTTCCTTTTAAAGCTACACTTCTTTAATTCCAGAGTCATCTCAGGCCCTCACATAGTGAAAAGGTTTTGGATATCCATTAGATATGCAACAGCAAGTTTTTATAGACCATGATGGAAATGCTTTGAACTTCTCAATTAACGTCTGCATCTGACATTTTGGGGTTTGCTCCAATCTCAAGTACATACCAGAATTAATAGGCAATTCTTGAAATTAGTTTATGCAAATCAGTACTATATGGGTTGAGGCCACCAAAATTTGCATACTATTTTTTTTTTGAAGAATTCTTATTAAAGTGGATAGAAGGGCATGCCATTTTTATATCTTTTTTCAAAATTCATTTAGGTGCTTACAATAAATCGGGGTGACTATAGCTTAGGACTGAAAGCTCCTAAAAGGAAAAAAAAATTCAGTAAAATATTTTTATCCTTATTTTACAATCCAATATCATTTTGGTTGATATAAGAGATCCTAAGACTCCATTTTAGTCTTTGAGTTGTTTAGTCATATTTTGTATATCCTTTTAGTATTTCTTCATTATTAAAAGATATTTAGAAAGTATAAAAAAATGGGGGGGTTGATATACGTTTTTCTACTTGAAAAGCAAGGAGTGGAAACTAAGAATGAGTTGTTACAAAGATTGTTATTTTAAGGTGGTTTTATGGCATAGGTAAGGAATAAATTAGACAGATTATTTGGGATTTTCCATTCATATTTAAAATATGTGATTTTGCATAAAAACTACAGTTTCTAAACATTATAGTGATTTCCTTGAACTGATTCCTTTTTCCTTCCTATTATGGAGCATAATACAACAATTATCCCATTCCCTAGTGACTTTATTATCAAGAATGCTTAAAAGTGTTTCTTAAGGATGCTGAAGTATATATGGCTCTCCACTATGACCCAGAAGTGAATTAGAATGGGATAGGGCAGAAGAGTTGAAAATAAAGACTCTGTAGGAAGCAGCTGATATTATTCCTGATCAAATGCTGTCACTCTACTTTGCACTCATTTTTTATTTCATCAAATCCATTCAATTTGAATGAATATTCAGTGCATTGATTGGAATACTGCAAGAATGGGAGATTATGATATACTGGTTATGGTCAGTGAGTTGTGAAAGACAATAAGGCATTATTATCAGACTATTCATATGTCAAGAATGGGAACTGGCACTAGGTAGCGTATACACCTTAGGTGTGTGTCTATGCACTCTCAGTTGAGTGAGCTGGTACAGTCGGATCTTAGACACCACCTGGCAGGTCATTTATAAATAAGAACCCAAATAGCTTTTCAGGGTACACTTCCTTTGTGACAGGTGAAAGGCTGCCCAAAGGGACTAAAAGTCAGATTTAATGTAAAATTTGACATCAGATAAGGCACACACTCTCTCATACTTGTTTGCATAGGGGCAAACACTTTTCCATTTGGAAGAAGAGGGTAGTAAGGCTTCATATTACAGAAATGTGCATTTCACAGCGAGTGGCTACCATAAATTAAGCTCTTCAAAAAATTGTTTCAGATCCAAAATGACAATAAATGTTCTCTGTAGCAACAAACTACAAAAAATATTCATCCAACAGGCTATCACCCAACTTTTTCTTCTATAAACTTATTTCAATTTTGAATACCCTGTGAATATAAGATTATTTTTTTTCTGCTTGAAAGTCAGTGGAAAAAATAAAAGTTTACTGTCTAACTCAATATATACAAATGGTGAGTTAATTTACTCTAAAGATCTAGAATTCTGTGCTTCTTATGCTGATCAAAATAGTACTATCAAGCATTTAAGTAACCACGCTGTTTTGTGATGCAAGCTTTTGAAGACAAGATCTATATCTAAACCTTGACTTTCCAGATAAAAAGATTTGGATCTTGCCTTCCAAATAAATGCATTAATTACTCTATTTTAAAGTGTACCATCACATTCTGTTAATGTTTCAAAACTACCTAAAATATTGTTTAATGTCAAGGTTTTCAATTCATTATTAGTTTAAAATGACATCTCCTACACATTTATTCAAGCCTTAGAATCCTTCATTCTTAAATAGCTGGGATACTCATATACTCTGTGCTCTAAAATGAATTTTGAGTATGAAGTCCTAATGGATGCAGTCAAGTAATTTTTATAGCTAATATATTATTGATTCACAGACAGCAGGCACCAAGATTTGCTGGCAGTCTTATAGACTCACTATGTGGTTTTAGAAAACCACTCACTATGTGGTAAAGAAAAAAAGGAAAAGTCAATAATCCAGTAATTACCAATGTATACTTTCTACAGAATTAGACATTTTAATGATGGCCTGCTTGTTATAGTGGATATAGCAGCCTTATCATGGCATTTATAGGCCATTATGAATGTAAAATTATATACAGGTTTAACTGCTTGTCTTTCACTATTCCTTAATGTGAAAACTCTCTAGCTCCTAAGAATTACACTAAATTTAAGAGCACTCAGAGACTCTGTAAAGTTTCTCAGTGGACATGGTTTCTCTAAATCAGAGTTATGTCTTTGGCTCCCTATTTGTTACTGTGAAGGAATTATGTTATTGTCTCTGTCTTTGTCCATAAGCTACAAACAAAAAGATTGTTTTGAAATATATCACTAAAGCTAATGATAGAGTAGTGCTATCTTGGAAATTATGTTAAGGATTGTAAGGTGAGAAATGATCTAGAGTCCAGACTCTGAAGGCTTTCAGTGTTATAAAAATGAATGACAGACTTTCAGGGTGACAGAAAAAAAATTGCTAATTAGTTTTAGTACCTGAATCAATAAAGATCCCACTTGTATTTGCTGCACTCCTTTTTCTTTCCTTATAAAATTTTGGCCCCTTATTACTGTTACCCTCAGAACATGGAAACTATTGACTAAAAGTCTAAATGAGAATATTATGAATGAATGTTAAGGACCTTAACTGATGTAGTGTGTCAAGAAGTTCTCTGATTTTACTATGGGTCCCTCAACTTTCAGTCTGGAGATCATTCTGGACAAGGCACAAGTGTAATGAGCAAAGTTAAGAAAAGGTATAACATTTCTAGCTTGGTTTCTCAAAGTACATAGTAGGCTACCTAATCTTGCTCCTTTCCTTGCCCTGGAATTTCTTCTTACACACACAAACAAATATACGCACACACACATATTTAGAGATATGTCTGTACAGACATAAATATTTATAAATACATACTATGTATGCAGTATCGTTATTTCATATATTATGTTATAGACATATACACAGAGAGACAGTATTTACAAATGGCAACAAAGAAGACCACATTTAATTTTATCTGAATAATCTAGGAAGCTTGTTATTCAACAGGTAGAGTTTGGATAAAATATATCCTCGTACCCAGGTACTTACATCCTAACACTGGAAACTATGTCGTTTCAACATTGAGAAACAGATAAAAGAGATAGAAAATGGACAAGTGACTTCACTGCTATAGGGAACTCCTAGAATAAACACAAGATGGTTCTTCTATAATATCTGAAGATCAGTTAATGTTCAGGGGTCAAAGCAAAACATAGTAACTGAAGGATGTAATGATGTGGATATATTTTATCTTTTTATAGTCATCTACATGAGGCAGCATGGCATAGTGAAAAGAGTTCCTAGCTTGGCATTAGCCAAGACAGATTTGAATCCTGGGTTCAACACAACAGTCATGCCCACCTAGGCAAATCAGTTAATTTCGCTGAGTCACAGTTTGTATCACTTGTAAAAATGAGGCTAATAATCCTCCCTCACAGTGTTATTGTGAGGGAAGGGCTTTGAAAACTTAAAGAATTATATAAAAATATGTTATTATTTTCCAAGCACAAACATAAAGAAAAATATAGGATTCTTTTCCATTTTTAACCCAATATTTTCATCTATGGATTATTGTATTATAGTATTAATCTGAGCTTTTTTCCCAGCAAGAAGTTCAAAGTATGTTTTCAGCACTATTTCCCATAGTATTTCTCTGATACCTGTAAAGGCTAGCTATTATTTCTATTTTATTAATAGAGGTTTTCCAGGTTACATAGTAAACATCTAACCCATAATACTATAATTTCATACTATAATTCTTAAAGTCCAAAATTCACTTTAAAGCTACAAGAGCTGTTTTCAGCGGTAGTTGTAGTTTAGTGAATGTCCTCTAAATCTAATATTTTGTTTTTCTAGACCTTTTTTACTTACTTAGAAATGACCAGATTTCTGAAGTTGCCCAATACAAATCCTTTGAATGCATCCCAAATGAAACAACTTCTTTCTGTGATCTAGGAAAGCCTCAAAACTTCCCTGTATCCTTGGAATATAAACTGCATACTATACTGGCATCAATGTAATGACAAAATCCTGACAAAGAACTCTAGTACTTTGGGTGAATGAATCCTTATAAAGAATTTATAGGAAGACATAGAGAAGGAGCACACAAAAGTCATAGATATGGGTAGGCTGCTGTCCAACACGAGTGTAAGGCACGTGCATTAAACATCATTGGCAGCATATGGCCCATGACACTCCCAATGTGGATCAACTCAAATAAAAAAATGTAATTGGGAAATATTTAACAGAATAAATAAAAATGCAAAAAAAGACAATTTTGACATGCAGCTTTCTAAATAAATATGTGACTTTTATTGATTTTTAAGTATGTGTCTATTTGACTTTAATTCCACTGGTGTAAAGAGTACCTGTATCACTATTAACACTAATCCATCCATGTATCCTTATTAGAAATGCTCTATACTTTTCACCTTACCAGTCTGAATCAGATCCACGAAGTCAGCTTGTTATACTCATTTGGAGAGATAGAGAGTAAATCACTAGTCTCATGACAGAAATTCCTGACAATCACTGGAAAAGTGTCTTGGATTGATGTAAGCTGTCATACTGAGTCTTTATGTAACTTGTCCATTTGAGTATTAAGAATTCAGGCCATTTCCTGGACCTTTATCTGCACTTATTCTGAATATTTCAATACTATCAAAAATATAGTCACTGAAATGCAGGGTAACCCATCTGAAAGAAAAATTGTGACTTCCAGTTTTCCTTATGCATAGAAAGAATGAATTGTGCATTAGTAGCCTCTCTGAAGCTCAGGGCAAAGTTACATTTTAGTAGTCAGGTTAATTTCAAGGCTTCATTTTATTTTTGACATTTTAAGTCACTATAAAAAGATACAATACTTTTGGAATATAATAAAGCATTTTCCTGTGACCTCGAATATGAATTCCATTAATACATGCCACTCGGTTCTTGCTTCTTCTCCAGGAATGCTCATGTTCCTGAAACAACTCAAGTAGTTGTTTATATCTTTGAACTAAATAAATTGTAAGAATTCAGTAGAAGGCAATCCATGGGCTACGCATTACTGTATGGCAGCTAGGGGTTTACTAAGCCTTAAAGGAAACACACATACATGAATATACACATATAGAGGCTTTACCCTAGAACATGAAATTCTTCTCCACATTCTTGATACAGTAAATTTAATATAAACACAATCAGAGATTTTATAAATAAAGCTGTTATCATTTTAGGAAAAGGGAAGAGTAGTCCACAGTCCTCACTATGAAACATTCACAAACCAGCAACAGAAAAACGATGCCACAACGTTATGAGAACAAATAAAAAATAACTGTAACATTTAAGGGAAGAAAAGATGGGATTTAAAGTTTGGGGACAATGTTTTAGCACCAGTAATGGCTTGCCTATTATATAAACTCATTTTTAACTAAAATACTGAGTTCTGATTAATCATAATTCATCCTTAGACGCTTGCTTTAAAAAAAAGCTGAATTCATAACTGGTAGTATAATTACACAACCATCATTAAGCATTCAATAATACTTTACAGGCAGGTTCCTAAATAATTAAGTTTTAAGAGTCTTGAGGAATATATTATATGATTGCAAATGATGGAACCTGACTCAAGGGCTAGTGGTAAAACAAAAAAAATCATTATATTGTTCTAAAAGGAATATACAAAAAAAAATATTGTTCTAAAAGGAATATACAAAGTGACTCATGGGTCGTTAGTACACCTGCAGTCTACTAACAATTCATTTAACATGGGAAATGTAGAATGTACTTACAATGTGTTTAATGTTTGTGCTGTGGGATTTGACAAATTTGTTCAACCACAGAAATGCTGACAACTAAGGACTAAGACTTCCTAAGAGAATGACAATTCACAGTGTAATAATAATAATAAATAATGAAGCCCTTTCCCTTTATATAGCCAGCTTTTGCCTTACCTATGGCTTAGGGGTCCTCTATAAAGTATCTATAGGTCAGTACACCTTGTCAACCTTCCAAAGCCAAATGTAAACTGGCCTCACAGAAGAGAGAGCTTGGTTTTCCTAAAACTTCAACTACAAAGAAAACTATTTTTAGTCCTCTCTGGCATTCCAATCAGATAAATTATATCCACTGTAGGAGGAAAGAAAGGACAATAAAGTCTAAATCAGAGATGGAGAGCCTGTGGCCTCAAAGCCACGTGTGGCCTTCTAGGTCCTCAAGTATGGCCCCTCGATTGAATCCAATTTGTTCTGTGAAATTTGGATTCAGTCAAAGGGCCACATTTGAGGATATAGAGGGCTATATATGGCCTTGAGGCTGCAGATTCACCCCTGATCTAAATTTTTGGTAAAGAAATCATCGATAACATTAATACTTTTAAAGATTAAACAGTCTGTTTGCATCTATTAGGTGCTTATAATGGGCTAAGCATTATACTAGGCACACATATAAAGTGGAATTATCTATTAAACACCTGGATAGATTCAATTTCAATACCCCAACACATAATGGGAACTAGGTGGCACAATGGAAAGAGTGCTGGGACCTCTGTGGAGTCTAGCAGAGCAGAATTCCAATACTTGCTGTGTGACATTGGGTAGGTCATTTAACTTCCATTTGCCTTAGTATCCTTAAATGTAAAAAGGACTTAATAAAAGGACTTCTCTCACAGATTTGTCTTGAGAATCAAAAATACTATTTTTAAAGCACTTATTCCAAGGTACATCACTGGTATTTAATAAATACTTATTCTCTGCTCTGCCTATCCCATCCAGGTATAAGCATAATTTACATAAAAAATAGCAGAATAATTTTATGTTTATGGCTAATGTGCTAAATTAAGAGTTAGAAGACCTGAATTCAAATACTTCCTCTATCATTTGGGGGGCAGCTAGATGGTGCAGTGGATAGAGCACCAATGCAGGAGTCAGGAGGACCTCAGTTCAAATCTCACCTCACACTTAACACTCACTAGCTGTGTGACCTTGGGCAAGTCACCTAATCCCAATTGCCTCATCCTGGGTAATCTCCAGTCATCCTGATGAATATCAGGTCACTGGATTCAGATGGATCTGGAGAAGAAGTGAGGCTGGTGACCCCACAGCCTTCCCTCACTCAAAACAAAGTCAAGTGTAAGTCATGTCATCGTTTCTCTGATGGTACGGTTTTTTTCGGCAATGAAGGATGAGCACACTATTGTTTAGGCACATAGACTTAGAGCCAGAAGCAGGCTAGATGGTCCAAATGTTTTGCAGATGTAGAAAGCCCAGAGAACTTAAGTATCTTATTCAATTGAGATATTCATTTGAAGACCTAGGATTTGAATTTAGTTCTTCTAACTCCACTCCTAGGCTAATGGTTTTTGTTTGTTGTTTTCTATGCTTGTACAGTCACTTACTCCCTGTGCAGCCTAATGCAAAGTATTTAATGTCTTTGTAAAATGAGGGGATTGTGTTAGATGATCTTGTAGGGCCCTTATAGTTCCAAATACGGGAGCCTTTCATTTTATTACCTTATTATAAATATAAACAGAATATGTATATATAATATGTATATATATTATACATACACACACATATAAAACCACATATACATACACAAATATTCTAGTGACTTCTGTACCCTTGAAAGAAGAGATCAGTATAAAAATCCTTTGTGTGATGTTCAAAGCCATAATAACCTGGAGTTCTTTTCTAGTCTTCTTAACCTTACTCACCCCCATATACTTGGTGATCCAGTGACACTGGTCTCTGTCCTGTTGCTTGTACAAGACACACCATTTCCTAACTGTGCATTTTCACTGGCATTGAATTCCCTATTCCTGGAATTTTTTTCCTCATCATCTCTGCTTCCTGGCTTCCTTCAAATCCTAGATAAAATTCCACCTTTTATAAGATGTCATTTCTGATCTCTCCTAACATTAGTGCCTTCCCTCCATTGAATTTCTCCAATTTCTCCTGTACATATTTTGCATGCATCTAGTTGTTTGCATGTCGTCTCCCTATATCCAGATATGTGATTTCACTGGTGTAGAGAATTCTCCGAAAATTCTACTTATGGGGATTTGTAGTTGTTCTGCAATTTATTTTCAGGGCTCAGGAAACTATGCGTCACAGGCCAAATCCAGTCTACTGTCTATTCTTATGTTAAGATTGTTTTTTAAATATGTTCAAATGAAACTTTATTTTTAAGTGAAATTTCATTTAAACATGTAAAAACCATTCTTAGTTTGTGACCATATAAAGGAGACAATGAGCTTGAGTCAGCTGGTAGGACTTACTTGATTGATCCCAGTCTTAGAGAGTTACCTGCACTTGAACCAAAATCTTCTTCACTCAGAGGTGGTGCTATTTTGTTTATACTAGGCTAGAATTCCTCTCACTATGTGTGTGTGTGTGTGTGTGTGTGTGTGTGTGTGTGTGTGTGTGTGTGTGTGTGTGTGTGTGTGTGTGTGTGTGTGTGTATACATATTAGATAATGTATGGGAATTTTTTTGGGGAAGCATACACAAGTCTATGACCAACTATCTTGTCTGCAAAAAAAGCAGAATTGTGTTAATTTGCCACTTAGAGCAAGGTATGGATAACAGCCAGGAAAGGACTGACCACAATCACCTGGGGAGAAAGCACGTTCTTTGTTTAGCATAAGCTACCTTTTATAAATACAGAATATTCTCCCAGCACTATAAACAGCAGTAAGAAATATAGGGACAAGGGCAGCCTTAGCAGCAACAATAGACATTTGTTAGGACTTGTGGAAAGCATCTGGACAGGCTTGGGAGACTTACAAATATGCATACAGTTCCTTCCCCTACCCTCAAAGAGTTTATAATCTTCTAAGGGAGATGGCAGGTATTAAATAAAAAAACAAAACATTTTTTCACCCAGTAATTTTGATTTGCCTTCCGTCTTCTCAATAGCGATATAACTTCAAAGAAAATTAATAAATGGATGAAAAAGCTTTTGTTAGGTACATATTATGTACCAGGAACTCTGTTAAGTGGTATGGATAGAAATATAAGAAGGTGAAACTGTCCCTGCCCTCAAGAAGTTTACATTTGAATAGGGGAAAACAACACATATAAAGGGGAGGTGGAAGGAGTGAATTATGCATGTGGTAGGTTGGTTCCAGGTAAGATAAATGAAAAACCCAGATTAGTTCCAGAGGTGGAATTCCAGGTTTCCGTAGGAGGGAGATAAAGATGGTTGATGTCAGAATGTAAGCAGAATAGTCCAGAAATGCTCAGGAAGTGACCTGGCAAAATTAGGTAAAATTAGGTATCAAAGCCCAAAGAATCAGTTTTTTATATATATATATATATATATATATATATATATATATATGTGTGTGTGTGTATATACATATATATATACACACACACACCATAATATATATCATATATATATAACATATTATATATACATATCTTATATGTATATATTGTAGAAACCAAATATTTGATTTTGTAAAAAGCTATGGGAATTTCCCATGGGTTCACTACACTGAAAATATACTTTAAGCAGCTCTAAAGACCTATATAATCTAAAACTCATAAGTTTTGGGAGAGCATGGATCATTAAAATTTTGGATTTTCCTTCCAAACCCAGCACTCTTATCATGTCATTAGTACATTTTAAAATCTAAACATAGATTTTTTAAAATATGCATCATAAATTCAACCCTCTGCTCAACTACTATTCTGATTGTTTCACTGTGGTGCGGAATGAGGCATAGGCCATGAATTGTCAGGGGAATTCTCCTAAAGTGGAAATGCATCAAGTGTAGATGCAGGGATCAATTCTGGAAAAGAAATATGATCCATAATTTGAGAGAGGTATGAGAAGGTTAACCACCAAATAAAAAAGCATTTTGTTCACAGGAGTTTATGAAACTGTTTACTAATCCATAAAATTTTAAAGTTGTATAGATAGGCAAATTATTCCCAAATATATAAATAGAATCTTTTAAGGTACTGAAGATAAATCTGTTAAATAATAATGATAGCTAGATAGTACTTTAAGACCTTAAAAGTACTTTGTAAATATTATAAATACTTACAAATACTATTTCATTTTATTTTCACAATCATCTTAGTAAGGTAGGTTCTATTATTATCTTCATTTTGCAGATAGGGAAACTGAGGTAAAAAGTTTAAATGATAAGTTGGTAAGTTTAACTATCAGCAAGGACTCCACCATACACTGGAGGGCTTGCTATACAGGTTCCTTTTCTATAAGGAGAGGAACTTTTGAGGGAGCAACAATCTACTTTAATCAAGCATATATATCATTCATTTAGTTTAGGGGAAAAAGTCAGCACCCTGAACTTCAAGGAAAATACAAACAAAAAATAAAGACCAACAAAGAGGGCTTCAAACTGTCTGACCATAAGCAATACACACATCACAGAACAACAGGCAGATCCAACTGTCTGAACATTACATACATACATAGTTACCAGAGAGAGAAGTCCCAACATCTGGGTTTTCAAAGCCAGGGGGCTCCTTAGCGACTACTCAGAGTCTCATCTGGCCAAACAAACACTTCCAATGAGTAAGCCTCTAAGTAAAACCTCACCTCAGAGTATTCATACACTTTCAGAGCCAGAGCACAAGATCCTCTAACTCAGTGCCTCAATAGAAATTAACAGAAGATATTGAGGTCTATTACTTTTAACTCTCCCCCGCCTCCCACCATTAACCTTACATGAATCTTGCAATAACCAACATCACACAGCTAGTAAATGCCTGGAACCAGATTTGAATTCAGGTCACACAAACTCACATCAAGTATTCAATTCACAGTTGCCATACAGCTACTTCCAAAAATCTATATGTTAAAGCATTTACATTAAAAAGATTTCACTTTCATTTCAGTTACTCTAGTAATGCAGTTTTACTGGCTCAGGACATTTCTTGGATCTTTTGAAATGTCAATTTCATTTCAGTCAAGAGGGACTTTTGGAGGCTTCAGTGTGATATCTATGTGCAAGATGATTCTATTATAGGTATTCTACTAAATCCCTCAAATTAATAGTTTCCAGTCCATGACAAGCAGAAGGCAAAAATGTCCAATCAGTAGGTTGATTCCACTTGTATTACATTTCTGAGCAATTATGGATAGTGTTAAGTATTTTTCAAGAATTCCACAAATTTAGCAAATATCTTAGTCATGTGATTAAGAGATTGTTAGAATCATTATTATGACTTAACTTTGGGCTCCATAAACTGTCAGGAGCACAATGGGCTTTATTCCATGGCTTTCTACTGTTTCCTTCAGAACTGTTTTCAAACTCCTAAGGCTAAAAGACTAAGGAAAATAGACTGGCTGAAATAGAATTTTTATCATGGCCCCAAATGATCTTAATCACACTATCTATCCGGATTCTAGAATGGAAGTTTTATTCAGTAGTTTGGCAGTAATTCTTGAGTGCTATCTTGGTATTAACACTGGATATGAGTATTAGATTTCTTGCAACCTGGTGTACACACGTTTCCCACCTAGTATTTTAACTGTTTCAATAAAGTCATGCCTCATGGAATGAATGTAAGAGTTCTGTAGCAGCAAGTCATAAATGGACAATATGATCCTGGGCAGCTAAAATTAGGTCTATAAAAGTTTAAAATTGGTTTTTAAAGAGACCTGAGATGATAATAGGACTGGACTGGTTAGAGTTGCTAGGAAGAGAATGGAAGTGTTTGGCTACCAATGCAGAAACAAAAAATAGAGAGAGGAAGAAAGACTTTACTTCCCAGAAATCAGAGAATTCACATTTAAGCACTGATTCCATTAACTATGTGATCTCAGGAAATTTATAATTTCTTAAGCCTTACTTTCTTCATCTGTAACCTGGGAATAATACCCTCTGTCCTGCTTATCTCATAGCCTTGATATATCACAAGAGAAATACAAAGGTCTTAAAAATGGCAGTCATCGAATGCAACAAGTGTTCTCTGTGCTAATACCATTCTTAAAGCCCTGCAATCTATACAGCTCCAGGTAGTCCAAAGAAAAAAGTGCTCATAAGAAGCCACAACATCCACTAATCTACATAGTGATTCATATTTACAGAGCATTTTACATACCAGTATTATCTTAGCAACAATTCTATGGCAGTTGTGGTGGAATGCATCCAGATTCAAATCACATGCGTACACATTCATTTTTAATAATAGAATAGTTATTTTTTAAAATTATAGGGGTTCTTAATTTTCTCAGGTCATAGACAAATAATAGTAATAATAGCTAGCACTTATATAGATCTTTGAGGACTGCAAAGCATTTTATAAATATTATCTCACTCAGTCCTTAAAACAGTCCTGGAAGGTAGGTGCTATCGTCCTCATTTTGAGAATGAGGCAACAGAGCAGGAGAGATGATATACTACTTGCCCAGGATCAAACAGTTAGTGTCTGAAATTATGCTTGGAGTCAAGTCTTGACTGAAGGCCTATGGCTCTGTCCACTGTGCTGACTAGCTACCCTTTTTCAGTCTGATGGAGTCCATTTACATTTTCTCAGAATACTGTTTTTTTTTTTTTTTAACGCATATGATGAAAGGTATAGAATTGTAAAAGACAACAATTACGTTAAAATATTTATCAAAATTTTTTTAAAAAGCTCATGGACATGAGATTAAGTTCCCCTGACCTCTAGGTCTACCGGATTTGTCTAAACATTTCTCACCTGATGCCCTTTCTCTCTCTTAGGTCTCCTTGATGAAGGGTTAAACAAATGATTGCTAATGAAGGTGGAGATTCCTCACTGCTTTACTAACAGGCTTCTATCTTGAGTTCAGTGTTAGTCAGCCTGCTTAGTTATTGCTTAGGAGACCACATAGAAAAAAGAAATAGAGAAAGGTAGTTAGAAAAGAAAAAAACAGAACAAAACAAGATTTATGTTGGGTCAGCACAGAGCAGACTTGGTTCCCTAGAAAGTTTGTGCAAATCCTCAATCAGTTCAAGAAGCCATGCAGCCCCAGAGATGGAACTATAGGGAAGCATCGGTCAAGTGCCAACTAATCATGAGACCAGGTTAGAAAGAGAAGTGAGCAGCTTGAGGGCTATCCACAGTAGAGTGACACAAGAGGTTCCACACCAAGCATAGAAGTATTTGGACTAAACCTAGAGCCCTGTTCATGCCAGCAGCTGTAAGATCTATGGAAAAATGAGAAATAATAGTCACAATGAGGAAAAGCAAAACTAGATTTTGACCTTTACTAATTCTATGACTCGTGCAGATGGATGGTGCAGATCTAGGAAAAAAGAGTGAATTTCATTTACTCCAATTCTTTTCCCTTTAAGAGACGACTCAACCATAGGGTGGCATTATAAATTTGCAGTGGGTATTTGATTCGATCCCTAGATGGGGTAGTGTTAACTTTTTAATGATCCCAAGTTCTTTATCTTTTTTTTATTCCAGTGGGGCTTCAACTTCAGGGTTGCAGTATTAATTATAAAGCAAGTAACAGGTATTAGGTGGAGTTATCCCAGCGGTGCTGTGAGGCTCAAGTGAGATGATGGACATAAAGCGTTTTGCAAACTTTAAAGCACTATCTTATAAATGTCTATGATGATGACAATGATGATGAAGTCTCCAGTCACTAAGCCTCCATTCTGGTAGTGACTTCATTCTCTAAGCCTTCTGCTACATTCCTAGTGACCTCAATCAACGTTTATTGAGCAATGCAGAAGTCTGCTAGTAAATGTTTAACAATCAGGTTTTGGGGGAGAGGGGAGAGGGAAAATATGCTCACACTTTTTTTTAGCTTAATCTCCATTATTTACATTTACTAAGTCTATTCAATCAAAAAACCAATAAATTGTGCCCTGATTTGAAACAATATATAATTTCTGAAGAGTAAATGTTTTTATTGAAAATTTAAGAATTGGCTGGGGTTAGATCTAAATTCCAAAACACATTTGGGTTAGTCAAGAGGTGGGTTCCTCAGTTCTCTAGAAACTTTTGAGTTATTCTGGATGCAGGTATAGGGATCCCAATCAGTCAATCCATTAACATTTATTAAGTACCTATTATATTATGGAATCTAATGCTTGGGGAAGGGAAAAAAGTGAAATCATCAATGTTCTCAAAGGGCTTATACCTTAACAAAGGATACATACACAATAGATGAAACAGCCTCGGGGAAGGCACTAGCAGCTAGGCATCTCAGAAAGACCTGCAGTAAATGGTGTCTGAGCTTAGTCTTTAAGAAAACTAGGAATTTCAAGAGGCGGAGACTGGGAGAGATCACTTGAACAAGTGGTGGAGAATGACTGAATGTCTGTGCAAAGGCATAGATATAAGAGATATGTTACTGTGTTTAAAGAATAGCCAGCAGGGCTAGACCATACAATATGTGGAGGGAAGTAATGTATTAAAAAAAAATCTAGAAAGATACACAGGGGCACAGGTTTTGAAGAATTTTAAATGCCAAAGAAGTTTATCCTTGATCCTTAAAAATAAAGAGCCTTTGAAGTTTATTGAGTAGGGAGGTAACGTGATGAAACCTAAACTTTGAGGAAATCACTTTGACAGCTCTGTGGAGGATTGATTGAAGCAAGCTCTCTGACGTGAGTCAGAGAATCCAATTAGAAGGCTATTGCAGTGATCCAAGATAATTCTGCAGGACTCATGATGAAAATTACTATCCATATCCAGAGAAAGAACTGATAGTTTCAATATAGATCAAACATAATATTTTCACTTTATTTTTTTCATTTATTTTTTTTCTTTTGGTCTGTGTCTGCTTTCATAACATGACTAATATGGAAATATATTTTACATGCTTGCACATGTAAACATATATCAAATTGCTTACCATATCAGGGAAGGGGGAGGTAAGAGAGGGAAGAATTTTGGAACCCCAATTTAAAAATAATTAATCTTACAAATTATCTTTACCTGTGATTGGGAAAAATAAAATATTATTTTAAAAAGGTTACTGTAATAGTTCATGCTAATAGTGATAAATGCCTAAACTAAGGTGGTTTCTATGGGAGAAGAAAGGGAAATGTTGTGGAGAGAGAAATTCAAGATTAGGCAATTGATTAGACAAGTGGGATGAATGAAAAAGATGAATAGAGGAGAACACTAAAGTTGCAAATCTTGGTAATTGAAAGGATTGTTTATGACTTTGGTTGGGAATCCCTTGGGTGTTTTCATTGGATTAAATAAAACCTTTCCTACTTGCAATGTTTGGTAGTTTTTCACAGAGCCTTTTCCCACTTCTCCTTTATTGTTAGGAAAACCTAGCCAAAACCCAAATGCTGATGTTTCTAGATGAAACTTTTGGTGACGTCATGAGTCAAATTGAGAGACATAGTGAGAAGATTGCAACACTGTAGAATTTCTAAGTCTGTAACAGCTATAAGCCACAGATAATTTTATATTAATGAAGAACACTAAATTTCTACTCTGAAGCCTTTTGATGTCTTGGAAATTACTCAGATTATGAGAACAGAGAACAAACTCACTGTCATGCCAGCATTTTTTCTAGTACAAGGTCAATCAATGATTGACTAGTCTCAGGATCTGTTATCAAGGGCGATTCATCACCAAAATTTTGCTCACCAAACAATGAATATTTTTTTTATTTGTCAAAAGTCATCAAACTGTCAAATCATGACTATAATAGCTAGCTAGTATATATTCATTATATATTATATACTATATATAATATATAGTATATGTAATAGTATATACATTCTATATAATATATAGTATATAAATATTTTGTACATATTTGTGAAATATATTTGTGATTTACGAAGTGCTTATATAGTATCTTCTCATTTGATTCTCATAACAGTACTGTGAGGTTGGTGCTATTATTAGGTATTATTCTTATCCCCATTTTAGAAATGAACCAACTGGCACTAATGTGACTTGCCCAAAGTCACATAGTTGTAACTGATAGAATTAGGAAGGGAACTCACTTCTTCCTGACTATAAATTCAAAACCCTATCCACAGATCTGCCTAAATTGCTGCCCCAAATTTGCCCCTAAAGCTTGATAGTGTTGGGGTAAGTGATGGGAGAGCATTCTGTGAATGAAATCACTTTTCTCTTGAAAATTCAAAAATAGGAAGGACAGAAGCTCTTGTTAGCCTACTTCAGTAAATTAGAACCTACTAACATAAGCCAAATTATACACATCTGTCACAATGGCCACTTTACCACTATATCTAATTATCATTGAAGGAATTTAGCAGTTTAAAATAGTTTCCACAGTGCAACCAATTTTGCAGTGGAAATTCTGAGGTAAATATGGCCAGACTCAAAATAGCCACCTTTCTCCACTATAAAATGCAAAGAATATGGAAAGAATAAGAATTAAAAAGCTGGATTTTTTCAGAGTTAAATTTATGACTACTATTTCTCCATTCAGGAATTATAACACCCTATCTTCTATGGCTTTGGGGATTTTTGTAGCCCTGTCCCCAGTAAGAAGAAGAATTAAACACAAAAATACAGAAAAGTAGACATTTTTAAATTAAGAAAAATGAATTGGAACATAAATTATTTTTGGTTAGAGAATTCTACAAAATGCTTTAAAAAGTTAATTATAGAGATTTGGGAATGCTAAAAAAAGAGGGAATTAGGAAGCATTAATATAATTCAGCTCAATATTTAAGTGCCTGCTTTATGAAAGGAATTTTGATAGAAGTGCCTCTCATCAGAGTGAAAGCCTGTGATCCCTATCCTGAATTCAAGCAAATTAATTTAATCCTTTCTTGCTGCCAGAGACATTCATACATGTGTTGTACTCCCTGCCTTTTCCCTATTGCTTCAGATCTTGTGGCTCTACTTCAAATTAACATTAATTAGTTGTAGATTTGGGGTAAGTCTTCCAATTTTTCCAAGACTCAGTTTCCCCACCTGTAAAGTAAGGGGTTTGGATAACATGATCTCTTAGAGTCCTTCTAAAATTCTCTGACACCATGGTTCTACGTTATTTTTTGCTTCATTCTGTCTTATATCTGTCCTCTTAATTTTTTTTATCCTGTTCTCTGTCCCACTGCTGCTTTGAGAAGAATATTCATTATGTGGTAAGTCACTATGCATAGGAGTTTATATTAGGGGCCATAAGTATACAAAAGAGAAGTTCTTGACCTCGAACTTCTTTTGAAGGCTAGGTTCTAGCCTAGCCCTTTTTACCTATTGTTATTGAACATGACATTGTGTAACATTAGCTTTCAAATGGCTCTGTATTCGTTTTGTTTTGAAATTCAGTTGTATGATTTATTCCTATACTGTGAAGGTCATTAAGTAGAAGCTGACAGTCTGGGTATGAATATTGGTAGAAATAACGCTACAGGTGAAGTCTGAAACAGATTATCTCAGAGACACCTTCCAGCTATTCTTATAGCTGGGATTTTCATAATAAATTTTGATTTACCCAAATACTATTTTTGAGTATCTCCAAGCTACCATTTTTAGCAAGTATGCAGTATTCAAAATAAATATTATCATGTTTTTTCTCTAACTCATGATTTACTTATGAATTTCTTCATATTGTTTATGAAAAGAATTTAATTTTAGCTAATAAAATGATCAGAAACCTTGACATAAAAATAGAATTTGAAGGATTCTTATAGCAATCTCTAGCTCATGATTGGTAGATTAATCTTTAAAACCTAACAATCTGTATTCTTTTTGTTTAAATATTCAGCAAGGTTTTCAATCGCATCACTTATGGCTTTTTCCATGGAACATTATTAACAGACATTTGAGTCCTAGCAATGCTTTGGAAAAAATAAAATTAGATATGGCTCCTGAACATGCTGACAATGAAGAATGATGAAAATAACAAATGTGTTCCATAGAGACCACTTAACATTTGTCAACGATCTACAGAATAATAGGGTTGAGGAGGAACAGCAGAAGTCCATTCATGCAGGATATCATATGTTACCAACTTTGAATCACTAGTACTGGTTATAATCAAACTGAAGGGGATCCAGTGGTAACAATTCCCCATGGAGTAGCCATGGAAGATCTACGAATATTGATTTTCTAGATTGAGTCATTTTAACAAATGGGCTTTCCTTTAAATATCTATGGTCTCGATCTTGAAACTGCCATACATGAATGTTTAATAGCTACACCATATGGAGGATACCAATGAGTCATCTTGTGGTACAGAGACCCTCCCCTTCCCCTCTGCCCCAAGGACCTAGAAAAAACAGGGTTTTTCAAGTTTCCAAATCTATGCTTATACTTCTGCACTACCTAATCCTCCTGTATTTCTTTCCTGTTCCAGAGTGCTAGATCATCCACATCATTCCTTACCTAGACAAGCAAATTTTATTACATGAGTCATTTCCTTAATATCTCAAGTCTAGATACCTAAGGAAAAGGGGCTAAAACATAATACAATTCCCTTCTATAAGTGTTTTCATTTCCTACTTTATTGCTTTATTCTTCTTAAAAAAAAACCAAACCCATGCTTCCTTTTTGGTTTAGCATCTACACCAAACACCGAAGATAGTTTAAAAAACTCCTGCTGATGTAGTGTGCCTAACAGTGTATGACTGTGTTTGGCAGGCATATGTGTTAAGTCATTTTTAAGACATCTAAATAAAACAGAGGCTTTGTTACCAGCAGATTTGTAAGTGTTTGAAGCCACTAAACCTTCAGCTACTCCCAGGAGTGTCCCTTTATCCAGCAGGCATCACCCTAATTGGGATCTGACCAAACAGCTGGATTTACAATGAGTGCATTAACGATTTACTGCATTTTCAATACCTTCCCCCCTAAAATGGCATCCTGCAGAAGTGAGACTTACAAATGAGTGCTTGAAGACTTATTTCTCACTCTGACCCCTGGGGTCAATGATGTCAGAGAAACTATTTCTGAAAAGAGCTATGGAGTGGGAGTGAACTCTCAGGCTCAACAGTAATGAGCAGCTCTTGAAGGTCACAGCTGTTGAGCTGCTAATTGTAACTTGAAAACCTGAGTCCTGAGTTATTAATGATCCTGCTGATAAACTTTTTTCCCCTCCAAATCATACAAGCTTTTGCTCTGTTTCAAAGATAAAGCAGTGAACTGCTTGCACGTTAAATTCACGACTTGACTTCCTGTCTAGATGCAATGATGCATGTCTGAGTCTTCATTCTACCTCTTCCCATCCCACCTCCCATACACACATTACAAACTGATGACATTCACATAAATTGGAAGGGGATCATCAACTCTGCCAAATATTTTATTTTATTTCAGCTTGTTAACTACTTTGTATTAATAACCACTAGGAGATTACTAGGACAAGTGAAACCAAATAAGCAATCTACTCAGAGAGCTAAAAGTGCATGGTGTAGACACATCCACACACATTTCAAATAAGAAAAGTATATCAAGGAATTTCTGGTTAGGTTTTGGAAAATAAAAATGGTATTTCCATTGGCCTACCCCACCTGTGTTAGAGCAGAAAAGAAATTGTTCATTTTCTCAAGGATGACAATACATGAGCTTAGCTGGTAATGATGCTTTGGAGATCCACTGTAAGAAGCAGCACCTCAAATTTCTATTGCAAACTTATTATAATCATTTTTACTCCCCACTTTTCCTTCAGGATTACTTTCTTCCTTCTCCTTTGTCATTTCCTTTCACCTCTTGATTTCCATCTCTTTAAAGGCAAACACTGTCATTTCTGCCTTCTACGATGTCTATTAAACCATACAGTACATATTGAATAAATTCATGTTGAATGAGGAACACATAGGGGCACTCAGACATAGAGCTTTAATTACATTGCCTTTCCTAATTTGGTTCAGTCGATAGTCACTGCTCTTCCTGTCTCTGGGGCTCAGCTGAGATGACGCAAGACACTCTCACCTTTACTCCTCTTCATAGTCCCAGCAGAACAGAGGAGCTGCTTCCATAAAGTCCACAAACAAACAGTGCAACTATGAGAACTGCCTCATGTTAGCACAGTACATTACTGACCAGGCAACATGGCTAACTTCCCACACCATAGACAAAAAGAAGAGATGCAATTTATCACTTCAAAGCCAAGTTCTACCCATCCAGCTTCTGTTATTTTAGTGAGCAGGAAAACTTTCTATCTGCTTTACTATCATCCTAATAGCATAAAACAGGGGAAAATAAAATGAAAATTTATCAGTATTTTCCTGGACAACTGTGATCTGGGATCATGAATCATCCTAACTCTCTTTTAGACTTACAGATTCCAGGACCTAGGATTTAGAGCAGTAAGGCACTGAGATGATCTAGCCCAATCCTCTCATTTAACTGTTGAGGAAAATGAAGGCCAGGAAGGTGAAAGTGCTCTCCCAGAATGACACAGACCGTAAGCAACAGGGGCAAGATTTAAACCCAGGTCCTGGTTCCGCAGACAATGCTCTTTTCCCTGCACCAGTCTGGCATTCTCCTTCCCCATCATCCCCATGATATATTATACAACATATCATCTGTCCTCCTATGTATGACATGCCCAATAAGGTACTTCGAGGCTTGCAAAGAGAATGAAAACAGTCCCTGTCCTCAAAGCAATTACATTTTAGAAGGAGAATGATTACAAAGCACAATTTTAATACAAGAAAAAATAAAACTAATATTTTAACAGGTAATAAAAAGTATCATATTCTTCATTTTTGTTCATATTCATGTCTATAGGTAGAAGGCTAACAATAGCACCTCAAGGTATTTGCATTGTATTGTCTATTTCTGAAGCCATCTAGAGAAATAAGGGAAATGCCACTCAAGTCCCAACATAAAGTCAGTTTTTATAGCTGTCATTGATCTTAATGCTTTCAAAATTAATATGCCATGAGAGTAGGCTGCTAATTCCTTATTTCCAATAGTATTAGACCAAATTAAGCTGAAATGTAGAAAGCAATAAATAATGAATGAATACCTGAGGCACCCCTCCCCGCACCTCGCAACTTAAATAACAACAAAAGGGAAAAGTTCCCAAAAGGGGGAGGATATTCTGACTTGAGACCATTATGGAACTACTGGGGCTTATTATTATAATTATTTTTACTTGTTAAGAGCTTTAAATAGCAGTGCAATATAAGATAATAATAAAATCAAAGTTATTCAGTATTTCTTTTGTAAAACAAGTTACTTTGGGACCAGATCACTTTCAGCATTAAATTCTGAAAAGCGAGATGTCATCAATCCTTGTTGCAATGTTTTCCCCATTCAACAGTTAATCCCTTGGGGGACTCATACACTCCCATTATTTCAACTACCACCTGTATGCAGATGACACCCAAATTCCCAGTGCCATATCTGCAGCTGTCCACAGGATCACTCCAAGCTGTTATCTGACTGATACCTGAAACTTAACATGTTGAAAATAGAACTCATCACCTTCTGTAGCAAAACCATTCTCCCTTCCCTGCTTTCCAACTGCCAACAATGGCAGTACTATTCTCTTGTTTCTTAAGTACACCAGAATTGGATATGCTTTAAAAATTTTTTTTTTTCTTCATGTCCACATTTAGTCACCCTCACAAAGTACAACTCACTCTTCCCCAAAAGGATGCCTCCAATTCTTTTATATTTTCAAGGACTGATCACCTTAACAGGCCTGCATAACTTCAAGCCTGAAATGTCAGTCTCCCAACTTGCTACACTGCTTCTGGTTTCTTTCTTTCAATCTGTTTCATTCAAAGCTGCTGTGCCAATCTTCTTCTAAGACTACAAACTCTAGCATTTCCTTGCTAAAGACCATGTATAAAAACATTTTTACAAATTACCTTACAAAATCAACTGATCAGCCAAGAATTTTGAGACCTTCCCTGTGCTTTAAATCTTTCCCAGTATGTTGAGGTATAAGGGGTCTGCTGCATTTAGAGGTATGTCAATTACTCTAAGAGTGATCTTAAGCAAGCCACTTCATTGTGTCAGCCTCAATGCTTACGTCTGGAAATTGAAGGAGTTGGAATAGATGGCATTGGAAGTCTGTTCCATCTTTATATTTGATGGCCCTATGTTTTATTACCACTCTAATAAAAAAAACTGCCTTTATTCTTTTTTCCCTTGTACTTTTCCCTTTATTCCCTTATTGAGAATTGGTAATACATGTGATTGAGCCTTTGCAAATGCCAGTCCCTTCATCTAGAATATCCTATTCGTAACTTCTGTTTCTGTTCAGTCATTTTTTAATTGTTTTTCAACTCTTTCAACAGTCATTTTTCCTTCCCCCTCAAATTTATTAATTTGTTTTCAGTTTTCAACATTCACTTCCATGAGTTTTAAATTTTCTCCCTCTTCCCCTCTCCCTCCCCAAGATGGCATGCAGTTGTACATGGGCTGTAAACATACATTCCTATTAAACACATTTGTCTGTTGCATAAAAGAATTATAGTGAATGGGAGAAATCATAAGACAAACAAAACATAACATAAGAAAAGAGAAAATAGTCTGCTTCAGTTTTCATTTCAACTCCGTAATTTTTTCTCTAGATCAACAGCCATTTTTCAACTGTTTTTCAACTATTTCAACAGTTGTCCAACTCTTCATGACCCCAGTTTGGATTTTGTTGGCAAATATACTGGAGTGGTTTGTCATTTCCTTCTCTAGCTCATTTTACAGATAAGGAAATTGAGGTAAGCAAGGTTAAGTAACTTGTTTAAGGTCACATAGATAACAGGAGTTTGAGACTAGATTTCAACTCAGGAAGAGAAGTCTTTGTGACTCTAGGCCCTGCAATCTCTCCACTGCACCACATCACTCCCCAACTCTTACCGACCTACATTTATTATATCCTGCCTCTATATGACCTTCTCCAGCAAATTTTCTAAGAGTAATACTGTACATGCTATCCTCAACAATTCTGTTTAATTTTAGTCTGCTCCATCACATATGAAAATTTTTTCATGCAATTGTTACATTTTTGGAGCTAATATTCACTAATAGTATAGAACAAAGTGGAATAAAATATTCATGCAATAGTACATCAACTACAACTAAAAATTCCTCAAAACAAAGATAATGGCCTACATTTCTTTTCACAGAAAAGGAATTTATCTATAAAGTTTTCTGCATAGAGAAGATTCAATATATCTGTTGGTTCATGTATAATGGAACTTAATCTATTTCTAGATTGTAATGTATTTTAGAAAAAAAGAAATATTAAAGTTTCATAAAAGGGCAACAAGATATTGTGCATCTCACCATTCATTTTAGACACAGAGAGACAAACAGAAATTCTAGCTATTATCTAGGATGAAAGCCTTTTCTTTGGAATTTAAACTGCAACAAACATGATGTGGTAGTCACTTAAATGTTTGTTGAATTAAATCAAAATAAATGGAACATGGATATGCAGAATATTCATAAAGAGCTAACTGATTTAGAGACTACTGAAACCACTGTTCAAGGCACTTCATTTGACTCAATCTCCTTATGAATGGTAATTAAGCACTAATCATAAGCAAATTACTTAGGACTTCAAAACATTAAATTACACAACCACTACATCTCCATATTTAAAAGTAGTACAACAAATTTATGATTTTTTAAGTGCCAAAATAATTTCAAGATTAGTTTATTCAGTTTAAAAGTGTATTTTTAGTTTTTCTGACAAATGCTATTTTTACATTAAACTTTAAAAGTTTATATATATATATAGATAGATAGATACATTTACTCAAAATCCTATTTACATATAATTGTTATTTTCTCTGACTTCAACAGATCCATTTATAATTGAATTGTCAATATCTTCTCAGTCTTTTAAAATGAATGCTGAGTACTGAAAAAACAAACACCAAGTCAGAGATAACCCTTGTCATTTAGAAGCTTACCTTTGACTAAAGAGACAACATATGTCGGGGAATGGTGGCTATGGAGGGATATTTTGGTTTGGTGAATTATCAGGTTGATGACCACAATCATCAGGTAGTGAAATGACACAAACTTTCTGAAAGATTCCAGGTTGAGAAGAAAGATGAGAAAAAAGAACTTGCCATCATGAATGGAAACACACCTAAAGTTAAAACTAGATGTACTGGGCACTGAGACAACCACCAATAGATAATACTCCCCAGAGGGATAACAAACCTCCAATTTTAATTTTACTAATTCTAACAGTTTTTTTCTACACATTAAATACACAAATTATAGGAAAAAGCTAAAAACTGCTCATTTCTCTATAATGCAGGATTCTTCTGGAGCAAAGTAAAAATATTTGGAATATCCTATGAAAAAAAGATTTTTTTCCACAGGAATTAAGAGTTTGAAAGTATCTTATAGATTTGGCATCCCTTATATAGATGATTGAACTAAGTAACTTCACAAATATGGATTAGCTAATATTACTTCAGAACTCAAATATTGAAGTCAATGATTATTCTTTCCTTTCAGGGATAAGTTTAATAAAGAGATTATTTTTCATGGCAAAAACTTTCACATTTTTTAATTAATAATCATTTTCATCTATCAACTATTATTAGTACAAAATGCTACTTTTAGCAGTTCCATAGAGGACAAATGAACAACAGAATTTAGATCTCCTATATAGGTGTACACTTAGGAGTGCTGTGCAATTTCTTTCTAGTTACGTATTCAACACATGCATTTACAAAGTGCATATAAACAATATTATATGAATAAGTACCAGCCCCCTATTGGCACAGGAGACCGATAGACAAACAAATAATAGAAGAAAGCAATAGCTGACTCTAATGAAGTCATCATTATCAATCCCATGTCAAATCTTGACAGTTTATTTGAACTTGTAAAACAAATTAGTGCAATATGAGAAGCAAATCACATCTCCAGAGTGGAGAATATTTAACACCAAAATAAAAATGAGAATCTAGAAAGGCCATTTAAAATGATCCTGTTGGAATATTTGCTTTTTATGAATAATCATGTCATTTTCTAACCCTTACACAGATGAAAAAAATGATATAAATATTAGATGAACAAAAAGTATATTTTTCTTTCACATGTGAAATTGAGTGAATAAATCATATCTTACTAAGCTAATGGTTTCCAATAAAATCGCATATTTAACAACTTTTGCCTTGAGAAAAATCTCTAATGTTCTCCCTTTTCTTAAAAAAAAGTCTGAAACCAAATGCATCTATTAAATTACTTTATAAGCATGGTTGACTTCATTTTCTTTTACCATCTCAATTTAGTCTTCCTTGTAACCAGGCTCAATTATGACCAAAACATACCTAATGTTGATTTATTTATTCAGGAGATAATTTAGTAAACAAAACTGTGCTATTATGGTTAGGGTCTGCCATACTTGACATGATATACTAGCATAATCTTTGTGAAGTTGGGAGTCACTTCTTTTCCATAACAAAGTACCAAAATAGAAATTTTCAGAATATTGAGATATAGAGCACACACACCACACACACACACACGCGCGCGTGCGCACACACACACGCACACACACACACACACACACACACACACACACACCCCTTTAACTTCTACTTGCTGCCATCTATAAAATTCAAAATCTTTATTCTGTAGTTGTAGGTTCTCAGAGAAGTCTTCCATAAATCACATGTACCCTCTCCCTGCCGCCGCCCCAAGCCCTGCTATGCTTCTCTCTTTCTACTGATAGCATTGCTCTGAATATGTTACTATAAAATCCATTCTTCACCATTTAGGCTGCTTTAACAATAGAATCCATTAGTCATGTTTACATTTCATTTATATAGAAATCAGAAAACCTTGCTTACAAGTTTTTGAGGACTAGAGAGGGAAGTAACTTGTAATTTGACCTAATGGCAATAACTTAAAACTGCATCTTACCAAATTACGTTATAAATATTTGAAGTCTAAGCTCATTAATACATTTGTTTTCCACTGGACCCGTCTTTTCTGCTATAAAATACTGGTATTTGCTCTCTTTGGGAAAGGAATAGAAGTTTAAACTTGCACTGAAATCATGCTAAAGCCTATATATATATATTTAACTTCAATTTCTAACTTGCTTCCCAGGTTCCACATAACCTTCCTTCCAATGGGGGTTGGGGGAATAATGTGACCCAAGACGCACATAAGAGTTCTAAAGGAGGAATGTGGAGTCAATATATTTTGCATATTGACTGAACCCATCTAAACTAGTACCTCACATGGGAAACCCCCCAATTAATGTGAGCAGGGATCTTAATCTGAAATAATATTATGGTGTTGTATAAAACAAGAAAGCTAATGTAGCATTCTGAAGGCCTCATCATATTATACTGCTGTGAGATGAGCTCCATTCAAATGGCTGAGCTTGTAAAACAAGCCTTGGTTTGTTGTGACAGCATTAATCTCTGTACTTCTACCGACTCCTTTTTCATCTCTTTACCTCCCCATGTGTTCTGAGTCTCTGTAACTAAATTCATAAATGCAAAATCATAATAAAATATGAATCAGATGTTTTTTTTTTTTTAAATGAGCTATTAACAACGTAACAATATGTGAAGGCCCAGGTAAAGGCAACTCATTATTTTCAATAAAGTATCATTGGACAAAAAAAAGAGTAATGTTATTAACTCTCAGGTTTTTAAATTATCAGTTATGTAGACTAAAAGTTGTCAGTTCCAAAAAGAAGTTTAAGAAAAATGGTAGATAATTCTGTAGGACCCTATAAAATAGAACTAGAGATAAAGCAGGAAGTATCATAGAACCCAACGGTCTTCCGGAAAGTTTTCTCTATTCCCTTACTGTAAACAGTTTTGTTGTTATGTAATTTGCTACTCTGAAAGCTTGAAATTTTAAAAACTGATGAAATCAATTTTCCTCTAAAGTTCTACTCTAATGCCCTGGCACAAAGATGATCCTGAGTTCTAAAAGACTCTTTCTGGTCTTATGAAGCTATAAAATTAAAAAAGAAATTAACCTGGTGATAGATTTAATGATATCATAGATTTGGTGATGGACCATGGATCTGCTACTTGTGGATGAGTCTGGCTAAATTCATGACTAAATTGAGCACAGAATAATGAACTTTTCAGCAACAGCAACTTTTTTTTAGGACATCTTTTACATAATTATAGGAT
Organism: Bettongia penicillata ogilbyi; assembly: GCA_023548195.1. Classification (NCBI taxonomy): domain Eukaryota; kingdom Metazoa; phylum Chordata; class Mammalia; order Diprotodontia; family Potoroidae; genus Bettongia; species Bettongia penicillata. The sequence goes on from JAJHZJ010000470.1 coordinate 23,258,047, forward strand.
TAAGATCTGAATTGAGACAATATATCCAACAAAAGAAATTAAAGGTTTTAAGTGCCCCAAAATATTAATTTAGTTATCCTCTACTTCTTTCTCCTTCAAGTTTATGATTCTGCACAATACCAGTCAAAGAATATGGATCAATAACTCATAAAAATTCTCTAATGTTTTTCTTCAAACTATTTATTGTGACATCTACACAATTTGTTTTCAGTTCCCCCAGTCACTATCAAATCCTATGTAGATGTTCTTTTTCAAGTTTTTAAATTTCTACTTTTAATCTTATTTATTTTGTTAAATATTTCTCAATTATATGTAAAATTAAGTTTTTTGACCCCTCAAGAAGGCAAGCAATATAATATCATCTATATTTACGAGGTCATGCAAAATATTTCCATATTAGCTATACGGTAAAAAAAACACACTCCAAGGAAAATTTTAAAAAAGTAAAAAAGAAAGTTGGCTTCAATCTGTATACAGTTTGTCTGTTCTTTCCCAGGAGATGATAGTATTTTTCATCATGTGTCCTTTGGAATTATCTTGGATCACTGTCTTGATCAGCGTAACCAAGTCTTTCATAATTGATCTCCATTACAATATTGCAATTACTGTGTATGTTGATTTCCTGCTTCTGCATATTTTACTTTTCATTAATTCATATCAGTCACCCCAGGTTTTTCTGTAATCATCATGCTGATCATTTCTCATACCACAATGGTATTCCATCATAATCATAAGCCATAACTGCTCAGTCATTCCCCAACTGATAGATATCTCCTCAATTTCCAATTATTTGCCTCTACAAAAAGAGATGCTATAAATATTTTTGTAAAATAGATGTTTTTCTCTTTTATTTCATCTTTGTGGCATCCAGACCACTATTACTGGGTCAAAAGGCCTGCATAGTGTTTTAAAGTTGTTTGGGCAAAGTTTTAAATTGTTCTCCAGAATAGTTGTACTAGATTCTGGGTAGTTCTCCTAAAGGACAACTTTTCAACTCTACCTTTGGATCTCTTATTTTAAATGTGATCTATTAATGAAATGGTGCATTTATGTTTCTAGACACTTAGCCAAAGAGAATACCAAACACTTTAACAAAAAAAAAACACACAAAAAAGCCCCACAAAACATCACTTTAACACTGTCGTCCTAAGGGATTTGCATGTTTTAATAATTAGTTTTAATTAGGCAAAAGAACAGTAAAAATGAAGTCTTATTTCTGAGGCATTCTTAGGAGATACAAAGAGGTTCCTTTCTGTTGTTATTTTACCGAAGTGTGTACTATGTGAAGTGTTAATGAGAGCAAATGAGAGTAACTGAGATTAGTCTCTTGCTAATTTCCAAAATTTGTCATAGACTGTTTTCTAAAAGCAGAAGATAGAATAAGAAAATCTAGGTCTGCAGATCTACGTTCTAAACTTTGTTTGAGGAAATAGTTCATTTTTATGAAACTGAAAAGTCTATTACAATTGCAATTTCCCCAGAAATTTGGAGAATTAAAGTCTTTCTTCTTATTTCTGCCATAACATGGCTGGTCATAACTCTAAAATAAGGATAGAATGAAAATTTTCTCAGCTGCTCTTGCATTTCTGAACTTCATGTCACTTTGAACGAGAAATGTTTGTTGCATTTAGTTAAACATTTCTGCAATTTTAAAAATCAAGGATAGTATGAGTTTGCTCAAGACTTTGAACTTTTTTGTTGTTTTCATTTCCTTTTTGAGACATATCTAGAGTATGTTTGAATCATGTGTTTTTGGTAACTTAGGAGTTGAAAAGATTTCTATAAACAAATAAAGGGTAAACAATAAGTTTACTATATTAACATCACTGAAGGAGGCTTGAGAGATAGGGGTTTCAATTACATGAAAAAATAGCTAATTATAGAAAAGCAAATGTTTAAAAAGAAACAGAAAAAACCCTTGAGTTTGCTTTGAAAGGGGGAAAAAAGAAAATGGACTATTTCTTCTAGCTCAAATCTTATCACAAGGTCACTCTCCTCAGGAATCCCAGGAATGCAAAAATAGAGACCTTACAGGGGAATTGAGTTTTAAGAAATTTCCCCCAAGAAAGGTGTAGATTGCAGGGGCTTCTCCTAAAAGCATTTTGACTCTTGTTCCAATTTAAGAATGGCAAAAATGCAGGCTAAGCTTTTCTTGGTAGGATGCTGACAACTGCAGGTCAGATTTGAGGTACATTAGCTGTATTCCAGAAGGAAGCGGTTAAGGAACTGGTCCACTATATGCTTGGCTGAAGTCTGAGCTATTAGTAGACCACCTTAATGAAACTTACATGTATTCACCTGCCAATGAGAATCAAAGTTGGGAAGAGATTGCTAATAAACATGTTAACATTCTCTGTACTTCTAGGGAAAGATTTTACATCCAGGTATTAAGTGGGCAATCTGCCTTCAACTTTAGAATGCTAAAAACAAAGTTAACTTTCTTGAAAGAGTTTTTATTCTCTATGCTCCAAAGCTCTAGGTTTATATCTTTAGGTTTAGATTGCTACATTGAGTCTTTTCTTTAATTCTTAATCTGTAAGGAATTATACTGGATTGAGAGGTAATAAATATATAGCATCTAAAATTTACTGCAGCTGTTTAATAATTTTTAACTAATGTTTGCTGTCATATATATATGAATAGGGGTCCAATTTTTATTTTTAAAAGATAATTTCACTTTAGGTTTATTTTTAAAATAATTCATAATTTACTAGTTATATTCGCAGATGTATTGGTGAATTTATTGCATCTTAGTTTCTTTTTCTTTCACATTTATTATTTTTATTTTCTAGCCAAGGAGAGTGAAGTGGAGGAATATTCTCTAAAATTTTACAAATGATATTTTTCAGGATTCTTTGCCTTTAAATATAAATAATGTAATCTAAGATAATGCAGCATTTCTTTCTTCAATTTTTAAAAACTTTTTATTCCTTGAATCCATTTGATAACATACACTTTATGTCAAAATACTAATCATCAGAAATAGTTATTCAATTTTCTATGCAAAAGGCAATGTAAATAGTCATTTTCTTTTCTTTCTGTAACCTGAGGCTCAAGCTCAGGCATTTATATGAGTCCCTAACCAGAGCCTAAAGAAGCAACTGTCCCATCCCAAACTCGTATCAACTTCACCCTTCAGGCAGACACAGAGCAAAAAATAATCATCCTTTTCACCAATGAGGAGAGTTTGATGCAAATGTCTATTTGAGTCCAAGGTTACTTTTCTAGTGTGTGACCTTTAAGATGACCACATACCACAGCCCTCACTGCTTCTCCAGGATTTTCCTCTCTTGTGAGGAACAAAGAAAATTCATGTAAAAAGGCCAGCTTTTGAAATATGTGGGACTTTCTCTAGCCTTATTACAAATGAAAATCATTTTGGATCTCCTTTCTTGCTACATTCCAGCCTTCTTCTCTATTTCCCTGAGTCCTGAGATCACCAGAGATCTGTGTTTTTATCTCAGTCAAAACCAGAACTCAGCTTTGTTGCCCTGTTTGAAAAAAAAAATCTCTGTAACACAAATGTGAAACTCATTCCTAATATTTTACTGATCAACAACTAGGTCAGTATAAAGTGGAAGCTAAAGAACAGGCAGATGATCTAGGAATTCATGCTGAATTAAGCTTAAGAATATACTTTCCTTCACCTTTAAGGCTAAAGTGGCCCACAGCAGTGCTAGTTTAAATAACTCATATTCCCACTTCACATGGTAAGGCTAGCAGAGGTGTGTGTGTGCATGTGTGTGTGCATGTGTGTGTGTTTTTGTGTGTGACTATCTTTGCCAAGATGAAGAAATATCATCCATGTATTAAGCAGTGGAGAACAATTGAATATCTGCATCTAATTTTCTTTTAGATTGGGGTTTTGTTCAGGAAATTTGAAATAGAAAATTATTAAGAAAACTTGATGTGGTGTTACAGGAAAAAATTCTTTAACTCAGAACATAACTGCACTAAATTATATTCCCTAATAACAGAATTTAGGTTGTGCAGTTTAAAATCTAGACAGTTCAAAATTACCAACTGATTTTCCTCCCAAAATGTTCAGAATATTTTGGGGGCAATCACTGACTGATTGAAAGTATTTGGGAATTTTGAGAGGTTAAAGATGCAAAGAGGCAGTGTAATGCAAGAGAAGGAGTTTGTTTCTTAAGGCACAGTTTTACCACCAAGTCTAACACTTACTAGATTTATGACATCTGGCAATTCAGTACTGGCGCATGTTGAACCTCAGTTTCTACATTTGTAAAATGAGGCTGCAAAACTTGCACAGGCGTACCTCAGAGACGCTGCAGGTTCAGTTATAAACCACAGAAATAAAGCAAGTAATAGTAAGTTTTGATTTTTCAGTGCACATAAAGATTATATTTACACTATACTAAAGTCTATTAAATATGCAATAGTATTACGTCTAAAAATAATGTACATACTAAATTTAAAAAGAAATACTTTACCGCTTGAAATACTAGCCATCATCTAAGGCTTCAGTGAATCAGAATCTTTTTTTGGCTTGTGAAGGATTTTGTCTCTATCTTGATGGCTGTTGACTGAACAGTATGGTGGTTGGGCTGGGTTGGTTGGGGTGGCTGTAGCAATTTCTTAAATTAAGACAACAGTGAAATTTGCAAAATCAACTGACTCTTCCTTTCACTTGAACACTTAGAGGCCATTACAGTATTATTAATTGGCCTAATTTCAGCATTGTTGTATCTCAGGGAATAGGGAGACCAAAGGAGAGGGAGAGAGACAGGAATGGCTGGTAGGTAGAGCAATCAGAACACACACACATAAAATTATCAAATTAAGGCATCTATCTTATATGGACATAGTTTGTGGTGCTCTGAAATGATTACAACAGTAATATGTAAGTTCACTGATCATAGATCACCATAATAGAAATAGCAATAATGAAAAAGTTTGAAATATCGCGAGAATTACAAAAATGTGATGGAGATGTGAGCACATGGTATTGGAAAAAATGGCATTGATACATATGCCTGAGAAAGGGTTGCCACACACTTTCAATCTGTAAAAAGAAAATAATACAATATCTGCAAAATGCAATAAAGGAAAGTGCAATAAAACAAGGCAGCCCTATATTACCTACTTCAATAGGGATGCTGGGAGGAGAAACTTTATAGACTTTTACATATATATATTAATTATGGGAAATATAATTAATATAAATGGGAATTGAATTTTATAGCACTAAACACTTTATTAATATCCATGCTTATGTACATTCATGAAAAATGTTACTTTTTCTTGGCCATATTAATTATTTCTCACCAAACTCCATCAGGTAGTTCTAGTCTAGAGGTGAGCTGGTAAGGAAAATAATCCCCAGAGAGCCTAATTAATTTCTTTATATCCACAAAATATACCAACAGTAGAAACAGCATTTTAATCCAAGCCCTTTTGGAGTTCAATGTATGTATTATATATGATATCAATTTCAGAATGTCTACTAAACTGAACAAAAAATGAGAATACAAGACAACATATAGTTAATTAGGAACATGACAGAGTTTTTATGGTAAAGAGAAGGAACTTTTTTTTTTACCATATTTGTTATGCATTATTAAAAAGGAGTAATATAATTCTGTGAAATTAATCCATAGTATATCTTTGACAATTAGGTATATAAATTAATGCTATAATACTAAAATGCCACTAAAAAGTTAATATAAATGCTAAATACCACTAACTAGCTATTCAAAAATAAAATAATGACAACTATGAAATTTGAAATATACTAAGTGGTTCAGTAATGGAGAAAATGTTCTTGTAGAAAAAAATATCATATTTTCATCATCATAACCTGCTATCTATAATTCTGCTCAATCCCTCCAACTACAAGCACTTATTAAGCATCTTATATTTTCCAAACACCATACTACACACTGAAAAAAAATTGAGGCTACTTCCTAAAGGTTAAACTAGCAAAGAAAGTTTTGGAATATGTGTCCTGTATTTGAAATTTCAGAACGGCTAACCATCGATTTAGCAAAAGGGTGATGAATATTTATTAGTCAAAGCAGTCTCCTGGTTAATAGAGAGACTATCACCCATCCAAGTCAAAGACAGATTGTGATTATTTGGACCAAAATTAGGAAATTCAAAATTTAAATATTAAGTATATCCACCCACTATATGTTTACATATTTTTTCATTCATTCTTTGATGCAGTCCTCATTATGTGTTAACAAGGAAAACAAAAACAGAACTGCAAAGTGAAGCAAAATTCTTGGAAAAAATAAATCTAGAAGTGTCAAATATATTGTCTATAGTTAAAAACTTTTGAAATTAAATCTGAAATCTTACACTAAAACAACATTTTGATTTAAATACATTATAAGGCATGATTAAAAAATTCTTTAGTCAGAGGGTAATTAGAATGTCATTTTGAAATTCAGTGGGAACAGAAAAAGGTGCTAAATTAAGGAAACAAGTGACAAGCTAAGCAAAGTTGTGAAAAATTAGGTTTTCTCTGTAGTTGCCCTTTACAGCATTTCATTTCAGGATTATGTGTCTGTTCTGACAAACTTTAATGTAAACACCAGTTCTTCATTAGTGAAGACACAGTGGGATCTAATAATGAATATCTCCTTTTGAAAAAATATAGAGGGTATCTTTTTACATCCTATGACCATTCTTTTCCTGCAAGACCCTAGTAACATTAAAAGGAAAAAAATACTTAAGTTTATAGTAAAATAAAAAGCAGCATGCCCCTCAACCAAGTGAAATGGAGGCATACTTACTGTGTCTTCAGTTTAAACAAATTTACTTTTAGAAGTGTGGTACAGTGAAAAAGATCCTTGAAATTTGTATTAGATGACCTGGGGTCAGTTTCCCAATTCTGCCATTTATTGCTTGTGTGATCCTGGGCAAGTCCCTTATCTTCTCTTAATTTTCAGTTACTTTTTTCCAAATATAAAGTAAAGGGGACAGGTCAAATGAGTTCTAAGGTCCTTATCAGCTGTAAATCGATAATGTGATGAGTTTATAAGAAAGCATCTATTTCTATATGCATACTGAATAAGATTACCTGAGCTTCACTGATAGATACAAGAGTCTGTAACTTCAAGTTGAATGATACTGATTGATGAAACTAAAGGCCATAGTCACAGAATATGGCAAAAAGGTAATGAACTATATTTTGCCAACAGAGGAACTGCAGTTTTTCTGCCAAAAAGGATCATAGGATCAAAAATTTAGAGTAACAAGGGACCTGTGAGGTTAGCTATTCCCCTTAGTAAGACCCTTTTATTTCATCAATGAGGAAATGGGCCTAGAAAGTTTAAGTGACCTTTCTAACACCTCAGAAGTAAATAATCAAGGGAGCTAGCACTGGAACTTATATCCTCTGACTAAGAGCCAGCACTTTCCCTCCCATTCCATGCTCTTTTCTTTTTATGCAAGCCTTAGTCACATACCATGATGCTTCCATCAAAATAAAAAAGAGATGAAACCATAAAAAAATTTGGAGAATTGTAATTTCCCACCCTTTCCATTCTTACCACTACCCCCCTTTGATGATTCTTGAGTGCATAACTGATGCTGATGTAAGTAAATGACTATAGCTTAATTGTTAAGTATCAATTATTGATTATGAAATAAGGGACATTTCTCTGGACTTGAAGAAAAGACATGAGCTTTGGAGTTGATAGATCAGCATGTGTAGAGAAAACAAATGAAGAGGAGAGTTATGGAAAATTAATAAATTCTTTAAAATTCTCATTGATTGGTTAATTGGAGGGTTCAGTCACTAGTTTCTAAAAGAAGTTAGTTGATCATTAATAAAGAATGGACTGGGGGTAAAAATTGAAGGAAAAGGAGAGATAGATATTTCATAGAAATCCAGGTGACAGAACCTTAGCCTAAACCCAAAGTAGAAGAAGTACACTGTCATTATCAGAGCCTTGAAATAGACATCTGAGGAATAGGGGTCAAATCCATGGTTCTGCCATATCTATCCTTGTGTCCTTAGACATATCACTGAACTTCTAGGCCTTCAGTTTCTTCATATATAAATATGAAGGATGAATTAGATGACTCCCAAGGGTCTTGGGTGTTACCTCACCCTAAGTGAGTTCCTGAATAGACCTTAGCCCTTTTAGGCCTGGGTCATTTCCAGTCATCTTGAAGAATACCTGGTCACTGGATTCAGATGGCTCTGGAGGAGAAGTGAGACTGGTGACCTGCACAGCCCTCCCTCACTCAAAACAAAGTCAAGACAAGTCATGTCATCATTTCTCTGATGGCATGGTCTTCTTCAGCAACAAAGGATGAACACAACCACAAGAGCCTAGAAGAAAATGTCTATTTCTATATAAAGACTAAATAAGGATACTTGGAGATCTCCAGGACATTGAGAATGTGTTGGGATTGGGAAGAGGTCAAACTCTTTTAACAAAATTTAGTTTTGAACAATTTAAATACATATAGAATCAAACAAGACACTTTCTGAAATTTTCTTCTCTAATGCTATCATTGCTCCTTCTGCTTGCATCTCGAATTCTCACTTACTTTCACTATGTGAAGTAAATTAGGTTTGTGGAACTTAAGAATTCTAAGAAAGCATTGGTCTTGTGACTTCCATGCAACCATTAAAAAGAACTCCAAAGTGCAATGTAGTGGCAATGAAGGCAAAAATAGGGTTGGGAAACCTGCATCCTCCAGGCCACATGTGGCCTTCTAGATCCTCTGGGGAAGACTTTTGACTAAGTCCAAGTTTTACGGAATAAATTCTTTTATTAAGGGGATGTTTCCCTTTTTTTGTTTTCCTTTTTCCTCTCCTTTCCCTTTACTCTTTCCTTTCCTTTTTTGTCATTTCCTTCCTTTTTCCTTCCCCCTATCTTTCCTTTCATCTGGGGATAAATGGAGAGAGAATGGGAAGTCCTATTAAACTCCAAATGCTTTTTCAATTACTTAGCTACTCTACCCTCCTAATCTCTCACCTCTAAATCATCTTTCATTCCCAGTATAGATCCTACCAGTCAGAAATGGAATCTTTCCTCAACTCAATATTTAGTAGCCACAACTGAATTGTAAAATAATGTCTAAAGATAAAGATTAGGTGTAGCTCAAAAAGGATGATTGCACAGAATTAGAGAGCTGAGAAAGACCCAAAAAGCCATATCTCATTCAACATATACCTAAAGATGACACTTAATAAGAGGCCTTCTAGTTTTGTTCACAAGACCTTCCAGCAAGCAGGAAATCCATTACCCTCTTAGGCAACCTATTCCACTTTTTAATAGCACTAATTGGCTGAAAATTATATATATATATATATATATATATATATATATATATATATATATATATAGAGAGAGAGAGAGAGAGAGAGAGAGAGAGAGAGACAGGGAGACAGGGAGACAAGGAGAGACAGAGAGAGAGAGAGGGAGAGAGACAGAGAGAGAGAGCCTTCTCTATGTGAGGAGTTTTCAAATTCTTAAAGAAAGTTATATCCTCCTAAGTTTTTTCTTCTCCTAAGTTCCTGTAATAAGTTCTTATATAGTATGAACTTTAGGCCCTGACTATCCTGATTGTTCTGTAGATAGTACCCACTTTATTCCAATTGACTCAGCAAACATTGATTAAATGCCTAGTATATACAACGAAGCTAGTTGGTACTGTGGAGAAAGCAGTGTTCTGGAGTAGGGAAGACTGGAGATCACACCTGGCTTCAGAGAGTCACTAGCTGTGAGACCCTGACCAAGTCACTTAACCTATATTTTTCTCAATTTCCACTTCTGTAAATGAGGATAATAATATCACCTGCCTCCTAGGACTGTTGGGAGGATCAAATGAGAGTATAAAGTGCTTGCTCAGCATAGTACCTGGCACATAGTAGGTGCTGGATATAGAAAGACCAATCTCTCCCCCCAAAACAAACAATAAAATTCCCAGGTCTAAGGAGTTTCCATTCTACTAGAGGTGGATGGGGAACAGTATCTACCTAGATCAATTCATACAAAACACATACAAAATAAACATAAAGCAATTGGGGGTGCAGTGAGGGAACACTAATTACTGATGGGGTGTTGGAAATTGGGGAAAATTTCATGTAGTTCCCATCACTAAAGGCAGAGGTGAATGATGGAATGTTGAGCATGGCAATATTGACTTTCTACTGCTATTGGGAACTAATGGTTTAAAATACACACAACAATCATTGCACAGGGGTATTGTTCAGCTAGTCTATCAAAATTCATTATTTTTAAAGTATGATTAAAATATAAACATATTATTTCTCCAGAGCTATTATCTGGATCCACTGGTTATTCTGCTCAGGTGGTACATATTTGGTCTACTTGCCTCTAATTCTAAGGTCTCTACTACGAATGCAATTCTGGTCTGTTTTTTATAGAGCTTTATATAGCGCTTTCCATTGAGGCAACTAATGCAGGTCTTTCAGTAAAGTCTAAAATGGACATGAGCAATTGTACAAGGGACTGCATTTTCCCCACTGGTGTTATGCTGTTTCCCAAAGTGTGGGAGCGTTTTATCTGCACTTTAGTGATACCAAGTGCCTAAATGTTTCTAAAAAGGCAAGCAAGCAGCATAACAAGTGGTGAGGCAAGTGAAAATCCTGGAGCTATGAGAAAGGGATCTGGGTTAAGTAGCAGTATCAGGAGTGTTTTATGTTTGGCAACTGAATACTCACAGTAAATATAGGTAGTGCTCATTGGTGTGTGCTGCTGCATTTACAAAAGAGTGGCACTGGTTTGTAAAATGAACATTGTTTCTCTAAAGACATTTTTTCCAAACAGATTAGAGTAAGAATGTCATTATTATGCAGTTCATTGTTTATTTCCTCACTCCTACTTACCCCACATATCTAGTAGTTAACAATTTTGCAAGATCTCTGGCACAACTCCCTTTCTCTTTGCTCACATAGACACCATTCTATTACAGGTCTTCAAAACCTTAACCTTGACTCTTGCAATTTATTATTGGTCAGTCATTTTAAAGTCATATCTGACTCTTCATGATGCTATCTGGATTTTCTTGCTAAAGACACTGGAGAGATTCAGGAGTTTCTTCTCCAGCTCATTTTCCACATGAGGAAACTGAGGAAACAGGGTTAAATGACTTGCGCAAAGTCACAGAGCTAAATGTCTGAGGCAGGATTTGAACTTACAAAAATCTTTTCCTGCCTCCAGGACCTGTGCTTTATCCACCTAACTGCCTTTTCCAGTTTGTTTCCCTGTCACTAGCCTGTGCCCACTCCAATCCATTGCTCCTTTAGATTTCTATTTCTTTTCCTCAAGCAAAGATCTAACAATGGTATCTCCTATACTCCCTACTTAAAAAGACCCAGTGTCTCCCTGTGCCTCTAGGATTAAATATTAAATCCCCTCTTTGACATCTAAACAGCTTCAGTGCCTGGCCCCTTCCTACTGTTCTGTTCTTTCATGCAGTTTATGATGCCCATGACATTTCATCTCCATCACTGTGCTTTGTACAGGTCAGTCCTTTGCCCTGAAGGGATCTTCTTCCATACCTCTACCTCTTACTTTCCCTGCTTCCTTTGAGATTCAGCTTAAATTCTGCTTTCTCCAAGAAATATTTCCCAGTCCCTCCCAGCTGCTAATGCTTTCCCCTTCTGAATTACTATCTGAGGACTCTATATTTTAAAGATATTTATTTATCTGTTGTCTCTCCCATTATAATGTGGAGTCTTTTAGATTTATCTCCTTGGTGTTCAGCATGATGCCTGTGCATGGTAGGGATGTAATTAATAATTGTTTGCTGACTGACTAACTGATAGATTTGATAGACTAAAGTAAATATATGTTGAATTATTTTCCTAGCAAGCTAGATGATAATACATTTTATAATTCTATTTTAATTTACCCAATTCCATTAAAAAAGAATAAAAACCCCAAGTTGAATTTTTATCCAAATTCTTAACAGTGTAGGTATACACTGTTTTCATTCCCTTTTTTATCAGATACCTAGAGATTGGATTCAATTGGAACCGATCACTTTCTAAGTTCCTACTATGTACAAAGCACTCTCCTAGGTGCTGAAACTGCTAATAGCTACAATTTACATCCTAGAAAGAATCTGAATATATGTAACACCATAAACTGTATATGGAAATCATATTTTCTAGCAGCTACCAATACATAGCGGCTGTAACACTGGGTGTGATAAGGAAACTACTTTATTGCAACCAACAGTAGGGACTAGGATATTATTTAATTCAGAAGACTATTTAACTGGACTGAATTGTATCCTGGGAGTGTTATCTGGTATGTCTTATGTGGGTAGTTTTCTCTTTCAGACCAGCTTACTGGCTTTTATTCTTGGAGAGTAATAAAAACCCACAATAGTGAAATAGACACTTGCAGAATGACAAAGATGTTATGAAGGATATCAATTACAGTATAGCAGTGTAAAAAATGTTGAGAACTACTCTTCTTGGACATGTACATACTTTGTAGGACTATGAAAAAGATAGAAGGGGAAGTCATAGTGATTTGAAAAGCAAATTTCTAAAAATTATTTTTTTACTGGCTAACCTTTTAACCTACATTCTGGGTTCCAAAATCAACAAATCTATTTATCCCTGAAATTATCTACTATAGTTCTGAGTCCGTTACTTGCAATAGAGAGGCTGCAGCAGACACTAAGGTGTTTAATAGTGATAGGAAAGCATTACCATTTGGCTTCTGACCAAAGACTGACTTTTTTTTCAATCAAATTAAGTAAAACCACAAACCATTATTAGATTTCTCATTCAGCAGAATTCCTCAGAGTGATAACGTTCAGTAAAGTTTTTAATTAAACATGCCTGTAACTTGAAAACTATAGTCACAGGATAGAATTCACTTCTCAGTGAAATAATAGCTCCAGAAATAGGCAGTTATTTCTACCTTTCTCCTCCCCATTAAAGTATATTTCACTTTATATATAGAGTATAGTATATAACATTATGCTAGTGTGGTCACCACTGTTGGCTTTTGCTTTCAAAGGCCTTGAGGAGGTTGTGTTCATATGGTCTAAAGGGCAGTTGAAGAAGAAAGCCTTTGGCAGAGAAGGGGCATAACTGCAATCTTTAAGGATCTGAAGACCTTTTGGGAGAATTCAATTTATTTTCCTTAACCCCAGAGTGAAGGATAAAGAAGGATGGGTGGAATTTAGTCTAACTTTAAAAAATTAAAAAAAAAAAAAAACAAAACCTGTAAATAATGTTCAATATGTATGTGTGAGCAAAATCAGCCAGGCCAAAACTATTTGGACACAAGTACCTTTGTTAGTCTGGTGAGTTTCCTGTCTGGGGTGTATTATAAATGTGTGCCTGTGAACACCAGGCACTAGTATCAGGGTTTCTTCTAAGAAGAATTTTTATCTAATCGATGTTTAAATGTTGTTTCTCAACTGATCCTGTGAACAAGCTCCAGTGATCAATTATTTGATAGTTGTAATATATACAGTTTGCTCAGAACCGGCCACCTACCTTTTATATCCGCACACTGTTTTCTTCTGTCTGCAGAGGCACCACAGCAGAGCCTGCCTCATAACAACAGCCAATAACTTACAGTGTACCTGAGTGCTCAGCTGAGTGTTCTGAGCTATTGTTAACTCAAATAAAAGGCTTAGTTGTAAGTAAATGTATAGTGGTTCCCAGAAGAAAAGCATCATACCAGCCTGTGGCATTGAAATTTGTGCAGGATCTGTCTTCATTAACACCTATGTGCCTTTAAGGTATGCAATTTACTGTTTCCCCCATTTTGGAACTAAAATAAAACAATTAGTTCAATATGATTGGCTTGAAGTTATCTGTGAAACCATTGTTGGTCTGTAACTAGAGTTAATTCAGGTAGTATCTATGATTACCAGTTTTGTGTATGTCTAACAGTTTGAAAATGATCATCAATGTGTAAAGCTGGCAGGATTCCTTTCTGTAAATTCATCTCGCCCTTCTCCTAAGTGATATAATCTTGTATGAATTTCATTCCCTTCCCTCTACTAAAATATCTACCATGTTCCAAAGAAACAAGAATATTAATCTGTTTTGGAACAATCTGAGTTTAAAAAATGTATGGGAAAGGAATTGGATGGATAGATAGATAGATAGATAGATAGATAGATAGATAGATAGATAGAAAAATAGGTGATAAATAGATCTATGATAGGCAGATTTTGCTTTTAGTTCAAAAAAATTAGTATTATTTTGGCATACTAAACTTATGATTACATGTATCTTCAAAAGTAAGGCCAAATCATTTATGCTGAATGAAGCAGCTAACCTCCCAGAGAGTATTAATCCATTTCTTGTAAGGTGAAATTCCACAATAATGAGGTAAAAAGTATTTTATTTTCTTTTATCCAGTGAGATTAATAGAACAGAGCAGACCACTGAATGACTTTCCTGTTACCCCAAGATTTAATTGAAATGCTGAAATGTACTAGAGAATATCTTAAGACTTAGCCACCATCCAATAGTCAAACAAAACCCTGAATCAAGATCTGTCAATATAAGTATCAACCTATTCAATTCCACTCAACAAACATTTATTAATGGCCAACTATCTAATGCTGATTGCTAGATGGTAAGGTTAAAAAGACATTAAAATGTAGCTTCTGCCCTCAGAAAGATATCCTCTCCTGAAGGACAGAAAATGTGTACAGAGAGGTAAGAGGTAATACCCAAGTTGAAAAAGAAGAGATGTCTTAAAAGAAGGTAGGGATTCCCCAGTGAGACTAAAGCAGTGACACTGGCCTCTGCATCTGTCTTTAATTAAGCAATACAGTGGAAAAACGGAATCAGTCACCATCAATGGCAACCTGTATGTGTACACACACACACACACACTTCCTGCAGCAGACATGCCCAAGGCAATGACTAGCTTGGGTATCTTGATTTACATATTAATGTCTGCATATCTATTCATAAAAAAAAAAAAAAACCCAACAAACAAAAAAAAACCAAACCAAAATGGGTGGATTGGACACAGAAACTTTGTGCACTATTCTTTTGAGAGCACCTACTAAGCGGAAGTAACCAGGATATAAAGATAAGAGTAGGATACTGTGGGCCTTTACATTTTTGTGTTATATAGCAGTTCTTAATTGTTCTGATGATGCAGCAAATCCAAAGCCAATCTTCTACTTTTTTTTTTTTTGTACAGGTAAATTTCTATCTCTGACATTCTAAAGAGATGTTCCTTTTTTTTTTTAGGGTTCCAGAATAGGGTTAAGTGGATAAACAGGTATTCTATGTTACTTCTGCTTCAAAATCTATTCTTTGGAATCGTTAAACCAGTAACTGTTTAAATAATATGGAACCCTAGGACTTTCTAATTAGCTCATGAAGAGATAAAAATGTGTGTATCAAGGGTCTGATCTAAGATGCCAAGTGTTGCATGGTGATCTAGACTGACCTGTTTGCTTACTAATGAAGTTATTATTTGGAAAGGAAGGAAAAAAAAAAACATTCATGGTTGATTTTACGGGTGAAAAAAAATGAATGATCAATTAGTACTTAAAGTTTACTTGCCAACTAATATGGGCATGAACCTTCCCAAGGAGGTTTGTCAATTAGATTAAGTGGTAAATGCCAAGAGATAGGCACTGGGTTATTCTTTCAAAGTCAGGATTAAAGATATTTATAAACGATTCTTTTGGGATTCTAAACATGAATGTTAAATCAAGTTAAGCTTCCAAAACTCAAAGTTCCTAAGTAAGAAAGCACTTAATTATTACTACCTATGAATAAATTTATTAATACATGACTATATTATATAGAAAGTGATATCCGTTCATTTACATTCATAGGAATGAAGAAAGTTAGTAGTTGCAGAAAGGAAAAAATCCAAGTCAATATCAAATCCTTATGTACATAAGAAGTGTTCAGAAAACACACATATGCAAACACTCACAACTAAACACTCTGAAACGAATTACAGTAGTAACAGTTTAACAAATCCAACAATGCCTGCCTCATTGTTATGATTAATACTTTTAGAGCTAAATCATATAATAATGGGGAAATGACACAATTCTGTTAGTCTCTTATTTGGATGGCCAAACCTTCTGATGTTTCTTCACTGACAGTTAAATATTTTAATTCATGAGAAGTGACCAGACTTGTACTTGATCATCTCATCTTGGAAGCTCTGAAAACTTAGAGCCAGCTTCCTAGAACTAGCTCTGAAAATATTAGCACTAACAGAGTCTAACTTCAACATAAAAGTAAAATTCAAGAAAAAAGTTGGTAAAATGACCCTGACCATAACAAGCTACTGTGATGACAGGGAAGATCAGATATAAACTCAGAAGACATTGAAGTCAGAATAGATACAAATAAAGCCATAAAGAAAAATGTGAATTGTAGACAAGCTCAACAAGAGTTCCTCAAATAGCTCAAAAATAGCTCTTAAAAATCAAATGAGAGGTAGAGGAAAAAACTGGGAAAAGAAATAAGAGCTATGCAAGAAAATAATGAAAACAGAGTCAACAACTTGGTGAGTCACACACACATGCGCACGCACACACACACACACACAAACACACACACACACTAAAGAGAATAACACCATTAAAAAAATTGGCCAGATAGTAAAAGAGGCATAAAACTTCACGGAAGAGAACTCCTTAAAAGCAAAATTAATCAAATAGAAACAAAAGTACAAAAATCCACTGAAGAAAATTCTCCATTAAAAATTATAATTGGGCAAGTGGAAGCCAATGACTCCATGAGATGTCAAGAAACCACCAAAGTCAAAAGGATGAGAAAATAGAAGGAAGTGTGAAAAATCTCATTGCAAAAACAACTGACCTGGAAAATAGATCTAGGAGAGAAAATTTTAGAATTACTGGACTACCTCAAAGTCATGATCCAAAAAAAAAAAAAAAAAAAAAAAGAGCCTAAATATCATCTTTCACGAAATTATCAAAGAAGATTGCCTTGATATCCTATACCTGACAAATGGGTATATACCCTGCTACCAGGAAACACTTGTAAAATACCCTGATAATCAGAAGGTAAAATAGAAATAGAAAGAATTTACTTATCACTTCCTGAAAGAGATCCTAAAACAAAAAAAAACTAGGAATATTACAGTCAAATTCCAGAGCTCCCAGGTCAAGGAGAAAATATTTGATAGATAGTGAGTAAAAAAAAAAATTTAAAAATATAAAGCCAAAGTCAATATCACACAAGGTTTAACAACTTCCAAATTAAAAGAGCAAGAGCCTGAAATGTTATAGTACAAAAGGTAAAGTAGTTAGAATTACAACCAAGAATTATCAACCTGGCAAACTGAATATAATTTGTCAAGGGATGGGGTGGCAGGGAAATGAACATTTAACAAATAGAGGACTTTTAAGTATTCATGATGAAAAGATTAGAGCTGAAAAGAAAATTTAACTTTAAAACATGTCTCAAGAGAAAGAAAAAGTATACATTAAAGAGAAATCATAAAGGTCTGAATAAGGTTAAACTGTTTGCCTTCCTATGTGGGAAAATACTTGTAACTTCTAAGAACTTTATCATTATTAGGACAATTAGAAGGAGTATGCAGAGAGTACTGATGTGAGTTGACTATTATGGGATGATCTCAAAAAAATTAAAGGGTGAGAAAGAGGAATTCACTGAGAGAAGGGGGAAGGAAGAAGGAGAAAATTGTCTCATATAAAAGAGGCTCAAAAGGAAGAGATTTTACAGTGGAGGCAAAAATGAGAGCACAGTGGCAAGACATTCTAATGCATGTAATAAAATGTAAAAATTGTGTATGTCATATTATAATGGTATATATTGTAAGTAAAAATCACATAGATTATTAGCACATCCTAATTCCAAAACACATGAGTATAGTAGGTAAGGGTTACCGATGGCTATAACACACACACTTATTTGTTTAAAGTATTTATGTAACGAAAAATTTCAAAGAACCAGAAATGGGGGGGTACAGAGGCAATGTGAAAATACATGGCTCCCTACTTGTGTGTGCTCAGATGGTTTAGAATTAGATTCATTGACAGTTTTCTATTCTTTGTACTTAATGTGTTTATGTAAAAAGGGCATTTAAACAAAGTCTTGCATAAGGCAATACAAACAATAGAGTATATATCATTTTAGTTTGTGTAATCAATTCAATGACTGGATATTTTTCAAGATCTAGTAGTACAGTGCTACTTTTGAATACAGTTGCTCCTAATGAGAATTTAGTAGGTTCTGCTCATGATAATCTTGTGTGTTATTACTAGGTAAAAAATAGTCTTCAAGATCATAAAAATGGAGATACCGTACACAATAACAATTACTTAGTCTAGCAAACACTGGACATTTTTAAGAGTATTTAATCTCTTAAAACAACAAAGTTAAGGAGAGCCTACATTACAAATCACTATTTCACTATGAATAAAACATGTATTCTGTGAATCATATTGCAAAAAGAAATGAAGGAAAATGCATTTCAGCAGCCCTCTTTTATTAATACAATCTTACCTGAAGCTTAAGTAAATCAAAAATGATTTCAAATCATCAGCTTTTATTAAATTATCTGCAGACATTTAAAATAACCGATAATAAATATAACATGTTGTATATTACATCTACTTTGTTTATATGCATACATAGCTGGAGTAAAGATATATATGAATAAAGTTCATTTAACACCAATGAAGGCTACTCTATTACTACTAAAATTATTAGTCAAATCAACTTGTTGGCACTACTTATAATGACAAATATTTCCCAAGTTTCCCCTCATATAACCACATAAACAAAAGAGATTGTCTTTATATATGACATCAACATATCCTTTGACTGCCAAGAATGCTAAGAGAATCTCCAGGAAAAAGCAATACACTTGCTAGAGAATACTTTTTTGAAGAAAATAGGGAAGCAAGGCAAATAGTTTCTCTTAAGGAGATATATGTTCATACATGTGTGTACATGTATAAATAAAATGAATCCGTATGCACATCACTTCTGGATATGTTAGGAACTGCTATCAAACATGAGGCTTCCTTTTACTAATATGGTTCAACAATGTCTTGGCAACTTTTAAAGAGTTACATAAGTTATTGAGAAATTTAGTGACTTGCCCAATGTCACATTACCAGTATGTGGCAGAAACATGAATTTAATACACAAGTCTTCATGGATCTGAAGCCAGTTTTCAATCCATGATGCATTATTGCCTAAAGCATACATAAATACATGCATGTACATACACATTTACAAAGCTAAAAATTGTCTTGAGACTTCAGGGACATTATGAAACTTTAAAACTTCACCAAAACTTTTGGATATCTTATATAGCTTAAATTTAAAGTTTTTTTTCCTAATATTCTATCAGAAAAAAAATTAGCAGCTGGTTAAATAAGAATGACCTCAAAAAATGTAAAGGAATTTTTTTTTCTATTTTCAGTCTGACATAAGACTTTGGACATAACTTACATAAGAAATCCATGGAGTTCAAATTAAAATGACAGCAGCTATATACTACAAATCCAAGAATTCAGGAAATTCTAAATGTTCCTGACTAAGCAGTGCACTGCAGACATAAATCATTATAGTTATTTCTTAGGACAGCAAAGAGGCATCAGATATGTTCAGAATATGAACTGCAATAGTAAGTTTCTCATTGTATCAGGGGAATGGTGTATAACTAAAGGGTAATAAACCAAAGAGAAGACAACAGACAGAGGGGGAAAAAATGCACACACAGAGAGATAGAAACAGACAAAAATGGTAGTGAAGAGGGTATTGTAAATTTATGCAATGTTGCACATTAAATAGATCTTCCATGATAGAGATAACCAAGTAAACAATGATCAGATCTATGGTGATATCAAACTATATATAGCAATATAGATGTATAAATGCAGGGCAAAACTAGAGGTAGACAGATAATACGAAGGTACTATTGTGTGCATATGTACATATAAATTACAGATGAAACAATCTTTATGTGTATTATACACAAGTAATTATGCACAGACGTATATGCATAGTTGTATATGTAAATATTTATTTAGTTATCTATTTACTTGGAGGAGGCTTAATCAATTTTGGTTAGTTACTAATGTTGTAATATAATTGTAATACTAATAGTGTAAAATATGTTTTCCATTGGAAAAGTTTTACATTTGGTTTGCTGCATAAAAATAACAAAATATCAAGTTACTAGATCTCATATATTTATTTCTTCGGTGTTTACTCCAATCTACAAAAGTAGAGGATGAATGTATACATATTCCTTTGCCTTAAACAATTTACTTAAAGTTAAAATCATTAACAGAGATAATTTTATACTCAAGATAAAAAAAGCCAAAATAACATTTTCCAAACAGAGCTTCAGAATGGCAAAAGAAGAGGCCTGCCACATTGTGGGAACGTTTTTATATTTTATGGACTTAAGGACCATTCTCCACAATATCTGCATCTGCCAGGATGAATTTCTCTATTCACATATCATTTCAAGGCGAGTCTTACCTTTTATAAATATTATGCCTGCTTTATACTAAACTTTCCCATATGACCCTTATTTTATCTGCAGTTCTCAGCAGCTGGCCCAACTTAGATTTCTGTGGGGGTAGGTCTAGTTGAATATGTATGGGAATCTCTGAAAATGAGAGGGTGGGAACATAGCCCTACAAGCTTCTGAAATCTGGAGACTCTATATCTTCATTTATTTAGCAACTTTTGAATTCCAGTATCAGTTTCACATCATCTATATAGCCACCATCAGAACAAGAAGACCTATATTTTTTTCCCTTTAAATTCACTGAAAACACTGTCAGAAGAATGCTACTGTTAGCTGCCTTCTCATTGCTGCTTTATGTACAATGAATGAGCAAACATCAGGAGACTGCATTCAGGCAGTGTTCTGAAGAAATTAATTCATTGTGCAAGAAGCTTAACGTATATGGCCATATCAGGCAGCTGATAGAGAGCACCTGGATAGGTGCCTGCCTCTTGATGAGCAGTCATATGCTCTAGCCCTGAGCTGTACCCCCAGCCTAAACCTTACCTAGATTAAAACAGCAATAGCCCTTTTTGTTTGGAAGCTTCCCAAAATACAATATGAGAGGCTTATATTTTATGGGTTTTCACATCTAAATATTTTAGGATGAGTATTGAAGCTAGTTCCAAGATAGCAAGACAAAAAAAATCTAAATTTGAACAAAAATATTCATATATCTATAATCAACTGGGACTGCCTTTCAATAACAAAATACTACTACAACTGACTATTTATTATTATTATTATTCAGCACTTTAAAAATTACATTTATCTTGCCAAACACTATGCTTAGTGTTTTAAAATTATTATTATCTTATCTGCTCATCAAAACAACTCTGGGAAGTAGGTGCCATTAGTATCCTATTTTACAGAAAAGGAAATAGACAAACAGTACTTAAGTGACTTGTCCAGGGTCACAGAGCTAGTAAGTATCTGAGGCCAGATTTGAACTCAGGTCTTCTTGATTCCTAGTCCAGCATTCTATCACTGTACCACTTATCTGCTGCTAGGAATCAGAGCACTATATTAACTGACACACATCCTAATCCTTCGCCAAATATCAAATGGTCTTCAAATTTACCCAAGTATAAATTCTCTTTTTCAATTTTAAATAAAAGATTTAATTGCCTCCAATAAATATATCACTACATTATTAACAGTAATGCAAGTAGGGTTCTTTCTTGCACATTGCTATTTAATTATATTATAGACTTTCAAGAATCTAAAACATTTTGATTCTCAAATGGATCTGACATGTCAGATAGTAGCCCCCTCCATTCAGACTTCAAACCTGTTCATCCTGCCCTCTATAGTATAACTCTTGTCCACTGCCTTCTCTCAGGTTTGGGGTAAGGGGTCTACCCATTTCTCTAATGTCTCCTGAAATGAAAAGAATATGCAATGAACGACAAGGGTTAACACTTATCCTTCCCCCTTGAAATGGGACTGATCTAGTTGTGTGTTTTGATTCTACATTTCTTTAATAGCATTTTTTTACTTCAATTCTCCTCTGCAATTTCTTATTTTTAATGTGTGGCAGACTAATAACAGTTATCTCGAAGCTCTCTATTGTTCTTAGAGAGATATTCATTTTTAATTCTTTGGAGTCTCTGGTGTTCCATGATATGTACACATAAGGCTACTAGAATACTGTATTAAAAAGAAGAGCCTTTCTTTATAGAAGTTTAGCATCACTAAAGAGAGAATGCAATTTCCTGTAAGCAAGTCTTCTTCCTCTTCTCCCTGTGTTTAATTCTGGGTCCAATATAAGTTTACACACACACACACACACACACACACACACACACACACACAAACATACTGACATACAATCGATGTATTGTCCACAGACAATCCAACTTCATATCATCATCTGGACCACAGGTATTTTTCACCCAGTTTGTTCAATTTATGTGGATAAGACCAGAGTCTTTTTGAATATTTATGGTTCTTGTTTAAAAGGTTTTGCAACGTCGCACACCTCAATGCAATTAGAACAACGTCATCTCCAAACTGGAATATATGAAGGACCTCACCATCCACCAGGAATCCATTTTTAACTTGGATGTAGTCCAGGATCTGCTCCATTACAGTGGCTAGCACCTTTGGAAAGCATAAATTTTCCTCTTACCTTGCCTTGCCTTGCCAGAAATTAGTAACCAGAGGTCATCAAAGAAAGTTATTTAGGGTGTTATATCTTTTGAGGCATCTTGAAAAGTCTTGATATAGCATGTGCATAAGAGACACCTTTTGGGAGAAAAGCCAATTCTGAATGACTACGATGGTGGTAGGATGACATATGCTAACCAGAAGTGGCTGAGGCTAGTACTGCTGTTTAGAGTTTCTGTGATGGAATCAGTTCAGAAAAGATCTTTGAAAATGGGAAATACTTTTTTAGGTACAATTTTGTTAAAGTAGGATTTTTACAATCAATTAAAAACAAAGGTAAGCTGAACTGACAAACAATTCACTTCATCCACTGATTATTCTCCAGTGTTCTTGTCAACACATGGAAAATGTAATTGCCGTCCTTTCTAGCCTCAGGTATGTGAGATATAAAAGCCATTTTACCCATCAAGTCAACTCAGTTTTACTTCAATGAGAAACACTATTAATTTAGAAAATATTATTTCAAGAGATTGACAAAAAGTCATAGTTTGTTGAATTGTCTAGTAAAATATCTTTAACCTAACAGATTTAGAATAATAAGATAAAATTTTGTAAATGAAATTTGGTTTCATCTAAATATTTTCTTTTTTAGAGAAACCCTTTTTTAACAAACTTGTGGTATAAAAAAGGATGCTAAGTCTAAAGAAACTGAAAAAAGTGCTCAAAAGAGTAGATAAATTTTCCCTGAGTCTATTTCACTCTTTTTTATAAGAAAGGCAAACTATTTTTTATTATTTTTAAACATAACAACAATAGAAGAAATAGTGTCTTCTAGTTTGTTTTTTTAGTGGAGGGATACAAAATATTCAACTCAAAATCAAAAAGCTTAATTTTGTTTTTCAATCATAAGGCTGTGGGTGATAACACTTGCAATAAAGTTGTAAGTTGATGCCTCATTCTTTTGTGGAGATAAATCATGGTACTCAGTGATTATGTCTGTGAAATTTTCTCTCTCTCTCTCTCTCTCTCTCTCTCTCTCTCTCTCTCTCTCTCTCTCTCTCTCTCTCTCTCTCTCTCTCTCTCTCTCTCTCTCTCTCTCTCTCTCCCCCTCTCTCAGAACCTACCAAATTAAGTAACCTTCTAATTCAAGACCAACAATGTCTGTCAAAAGTAGACCAACCTAGATAACTATTCCTGTATTTTTTACATTTTTTTTTTCTTCCAAGAAGGGTGGGGGCATAGCAACTCTCAAAGACTATTTATCAAATTGTAGAAAGTATATTGTTTGCATTGGTGGAAGCAATACTGACATGTACAGAATCACAGACTATTGAAGTAAATATTAATTAAATGTAAAACTGGATTCTTATGCAAGGTAAATGCAAAATAATCAATCATTTAAAAAAAAAACTTCCTCAAATAATGCAATCCATTCAGCAAGGATGATTTTTTTCCCCAGAAGGATACTAATGGTAAATTTCTAAACAGTATACATATATTCATAAGATAAATACAACTATACATACATTATGGCTTTATATATCTCAAAGTTCATTTCAGGAAATATATCTTGAAGTCAGTTTGTGTTTGCAATTTAAGAGTACGAATACTCAGCCTTGATTCAAGCCTACCTGGAATTAATGTACAGCAGATGTCAATCTACTGACTTGGAAAAAAGAATCTTACATGACTAAGTAAG
This sequence comes from Bettongia penicillata ogilbyi, assembly GCA_023548195.1. NCBI lineage: Eukaryota > Metazoa > Chordata > Mammalia > Diprotodontia > Potoroidae > Bettongia > Bettongia penicillata. The sequence continues at coordinate 23,282,350 of JAJHZJ010000470.1, forward strand.
GAGAAGACAGCCTTTCCATATATATCTCCATTATGGCCTTACCATCAACAATTGGTGCAAAGAGCATCATGAAGAATAACAGCTGTGATGACCACATGGCTGTGGACGGTGACTCGAAGGTTGCTCAGCAATGAGTGCTTCAAAAGTGAAATGAAATAAATGTCCTTCTGGTTCTTCTTCTGTACTACAAGAAGTAGATGGCTCTACTTTATAGGGAGGAGAATTTTAAAAAAAAAGAAAAAGAAAAAAACCTCCCTCAAAAAATGTTTAAAAATAAAAACACAAATATCCAGAGTCCAAGACCTATAATGAGAAAAGAAACCATAAAAATGATCAGAAGCAAACAGAGATAAGTACATTTACAACAAAATTTCAGAATTAGATAATCCCTCGATCCCCACTTTAATTTCTTACTGAAATCTAATTTTTTTCAAATCAGTATCCATAACATCATTATTCCATGTAACAGGCAGCTAGGTGGTGGTAGATAGGGCATGATGGACCTGGAGTTAGGAAAACCTAACTTTGATTCCAATCATATGTTTCCCAGATGTGTGACCCTGGGTAAGTCACTTAATCTCTCTTTACTCTCAGAGTCCTCGTCCATATCATAGAGTTGTTGTGAGGATCAAATGAGATAACGTACATGAAGGACTTTTCAAACCTTTAAAACACTACATAAATGAGAGTTATTATAGTTATCATATGTGCCTTAATAATTTATATATATATATATACACACATATGTATGTATATATGTATATATATATATATATATATATATATATATATATATATATATATGGAAGCCAAATGCCAAAACTTCAAAAATTCACATCTTATTAGAGTAAGAAAGGTCATCAGGGGCTGTCTACTACCAAAAAGAACAAATGGTCATATAGTAATATGTGTGTGCTTATGTGTGTGTGCATGTATATGTTGTATGTTTATGTATACAAATAAAGCTGTCTTCTGCATTTTTCTCTTTTCATTCTCCCAAATTCACAACATGAGAGAATGAAGGGAGGATAGAGCCATAATCTCATCCTTTTAATTTTTTCCATTTTAACCTTCACCCACCGCTTCAAATGGATATAAACAAAGGGTTTTACTCAGACATATCTTAAAATTTTTTCTTAATAAACATAAGCTAAGTTGTATACTCATTAAAAAAAATACTTCGACTTTGGTGACTTTATATAAACATCCGTCCACAATTTAGTTTCTTTCTTTCCCCAAAAACGTAAAAATAATAATGTTTTTCTGTTAGTCATAACCATCTGGAGATGGAGTTCAAACAAAAAAACACTATCTGCTCCATGGATTATTCAGTTTCCAGCTTTCATTTTTTTTTAAACTAGATGTATAGATCAATTCCCTTAGTTAGGTTTACATATTTCTTCATAAAGAAATACAAATATTTTTCACATTGCGTTTGCAAAATCCTCTTATTTTTAAGTCTGCCTGTTCATAGTTCAATTGCAAAAAATCATGTCCTGTGATTCTGCAAATACTTTGAGTTTGTATCTAAAATAATTATTTTGTCTTTTTAAAAATCAGCAGTTGAGAATTATAAAGGTATACACTAAAGTGGTTTTAAAATTATACAAAAATATATGGTACCAAGGAGATTACAGTAACATATCACAAAGATAATATATTATGATGATGCAAAATTTATAACAAAAATGAAGCACTGGTTTGATATTAGAAAAGAAATCTGCTTGACTATATCAATAAAAAAGCAACAAAAATCATATGTTTATCAGAATAGATACAGAGAGGCCTTTGACAAGGTACAGAACCCATTCCTATTAAATACATTACAAAACAGGAATCAAAGAACCCTTTCTTAAATGATAAATGGCATCTATCTAAAAGTAAGGTATCATCTGTAATGGGGAAAGCTTGAAGCCTTGCACTAAGATCAGGAATGAAGCAAGGATGTCAATCATCACCATTATTTTTCAATATTTTACTGGAAATACTAGCTATAGCAATAAGAAGTGCTAGGAATAAAAACAAGCAATGAAAAAACAAAACTGTAACCCTTTGCTGGTGGTGTGATGGTATACTTAGAGCGAACTCTGGAGAATTAACAAATAAAAAGCTAGTTGGAATAATTAACAACTTTAGCAAGGTTACAGGATGTAAAATAAACCTACAGAAGTCATCAGCATTTCTATGTACTACCAACAAAATACAGCAGAAAGATACAGAAAGAGAAATTCCATTTAAAACGATGGCAGACAATACAAAATATTTGGAAATCTATTTGTCCAGAGGAACCCAGGAACTACATGAATTCATTCACAAAAGACTTTTCATATAAATAGACAGGTATAAGCAACTGGAGAATTAGTAATAGCTTATGGGTAGACTGAACCAATATAATAAAAGTGATAGTTCTTTCTAACTTAATTTACTTATTCAGTGACATACCAATCAATTTTCCAAAGAATAATTTTGTAGAGCTAGAAAAAAATAATACAATAATTTACCTGGAAGAAAAAAATCAAGAATATCAAAGGAATCCATGAAAAAAAAATGTGAAGGCAGATGGCCTAGCATTTCTAGATTTCAAACTATATTACAAAGTGATATTCATAAAAGAACCTGGTGATGGCTAAGAAATAGAGTAGTGGATTAATGCAGCACTTCTTAAACTGTGCCATGACCCCATATGGGCTCACAAAAATTTGGCAATAGTTAAAGTTTTCTAAACACATAAGGGCCAAAAATTAATTAAAAATTAAACAGGTAATGGATCCAAGGTATTTTTGGAAGTACTCCCTGTGTTGCATCACACAACGTGTCATGTAGCCTTGGTTCTGAACACAAAGCATATAGACTTTGCCTGGCACATGCACATGTCCTGAGGCTACAGAAGGGCATCACTGCCTCATGTCCAATGTGATATCCCATTAAATCCAAAGGTAGTGTATATGCCACTTTGGTTCTTATATTTTCATCAATAGTATCACTGGGGCTTGATGCAATAACCATATTGTCATCAAGAAAGAAGTAGGAACTTCTGGAGATATTAACCAGGATATCTTCCATGAAAGCAGGAAAAAACAAGCAAGTAAACAAAAAAAAAAAAATAACCCTTTTGACTAGTCTATGTCTCTGTTTAATGTATCAATCAATATTAATTATGAGAGGGTTGGATGAAATAATCTCTGGTGTTACAACTTTTACACAATCTTGATGATTTTTACATACGCTTTGGAAACACCCTGTTGTGAGAGTTGTGAGAGATGCTTTAAGTTTATTCCACCCACCCTTAGTATCTAAGTTCATTTTTAGTCAATAGAAAACAAACACAGAGAGACTTTATATTTCTGTACCTTTGCATCAAATACATGGCCAACAGCCAGGTTACTTGTGCAAAGCCTATTTGGATCTAGCTAGATTAATGAAATAGAAAGAAAAATTGAAGATATAGATTAGCAGATTTCCAGAATTGATATGTAGTTGGAATGGTAGACTCAAAAGTACCCCTAAAAATTTTTTTCAAAAATAATATCCATGTGTTAATATGAACATTAAACCTAAAAATGTCTTCCAAAATATGGTTCATTCAGTAAAGCAGTATCAAAAGTTATTTTAAATGATGAATCCTTTGTGTAAAACATTATTTACAATTGAGAGACTAATAAATTGGAGAGGAATTGCAAAGAAAATTTTGGCAGGCTAAAAAAGTTTATGTACTTAAGGATCAAAGGTTACAAACAGATATTAAAGGAGAGAAGACATCTGATGATTGAAGCAATTAGGTATTACCAGGGGAGAAGAGGTTAGAAGTGAACACATTTTCACAAGTTAGAGGAGTTCCAGAGTGACAGCTGAAAAATTAACCCACTTAAGATTTGCACTATGGAGCCACCAAGGGCACATGATTTCCTTCTAAATAATGCAGAAGTTTGAAAATTGAAAAACAGCACCTATGACCTCACGCTATTGAGTGATGCTTGTGTTTCTTCCAGAAATATTAAATGCTTAAGCATATGCAAATTATAGAGATATTTGTGTTTCTAGAAGAGAATATGAAACAAAGCCTTCCAATTTTCAAAGAAGGTGACTTGTTTTCCTAGGAAAGATGGAAGAAATAATCCAGAAAGTGATGTGAAGAAAAAGCTTTTCAAAAGACAAAAGATAGTCAACAAACATTTATTAAGCACCTATTATGTGCAAGGCACAGGGCTAAGCACTGGGTAGGTAGTGGGGAGAAAGAAAAAAATACATTCCCTACTTTCAAGGAACTCACATTCTAATGGATCCAAGCCAGGGTAGAAGAACATAACTGAGAGAAAGAGAAGAAAAGGAATTTCTGAAGCACTACCTATATATAAAAGGTATACGGCTCTTTTCACAAGGGATATCTCAGGACTTTTGGAGAAGATAACAGCTTTCTAGGTGCCTTTGAACATTAGGAAACTTACACAAGTTTCAGAGAGTTCCATGTTCTACTTATGTCTCCAATAATGAAAAATGTGGTGATCATTCAGTCGCTCATTGAGCACTACAGTGGCATGATCTGAGTAGTTTGGAAGGTGTTTTCTCTTTGGTGCATGCATTTGGAATGTAGCGTAATACAACAGAAAAGGAACTAATGCTCAAGTCAGAAGTGCTGGGCTCATATCCAACTTACCATGTCTGAGACCTATGTAATCTTGAGCAAGTCACTTAAACTCCCATGGCCTCAGCTTCCTTACCCGTAAAGTGAGTGAGTTCAGTTAGCTGACTTCGGAGTTCTGTACAAGGTATATGATGCTATGCCCCTATTTGATAAAGGTCCTTTTTTTAGCAGTATTTAATATACAAAGAAATTCAAATTGAAACAACTCTAAGGTAACACATCATACCTATCAGGGTGGCTAATATGACAGAAAATGAAAATGAAAATAATGGAGGGGATGTGGGAAAATTGGGACATCTGAACTGATCCAATCATTCTGGAGATCAAAGTGGAACTATGCCCAAAATATATATACCCTTTGATCCAGGAATACCACTACTAGCTCTGTATCCTAAAGAGGTAAGGGGTGGAGATTTGTACAAAATATTTATAGCAGCTCTTTTTTGAGGCAGCAAAGAATTGAAAATTAAAGGGATGCTCATCCGTTGAGGAATGGCTAAAATAATTGTAGCATCTGATTATAATGAAATACTACTTTGTATTCATAAGAAATGAAAAAGAAGTGGATTTCAGAAAAACCTGGAAAGGCTTACATGAACTGATTAAAGTGAAGTGAGAAGAACCAGGACAACATTGTAATATTATATGATGATTCACTGTGAATGACAGCTACTCTCAGCAATACAATGTTCTAAGGCAATTCCAAAAGACTTATGATGAATAATGCTAGTCACTTCCAGAGAAAGAACTAATGGAGTCTGAATACATATTGAAGTACACTGTTTTTCATTTTATTCTTTAGGTTTTTTCCCTTTGTGCTCTGTTCTTTCAAAAAACTGGAAATATATTTTGCATGATTGCTCATGTATAATCTATATCAAATCACTTACTGTTTCAGGGAAGGATGAGGGGGAGAGAGGAAGATAATTTAGAACTTAAAGTTAAAAAAAAACCTTATAATTATCTTGACATATAATTAGGAAACATTAAAAGATAAAAGTTAGATGTCCAGCAATATCTAAAGAAGTATCTAAACTACTCACTATTGGTGATTCATTTAAGGATGAATATATAAATATAAACAAATCTGCAGATTCTCCAGCAATAATGAAGCCCTCATCAGGGAACTGAATACCTTGACAAACCAAGTGGTCTTTCAATTACCACTTCAAATGAAAGGTGGTGTAACTAAACCTGTTCTAAGAATATGCATTTGTTTTATGTATATTAAAACAATATCATAAGCAGAATCTCTTAACTTTGGCATGTAAGCAAATTTTACTTGAGAGTATGAGCATTTTTTTTAAAAGTGAAGCAATAGATGACTGATTTGTGATGTAGAATGAGACTTCAAAAAAATACAGCCAAAGAAGGGATTTGTTTTGTTTGACTATATTTTTTACTAGAAGGAATATTTTTTTTTTGCCATTTTACCCAAATGAAATGAGATATGGGAAAGAGAGAAAATAAATTCTTGTTCCTTACACACACACACACACACAAAGATTAATGGCAATTGTGCTTCCTTCCCCTTGACAGAGTAGATAAGTGTAGAATGGAACATAAATTATTAAACACAGCCAATGTGTTGGTTTATTTTAACTATACCTTTTTGTTCTCCATAAGTAATGGCTGAAAAATGAAAGATTTGTTCAAAAGTATAGATAAAGCATTTATTTCTTTTTTAGAGAAGAAAAGTGAAATTATTGTATTATGCATACAGAATTATAGTATGCTGTGTTCCCTTTGAAGAAATTGTATTTTGAAATTAAATATGAAAATCACCACTCTAACAATTTCAAATTAACTCAAGTTAATAATTATTTTTCTGTGAGGAACTTAGTTTTAATACTTTTAAACAACATATAACTCACAGACTACAGTCAAAAGAGAGTTAGGATAAAGATTATGCTAAAGGCCATAGGATGGAAAAATACAGACACACACATATATTAAAAATAATAGACAAAAATATGAGCATCATCTTTCAGGGAAAAAGCAGAGAGAACACTAAAAACATTGTTTTGATGTATTCTTGGGTCATTCCTGATAGTTTGAAACTTCTGGCTAAGCAGGGGGAAAAAAGACAGTGAGAAGGAAGAGGGAGAGGAGAGCTTCTAAAAGATAATTTTCACCAGAACTGCTTCTATTCAAAGTCAAAGCCAAGACCTTATGGACTATTTAAAATTCTTCAGGTTATTTCTATCTAGCCAGCAGTGAGAGAAAGGTTTCTCTAAAGTCCATTCCCAGCCTTCAAGGAAACAAGAAGGAGCAGATGCCCTAGGTCCCATACCTTTGCCTGGCCTTTCCAATCTCAAATTGTCTTCAAACAATACACTCATCAGTAAGAATGTGTTATCTGTTATCTGTTGTATATTTTTCTCCCTTGCTACAGTCTAGTTCTGTGGCTTTGCAAATGTCCCTGTTTCTTTGTCAATTGTAAAATTCCTTATTCCCAATTCTGTTTCAACTGGCTGTTTGATAAAGTCTAGGACATTTACGTCATTACTTTTATTACATTTGTAGATACAAGTTATCAACTATTCAAGGTCAAAGCTATGTAGGGAGGCTTGAGACAAACAACAGCAGTGTTGTTTGCCAGATTCTGGCTTGCAAAGTAGAGAATAACTGAGAATCTGTAGAATCGCATTTTTTATGAGAATGTTTAAACTAATACATACAGAGCACTATACTAGGTACTTGGGGAGATATTTTGGAAAAACACCCTTCCCTCAGATGCAGATAACTTTACTATTTGTATGGTCTGCATCTCAAAACACACTGACATTTTAAATAGTTTAAGGAGCTTTCACTATCTACATTTAAAGAGGTTTGAAAAGTGCAAAGGCAAGTAGACAAACCTATATACAAACTAACTTTGATTTTCATAAAAGCTGTTAGACATATAATTTAATTATTAAGGTCATTAGAGAAAAACATATCCCTGTAGAATTCTAAATTCTCATTTTCAAAGCTTTCTATTTGAATGGGATAATATGAAAAATTAATCTATCAACATTATCCATGCAAATTCTCTGGAAGAAAATAATCCTGATAAACAGGCATAGAATTTGGGTGTGATTCACATACCTTTGGTCTCTCTACACTCTTATTCCTGCATGCAAAGGAAATGGAAAAAAAAGGACATACTGCTTTGGGAAGGGAGGAAGAGTTAAACCAACATAATTTTGAACAGAGAGAAAAAAAAATTATAATGAAGGAAAGCCCTTTGTTGAAGCAACTGGGATGAGGGAGGATTGGTAGATGTCTGAATGTGTTGGCGTGGAAAGGAGGCAGGACCAGTTGCCTCTGGTCATTAGATGTAGTGAGTTCTCCACAATCAACATTGACACAGATCAGGAGCTGTTTATTGAGCAGTGCAAAGGGAGTGTATCCACAGATGAAAGAAATCACAGATCCTTAAAGTACCGGAATGCTTCAGAATTCTATCATTTTACATATCCTCAGAGTCTTTTATTTGACTCCCTAATTTTGTTCTAAGGGTCACATAGTTTTACTACCAAAAAATGGAAAAAAATCTACATAATTGTTCAGAATGTATTCTTACAACTCCAATACCAATTACAAGATATTAGTTTACCTTTAAACATTTTTAAATACATTTAATAAAATTATATGTATCTGCTAGCAAATCTCATTATGAGGTTGCTTAAGAAATATTTGTGAGGTACTATCTACATTTCTCCATAGTTAGAATTACTTTCATTAGCAAACAAAATACAGTATCACACCAGACACCTGCGTAAATTGCAATTTTAATGATAGAGATTTCCACAGATGATTGGCTTACGGAAAAATAACATGAACTTCCACCAAATTTTAACCTATTTATTTCACTTCATCTTTCATCACGTCTTTAAGAGGCAAAGTAAACATTTATATCATACCAGTGCACTTAGATAATCCTGAGCTGTGTGCTCACAGATCACTACATTTACATATGAGCCTAATCAATAGTAACCAAAGATAGATGGCCAAGCATTTCCTAAAATATATTAAATTAATAAGGTTGGAGATGATATTTCAACTTCAAAATTTAATTATGCATGTATATATTATAGGCAAGCATTCAACATTCATCACTCATAAGTACATTTGTAATATTTGCATGATTTACTGCATAACAGTTCATACTCCCACAACCTTCAGCTCACATACAGCAGTGCTTTATAGTGTATGCCCTATAAAGAGAAGGAGGTTATTTTTTCTCTCACACATACACAACCTTCAAAGCGAGGATCTGCATAGTTCCCTCTGAAGTCAATGAGAACTCCATAACTTGATTAGTTTCAAAGAGGAGGGAAGCAAGATTAAAAATCAGCTGAGTGCACCATAACATCCTTATCATCATCCTATAGAATTTTAATGCAGAATCTTCTCTCTGTGATGTTCTCAAGGATGGAAGCAAAACGCTTTTTAAAAAGGTGTTTGAAGTATATAAATGTATCATTTTTACCTGCCAACTATGATTTATATTGGCAGAATACACTCAGGGGCATCTTTCTCCCATCCTCTCTACCATTTTTTTATGGTATAGGAATTGGATATACTATTTAATAATTTCACTCAATTTGAAATGTTTGCTCTTGCATAATAAACCAAAACTACAGTGAATGTAAGGGGAAAAATGACCTTGTACATATTTCACTATTTATGATGTCAAAGAGAAGCTATATTTTCTTATGCTAATACTACAATAATATTTAACTGGAGAACAAATTTAGCGACAAAGTTATAGAAGAAAAAAGTCTATTAAGTACTGCTTTAGTACTGTATAAAACCATTCAATAATGTCTGCTACCTTTAAGAATTTGTAAAAGATCAAAGTTACCCCTCTCCCCTAATTACTTTCAAGAAAGGATGAAGGTTCCAAACCCTGTTTCATGGATATTTACTTCAAAGTGACCCTAAACTCGAAAATCATGGAAGGCAAGGTTGATATACTGAGGTCACAGAAAAAATTACTAATATTTTGATTTGATGTTATGAAATATAAGCAAGTACAAAGAGCATGTGCATCATTTTTCAAATATTAAAAGTAATCACACAAGATGATGTGCCTCGGACAGATATGGAAAACTGGGAAGATGAAAAGAATTCTGAAACTAGGCAGAAACAAAACAGAACAACACAAACACATAGCAGGCCGACAATTGGATCACCATCTCTCTCAAATAGCATTACACCAACATAATGCATTCAATAAGACTTTTCATTTTTTTTTCAGAAATCTAAATGTGGATCAAGCTACAAAAGAATCTCCATACCAAAATTAGTGCCTCTGTTGGGAACCTCCCACTCCTTTACAATTCCCATAACATATATTATCTGCCTCCATCAGAACGTAAGCTTTTTAGGGAAGTAGTTGTCTTTCTTTTGACTTATATTTGTATCCCCAGCCTTTAGCATAATGCCTGGCATATATAGTAAGCACTTAATAAATGTTTGATGACTGATCTAGACAACATATAAAATAGCAACCGTTCAAAATGCTCACTTTAAATAGCTTTTGAGAAATCACTGTGCTCTTTAAGCAATAGGAGAGGAAAAAAAGGAGAAAACAAAGAGGAAAGTAGGTTTGATGAGAAAAGAATGCTGTATACAGTAAATGCAAGTAGATGGGATCAAGGACAATATCTTATTCTAGTTTAATTACTCTTAGAAAAATGTCCTCATCATTGGAAATATCTCCATTTTCTTCCTATATATTCCTTGAAACTTATGTAAACATGAAATATTTATGTTTAGCTTAAAAAACTTAGAGAAATAAGTAAAAGGTATTTGCTTTGAACATTTTATTTTTGAAAGTGAAAATATTTTATTTCTCCGGCTTATTTGAAAAACAATTTTAGCTTAAGAAACAAAACATGTATAGAAAGATAGAAAGATATAAATATATACATGTATATATACATTGATAGTCAAATTATAATGACATCAGACGAAATACATTGGCACATTAGAATGTAAATAAAAACAGATAATATTTTTATGAAAAAAGATATCTAGAAAAACTATTTTGTTTAGTTACATATGTATTGTAGTGCAAAGCATGCATGCTAATATTTAAAAGAAAACTGAGTTTAAATAATCATTACTATTTTTATCTGGAAAGAGATTAGTACTTTAAGCAGGAACTATTGTTCCAGGGCTACTTTCTTAAAATTCCTCTTTGAGTTGACCTCTTTTATATGCAATAAAACATTTGATATGGCTTTATTTCTAAGACTGGAGACCAATAGCAAAGTATTGACTTTATTTCTAAGACTGGAGACCAATAGCAAAGTATTTGACATCATGGATATTTTCAATATAGTGAAATTTTTACTGATGTTCTAGTGAATTTTAAGCTAGACATAATCACAGTAGTTAGTGAAATGGGTGCTATACATTCAGCCAAATAATCCATTATGAAGATGAATTTGTGGTCATTTTCATTTTAAAACAACATTTTTCATGAAGTGAATATTTACAGTTATTAAAGGAAAAACCACTTTTTAAAAAATAACATTCTAAATTCTTAGCATTGAGATTAACTTTGGAAAAATACACTCAAATGAACACAACCACAATACAAACATTTCTAAAACTGTTATTATTGAACATTTTAAATATTTTGTCATTTTCTTTTTTACTGACATGCATTTATTTTAAGGTCTACAAAGAATTAGGAAAAATAATTGTATATAGGATCATGGAAATTAGAGGTAGATCTTTAAAGATCATCCAAGATAAGCCCTTTATTTTGTAGATAAGGAAACTAAGGCTCAGAGAGCATAACTTGTCCTAACAGGGACAAAATTCAAATTGAGTCTCTGATTTTGAATCCTGTGTACTTTCTCTACTATAAAACATTGTTTCCTAGTAGCTATAAAATCAGAAGTTAAAACTAAATGTCCTCCAGATCCATTGGACCTCCAAATCTAATCCTGATGTATTCCATTGTGAGCTCTCAGTAGGGAATTAAGAGCTTTATGGACACTGAGCATTTTGATGTTGAACTATTTCATCTTTTAATCCATCCTTATGATCAATTCATCTCTGTGACTATGTTTTATCTTTAGGTTATATACGGATAGCTCATAATGAGTCTGTGTCTGAGGCTAGTACAAGTTTGGCTAGACCCCTGTGGCAAACTATTAGGAAGACATGAATGCAAGTTGCACAGGACAGGAAGTGAAAGGCTATAATCTGTATTGTCAGAAATGCTGAATTGATGAGGTCATATATTCGTAAGAAATATATAGAGTCATTCTTTTATTATATATATTTGCTTCAAGTTTATTGATTTTCAAGGTACCATTGTTATCAGAATAAGAAACCTAGGAGGTTGACTTTTGAGACTCTTTCTTCAACAAGTTAGAGGAGGAGTCTTAAGTTACCAGGAAAAGAAATATTTGAACAAAAATGGCTGAAATATATTCCTGAGATGTTTGTAAAATGAATGTCAGCCTTTTACATAGCTATTTGATCTTAAATCACCTGTCTTTATGTGGTTGTTTCTCTGTGGAGTTGATGACCTCACCACATGGGTCCATCCCAAGCTGCATTCCTTAAGTTTGAATAGATGAGTACTTAAACTAAATACTAAGAGAATTCTTGAAGAACAGGAGAAAAAAATCAATATAAACATAAAGATGCACATCTGCAAAGTACTTAGTGAGCTATTGAAATATCTAACAAAAAGCCTTAAGTTCATGAGAACAAAGTTGTTGTGGAGAAGAACCCACACAAAGAAACTGTCAAACTGCAACTGAAAAGTATTACTCTTTTCCAAAGTAAATAATCATCCTAGATTATTCTCATCAGGGGTATTATACTAAAATATTAAACTGATTAAAAGTATCTTCTCATTTAGAGAGGATACTTTACCAATTGTTTGAATGAATTAAAATACCTTTTTAGAAGTAGAATTATATGAGAAAGATTTTCTTCTTGTTTGCTTATTTCAAGAGGAAAAGGAAGATCAGTTCCTGGTGTGGATGACAAAATTGGCAAGAAGGCAAAATGCTGTATTCATCAGGGACTTCAACTCCCCAGGATTCTTTTGGAATACTCATTACACTAAAAGCAAAAAAACAACTGACAAATGCTTGGCCTGACTTTCTGTGAATTTTATATTTCAGGAGATAGAAGTGAGAGGCTACTGTGAGCATCTTACATTGACAAATACTGGAGAAATGGATAGTGAAGTAGAAGAAACAGTAATAAGGAGGGAGAGAGGAAATACATTGTTATTTTAGAGTTAGTGATAACCAAAGAGGAAAAATTCTAGGCAAAATTTTACATGTAGCATTAGCTGAGAAGAAAGCAGATTTCAAAAAGGGCAGAGAAAAGAGAGGCATGCTAATTCTATGCCTGATTCTCTTAAAGGAAGAGTTATTCAAGGAAAATGGAAAGAACCTAAAACTAAGGCATCAAAGAAAGACCCATCAAAGAAAATTCTCTGTTGAGCTCATGTTTTCAAAGGACACCTACAAAAATTGGATGTGAGATAACTAATTAAGATCTATAAAAGATAGGCATGGATGTGTTAAGATAGTGCAGAAAGGCTAAATCACAAAAAGAGTTGATGTTCATTAAAAAAAAAAAAAGGTTAGGGATAATCCAAAGGGCTTAAAAACAAATAAAAAAGCAAAAACCACAAAAACAGCTTTCAGTCAAGAAGTGGAAATAGGAAAGGAAAAGGCCAGTGCATGGAGTGAAGGGTATCATGTTAACATGTATCAGGGAGACTGATATTTTTCTTCCATTGCCTGTCTTCAGAAGAATGATCTTAATATGCAAGGAAATATATGAGTAAGTGAGAAATGATGCCTTAGATGATTGATCACAAAGAAAGAGAGAACCTGGTTTCTCTAAATAAGTTCAATCAGATTTACTGAAGTATCTATTGCTTGTTACATGCAATGAACAATTAACACTTGACATGGGATTAGGGGATGAGGAGAGATCACTACAAATAAGTATAATAAGGGAACCTAGTGAAAGTAATATGAGAAATTGGGGGGGCAAGTGATCCATTTCTGCTGGGGTAGGGTCAGGAAATTCTTAATATGCAATGCAGCATCTACAAAGGAGATTCAAGAAAGAGATGTATTTCAATTGGTGGTGAAATAGAATGAGAACTATTTCTCAAGACATCTTTCACTCAAAATCTTATGGAAGTGAATGTCAAAAACTAAAACTAAATAAATAAAAAGGGGAAAAAGGAAATCTTTCAACACAAGAATTATTTGTTGATAAGTAACTCGTTTAGAGAGGCTTCTGGGTGGCTCGGTGGATAGAGCTGGACCTCGTATCAGGAAAACCTGAGTTTAAAATATGGCCTCAGACGCATACTATGTATGAGCTATGTAACCCTGGACAAGTCACTTAGCCTTTTTTTGTTTGCCTTAATCCACTAGAGAAGGAAATGACAAACCACTACAGTATCCTTCCCAAGAAAATCACATTGATAGTATTGATATTCTATGGAACAAAATGTCAACAACAGTTGAACGTGACTGAATGACTGAATATCAACAAATCGTTTTAAAAGTGACTCTCCAAGTAAAATGATTCGAAAAGTATTTATGAATTACTCACTGTGTACTTAGGCACTATACTTGGTTTTGGAGATACAAGGGCAAAACGAAAAAAAATCCATATCCTTGGGGAATCTACCGTCTATTAGGAAAAATATAACATTTATGGATAAATTATTAGATCAACGGAGGAAGAGAACACTAAGAAAGAGAGAAATAAAGAGAGGATTTCCCCGAAGAGAATTAAACCTTGAAAATAAAAGGATGCTAAGCAGCAAAGACGTGGAGGTAGAATGGATCAGGCATATGGGATATCCTATACAAAAACACTGACAAAGTGGATGAAATGGTAGGCATGGTAAAAGCAAATGGTTCAGCCTGGCTTAACTGTGCAGTATATGAAGAGGAATGACATGAAGAAAGTTTGGAGAGTTAAGATGGAGTAAGCCTGGAGCGAATTTTAAATGTCAGCCCATGGAGTTGGAATTTTATCCTAGAGGCAATCGAGAGCCACAGAAGATTCCTGGGAAAGGGAGTGATAATGGCAAACCTTTCTAAAATAATAAGATCATGTTAGCAACAATACAGAGGGTGAATTAGAGAAGAAGCTGGAAGCCAGGAGAAGAATAAGGACAGAACATTGTGCTAACATCTCTGTGAAGTAGGATGGCCTCAAGATCTGCTTTATTTTAAGGTCTCTGGGGAAAATTCAGTAAGAAATTTATCACAGAATACGGACATTTCTTCACATTTAATTCTGCCTATATCATGTGATGTTAGAATGAGATTATAAGTACATTTACAATTCTGAAGAGTAGTTTTCCCTTCTTGAATAGCATGACATCAACAATGTTACTGTACTTAATGCTGCCAATGTGACATTATTAGTGATGCCATATTATTGAGATCCTTATGGGGCTATATATTTTGGACTTGATAATGTTCAGTAGAGAATGAATCAACTTCAAGATTCCTCTCTCCTCACATTCTGGGAAGCAACTGACTTGTCCAGGTCACTATTTTTACCTGAAATTGAATGTGATCATATGCATGTAAGCATTTGTGTACGTGCCATTGTGTCTATGTAGTTTCTCAGAAGGCTTAGTGCAGCTTTAAGGATTAATGGTTTAAAACTGCATTAAGATTTCTCCAATGCTACATGTGTATATACAAGTGTATTTGCACATACATGCATACATACCTATATACATACACACACACCAACATTTTTTACCCACCCCGATTCCAAGCAGATTATGCTCATACAATTCTCTTCTGTTTTTCTTCTTTCTGAGACTTTCTTCAAAGAATTCCACTGCAGGCAATCTCTCTCTCTCTCTCTCTTTTTCTCTCTCTCTCTCTCTGTTTATCTCTCTCTCTTCCTCCCTCCCTCCCTCTCTCTATCTCTCAACATTACTAGCATTGAAAGCATAGCTTTTTTTAATGATTTATGTGTAATTTGTGTAATTTTTGTGTGTAATTTTTAATCTATTTTATGGGATAAGTAGTCTTTTGTGAGCTAAGTTCTTACCCTAACCACCACATATAGCAATATCTGATGGGGAAATACCAATTTCCAAGCAACCAACTCATAAATGAAAATTTTAGAACCTAGTTCATTCCTAATTTGGAGAATTACAGCATAGGTATTAAAGAATAGATGCTAACAGCAATCTATCACAAACTTAAAGCAAAGTAGTTCAAACTGACTTATTAAACATTTCACTAAAATATTTTACTCACAAATAAGATTTTCAAGAAAAATATATTTCATATCAGAACTGGATCATCATACTATATCAGCACTTTATTTCTACTTTTTAAAAAATATTTAAAATGATATTTGGGAAGAGGTAGAGAAATAACAGGTAGTGATAAGGCTACACCAACTCCCTCCCTCCCCCCCCAAAAAGAAAATAAAATAATAAATTACTTGCAGGTCAGAAAGCCAAAAATTTCTTTGACAGTTTTATTATATAACATGCTTCTACAATTGCACTTAAAATTCTCAATGAAACATGTTATCAATTAATGGCTATACAATATTCTAACATAGTTTTCAGGTGTTTTTCATTTTGTATTATCAAAATATCAGTACCAACCAGGAAGGAAAGAAAATAGCCATGTTTTGAAATTATCTCATCCCTGTAGGGGGCACCTGGATAGCTCTCAAATTAAACACATTCATTAATGGGCCATTATGGAGTATCAATCGCTAAAATACCTAAAGGGAATTAATGACTGTTTCTATCAAGGGAGAATTTCTAAGCTTGTAGGATATGATGCAATGTTTCTTTTATAACTTTTATTGAAACGAGACTTTGTTATGTGATCTAAAATGAATATTGATGGCTTTTATGACAGAATTGCCAAGTCTGAGAGTGGAAGGGACCTCAGTAGACATACAGTCTAAAACAAACACCAAAAGAATCCCCACTGTAACATCCCCAATAGGTGACCATGTTGAAATCTTCTCTCAAGGTAGTCTATTACACCTTTGAACAACTCGAAGTATTTAAGTTTTTCCTGACATCCAGCCTAACTTGACATCTTAGCAGTCTGAACCTATCGCTCCTGCTCTTGTCCTCTGAAGGCAAAGAGAAACACTCTTGTCCAGGGATGGGGAACCTGCAGCCTTGAGGCTATATGTGGCCCTCTAGGTCCTCAAGTGAGGCTCTTTAACAGAATCCTTAATAAAAGGACTTGTTCTATAAAACCTGCACCCAAGGGCCGGGAGGGCCACATGTGGCCTCAAGGCTGTAGGTTTCCCACTCCTGAACCCTAATTCTCCCTCCAGCTAGTAGCCCAAGGACATCAGTGACCCTCATACCAACGGTCTGCTTCTAAAGTGGTTCTTTGAATCATCATCAAGGAAAGCCACACTTGTGGTGAAGAGGCCTACTGTTCCCACCAACACCTGCTGACCAACTGCAACTGATAATGCAGATAAGCCAGGCACCTAAAGGGAAATACAGGAGGTTATTTGTGCCAGGCAGGCCAAACTACACTGACTAAAACAAGTCCTCCAATTACACCCAAAGTTGTCTCAGACCATCAGCCCTGTTCGTAGCTCAGCCACTGCTGCCATTTACCAAGAAACACCCGTTTGTGGAGAAGGGCCTGCTATCTTCAACACCAACACCAACTACCAACCACTAACTCTCAGAGGCAAACTGGCAATGATTGTCAGGGAAGCCCAAGTCCCAGGAACAGTCCTAGACTCCTCGGCCAGGAAACAATCCTTATGGAGATGCTACCTGACAATTTTCTCTGTGGATGCTATATCCTTGCCTTCTCAGTAGCAACAGTGATTCAAAAAGAAGAAAATTTTGTCACCTAAGTTATAGTACTATTAAATAGTTCAGTATCAGAAACCAATATAGTTTTATTGATGACAATGATATTAAAGAAAATGTACTATTACTTCTCACTGTACCTGAATAACCACAAGGCCTTACCATCTGATTCAAAGCTGAATTATTCTATATATTATCTCCTAATAATAAAAATGTGAGCTCGTTGAGAGCATAGCCTAGTAGACCAGTGTGTAAGCCAGTGTCTGTGTGTGTGTACATACACTCAGCACATTTCTTTGCATATAAGCATTTAACAAATGCTTTTTTCTTTCCTTCATCCATATATTTGAAGACAGCTCATATGCATGGTATTTTCTTCCTTAATTTAAGCATGTCTTGTTTCTTTAATCAGATCTCACAAGATATGAACTCAAGACTTCTTCACCATCCTATTTATTCTACTCTGTACACTCAACAGTTTGCAGCATCCTTCTATAATGGCAAAAGTGAGCAAATTCTTGATGAAGTCTGAGAAAGACAGAGAACAGTGTTACTATCACTCCCCCTACTATTCCTAGGAGCTATTTCCCATTTACTAGAACCTATGGTTGCACTGGCATTTTTATCTGCCCAATCATACAGTTGACTCCTACTGAGCTTACAATCCATCAGAATTACCTAGTCTTTTCCACAACATCTGTCATATTATGTTATGCTTCTGATGCCGATTTTTTTTGTACTCAAGTACAAGATTTTACATTTATCCCTATCGGATTTTGTTTTATCAGGTTCAGTTCAATATTCTAGCATGACAGGATTTTACTTTTTGGATTCTGACTCTGTTTTCCAGTGTGCTTACTGTCTTTCCCAGCTTTGTATCATCTGCAAGATAAGCATTATATTTATGCCTTTGTCCAAGACACTCATATAAATGTTAAACATTACAGACCACTACAGTACTCCACTAGAGACTACTTTTTGTATTAATGTTGAATTGTTAACAGTTATTCATAGTCTAGCCATCCAACCAGTTATACATTTTTCCAATTATATTTCATCTCTTCCATATCTTTCTACTTTCCCTAGAGGATCAGTATAAGACACCAGGAAAAGAATATCCAAGCATTCTACTCATTTACTAGTTTATAAATCCTGTCAGAAAAAGGAAATGAAGAAAAATATCAGTACATATGACTTATTCTCAATGAAGTCATGCTGTCTTTTGGAAACTACTTCCCTTTCTTCTTTTTCTATTGACCATGTTTTATCGACTCCATCCTAGAAGTCTCCCAAAAGTACAGTCAAACTAACAGATTCCCCTCCCATTTTTGAAAAGAAAGACAGTATTTGTTCTCCAATCTTGTGGCACTTCTCTTGTTTTCCATGATTTTTCAGACATCATTGACAATGGTTTAGTCTGTGCCCACTCTTTCAGGAGCTCAGTAGTACCAAGGGATTTGAATTCAGAAAGGGCAGCTCTTACTATCTACTTACTTATTTTGGGCATGAATTCCCTGTCAATCATTTTTGTTCTGTCATTTCTAATACAAAGATATTTCTCCTGGGCAGAGTAGACAGAATCAGTCAGAAATGAATGATTCTGTTTCTCCCTTACATCAGTTATCACTACTCTATCCACTCCTAGCAAAGGTTCTTTTATGATTCTCCAGTTTCCCTACCTAGCAGTGAAAAAAAAAGTCTTTTTTTTTTCTCTACTTCCTTTGCCCAGCCTAGGCTTATTATGAGCATTAGCATTCCTAACACTGTTTCTTTAGAATCGTACCATCCCTGCCTTTCTTCCACATTTCATACATTTTAAAAACTCTAAGAAAAAAAAAAAGAAAAAAAAAAACTCTTATCACCATTAAGTTACAAATTTGGGATATTCATTAAGGACTGCATATTTTGTTGTAACTTTCCCTAGACTTTTGTAAATTCATAGTATTATAATTATAATTATCATTTGTATTAAGTTTTATAATGTTAATTATGTTAATGAGAGTTAAAGATCTTCCTCATCCATTAATGGGCCTGCCCATTAAGCAAAGTTTGATTAGGGGAGATTTGTTTTGTAGGAAGGCTCATACCTTTTGTTAGTTTATAATGAGGCACTGGTTCTCAAGGATTGTGATGCCCTCTGGCTCTGAAAACTGTATATATCCTCTGAGGTAAAATATTGTTTTGGGGTTTACTCATTGGAAGTGTTTATTTGGCCAGAGGAGACTCTGGGCAGTTACTAAGGTGCCCCTGGACTTTGAAAACTCAAATGTTGGTGCTTCTCTCTCTGGTAACTATGTATGTATATAATAGTCAGAAAGTTGAATCTGTCTATTGATCTGTGATGTATGTATTGCTTATGGTCAGACACTTGGAAACCCTGTCTGTTGGTCTTTATTTCTCTGTTAGTATTTTCTCTGACGTTCAGGGTGCTGACTTACTCCCCTGAACTAAGTGAATGATATATGTCCTTGATAAAGTAGATTGCTGACCCTTCAAAAGATGTTTACATTTAGAAAAGCAAATCAGAGAACCTATAATAGTAGGCCATCCTAGATGTGTCAGGGTACTTGCTTTTACACATCCATATATATGAGTTATATTTATATTAATTAAATTTTAGATTAATATAGAGTACTGCATGATTTTTATATATAATCACTTGTCTATAAGCATATATATATATATATATATATATATGTATATATATATATATATATATATATACTGGATATATAAACAAAGATGAATTTGAAAACAACCACTTGCTCACATAATAGCATTTCAACTTGATTTTTGTGTGAAATATCATGTATCAATGTAATTATATTAGATTGATAAGCACATTACCGTAAATTAATTCTATAAAGTCTTATAGTTCAATAGTCTAACATTCATTACTTCACCAATAGTTTAAAAGGTCAATAATTATATTAATGTGAGTACCCTTCCTACTGTTTTTGCATTTGTTTCTTCTTATCTTGCTGTGACTAAATAACTCCACCTCAGAGCCAACTTTCTCATGATAAGCCTTGCTAACTAAACTCAGCACTTTAGGGCTTTGAAGATGCAGCAGCATACTTAGACTTTCTCAGTCTGCAATCACTGCCAGGTCCATATTCCAGCAGCAAGGCCTTTGTGACCCCAGAGTCACCTTCATGTCAAGCTGAGGCATCAGAGTAGTATTTTACAGAAAGACTGTCATTTCTTACTGAGCGCAATATTGCATTTTCTGTGAAGAAATCTTGTTTTATGTATTTTTATGGGAATCACTTCTACATAAAATAAATTTCACCTCTTAAAACAGATGTCAAGCTGATGCAATTTAATAAAAATAGTGAATGTGTTATAATGCTATTTGTTCACATATAAGTTCTTTTAAAATTTGATATATCACTAGATAAAGCAAACTTCTAGCATTTAGAACCATCACAATCTAGTTGTTCAATTAAGTTAAGAAGGATTTACAAAAATTGACCATGTACTAGGACATAAATATCTCAGTCCAATGCAGAAAGGCAGAGATAATCAATGCATCCTTCTCAGATCATAATGCAATAAAAATTATATGTAATAAAAGGCCATGGAAAGATAAAGCAAAAATCAATTGGAAACTAAATAATCTAATCCTAAAGAAGGAATGGGTTAAAGAAGAAATCATAGAAACAATCAACAACTTCATTCAAGAGAATGACAATAATGAGACAACCTGCCAAATCTTATGGGATACTGTAAAAGCAGTTCTTAGGGGAAGTTTTATATCTTTGAATGCCTACATAAATAAAATAGAGAAAAAGGAGATCAATGACTTGGGCATGCAGCTGAAAAAGCTAGAAAAAGAACAAATTTAAAATCCCCAAGAAGATACCAAATTAGAAATACTGAAAACTAAAGGACAGATTAATAAAATTGAAATTAAGAAAACTATTGAATTAATAAATAAAACCAATATTTGGTTTTATGAAAAAACTAATAAAATTGATAAACCTTTGGTCAATTTGATAAAAAAAGAAAGAAGAAAATCAAATTACTAATATTAAAAATGAAAGGGGTGAACTCACCTCCAATGAGGAGGAAATTAAAACAATAATTAGAAATTATTTTGCCCAACTTTATGCCCTCAAATTAGATAATCTAAACAAGATGGATGAATATTTTAAAAAATACAAATTGCCAAGATTAACAGAAGAGGAAGTTGAATACTTAAATCAATTAAGTTAAGAAGGAATACCAAATAGAATGGCCAGATCACTTGTGTGAAACATTGGCAGAGAAAAAAGGATAAGAGCCAAGATGCTTAAAATTATGAAGGACACTAAATGTAGGAAGGTGTACAACTATACAAAGATGAAAGTATCAGCCACAGTTGCCCATAATATTTAAATAACTAGGTTACAAAAGAAGTAACTTCTAGGACATCCAACAAGTGATCATCTAACCTCACTAAAATACTGATATTGACTAGATTACCTGCCTCCTAAGACAATCCATTTTTCCACTTTGGGAGATCACTGATTAGTAAGAATTTTTTGCTTCATATCGAGCCTAAATGACCTATCTATAACTTTCATTCATCATTCTTTGTTTTTCCTTTTGATGCTCATAAGAATGTCTAATTACCTCTTTCTATCACAGTGCTTTGAATACTTGGAGATAATTAAGGTCTCCCCTAGAAGTCATCTC
Source organism: Bettongia penicillata ogilbyi (assembly GCA_023548195.1). Lineage (NCBI taxonomy): Eukaryota > Metazoa > Chordata > Mammalia > Diprotodontia > Potoroidae > Bettongia > Bettongia penicillata. The sequence continues at coordinate 23,304,516 of JAJHZJ010000470.1, forward strand.
CTATCCTCAAGTCTCTCCACACTCCAACCCATGTTCCACACAGTTGTCACATTTATTGCCCTGAAATGCAGGTTTAATCACATCACTCCCTTATTTAATAAATGTTAGTGGCTCCCTATCACCTCCAAGAACAAATATAAAATCTCCTGTCTGGTTTTAAAAGTAATTCATAACCTGGTCCCTTCCTACCTTTCCAGGCTTTTTATACCTTAATCTCCTCCATGTCCTCTTCAATCTAGTTACATGGGTCTCCTTACTCTGCCCCACAGGGCACCCCATCTACCATTCTCTTCAATGGCTGCAAGCATTTTCGCTGTCCTCCATTCCAGGAATATTCTTCCCTCTCGTCTCTGCCTCCTGGCTTCCTTAAAGGCTCAGCTAAGTCCCACTTTCTTCAAGAAGCCATTCTCAGTCTTTATTTACCTTAGTGCCTTCCCTCTGAAATTACTAATTTATCCTGTATATATCATGTCTATTACATAATTCTTTACATAGCCTCAGGAGAATGTGAGCTCCTTGGCAGCACAGATCATTTTGGATTTTTTTGGTCATCTTTTTGTATCTCTACTGTTTAGCACAGTGCCCGTCACAAAGCAAGGACTTATTAAATGCTAGTTGACTAAGTTAAAATTAAATACCACTGTTCTTTCAACCAATATTAATTGGTTGTTAAATGTGACATTGACTCCAGGATGTTCATCATCCTAGATACTTTATCGATTTGTCTTTTTACTTTTCAACAATTTTTTAAAATGTAGTAATCTGAATTGATCTTAATACAAGATGTGATCTGATGACAGCTTCACTGGCATTTTCACCTTCCATTTTCCGGAAAGCATATCTCCCTGCATATTATAACATTTGCTTTTCAGGGCATTACCATGTCACACCATTGTCTCACATGGTATTGATGTCCATTAGGGCCTTAGGATTTTTTTCATGTTCCTGTTGTCTACTTGATTTATTTTTTTTGGATCAAAGAGAAGGACTTTACTTTGGTTGCTATTAAATACCATCTTATTCAATTCAGCCTAATGTGCAAGCCTTCCATAATTTTGGAATCTGACTTTATCATCCACTCACTTTCATATCTCTGTTATAGGCAAAGCTAATAAATTGTCATCTATCCCTTTGTTAAAATAATTAATAAAAATTTCAAGCAGCACAAAACCAAAAAAAGATAGAAACCTCCCACCAATTTGAAAATGATTCATTAATGACTTCTCTTTGACTCTATTAATTAAACCATTTCCAAATCCACCTACTTATGCCATTACATAACCACACTTCTTCATATAGTCCATCAGAAAAACAGTTTTTGCCAATACTTTAATGAAGTGAAGGTAAAATATATGTTCAGAATTTTCTCCATCTACCCTAACAATTTACTAATTCCTCCCTCCAACTCTTCTTAAAAGAGATGAGGTTAGTATAAGATGATCTTTTCTTGATGACATCATAATGACAGCAATCATTGCTTAATTTTCTATACATTCATAAACTATTTACCTAATAATTCTGTCTGAAATGCTACCAGAAATAAGTCAATGTAGTTTGTAGTTGGCAGATGCCACTATATTTTCTTTTGTGAAAATAGAGACATTTAACCTTTCCTTCCTTTTCTTTGTAGCATTTCAAACAACACTTGCAGTATCTCAGGAATCAGTTCACTTTTCCTTAGTGAAAAAGAAATATAATTAATTCTATGGCAGGCTTAAATGAAATGTAGGAAAAATGGCAACATTCCTAAATTATGTTCATTCACACAGAGTAAAAAGAAAAGGAAAATAAATTGAAGTGAAAGAGAAAATATGAGCAAAGGACACATATTTCAGAAAATAGAAGATAGATATGAACGCTGATGGATCCAAGTTTGAAAACATCAGTTTATATGTAAATGACATTTTCTTGATTATCAGAATATCCTTTAAAATGGACTAATGAGTAAGAATTAGCCAAACTATAATACTTGCTTTCGAGTAAGTAACAAATTGTATGCTTTGGCTATTTTTTGAGTGTTATATTATTTTTAAAAAATACAAATGTTTTACTGAATAAATCGTTTCTTTTGGTCTCACTTTTCTTCTGACAGTGTTGATTCACATGGACGATCCAGGAGCAACAATGTTCCAAAGTAACCAAAATTGGCAATTTGTACAGAAAGATATATAGTACCATTGTTTAGCACTTGGCTCCAGCCAGGAATAGAGCAAGGGAACACAGATTGACTGTGATGGAAAATCCATCAAATGCAACTGAGCTGACAGATTACTGTAAATGTGATATCTCATCCCTTTTTACCCAACATTTTACCTAAATGTCCTCTTGATTCCTTTTGCTGTGATGGCAGATAAAAGTAATCAAAGCAAATAATTCCTTGAATTGAAAATGAAATTTCAAATACTTTGGAGAAAACATTCTTATTCTATTTCATTCAAAAAGGATTATATTTCCTAAAATTTGCTTCCTTGAGTTATCACTGAAACATTCAGCCCTCACATAAGACAGAAATATCCTTTTTTACACAACCAGTCAATTGTTCATTTTTTTTGTTTGTTTGGGTTTTGGTTTGTATCCAGAACTGTCTACTTTTGCATCTGGCAATCAATGCCCGATAAATTACTGAAGTTTAAATACAAGCTCACATTACCAGTTCCTTTTTTCCTTTTACTCATTTCTAAGAAGCCAGATATAAAACTTTACCTTGCATTAAAAATGTTTAATGCTGGTTAGGTGAATAACTGATAATAAAGCAATGTGAAACACTGATATGTAAACTGAGGGGTTTATTTCTCTTTCTCTGGAGATTAAAAAGAGAAGGGCAGAAATTTATTTTTATAGGTTAAAGAGCAGGAGGTCAGAAGCAAGACTCTTGGGCAGTATGGTTTATTATATTGAAGATACAGACTGTTGGTCTGTATATTTCATAATTCCCCAACCACTTGACCTGCAGTAAACACTCTAGTTTAAGAAGGATATCTCTAAGCTGGGGAACATTTAAGAGGGAGGCTAGAATGGTAACATTGAATGAAGGCTTTGTATCTATTCCACATGAGGATTGGTTATGAAACTGGAAATATATAGCCTAGAGAAGAGATGGTTATGATAGCTGTTGTTAAGGATTTGTAGGTACAACACATGGAAAATATGTTAAACCAATTTTTTGGCCCCAGAGGGTAAAACAAAGAAAGCCAAAGTGGTAATGTGGCAAATTTTGGTTTGATATCAAGGGAAAAAAAGAAGTTCTTAACACTTGTAGTTGTTTAAAATAAGATTGATTCAAGATTCTGGAGACTCCTGGTACACAAGTTCATTGCTTTAAAGCTAGGAGGATTTTAGAGGTCATCAGCTGTATTTTATAAATGAGAAAACTGAGGCACAGCAAAATTAGGTGACTTATCCAAGGTCACACAGATAATTAGGGTCTGAGAGGCATCTGAAGCCAGGTCTTCCTGTTTCCCAGTCCAATGCCCTAGCTTCTACTTCACTAAGCGTCTTCAAAGCAAGAACTCATGTTTTTCATAATGTTGCTCAGTTTTTTCAGTTGTCTAACTCCTCATGATTCCATTTGTGACTTTTTTGACAATACTGGCGTAGTGTGTCATTTCTTTCTCAATTTAACTTACAGATGAGAAAACTGAGGCAAACAGGGTTAAGTGACTTACCAATGTCACATAGTAAGTGTCTGAAGCTGGAATCAAACTCACTTTTTCCTAACTTTGGGCTCAGCACACTATCCATGCCATACCTGACTGCCCTTATGTAACATCTACCTGAGTGATATCATTTATTTATTCACCAAAATTAGTGATAGAAATGTTACATGTATTTTAATCTTATAAAGACTACATGATTTTGAAAAAGCTTTAGGGATCTCATCATAGACTTTCCAAATATATTAGAAATATGAATTCCAAATATTTTGAGGTAATAACTTATTATCCTATAACCTATTAATACTTTATAGCAAAATGTAATATTATAGAAATATGATCAATATTCAGAAAAACGTTTATATAAATTTAACAAAAGGAAATATGAAAGAATACTCATCTCTACTATTACCAATTATGTTAACAATTTTAGTTTCTCTGGTGTCCTGATAACATTATTCCACACTAATACAGATATTTAGAAATACTTTGATTTTTTTAAGCAGGATAACCCTTAAAGGTAATCAGAATAAGGTAGTCACTCATATGCTTTGAATTCAATCCTCCCTTACTCAGATGTTACACTGTGTTGAATTTCATCATTATAGTGGTATTCCTTTGAATTTATTTTCTGAAGGGTATCATGATACAGTGGATAGAGGATTACCTTCAAATGGCTTGTCTTCAGATTGTGCCTTTAACTGGCTGTGGGATTATTGCTAAATCACTTAAACTTCCAGTGCTCTAGGCAACCCTATATCTAAGTTTTTGTAAAGATGAGAAATCTGCATTGGGAGAGGAATAATTCTCACATGGAAGTTCCTGCACCTATTGGCATAGGTCCAATCTGTATCATTTCTTTTTCCAAAATATTTTCAAAAATCCTCCCAAAGGACATAACATATTAAATCAATTTATGTTTAATGGTTTATCAGATCTGTTTTTGTAATTCATCAATACATATTTTCTGATGAATTGCATGAAAACCCTGTGTTTTGGGAACTGAAAAAGAAAAGATACCTAGAAGAATTTCACAGTCTAGGAGTGAAGATAAAGCATAAACTCAAAAAGCATATACAAAGTCATAGGTAAAAATTCATCAAGAGAAATATAAAATTCTCTGGTACTTCAAAGAAAGGAGAGTGGACAGAAAGGAGGCCAATGGTGAACATGAGAGTACAGATCAACTGAAGGACTCAGAAAGGGAAGTGAACGTTATCAAGGATAAACATTGCTTCACAATTCCACTAATAGCTGGTTTCATTAGCCCTATAGTTCTAAAGCTAGGGTTCTTAATAGAAAGTCTATTAACTCAGTTTTGAAATATTCAGATAACCATATTTTAACATAATAGGTTTCCCCTGTGATCTTCTGTATTTTATTTCATGCATTTTAAAATGCTATTTTGAGACGGGTCTTTAGACTTCACTGGACTTCCAAATGTGTCCATAACACACACACACACACACACACACACACACACACACACACACACACAGACACACAGGTTTAAGAAGCCCTGTTCCAGAAAAACCTTGCCAATGGGTGTTTCTTCTACTGCAGATCAATCAAATCATAAACCTTTATTGAGTATATCTTAAAAGATAAATGATACATTGAATAATCCTAAAAAATAAGGTTCAATTCATTCTTTTTTTATTTTGTAATGAAAGAACTAAGATAGGATTTAGTAAGAAAAATTGCCTTAACAAAACTGTTAGCTTCTCCCCTCCCACTTTTATCAGAGAAATCTTCCATGAATGTACTAATCCAGTAACCAAGTGTCAGGGTGACCCTGGTGGCAAAGTGTAAGATACATTGCCTCAGAATCTTTATGTGTGAGCCTTGTGATAGACTTTATCCTTAGTCTGAGGTCTGGCCAGGTTCAGGGAGGCTCATCACCCAAAATGTGTATAGGATGAAGGCATGATTTTTTTTTGGACATAAGTCACAAAGACTATTTATTAATGAGTGTTATAGTCTCTGTCAGTGGAAGAGATTCACTAACAAACTCCCAGATGTCTGAAGAGTCACAGAAATATGGACAAAGGGAACAGTAATATGTGTTGTTGTTTGTCCGTTTTCAAAGAGCAACAATGACACCATGAGGATTCCTTGACTTGCTCATGAATTGGATTTAAGTGAGACAGAGCTGATCCAAGTCTTCAGCCTCACTCTCTCCTCTAAAGTTATCTAGGTTCAGTGGCAAAACTTCAGTGAAAGGGGCTGATGATGACTGGAATGTAGTGGTGACCTTGTCTTTTCTAAAGTAAACTCTTTCTCAAGCCTCAGATTGTGTGAGGCAAAATACTTTCAATGACTACGAGTTAGGTAAGAATTGAGACAAAAGATGGCATGATTTGCCATTACAAAAATATCAATCTAGGACAGGAAGACCCTCAAAACTTTTGGCCAGAACAGAAAACAATTGCTATTTACTCTCATTCTAAGCCAAAGAAGAGTTAACAGTGAGCCATAGAGATTTGGGCTAAGGCTATTATTGGCCATTCAATGAAAACCATAGTGATTTCTGTTTAAAGTTTTAGTCAAGTAGTTCCATTTGAAAGACAAAGAACTTGTCTAGAGAATCACTGGACTCCTTGAAAAATTATTATTATCTTTTAAAAGCCTATTTTTCCATTTATATGTCATGAAATCATAAATGTAAATATAGCAAGACAAAATGCGAATTGTCCCAAATTTAAGAAATTTAACCACAAACTATCAAAATATCTTGTAAGTATAGACAACGAAAATTATACTCCTGCGGACAATGCACCTTCATGCAAGGCTATGATACCCCAGGTAGAGAGAGGCACCACATATGGTGAGGGGTTGTAGTTGGGTGTGGCTGCAAGGGAAGCAGAACAGATATCTCTAGCCTCATCTCACTCCCTTCTGCAAGAGAATCTTTCATTCTGTCCATGTGTTTTTTTTCAGAGCTAGTTCTGGGGGTCTGCAGGCCCTCAGTTCTCCAAAGGTGGCATGATCCAAGCTCCTATTAAATAGAATGGACCCATTCCTTCAAATAAGGTCAAAGTGAGACCTACTGAACACTGCCAGTAAACATCAAACGGAGAAATACTTTCAACATCCAGGTCCACGAATTAGATCTTGCTTTCATGCTCTTTATCTCAAATGGAAAGTATCAAATAACCCAATATTGAATTCTCCCAGTTTTTTGGAAATATGGATATGAATACATATACATAGGTCAAAAAGAAATGTGATGGCCATTTTGGAGAATGTCAGCGTTTCCAGTGATTAAAACAGTTAATCTAATGGAGAAGTTTCTTTGAATTCTAAAGAGCATTAAAAAATACATTTCAGACATCATTAAACCAAAAGCATCCATTAGCTACTCTCAGACATGACCCTGCCATGCCTTTTATTATTTTTTTACCTACTCTGCTTTGTTGATATATAGTGGTGCAGCCAAGAAAGCAAAGTTTCACTCAAACTATTCCCAGAATTGTCCTGACATCATTGAGGATGCTTTTGCACAACCAAGTAAGTGTTCCAGTGGGAGTATCCATGCCTCAAAAAATGAAGAGATTTAATTGTAAAAGAAAGGAAGATACAATGTGTTCAATAGAGGTTAGTATGCTGAACTTGGAGTCATTAAAACTGAGGTTTTAATCTCATCTCATAACACTAACTAGTTGTGTGATGATGTACAAGTTGATTGCCCTCTCAACAATTCAGTTTCTTCTTCCATGCAAAAAAATAAAATAGCACCTAACCCAGAAGGTTCAAGTGAAGTACTGTTTGTAATTTCCTTTATAGATCTTTATGAAGTTTATATCAATGTATACTACTCACATCTTTAGTAAAGTTCATTTCAGAGTGATAGAAAAAATTCATCTAGAACATGGCTGAGTTTTTTTTTTAATTGACTCCTAAAATACTAGGATAAAAATTTAAGACTTACTTCTGCTATCTTTATATATTTTGACTAAATTACATATTCTTAAATCTTAACAATTGAAAAAAGAGGGTACATGAAATCAGGCATTTTATGTTTGGGTAACTGTTTTATATGCTGTTACTCTTTATATGAAATTAGTAAATCTATTGAATTTGTCACTTCTTTGAGGCCAGTATTTGGATTTCTGAAATAATGGATTGTTTTAAACACTGCACTGGAATAATAGGTAAAAGAACAACAGAATCTCAGGACAAGTTCTACTGATATTTTTGGCAGTAAATTTAAGATTTCCATGAAATTGTAGAGTGGTAGATTAGAGGGAATGTTATCTTTCCTAGGAGAGCAATAGGTACATAGCAGCCTGGCTAAATAGTAGTTTCAAATACTAGTTAATTTCAAAAACCACAGACAGAGCCACTAGTCACTAACAGGCATTGAAGACAAGTGAGTGGTGCATTGGGAAGAGTAGGTCTATGGCCAGTCCACATTTTTTTCCCCTTTCTTGTGGTTCTGGCACTATTTTTAGTCATTCTTTTCATAATCTCCTCCTGCAGCTCAGGTCACTTCTATCCTGCTTCAGCATATTTAGCTATCCTGTCAAATGACATGTAACTATCTGTTCCTAGATGGTTAGAAGACATTTAACTTCTGGCTTCTGATGAAATGCTATGAAGATAAAAATTTTCTGAACTCTAAGTAATGAGTCAAAGCTAACACTCGTTCTTATTCCCCCTCTAGAGAAAGCCCATTTCTTTGTGTTGTCAGTTTTTTCTTAACTTTTTCAGTTTTTCCAGATGACACAGTTTCACTTATGTTACTTCTAATATTAAGAAAACTGGAGAGAAGAGATTAGCCAACTGATACACAGTAAAGACTTAATATGTACTATTGATGAATAAATATGGAAGAAAAAGATGTGGAGAATGCCTCAGGGAAAAAAAATATCAAGTTCTTCAGTATGATGCCAAAATGGACACTTGGACTACTGCATAACAGAGATACTACCCACATTTCTAGGGGGAAATCCTTTAATTACTTAGAACCCAGAAAGAAAAAGTGCCCTAAAATTAAGAGTGTATCCACAACTTCTTGAATACTGCACTATACTTTTAAAACACAAAAATCCTACACATGATTAACAAGGGCACTCAGGTGTGATGAAGGAATTGCTGAGATCACATTTGTGTTTGTTTTGTTTTAGTCAATTATCATGACCTACACAATTTACTGTGTAACAACTAAGATCATGTCTAAATGGTTTTAGCCCCAAAACCATTTTATCAGTGATATTTCTGGAGTAACAGGATGTGGACAGCTCCTCTTCCCTGATTTAATATTCTAGTCCCATTTGAAGTTTAAATTCTTAAACCATTATCAAAGCACCAAAGAAATCTGTATAATCATATGAGTTAACATGAGCTTTGGCAGGTATTTTGACATAGTAAAGAAAATGAAAAAAATTTAATGAATATTAATTGAGACGTATACTTGGTAGGCATAATTTATCACTGCTCCAAGAAAGTAGTTAGGGGGTTTGATAACATTTTCCAAATTCAATTTCTAACTGCCTTCTTTATAGAAAATGTCTTTCCATTAACACCACCCATTTCTTAGGTACATCAAGGAAGATGTAGTGTCTTGGGGACTAAATAGGACTTATGGAAAAGAAATCATACATCTCTGTCAGGCTTTCAGAAATGAACTCTTATTACAACTAGCTTGGAATACTTTCCTTCTTCACTCTCGGCTGAAGTAACAATTATAGTACTGCTGTGATAAATTTTAATCACTATCGTTAATGGTTCCTTCAATTTATTTCATCCTCTCCTTGTGCTAATGATCTGTGCTTAAAATCTCATGATTCAAACACATTTTTTACAGAAACAGAATAAAGTTATCCTATGTCATGTGACCTGTAATAAATATTACACTCTTAATCAGTGGTATAAAAAAATCAAGCTGATTCATGCTTGGGAAAACTTTGGTCTCAACATTTAAGTAAGTGCTGAAGAGAGAGGATATTTATTTCACATTTTCCTTCTGTCTTCTAAAACATTTTAATTTGATTTTTATGAGGTGCACACATTCTTTGGTGGGAATCATAAAGGGAAATTTATCATTTAGAATTTAAAATGTAATTCTGTCTGATTGGCCAGTAGTGATTTAATGGGAGTCTTAGACAGTAATTTATGTGAGTTTAACAAGCAACTTCCCAATCTTGTGAAAAAAAATGACATGATCTATCTTTGGAGGAGGTATACTACATTTGGATAAATAGGTGGAAGATAATGGAGTTCAAGTGAGATATATTTATCCCATAGGCCCTAGAAAATCTGGTAATTCTTTATTGCTCAAACCTTGATATCTGTATGATTGCCCTCATTAATAAAATCTATCCTGCCTGGAAATGAAGGTAATATATTAATGTACCTCAGACAGTCTATATCATGCAACAGACCAGAAAGAAACAGACGGAGAAAAACATGATGAAATATAATAGGGGGCATTTCTTGAATTGTTTTTTCGTTGTTTATTTCAGTTGAATATTTAGTATGATATTTCCTCTTCTACCAAAATGTTAGTTTTATTTAGAGAGGAATTATATTCAGTTTACTGTTCAATATACCACCACTAAATGCTGGGGAGAAAATAAATATTTTACTGTGGTAAAGAAATTATTGATTATCCCATGATACAAAATGGAAACTTCTTCTGCAACTAGTAAAACTAAGCTGTTGGTATCCTTGCAGCACAAAGGTAAGGGAAACAGACAAAAAGAAATCATAATAGAATAAGCTGATCTTATCATGCATAGTCACAAACTGTAAAGGTGATAAGCTTATAACAATTTCTTTTTCTTCAGATGATTTCATTTATATTTGATGTAATAAATACATTATAGATAAACTAGCATCCAGGGTACTTTTTGACTACCACAGGAAAGAAATGTCTTTAGCTACTAATTTACAAACTTATAAGAAACTTCTAACCATATCTTCTACCACAGTGCCTTTATAGCATATGACACATATAGAAATAACTAGAAAATTAAAATGTAATATTTTAAGAATATAAGGAAATATAACATATCTTAAATGCCAACCTATAATAGTTTCAATACACCTACAAACATGCTGAGGTCTCCTTTTTTTAAAAGAAAACTTTACTTGGACCACTTGTCCCCTCCTTTTCCTGTTAACTTTTTCTGAGAGTCTATGACAATCATTTCTGTGTTCCTTACTACTAGTCTACCACTGTCATTTCTGTGTTTCTCATCACCCACTATAACTACTTAATCCCAGGCAGTACGCTTATTTTCCCTTCTGAATCTGTTATCTTTAAGGTCATTAGTACAGAAGAATAATTTGCTCTCTATGAGGTCTTGGCCAAGTCACTTACCACTTTGAGTCTGAGGAGTGAGGAGATGGGACCAGAAGACCTTTAAAGTTCCATCCATCTCCAAATCTACAATCTTAATATTCTAACTGTTAAACATCAATGGATTTTTCTCAGTCTCTGTGTTGTTTCGCCTCTCCAAATCATTTTAGGTTATTGTTCATCACTTTCTTCTTGAAATTTTTTCTTTCCATGACTTCAGTTAATACTTCTTTTTCTTGATTCTCCTCCATTCCCAAGTGTTACCTTTCTGTCTCTTTTACCTCCATTCCCTTTTCTCTTCAGTACTCAGTTATCCCCATTTTTTTCTTTTTCACTATATCTTTGAAGGAGCTCTCATCAACCCTCTTCCTGACTTCAATTATCACATGTACTATATGGACAACTTTTATATCTGTATTTTCACTCTAATTTCCACTGTTGAGCATGCCACTTAATCTCTTTTTGCTTTAATCCCTTGGAAAAGGAACCACTTCAGTATCCTTACCAAAAAAACATTATGGACAAGGTAGTCCACAGAATATTGAGGAGTTGGAGTTGACCGAACAATTAAATAACAATTTCCTCTCATTATGGCATGTGAGGGAGGGTAACTTTTCTACATAGATAATTGATATATTTTTTGTAGATAATTGATATATTTTTTGTAGATAATTGATATATTTTTTTTCACAATGCATTCCTGCAAATAGTGTCATAAAACACATGATCATAAAACAGATTCTATTTTCCTCTAAGAAGAATGTTTAATTGGGAAACATATTCCTAAGAACTCTGCATCAAATAAATTACAAATATAACTAATTAGCTATCATAAAAGGAAGAGATAAAAAGTACAAACCTCCATAACTTTCCTGAATAGCAAAATTAGCATCTCAGTTCTGTGAGTTTCAGAATGACTACATACATGAATTGTACATTCTATCACAAAATTGCCCTACAAATAAGATGGTTACCATGGCAAATGTTAATTATGCAGCTAATTAGCAAAAATTTTGTTTATCAAACAAGTTAGAAGGTCTTTTGGAAGAGGACAATTTAGTTGGCCAAAATTTCTTTTGCAAAGCTAACCAAATCAATTTTCAAAATCATGTCACTCACTTAAATAGATGTCTCAGAGTACATAATTTGAGAAATATAGACTTTTGTAAGTGATAATAATTTCTTCATATTTCTTCAAAATACCCGTGAAGGTTTGTTATAATATAGCAGAAATCATTAGATTGGAAGCCAGGAAATGTGCATTTTAGGCCCAAATCTGCAGCTTAAAAATATTGTGATATTCTTCAGGTCAATTAAACTCTTAAAGCCTCCATTTTCTGTGATTTCTACGGTTTCTTCTAGGTCTAAAAAATGAAACATTATATCTCCCCTTCACCTCCTCCTATCTCTGGAGTTTGTTCAAAGCTGTGTTTAGAATCAGCAAATAAGGACCACCGCGCAACAATAAGTGGTATTAACTCACTCTCTTAGACACAGCTATTGGGAGCACTTCACACTTCATTGGAAAGCCATAAAAACAATTACCAAGTCGTTAGGGACTTTTAAAAGGAGCTTCAAAACATCTTTCATAGAATTGCTAAGATAGGTATAAGAGCATTCTGACAGCTAACTTTTAGATAAAGGCCTGGGGTTGTTAGTTAGGTAACATCAGCAAATCAGAAGCTGCTATGGGGGAAGTGTGCCTTTATCGTCATTTCCTTTCTATCCAGTTAGGTTGCTCCCAAGCTGGAAACATAATCTCCCAAATCTAATTCCAACCCACCCCTGCCTTTTTAAAAAATACTGTGATTCCAGCCTTAATGAGGTCTGTTGGCAGGTTAATTAATCACTGTCTGCCTCAGTTCCCTCAATTTTAAAATGGAGATAATAATAGCTATTGTGATGGTTATTATGAGGATAAAATGAGATAATTTCATTGTTAACAACTCATTGCAAGGAAAAAATTAGGTAACATCATTTCAAATAGTCCTGGGAGGTAAGTGTCATTAGTTTCTCTATTTTACAGATGAGGAAACTGAAACAGACAAAATTTAAGTGATTTTCCCATGGTCACAGAGCTAATAAGTGTGAGGCGGAATGTGAATTCATGTCTTCATGACTCCAAGTCAAGTGCTTTATCCAACTGCACCAGACAGTACCCTAGTTGGAAGGAATTCTAGAGGACACCTAGTTCAAGTCCTTCATTATACAGAAAGGAAGGCTGGGAGAGGTTATGATCCTCAGAAAACATATGATCTATTGGAAGGTCTGATATTGTACACAAATTAGGATAATCAAACCACCAGCAAACATTTATTAAGTCAGTGAAGTAACTGCTATGTGCTAGGCACTGGGGATACCAGGAGAAAAGAAAGACAACCTTTGGCCTATAGGAGCTTATATTCTTCTGTTGGAAACAACATGTACAAACATAAGTAAATATGTTAATATAGACAAAGTAGAACCAGAGGGACAGAATAGTGTTAGAATGTATAAAAAAGAAAGAATACTTTCAGTAAGAATTAGAAAACAGATAGAAAGTAATAACCTGAGAGATACCAGAAGAATAAAAAAAAGAAGAGCTTTAAGATGTTGGATAAATCTTATATAAAGGGCATATTTTAAAATGAAACATGGACAAGAATTACAGAGGACAAGAAGGGTGGTGATACCCATTGGTGGAGGAAGTACTCAAATGGATGAAATCATAGTACCATCAGATTATCAAAATATAAAGGCCCAAATGCCTGCCCTACTAAACGACCTCCAGAGAAAAGAGGTTCCCTAGCTTTCCTGAGTAATTTGCTCCATTTGTGAACAAGTGGACAAAAAATTCTTTATATTCAATCTAAATCACTCATACTGCAATTTAAGCCCATTTTCTCATGGTCTATCTTTATTTTACATGATGGCCAACCTCTCACCATTCTCTATTTAAAAAAAATATGTACTGTGTTTTACAAATGAAAATGAGTCTCCTAACTTCTCAGTAAGGCATGCCCTTTTCAGTTGTTCAGCCAGTTTTTCTGATTGTTTCTTCAGTTATGGTGATAAATTTGTGCTCAGCTATCCAAATCCTCTTTCAAACTCTTTGGAATCACATCTGATGACAGAGATGGATGTAATTAGGGATATAGTTAGAGACCAGAGAACAGAGCTAAAAAACAATATGGTTAGAGTGGAAAAACAGCTGGATTTATAGCCAGGGAATCTAAATTCAAATTTAAGCCTACTTCTTACAAGCTTTGGCACTTCAGACAAATTGCTGAATGTCTCTGAGCATCTGTTTACTCATCTGTAAAATGAAGTGATTGGATTAGATGATTTCTAAGTTTCCTCCCATCTCTAGCCTATGCAATCACACACACACACACACACACACACACACACACACACACACACACACACACACACACACCTATATTCAAAAGACCATTATGCACAAGAGAGTGCTGGAGCCAACTTGAACTGATAGTTAAATTTTCAATATGAGAATTTATACCTCATCAAACAGCTAAAAATGAGATTTTGATTTATTGCTGTGTTGACTATCTAGGCCAAAGAATGTGATGGAGGAAAAAAAAATAAGGATAAGCATTAAACTTAAAAGTATGTACTGTTTACATTTCTTTTTTTTTGCCCTAGAGATCTGGTCTCTAGCCATTTATCAACACATCCATGATTATAACCTGTGACTTTCCCTTAGCAAATCTTGTATTGCTTTATTATGCAATAAATAAAACTATTTCCTGATTATTTTATGCCACTAGGTTTAGGATGAATACTTTATCCAGGACTAACTACTAATGGCAAAGGTCCTGTGGCAACAACAGATATCATGTGTCACTTCTGTGACACATGTGGAGACAAATGCCTATCAGATATACAAGTCAAATCATAGATAGATGAAATTCAAGAAATTTCTCATTTTGCAAAAAAACCAAAAATCAATTGAATTTAGCTAATTGCTTTGGAATTAAACATTTGCCTAATGGGATACATTTTTTGATTAAACCCATAATTCAACATTCCTCAGTAGTAAAGAAAATGAGTTTGGCTATGCTTGGAGGTCTCTAATACATTTTGTTTTGTAAACACTTAAACACTAGTCTATCTTACAATTATAGAATTTCTTTAAAAAAGGAAAGTCATGCTTTATTAGATTCAGAAAAGTTACTTAAGAGAACAAAAGGAAATATTAAAAGCACTGAAGGAATATGGTGATCAACTGGTTTTGAAAGGTATTATGTCCAAAGGGTATAGATGAATAAATTTAAAATCATCACCCAACAAATACTGGACTTCCAAAACAGTTAACACTGGGAATCTTCACTGCATTTTGCTACATTTATGTAACATTCAAAATTTTATTATTATTTACTTTTATATTCTGATAAAATACCAACTCTTGATATGCCTTTACTACTGCTACAAAATCATAAGACACAGACAATAGCCTATTACAGTTTAAAGTTTCCTAGCCAAAAAAGTACTGACTGGTGTCAAAGGATCATAGTTCAAATGAGAAAGGGTAGAACAGAAAGAGTAATCATCAAAGTCTCATTTTCATTAGAATGTAGAGTATGGTGGAATATAAAGGCTAGAAAATAATCCAAGAATCAGGAGTTTATATTGTTTTTCACTAGGCAATGATGATCTATGAGAGATTTTGGAATAAAAGAGATACATGATGAGAATTGTGCACTAATATCCTTATTTAGTCAGTGGTATTTAGGATGGATAGATTGAAGGTAAAAAAGACTGGCTAGGAGGCTATTACAATAGTCTTAATGAGAAGAGATGAAGGACTGACCAACGGTGCTTACAATGTGAGTTGAGAAGGGCTGAGTACTCAGACACTGATAGGAGAGAATAGAAAATATCTGAGAAATATTGGATGTATGGAGAAAGAAAGAAGGAAGAACCATACACTAGAATTTGTGGCTTGTACGGGAACTCAAGAGAAATCTAGTTCTCCTTGAATCTCACTCATTACACATCTGACAGGTGATCATCTAATTAAGACTTCTCATGAGAGAGAACTCACTACATCTCATTTCAGGTTTAATGGCAATTTAAAATGGGAAGATCTTTCCCATTCATCAATAGATCCATGTGACCTGCCTGGGTCACATGGAAACCTGAGTCACATGTCTGAAGCAGATGGAGCCTGTGATGGGAAGAGTTTGCTGAATGCATAAAACAGGAAGAGGTAAAGCTAGAGCACAACTGAGAGGAAGTTAATCATGAGAGCAGTCAGAACTGAAATCTGCAGGCTAGCCTACAGCAGGCTGAGAGTTTTGTTTAAGGGATACCTACTTGTGATTTGTTTAATGGAACTGATTTGTGGGAAGCCTAGCAGAGGGAAGGCTTGGGGCTGCTGTTATTGCGTACAGATTTTTATTACTATGACGGATTTGGCTTTCTGGTGTCTGAATGAATGTTTTGGTTCTGTCTTCCATGTGGAGACTCTGTAGTATTTCGAGATTCAAAATTGCACCGGGATATTCATGGCCACATGGGCACTGTGAATATTGCACTGACACTACAGGCCCTCAAATTGTTACATTTCCCCTGAGATTAAGCCTAAATTTGCTTCTTTGCAACTTCCACCTTTTAATCCTGGTTCTGCGTTTGTGACCAAAGAAACCAAAGAGGAAAAAAAAATCCAATCTCTCTTCTATAAATTGTGCTTCAATTACTTGACCTTGAAAAAAAAATGCTAGCAGGTATATGGTGCAACTTCTCTTGGGGTGTATATAATGATTTCCTTCAAGTAAGGTTATGAAAAGACCAAAAGAATAATACAGAAAAAGAAGAAAAGGGTCAAAGATGGAAGCTTGAAAAACATTAACCTTTAAGTATTAGAAGTCAGCTATGCATATACAGGGTCCAGTTAAAAAAATCAGAGTATTATTAGAGTACAATAGCAATCTAACCAAGAGAGAAGAAGATATAAAGTTGACCATGATGCTGAAACTCCCAGAGAAGTCAGGGAGAATGGTAGAAAAACAAAGACAGCATTGAATTTGATAATAGGGATTATCAGGTTCCTAGGAAGATTGTTTCTGTAAAATGGTTGCACAGAAACCAAGACTGCAAGAAGGTGAGGGATGAGAGTTGGTGAGAAAGGGGAATACGTTTGTTTTCCCAAGTTAGACAGTGAACAGGGAAAGTGAGAGAGGATGATATCTTGAGGAAAGACCAGGGTCAAGGGAAGATTTTTCTTTTCTTTATCCTTCATAGGAAAGATCTGACCAACTTTCTACGCTAAAGAAAAAGAACTCAAATGAGGGAGTGACTGAAGTTATTATAAGAGGTTGCTATGATTGATGAAAAACAGTCATGGATAATATGAAAAATTATGAGATTTAAGATATAGGTAGAAAAGTTACCTTTGGAAAAGGACAGTACCGCCTCATGCTCTGAGATTAGAGAGAAAATAAAAACAGAAAATGGATGAAGACAGTTGAGAGAGGGTAAGAGAGTTAAAGGAGGCATTTGAATGAACTCACAGAAAACCTAAATCTAGGTAAAGGTGAACTTGTTAACTGCTAAGAATGAGAAAAAAGGAATAAATGGTGGGGGAGAGGAAATCAGAAAAGAAGAGGCATATAACAGGTTTTGTAGGGGAAAGAATGAGACAACATATGGACAAAAGAATTGGTTGTGTGCTGGAGTTAACATGCAGTTGAAGTTAGATGATATAAATTTTTAGTTAACTCATTTAGTTCAGTTTTATTATTTTCTCTAGCTGTTTAACAGGTCAGCAGCAAGAGTAACAGGAACAGATAGTGCAAAATACCCAGAGTTTAGCATAACTACAGTGGGAATGGTGGAATGTCAGGAAGACACAAGATTTAAGGATGGTAGGTAACAAACACATCATTAAAAGAGCTAGGTAACTTAGTCAATACTAAGTAGGAACAAGTGAGGACAAAGAAAGGATTTGCTGAAAATGATTAAGCTCATCTTCAAGTAAACACTAAGAGGATTTTTTTAAAGTAAGATTGAGTTGGAATATATTTATTTCGCAAATTAGATAATTAGCCCCTAGTTAAGTGTAGGAGTAATACATAAGATTACAGTTCTAATACACATGGCAGCGCATAATTTGACAATATTAATAGCAAACATTTATATCATACTTTAAGGGTTGTAAAATACTTTGCATGAAAATTATCTCATTTAATCCATGCAACAAGCCTATGGGATAATTGATATTACCACCTGATTATGAGAAGTTAAGTGACTTACCCAGATTCTTACAGCTAGTAAAAATCTGAGGCATCATTCAAACTTGAGTGTTCCTTAACCCAAGTTCAATATTCAACCACTGTGCCACTTGACTGCCCCGCTGGAGATTAAAGAAGACAGTGGGTACAAGGTCATTCCACTTTTTCGCTGGGGAGTATTAAATTAGCTGGCTGGTTTTCAGTGTTCTTAAAAGATCTATGCCTGATTGTAAACGCTCGATTCTCTAGTATTCCAAATGACACAACTCATAAACCATCCCGCTTCCTTTTTCTCTTTCTCTCCTAAATACTGTTCAATCTTGATATAGGTGGCAGATGGGGAGACTGTAGATCTACTACAGTATAAATAGTGAGATTTCGTAAAGTAAAAGCATTCCCCACGTAATCAGTAAAGTGACTGTAGGTGTTACCAACCAGTCGTACATAGTCCGAGGGAATGTTACGTAAAGAAGCAGCTTAGGGGAATGGTTTAAGTTGAACAAAGTGATCTTTCACAGTAAGAAGGAAGCGTTTTCATGGGTTCTTGTGCACATCCCAAGGAAGAATGAGGCCTTTCATCTCTGCTGCCCTTTCTTTTTAGTTTTAGTGTTACATACTCTTCTCAGCAAAGAGATTCCCTTCTCTGTCAGGATGATGTGTTACTCCTTTGACAATTTCTTCCATTGGTCATGAAAAGAGCCAATAAAGAATGTGTGGACAGCTTCGCAGACACACATGACCACTACTGGAAAAAAAACAAAACAAAACAAAAACTATTCATTGTTTTTAAGTGCGAATGACTTCCTTTTAAACGATTGGGGCTTCTGTTCTCTTCCACAGAAACTTACACCCACCCTCAATAATTTATCTTAACACTTGACCTTTGGCTGACCTTTCATTTTCCTGTAAGTCCAATGCTCTCATTTCTCTGTCTACATGAGACGACAGGAGCTCCAAGCCTATCATCTGACAACCACCCCTTAACTTTTGGTTTTCCTATAAATTCTCCATTACAATTAATAATATTAGAATATTGAGGATTTCCTTGCTTTGCTTTTAATGTATAGTTACACAATATTAATTGGATTAATTAATGCAATACATTATTATATACATGTATATATATATTAATACATTGTTATACAATACTTTCACATAATCTCAGAGTGCTGACATAAGGCAGAATAGAAAGAATTATATTTCTGATAATTAATGCTGACCAGCATGATCTGTTGTAAGCATTTATGTTGTACCTATAAATTCTATACATTTCTACATCTTTTCCCCATTGTATTTTCCCTCAAAGAATCTTGGAAAGCACAAAAGAGATTTTTAAAAATTTAAATAGAGATGTAATATACTGTCTGATTTGAAATTACTGAATAAACTCAAGTCTCATAATTCTCAATCTTTTCATTATATCTCACATGCCAGGGAACCTTCAGAAACTCTCCCAAAGCTATCTAGGTGTTTTCTAAACAAAACAAAATGAACATATTTTATATAAATAATCTTTTCCAAAGATTGTAAAGCAAGAGATCATAATATGGCAACTACAGATTTTAAGAAATGTTTATTCAGGTATGCAAACTTAGGGAAAAGATGATTTTTTATTTCAATTGAGTTTGTTTATGTGTGTACATATGAATGACACATGTATATACATATAGGAATACACATATATAAACATGTATAGAAAACTGAATGCCTTTTTATTATTTTCTGCATTTAAAAACACTATTTTGGAAAGGTTAGTAGTATCTTGTAAAGCCTTCCTCAGACATTGTATAAGTCTATCATACACAAACACACACACACGTACATACACACATGCACATGCACACATACTAAGGGATCACTCTAAAAGTAGTACAAAATTCTTTCATAAGGATACCAGTTTTAAGTGACTTAACAAGGATAATGCTAATTAGCTATGTGATTCTGAGGAAATCACAAAACCTCTCTGTGACTCAAGTACCATATATGCAAAATGGAGTGGTAATAATAGCTCCAACCTTGCTGCAAAGATCAAATGAGTTAACATGCAAAAAGGGTTTTGTAAATGTTGCAAAAATTCTAGTTATTTTAACTGAAGAGTTTTTTAAACATTTTATGTCAGGATAATTTGCAGATGGTAACATTATCTAAGATAAAAAAAATATAAGAAACTTGCATTAACACTTTTTATTAGAGAAAATTACCATTCCCCCCTTTAGTCTATGTTTGTATTAGAGTAAAACTGTGCATATATATAATATATATATATATATATAAATACACACACATACACAAACACATAATAGCTTCTTAATATAACTTCCTCTCTGATCAAATTATATTATGCCCAACAGAGAAACATGACCATGTGGGTCCATAATAAATCTTATTTCATGATGTAAATGGTGATAAATAACAAAGAGAAATAAAGAAAAAGAATTTGAGCAAGTTACACTTTTGTTCCTCAGTATTCTATAATACTGTTTTAAATATAGCCCTGAGGCAATAGTCAACTGATATCTTAAATATGAAAATATTTTGAAGATAAATATTTTGAAGATTATAAGGCATTTGAATGATGTCAAAATATTTGTAAAAAACCCCATTAAAACCCAAAGCAATGATATGCAAAGATAACAAATTATCATCATAGTTTATCACCAAGAAACTCTCAACTAATATAGTATTCCTAAAACCATTTTGATCTTTTAAGAAATTAATTTTATAAGATTTTATTCACCTAACATTAAATAATACTCAAATCCTTAAAAACTCCCCAGATAATACTGAAATAGGTCTGTTAGTAAAATGGTAAGTGTCTAAAACTGGGAAACAAGGCAAGAAATAAATCTTTCCTAAGAAACTAGTGCCAAGTGCTCAGAGAGATAAGGGAGAAATCAATTTAGAATAGTTCCAGACAGTCCCAGTAGGGACAAAAAACCAATCACAAGAATTTTTAAACCAGTCATTGAACACTGCCTCGAGATCTAAGGAACCCTACAAAGGCAAACAAACCCCAGTGGTAAAAAACTAAATGCCATCATTAAACATCAAAACACTATTTCACATCTAAAATGTGAAGGCTAATTCTCAGCAGTCTGACATTCCAACATGTAAATAGAAATAACAGTTACATGCCATTCCATGAATTCTTTGCCAATGAATTTTCTATTTTTCCCTAGCACAAAGTAGATTTGGTCCATTTTAATCAAGAAATTGGGATGCCAGGGAGATTTAATTACCCAATCAATAATGAGTTCATGCAAGTTTCTTAATAACTTAAATGGGCATCTAAGTACAAGCAAAGGTCAGTCTGAGAGGTATTTTTCAAAACACTCTTAGCCACTGAGATGGCATTCTAATGACTTGTGACAATTTATGTCAGATTGGAAAATATGTAGATAACACAGAATTTCAATTGTGTATTACTTAAAATGAGGGATCAAAAAGCAAAGATCTCCCTTTTCTCTTTCCCCAGGAAAACCTCAAAGATGCTATAATTGATTTTCATGGGAAATGAATTACCTTTCCTGTGTGGTACAGTTTTGTTAGGCTGTCTGTGGGCATACAGAGTCTCTTCATCACAGTGGTTCTTAATGTGAGGTCTACAGATTGGTCTGTTGTTTTAATGTTTATATTACACAGCATTGTTTTACATTTGATTTTTCCCTGGGATTAACCGATAATTACAGTGATTGATAAAAAGCTGATTGTATCAAAAAGTCATAAAATAAAATTAAGGACCTATGGTGGTTCTCTATTATTGGTTGTTCTTGTTCTAGGCAAAAGCAAAATATATGCCTTTCTCAGATCAATTCCAATTGTTTAATGGTATTGTCCTAAATTTTCTCTAATATGAACAAATCATGCTTCATCATTTTATATATGTTAAAAATTCATTGGATGAACATTAGGAGACAATAGGAATGGAGAGAGGGTTAGCCTTATTGTCAGTAAGTTCAAGTCATGTCTCTGACACATACTAGTTCATAACTGGGCAAAAGCATTAATCTCTTAGTCTCCCCCAAGCAACTCATTATGAATATAAATTTCCAACTCTGAGTTGCCTTTCTGAATCATTGGAATGAGTTTCTGTACTGGGAGTTGCTTATACCAATGCTAACACATATTTGGAAATTCCCTGTTATAAGGAATGGTTTCCTAAGAGCTAAGGGGTAGGGATACAGGGAAAATTAAATCATATAAAAATAAAAGACATCAAAAAGGTTTTTGTTCCCCAAAAGAATTAATCTCTATCATTCCACTCGTTTTGCTCAAATATAACTGTTGCAAACATGTCCAGCTCAGAAGAACAAAAATATTACCCTGACTATTTATTTTAGCTCAGTCTTCTGAATCAAACTAAGAAAATTAAAGAGAAATAATGGGTTTTTTTCCAAAATAAAAATTCCAAATATTTCATGTAGATTTAACTCCTTAAAATCCACTTTTTGAAATCAAGTCCAAATACCCTTCACTAAGCAAAATATTCTGAGTTTTCTATAGTATAACATGAAATTCTGATAGCCAGCACCCAGTGCATTGCCTTATATGGAACAGAGATACAATCAATGCATATTGAATGGTGAGTGCATAATGTACATACCAAAAATTAATGCTTTCATATGTTAATTTACTCTTTTTACCCAATTCAATAAACATTTATTAAGTACCTTTCATGTAAAATAAGCAGGGAGTAGGGGGAGATACACAACTAGGGAGCAAAGACAAAAAACCAAAAGTGAATCCTGTCCTCAGAAAGCTTAAATCCTACTCGAGAGATCTCATGTATGTAGTAAGATAAGTATATATTCAATAATTTGAGGAGGGAGAGTACAGTGACAACTGGAATTAGGGGAGATGCCAGGAAAGGTTTGTCATAGGATTAAGCACTTGAGTTAAACCCTCATTTACTTTTCCCAAGGCAACACACAACATCGTGAAATATATCCACAAGACCTACTATGTAGTAAATGGCCAAAAGACATTGGTGGAATTGAATGAGGTAGATGTTCATTCTTTACGTTAGATAACCACTATGCTTTTTATATGAGAAATGTAGTAATGAACACTTGAGTGATTGCTAATTTGTAGATGCCTTTTTACCACGTGAAGATGCTCTTCACATTGTCTCTCACAGATTAAACATAACTTCCTGAAATGTGTCAAGACTCTTCTTGGCTCACTTTTAATCTATATCTCTACCCAAAAAATATAAATATATGAGCAGAAAAAATTTTACATAATAGAGACTGCTTTTATATTCCCTTTTGTGACTTGATACTTAAGGTGATCACTTTAGTATGTTAAATAACATTTAATCTGAGAAGGAAATAACTTGTTTTCAAAGTAGTTGCACAAATAAATACTAAACTATAGTTGGGTCAACTCCTAAAGAAATACATGTGCCTCAATCTTACTCTCTGAAATGAGTACAGTTAAGCTAAAAAGTTAAGAGTATCACATGCATATTTTTCCCTAGGAATTTACTTCTTTGGCATGTAAAATAATGGCTTTTTAGGGGGTTATGTAAAAAGATTAGTTAATATGGCTAACTGGCTTTCATACCACTGTTTGCTTATCAAAAGTAAGTAGTTTGCTAATTGTAGTGTCTTACCTCAACCCTCAGTATTTCATATTTCATTCATATAACAATATAATTTCTTACTATACCTATTTAAATATGTAAATATGGATATTTTGATATACATAATCACAATGAATATACTATGTTTTGGATGCAAATATGTAATAATTATAAAATTAATGACATTTAAAGGATTAAAGGATAGTTACTGAAATATTTACCTTAAGTAATAAGGGTGACTCATTAAAGTTTTATTGGAAAGCAGGTAACATTTGTGGCAAAAAATACTGAAGAACTAAAATATATTTTCTCAATAACTGAAATTTATGAAAATCAGTTTGAAACTTTGAAAGTATGAAACTTTTTGGTAATTCTAAGTCATACATGGATTTATTATTGCAAGCATCTGGGAAAGACATAATAATTTTCATTTTCTCTTAAATTGTTGAGTCTATTTGGCAGTTTAATTATATGAGGCAAGTAACATATCACCATTTGTATATGATCACCAGTAAGACATCACATATGAATAATCTGCTTTTACTATTGTACATATTTTTTCCTGGAAACTGACCAAGTTCATAACTAAAACTGTAATCACATAATGGCCATTTTGCTTTTGCCAGCATTCAAAAAGTTTAGCATATGTATCCATTCATGATTCTTCTATTATAACATTTTTGCTTGAGCAGATATAGAAGCCTAAGTTTCTAGTATTTCTATTTGCAAATTGAAACCTAATTATTCTGTTCTAATATAGATTGTGTCTTTATATGGCAATGCTACTAGGCTTCTCTGGGTCTCTTTTTCTTTATGTGTAAAATGGTGGGTTCACAGCAGGGATCCAATAAGATTAAAGGTCTTAAAGATTATTGTGATGACCTTTTCATTGGTCTCTTTGGCAAAGTGATAATCCTTAAGCACAGATTTAACCATGTTGCTTCCCTATTCAGTATGTTCTCAGGGACCTCCACTGTCTTTAAGGTAATAATATGAATTTCTCTGTTAAGATATTATAGCCCTCAGAACCTGACTGCGAACACTCTTTCTGGTCTTATTGTCCATTACACACCCCTCCCACTTTGCAATTCGACATGTGATCAGTGGCACATGGCACTCTATTGCCCACTAAGGTGTCTCTAACATAGCCGTCTCCTACGATCCCTCTTTCTCTGCCTTATAAAACCCCTCAAATCACAGTTCAAGCACTACCTTCAACTTTAAACTTTTCTGATTCTCGCAGCTGCTAGTCTCCCTTTTTATTTATTTAATGTAATCTTTAATTAATTTCTTTTATTATATATCTCCTTGTCTCCCTAAATAGAATGTAAGCCTCTCCAGAGAATGGTTACTACTACTCATTTTTGTTTATTTTTTTTTCGGTCTTTGTAACCCCAGTTTAACCCAGTCCCTGAAAAACAGTAGGTATTTAATAAATTCATGTTGGCTGATTAAAGTACTTTGAAAAGTATCACTACACAAATGTCATTTTGTCACCAATACTGTAAAAATCATATAGGCTAAAGTGAATATACTCCAGCTTCCCCCTACTAAGATGATAAAAAGCTCACCTAACAGACCACTCTTTCTCTATCCTAAAATAAATGAAATCTAATTGAATAAATGCAGACTAGAATACCTAAGACTTTGGAAATCTACCAAGAAAGTATTTGTATTAAAAAAGGATTCTTTAATTCCTAAAGGAGAGAATCCAGTGAGAGAAGCCTAAGCATGGAATGTCTTTGAAAAAGCTGTATACCTAGTATAGCTAAATCATATCAAAACTAAATCATCTGAACAAGTATGAAAACTCATTGGGCCTGTCTGAGAAAATCTTCCACAAGTGGTTCCTGGAGAATAGGAAAGACCACGCTCAGCGGAAATGCATTTCATCCTAAATTTGAGAGTTGAGAATTTCCCCCAAGGCTTTATTTTCAAGAACCAGTGGATGTCCTGAACAACATTGGAATGAGGATAAAAAGCCTGAATTGGCTGGAAATTATTTAAGTATTCAATAGCAGCTTCCAAATCACTTTATATTTGCTTATTTTAAAATTAGTTTGCTTACTCTTGTTTCAATAACTGCATAAATGGGATTCATTTATGTCTTTTTTTTTTTTAATTAGATACCGAAGATAGACTTGTTATGGTTATTGGCTGCCAGGGTTATGAGTGATAGAAATCCACAGATGAAAGATACTGATTGCTTGAGGCAAGATCATATTACAAGGGAAAGAATTCCTTCCTATTCCATGTGGTTTTAATTGTTTTCAGAGCTTGTAGTACAATGACCTTGACATTATTGAGGGAGTAGGGAAAGGAGTGAGAGGAAAGATTTCTGTCTTTTATTAATTACTGAATAGGAAAAGTACATTACTTTGTATTGGAAATTTAGAGTCTAGAAGACCTTGGGGAGGGTAGTATAAGTATCTTTAACCTGAGAGTTCATGGAAATGGGTAGCGTTGGCAACTAGTTCATGGAAACATATGAAATGTTCATTGGTCCCAGGGTATGTCTGCTATACTATTTCTCTGAAATACCTGAAAAATGGAAATGTTGTGGAAATGGAAACTTGGTGTGAGACTCAACAGGGAGGGCTGTTATTGGTTCAAGAAAAATGGTTGCCAAATACTGATAGCTACTGGCTGTGGGGGCCCTACCAATTAATGGAAGTTATGATGTCAAAAGGACCATGGTTTTATAGTCCTAAATACTGGGTTTGAGTCTTAACTATTCAATATTCCTTATGGGACCTTTTCACTTACTGATCTTCAATTTCACTTTCTGTAATATGCATATAATAATATTCGTACAGGACCTCGCAGGGTTGTTGTAAGGTAATTGTTTTATAAACCTATTAGCTACATATAATTATGCTATTATGAGTAATTTGGAACAATGGAGGAGGAACGCAAACATTCTCTAAAGAAAATTAACCAAAGTCACAATTGTGAAAATTGAGGCAGGTCTCTGAAAAAACAAAACAAAACAAAACAAAACCACAAGGTCTTTACTTTATCATGGACACATCTGGAAGCCTATCAAAACCTATAGATAGTAAAACAAAGAAACGAAATCATTTCTGCCCTCTAAGAGCTTACCTTCTATGAAGAGGGAAAATATGTATATAAGTAAATGCAACATTAATACAATATAAATACCAGCTAATAGGAAGGGGACATGGGAACTGGGATACACAGGAATAATTTTGCATTGGATGGGATCAAAGCCAAGTTTTGAAGACAGCTAGAAATTCTTTGAGAAGATGATATGTAAAGTAGAACAATCCAGTCAAGGAGATCAATCTAGGGAAAGGTCCAAAGGTGAAAGATGCAATATCATATACAGGGAAGAGCAAGGAGGCTAGTTAGGTTAAAACATAGAGAACATGAAGAAAAACAACCAAAAATTAGTTTGCCAAGATTGATTAGAGGCCCAGTGGGAAGGGTTATAAATGTTAAACACTGGGATTTCTATTTGATTCTAGAAATAATACAGAGCTACTGGAAGTCCTTGAGCTGGGGAATGATATGATCTGACTTCTTTCTTAGGAATGCTAATTTGGTAGATGTGTGGACGAATGATTGGGGAGAAAATCAAAGCAGGGAAACCAAAAATAATAAAGGTCATAGACAGGGAAGGTGCTATGGAATTAGAATAATACAATGGACATGGTAGGAGTGGAGGTGAATCAGAGAAGAACTGAGAGTGACACTTGGGTTGAAGGATGGTGGTACCTTTGGCACTGAAAAGAGGATGAATTCAAGTTTGGATTTGTTGTTTTGAGATGGCTATAGAATATCTAAGTGATGTTTATATCAAGCTTTTGATGATAGGAGACTAGAGCTCAGGAGAAAAGTGAAGGCTGGATTTAGAATGGGGAGTTATTTACATGAGAATAATAGCTAAATCAATGGCCACTCCTTAATTCATTAAGGTAAAGAAAAGAAGGCCAAGTAGAACAAGTTACACAGGTAGAACAGAAACAGGGGAAACTGTCATGAAACCTAGAGAAAAGACAAAATACGAAAGAAAGAGGTAGTCAAAAGGGCCAAATGTTTTAGAGATAAAAGATGAGGCCTTAGAAAAGGTAATTTAATTTAGCAATTAAGATTTCACTGGTGAACTTAGAGAAACCATTTTTATTGGGAGGTTGGGGGGAAAAACTGGTAAGGAAAGTTTTGGATCCAACTAAAAGAAAATTAGGGACAAAAAGATTACAAAATGTCCACACTATCAAGTGAGAAGGAGAGGGGAGGGGGAAGGAAGGAGGTAAGGGAAGAAGACAACATGATTTGTGACAGCCTACACACTTCTGCAAATCTTGAGTCACAGTTTAGGAATGCATATTACACCCTCTTTCCTTTTCCTCACTGATTACACCTTAAGTGTATCATGTGGGGTAGCTAAATCATGCCTCGTTTGTCTCATTGTAGGCAGCCAGGAAGAAGAGGGATGGGTCAGGACAACTGATGCTAAAAAAAAAAAAAAAAAAAAAAAAGGCTCAAATACACGCAATTCAGTTAATAAACTCTTATTCCATTCCCTGAAAAAGAAATGAGTCAAGTAGTCAAGTCATCTAATCCTAAAAACGTTAAATGGAAGAACAATTCTTCAAAAGTAAAATTTCTACTTCTGACTTCTATACAGACCTTTAAGTTTCATCCTACTAATTTGGCAACATAAATTTTCATTATAACTCTTCCTCATCTGTATAGAAATGTTGGGTTGGGGCAAGTAAGAAAAAGAACAATATATAATTCTTTTCTAGTCTCACAACCTCTTCCTGAAAATGACCTTCTAGATGGCAGAAATTCTCCACTCCCTAGGGATAGCTCTGGGCCACATGCCCTTCCTGGATTTGGGTAAAGTAGCGTGATGCCCATATCTGGGCCAAGAGTCACTGGAACCACGTTGATTGTTCCCATATGTAACTTAGAATTTTTATCTCTTCAAAACAAAGATTGTATTCTTCAATTTGGCACTTTAATCTACTATAGAAAACCAGGTACTGTACAACCATTATACGAATAAATAATAGCTATTTATCATGTGTCACAGTATGACAATTGCTTAGCCTGGTTTGGTCAGATATTCATTGCCAAGTTCTGATAATTAGCTCTAGATAGATTCTTATGTGTCTTGTTTTTTTTTTTTTTTTTTTGGGGGGGGGGGGAGATGTATTTCAACAAAATAGCTTTTATTACTTACCCTATCCTCATTGTCTATGGAATTCCCAGGGAATAGAAGAGGAAATTAAGAAAAAAAAACAATTCCTTTATACTATTTACTTTGTAAACTGAATACGGAATCACAGGACTCAATGTGGGCTAATTTATGCAAGAAAAGGTAGCCATAAACAAATTTATAAATTATGCAAAGTCTCATCAGAAACCTTGTTTTACCCTTTCTTCCCTCCTTAAAAGCACCCTAACTGAATAATTTAATATCATTAACTCTCTCTTTTCAGATTATCAAATTTCATTATAAAATCATTTGTACTAAAAACTATCGACAGTAGAATCTGAGACTATCAGAGCTGAAAGAGACATTCGTTCATTTTAGAGGTGAGAGAAAACTAAAATTCAGTAATGAGAAGAGATTTGACCAAAATCATACACACAGCTATTTAGAGTCAAATATTATCTTTTGACCTGGTCTTGTCTTCTTTTCATCTTTTCTAAATCGTCACTTAGATCTGGAGTGGGTAGCATCTGTCTGTAATCCCTGTTACTTGGGGGGTTGAAGCTGGTGGATCATTTGTGTTCTGGAGCTCTGAGTTGTAGTGTGCTAAAGCCTCTCAGGTGTCTGAACTGAGTCCAGCAATCAACAGGATGAGCCTGTAAGGGAACAGGACCACCAAGATGCATAAAGAAGAGCAAACCAGCCTGAGGTGCCAAGTTTCCACACTGATCAGCAATGGGATCAACCTATAACTGGTCCCTGCCTGGGAGAGACAGGGAGACCCAGCCTCAAAAATAGAAACAAAAACAACTGGTACCCAGATTCCAAAAAAGTCCATCTCAGGCTGAGTTACTCAGAGAAGGCAGAAACTTTAAGCTTTGGCCCCAATAATTGTAGATATCTCCAAGTGTCTCACCACTCCAGTAGAACCAGAAGGGGGTAAAGAGTTTGGACTTGTAGCTAGGTCTTCCACTGTTATGGCTCAGAAAAAGATACACTAACGGAAGAAGTTAATATGTATGTTAGCCTCTGCGTGTTTGTGCTTTGATGAGGCAAAGGACCTGTTAGATCTTTGTCTGGGGATTTTAGGAAAGGGTGAAATGAGTACTGAGAGAAATAAAAATGAAGAAAAAGAAATTTGTATGTTTGTGTATATGTACATATGCAGAAAACCTTTTCATCATACCCATGATACATAACAGGGAAAGTCCTAAATAAAAAATGAATTGATTAATCATTTCTCTTTATTTTTATTTCTTAGATCAGTTGAGTTTTGTCATTATAAGATAAAACAATAAATCTGACTTTACAGAGGGCTTCAAGGCTCTACTTTTTCATAGAGGTTAGTTAATAATACATCAGAACACACACACATACACACATACAAATACAGTTAGGCAGTTCCTTAAAAATTGAAAATGTATTCAAAACAAGTAAAATTTGAGTTTTCAAATAAAGGTTTCTACCATTATGTCAATATCAGAGATTGGTACCTGACAATAAACTATACTTTTATGTGAGATCCTTCCCTGATATTTGGGCACATATAAAATTATAAACAGTTATCTTGTAAGAATTAGCTCTAATACTTGTTTATGCAAATTAAACAGCTGAGTGTTCCAAGATACACAAGAATTCCTGCATGTCTGATAAGCTAAATAATGAAGTCCTCAATATCAGTGTATGAGAATGGATTTGGAGCTTTAAGTTGAACTTTATTCTACATCATGTTATATGACAGAATTCTAAAAGTTTACTTATTAATATTTTTATGCATTTATGATTTCATTGATATAGGTACCACTTCTATCCATACTGATTTTAACCTATACAGACTCTCCTATCTGTTTTGATTTTTTGCCTGAATCTTCCCATAAATCCTCTATCGATAACTTTGTGGAGGCCTTCTTTGTTCTAGTTGTTTCAACAAACACAAAAATATGAAATAACCATCACTAATCATATATATATATACATATATATATATTTATATGTATAGAACTTTCATCTGTTGTTAAGTTGGCAATAGAAATGTGGCTTTATAGATCAGGTAAAACCAAAGCAATAAACAAAACCCTACTGTTTAGTCAAAATGGAAAAGAAAATCACAGATTCTCAGAGTTGAAAAGGATCTCATATGTGTGAAAATGTTTTTAATGTTCATTGTTTATGCATAAAAGCAGAAAATGGTATTTCTTTATAACTGTTTATTCATCAAGCTATATTTTACACATCTTTCAAACCTTACTCTAGTAAAAGAAGAATATGATTTCCTTAATTCAAGGAAATACTGTGAGAAAACTCTGAGAGTTACTTGAACCACACATAATGAAAATTTCACATGAAGTTTTAAATCACAGATGGAATCTGAACCCAGGTCTTTGGAATTATCCTCAGGACATTATCCATTATGCTGCTCACAATCGTAGCAAGCATGAATTGAAGTTATTGAGTAGAAAATCCAAAGCTACTGTCCAAACCAGGAAGAATTTTGTTTGACTGGGCAAGTCATTTATTTTGGAGGTGATCTAGGCTGGTGGTGTCAACCTCAAAAAGAAATACATTCCTACAGGCCACATATTGAGAATTAAAATTATTCACATCCTATTGTATTTAATGTAATGTTTAAAACTATTTACATTTATTTTGTTAAATATTTCTCAATTATATATAAACATTTTAATATTCGTGTTTTAAAATTGTGAGTTCCAAATTCTCTTACTGCCTCCTACACTTCCCCACTCTTTGAAAAGTTAAATAATTTGACATTGATTATACATGTGAAGTCATACAAAAAATTTCATATTAGCCATGTTGCAAAAGAAAACACAACATAAAATAATAAAAACAGAAAATAAAGAAGCACATTTCCCTTTGCATTCAGAGTTCACCACTTCTCTTTCTGGAAATGTATAGCATTTTTAACAATGGTCCTTTGGAATTGTTATGTTATCATCATGTCTTGGTCAGAGCAGCTAAGTCTTTCATAGTTAATCATCCTTACAATATGTCCTCTTGTTTCTACTCACTTTGCTTTGCATCAGTTCATAAGTCTTCCCAGGTTTTTCTGAAACAATCCTTCTCATCATCTCTTAAATTACACCAATATTCCCTAACAATTACATACCGCAACTTGTCCACCCATTCTCCAATTGCGGGGCATCCCCTTGATTTCCACTTCTTTGCCACCAGAGAAACAGTTGTTAAAATATTTTTTGTATGAATAGTTTCTTTTCTCTTTTCTTTGACTTCTCCAGGATGGAGACCCAGTAGTGATATTTCTGGGTCAGAGTGTATGTCTACTTTTATAGCCAACTGGTATAGTTCCCATTTGTTCTCTAGAATGGGGAACTGGTTCACAACTCCACCAATACATTAGTGTTCCAGTTTTTCTATGTCCCTTCCAGAATTAGTCATTTTCCTTTTCTGTTATGTTAGCCAATCTGATAGGCATGAGTGGTATCTCAGAGTTGTTTTAATTTGTATTTCTCTAATCAATAGTGATTTAGAGAATTTTTTCAGGTGATTGTTGATGGCTTTGACTTCTTTTCCTTAAAACTACCTTTTTATATCCTTTGACCATTTATCAACTCAGGAATTTCTCTTATTTTTAAAATTCAACTCAGTTCCCTAAACATTTGAGCCATGAGGTCTTTAACAGAAGCCTTTATTAGAGAAACTTGCTACATTTTTTTCCCCATTCCCTGTTTTTCTTCTAATTTAGACTGCTTTAATTTGTACAAAAGCTTTTTTTTTAAATTTCATGTAATCAAAATGATCTATTTTACTTCACTTGATCTTCTTAATCTCTTGTTTGGTAATAAGTCCTTCCTTTATCCATAAATCTAACAAGTACATATTTCGATGTTCCTCTAATTACTTATGATACCACTCTTATACCCCAAGTTACTTATCCATTTTGACCTTTTCTTGGTATACAAGCTGAGATGTTGATCTCAGTGTAGATTCTGCCAAACTATTTTCTTGTTTTCACAGAAAGTTTTGTCATACATTGAGTTCTTACCCGAAAAAGCTTAGACCTTTGGGTTTATCAAACAATATATTGCTATGGTCATTTAATGATATGTATTGTGTAATTAATCTTTTCTGCTAATCCACAGTTCTATTTCTTAGCCAATACCAAATTGTTTTGATGACTGCCACTTTGTAATGTGGTTTGAAATATAGAAGTATAGGCTAACTTTCTTTATATTTTTTTTACATTTATTTCCTTGATATTTTCAACCTTTTGTTCTTCCTGATGAATTTTGTAGTACTACCATATATAAGGATTCCTTCAGGCCATATAATGACTTATACAATTGCATACTAATATTTTCTTGGTTTTTGTATTTTTATTTATCTTGTTAAATATTTCCTAATTACACTTCAACCAAGTTGGGGATGTCCTTGGAAATGATAACTGCCATACTTTATATCAGACACCTCTGCTCTAGGGAACCTTCTAAGACTAAGGGCTGCAAGAAGGTGCTAGTTTGCATTGATTAGGAAGTTTTCTGATCTGAAATTTCCCAATATAAATAAAATCCAAGGTCTGGTTCATCCCTGTCCTACAGCTTCTAACTTTTCTGTAATTCACTAAAAATTAAGTAAGCACTCACCACTGGTAACTATTGTGAAATATAGCTGAAATTATATGTTCACATTGATAACAAAATTGAAATGAAAGTTTTAATTTTTTTATAGCATCAAGGCAGAAAAAAGAGAATCACTTCCAAATAAAGAGAAGGAGGCTTGTAGAAAAAGTCCTGTGGGTTCACTACATAATATCAACACTATTGGGAATAAACTTATAGAAATAATCTTTAGCCAAAAGATAAGATATTTTTGAAAAAAAATTCATAAATTTTTTTACATCATATCTTTCTCCTGTAAAGAAATGAGGAAATATTATCCAATGAAAATTTGCTAAAAGTACAATTTGTTCATTAAAACAATCTGGCAAAAAAGTTGAGATTAAAAAAAATCATCTAGGATGTCAGTTTTCTTTTCATAAAAATCTAAATATGCCTTGTTTAAAGGCCTTCAATATGTTTCCTTTCTTTCTTCATTTCACATAGGTTTTTACAAGTGTGATATTCTGTTTCATTATCAAGTGAGTAAATTCATGGTTTGATTTAATATAATATTTGTAAAGCACTTCATAAAGTACAATAGGAGATAATAAATAAATGTTAACTATTATCATTATGGACAGCAAATTGGATGATGGAAGTTTTTGTGTAGTGCTGAGATTCTTGAGACTTTTCTTTATGACCTTTGTGTAGCTTTCTTTTTCCCCTATCCCTGGAAGTTCTTCCACAGCCCAAACCTGGCTGGATTATCATGCAAAAGAGTATGATTGAGGAAGCATAAATCACTTATTGTCACTGGAAAAAATGATTCCAACATTCAGTACTCCAACTTCATAATGTCTTCTGGAATGATCATCTTTCTAGAATATACTGTCTACATTTTAGGATCTAAAAATCTAGCAAAATCTTCGGGGAGTTCATTTACTTTCACTGTTCTCAACTATAAGGGAGGCATATAGTTTGAAAGCAGGCATGCCAAAAGTAACTCGTTATGTCCTAATCTATCCCTACAACTGAGAAATGCCATAAAAAACAAAACAAAACCCCAACCTTCTAAACAAAAGAAATGACCAGTTTGGCTTCACTATTTAAGTATAGGAAAGGTTATATACAAAAAGAATAATGGGGCCTCAGCACCAGAGAAAGATTAACTATTTTTTCTAATAATTGAGCAAACTTATCTTCTTTTAAGATTATGGAAAAAGTATTTTGCTTTCCATCTCTTATTCTGAATAAAAATGATTTCCAAATAACCTCATCAGAAAAAATGAGGTTTCCCCCCACCCCCGGGATTATCATCTCTTTTTCTAGGAACAGACATTTAGATTAGTATGAGAAATTTTACCATAATGACACTCAATTCACACACACACATGTGCATATATGTGCATAGATTTATATGTGCATTTATACATCTACATACATGTATGCATGCATGCATATAATTTTTTTCTATATTTATAAAAGCTATGATGGGAATGAGAATTTCAGCACTCTCCCACGTCCAGTTACTATCTTATTTACCTTCAAGTGCTATCTTATTCATTCATTTGCATCTGGTTCAATACACTGAGATTAATTTAGAAAAATAATTGAACTTTGAAGAGATTTGAAGCTCATTGTACCTTATAATGAAACACATATTTTTGACTGGTTATCTTTAATAGCAAATGAAATGTACCTAGCATGAAGACTAAATGCACTGAGCAAAATGATAAACTAAGATTCTAGGAGTTATCCAATAAATCCTTCATTAAAAAAAAATAACAGTTGATTTGAGATTTAGTTATGTTTAATGTAATTTAAATGGGAAGATCTTTCTCATTCATTAATAGACCCATGAGACCTGGAAAGGTCATAGGGAAGCCTGAGTCACATCAGCCTGTGGTGGGAGGAGTTTGCTGAAGTGGAGCAGGAAGAGGCAGAGCTAGCACAGATCTGAGAGGAAGTTAGTCATGCAAGCGCTCAGAGCTAGAAAGGATGCAGCCAACTAGTAGTGTGAGTGAAAGAACTTGATGGTGATTTGTTTCATGGAGCTGGTTTGTGGGAAGTCTAGCAGGGGGAAGGCTTGGGGCTGGTGTTGTCCTCTGCATTGTTATTGTGTATATATTTTTGTTACTATGTTGCATTTGGCTTTCTGGTGTCTGAACCAATGTTTTGGTTCTACCCTCTATGTGGAGAGTCTGGGGTACTTCAGGATTCAGAATTATGCTGGTATATTCATGGCCTCCCTAGGCGCTGAGAATATCACGTTGGCGCTACATTATGTTATAAGCAATTTACCCTGTTGACCATTCTTATTACCTCTCAACCCTGGATCTGTAGTCCAGTTGTTCTCAAAAAAAATTTTAAATTGGAGGCTCAGTACATAAAAAAATTCATTAAACATACCATCATTAACTATGTAAAAGGCCACTCCTCTTCATAGCATTGTTCAAAAACATTTCTTACAAAGTACCGTTTTGAATGAAATCGGGAGGATGACAAGTGAGGTGAGTAGGACTGCGAGGAACATTTATATGATAACAAAAATACTGTAAAGAAAACTTTGAAAGATGTTAGAACTAATCAATGCATAAATCTTGAGAACCGGAGATGAAACATCTGAAACATGTGAAATCTTAAAATGCAGAATCAAACATACACACACACACACACACACACACACACACACACACACGTACTTGACCAAAGTAAGAATTTAATAGGCTGAACTATTGTATATTTATTTTGAGGATTTTATTTTTCTTTTTTATTATTCAGTTTGGTAGAAGGGGTATAAGGGAGTGTGAGAGAGAGAAAAATAAATCCTTAAATATTTTTTAATTAAGGAAAAAATATAGTTTCTCCATTTTACCACCTAGGATATTTATCTGAATATCCATTATAAGACAAAGCAAAACATTTGCATCTTTTGAAAAAGACAAGACCTAAGTAAGCATGCACATACCCCAAAATGCACCATTTGTTCAGCCTAATCCATACTGACTCCATTTAAAGTTAAGGTAATAGCAAATTCGGAAGAAGTTTAATATTGTAATTTATGACTTATTCATATTAACTATTCAGTATTATAAATCAAGCTCTCCACACACCAGTACTCTGCAATAATATATCACAGTTTTCACAAAATAACATCCTATTTGCATACATTCACATTGTTTTGTTTTTAAAATAAATCTTTATTTCAAAGTAAATTTAAAATGCAAAACATTTATGTCATGTAATAAGTTATCTGAATAGTATTCCAAAAGAAAAGAAATCTAAAAATCAGACCAAAGGCGAAATAAATCCATCAATGGCTCCTTCCCTCCCCTCTTTTTTTTTTTAAAGGTACCTTTTCTTCCTCCTCAGAATGAGCAAGTTACAAAATAAAGAGGCAGCTTTTACAAACTTTTTTCTCAAGGTTTCTCCCTTAGTACCATGGATAGCACAGAGGCTGCCTAGTCCAGTTCCATCATTTTAAAGATGAGGCAAGAAAGATCAAAGAAATTTAAGTGACTTGTTCAAGTTGACACGTAGTCAAGAAGAACAGGCTTTAGAATTGGGTCTTCTGACTCAAAAGCCAGGAAATATCCTTTTGGCCATAACACGTGTTCCCATGATCTTTGGAAAAGTTCATTTCATGAAAGAGAACTTTATCATGTAATATTTCTCATTAAAATGAAATTAAAGGACTAGACTAAAAGAATTATGTTTTTCTTAACTTTTTCAACTAGTCCAATTTTCCCTTTGCTAATGAGGTTTTTCAGGTGAAGCATGTGGGGAAAAAATAGAGAACACAAACCTTTCTTAATCTCCTACTATTTACCCAGCTTCTGTGCTTCATGTCCAGGCCTTATTTACCAATTATCATTAAGCTAGGCAGCTGCCAGAAGGCCCATCTTCTCTGTCTCCCTACTTGCCTAGTACATTTCCACCCAACTCCAGGAAGTGCTAAGCTAGGAAAATCGTAACTGCCAATTATTCCTTATTTTTACAGATTACATAAAGAAGAAGAAATGGGCATAAATTCCTGCTCTAGAAACCATTTTCTCAGGCTCAAGGTGCCTAGGTAGGCTCTTGTCATAAATGTACTTGGGGGAGGCTTCCTCCGGGTCCCTAAAGAATACAAACTACTGACAGTAATTCATATCTATTAGTGTTTCTTATCATTCTTGCTACTTTTCTTCCAAGAGGAATATAGACATCTAATAAATACATCATTGGGATATAAAGTGTAAGAATCAGCGTTGGAAACTAGGACATTTCAAGCCTAGAGAAAGAAGAATTAGGGAGAACATGATAGCTGTCTTTAAGTATCAGAAAGGTTGTTATATGAAAAACAAATTATCCTTGGTCTGTTTAGGCCCCTGGAGGTCAGAAAAAGATACAATTTTTGGATGCAGAATTAGGGAGAGCAATTTAGATTTGATGTAGGGAAATACTACCTAATCATATTTAAAGCCATCCAAAATAAAATGCAGTAGTTTGCCTCTCAGTTGAGGTCTCCAAGTAGAAACTAAATGACCTTCACTGTCAGGTATGTGGGAAGATCTGGATTTGATTGAATGTTTTCTGATATACCTTTCAATTCTGGAATAACTCTACTCTGTGAACTTCTATAAAAATCATTCTTACAACTATCATGGGATTAAAAATATATTAATTCAAATCATCATAGGGTTTAAAATACTAATATTAACACTCAAAACATATTCCAAAAAAAATCAAGATTAAGGATGTCCAAGTTATTTTATGTTAGTTCGTGATGTTTTTCATTTTCTTAATACTACTTTAGGATAGAAGCTAATAAACATGATAAATTTAATGTCTATGAAGAGCAATGAAAGCTAAGGGTGGTAACAAATTTGATGAAAATACAAGAATGGGAAATATGTAATATTACGTTATGTACAACTTTCAGTAATAATCCCTATAAAGAATAATTTCTTTACATTCAGGATTTATGATTTTTGCTTTTAGCCAGTTTGTGTTCTGCTCCTGTATCCTCACTAATGGTCTACAATATAGTGCCTTTTTCAGAGTTCCAAATGGCTTCCAGGTTTAGAGAAGGAAACATATGGAGCCAGTTTACCAAGTAAAAGGCACAGGTATGAGGAGAAAAAATAGAAAAAGATCTAATCCAAGAAGACCAAAACTGGAAAGTCATCACATCATAGATTTAAATTAGGAAAGGGACTTTAGAGGTCATCCATCCCAACTCTTCAATTTTACAGATAACCAAACTGAGTCCTAAAAGGTGAATTGACTTATCCAAGATCATATGAATAGTAAAAAACAAGCAGAATCTTAATGTGATTCTGATCCAGCATTCTTTCTACTCTGCTAACACTTTTATTAGGAAAAATAACCTTGAAGAAAAAAGGATTAAAAACAGTAGTGGATCTTAACAGGCAAAGTAGAAACATGAAAAAATTAATGATTACAAAAGGAAGAGGGGAGACGTTTAATATTTCTCTCCTTGTTAGTGAAAAGTCAGTCTGTGGCCAGATAATCAGAACTGCGACTCTAATTAGTTATATGACAACAAGGAAGTCAGACTCTATTGGGGAAGAGAATTACTGGCCATCTCCTCATTATCTGCATTGTACTTTATCTGCTTTCAAGTTCTTATTAATAGTGTTACTGTACAAGGCTTAAATGAGCCTTTTGTTCACATAAAAGGACCACTGTTTACATTAACCCAGTAGCTCTTAAATCTAAACACTTAATTACCTCCTAGGAATAAGTAGGAACCAAATAGAAACAAACCTGCTGCTTCGGACCAGTACTTGGCCTCTGTCTAAGGCAAAATTTGTACCGGGTTCCTAGGGATAAAAAGTGAGGGAGAGAAGAGTTCTTAGCAGGTAAGCAGCCTCAGGAAATCTGATAGCTCTCTGTCTCTTCATGAGTCAGATTTTCACAGTGGGCCTTTATTATTATTTCGTCAGTAAGTCCACAAGCATTTATTGAACACATTACACAAACTCATAATCAGATGAAATACATAATCATATCCCAAAGCTAAATGCAAATGAGTTTTTGGAATATCTACTATTTGGATTACCTAAACAAGTTCCCACATTAATACGGACAAGTGAAAAATTAACTGTATTATTAAAATATATATATGTATACAATTATATAAATGTGTGTACAAATATATATATATATATATATATATATATGTATATATAGATTTAAATAATATGAACTCAAAAGCATCCTTGGATATTTAAGCAATTAATACATGCCATTGTCATGCCACTAGCTATTATTTTTTTAACCTAATGGAGAATCCCAGAAGTCTTTGAATGTTGTTAAAGGGTAAATATAGTGCCTCTCCACAAGAAAGGTAAAGAGGATAATAGTTATTATCACAGACCAATACCTGGGAGTTCAACACCCAATCAATTTTCAATTACCTAC
This sequence comes from Bettongia penicillata ogilbyi, assembly GCA_023548195.1. NCBI lineage: Eukaryota > Metazoa > Chordata > Mammalia > Diprotodontia > Potoroidae > Bettongia > Bettongia penicillata. The sequence goes on from JAJHZJ010000470.1 coordinate 23,344,485, forward strand.
AAGAGCAGGAGGTACTGGGTAGTAACCAACTTGGCTTTGTAAAGTATAAATAATGCCAGATCAATTTAATTTCTTTCTATGATAAAGGTGCAGGTAATGTAGATAAGGAGAAAGCAATAGATCTAATCTATTTGGAATGCAATGAGGCTTTCCATTCCATCCCACATACCATTCTCAACAAACTAGGAGTGATAAGGTCTGGACTGTGGTTGGTTGAATGCCCAACTGGCTAAAGGGTCACATTTAAGAAAGCCTGTCACTCTCACATAGTAACCCAGGAGAACTTAGAGAATGACGTTTTACAGCGATTACCATGCAGCCACTATTAATTAAAATATTTAGCAGTAAAGGTTCTAGGTAATAGAAATGGAAATAAGGTAATTATGCCTGAAGAGCAATCTATGTTGGTAAAGAAGATAAAAATAAAATTATTAGGATTAGTATTAATAATTAAAATATGATATTTATATAGCATTTTACTATTTACAAAGTGCTTAAATACTTGTTTGATTCACACAATAACCCTTTCACAATGATTAGTTTTTGTATTATTATGATTGCCACCTTATAAATGTGAAAACCAGAGCCCCTAAAACTTTAACTTGCGTGACAGATTATAGCTAGTAAGGAGAGCCTTCTGACTTGAAACCAAGAATTCTTTCAAGACAAATAAAGACATTATCCATCAGGATTAGAGATAAGCATCCCTACTCTAAAGTCAGAGGGAGTAAGGCAAAGTGGACATATAGTTAGCCTCAAAGCCAGAAAGACCTGTGTTTAATTTTCATCTCTGACTCATCCTAGTTGCTAGGTACTGAGCAAATTTAATCTCTCAGTCCTTTAGGCCAAAAATACACTGTCCCCCAGAGTACTGCCCAATCCAGATTAATATGTAAGTGGGAGATATTCAACAAAATAAATAAAACACAATAAAACATAGATAACACTATGTTTTAAAGCTAAATCAATACTAAGCCTAAGGGATCCTTATATATGGATCAGTAGTCCTCATTCCTATTTAAGTTTGATACCGCTGATCTAAGCAATTCTCTAAGAACGTAAATTACAGAGAAGGTTCTTATCTAGATTGGTAAAGATAGTTTCTTCACCTGGGTGTTCACTACACCAATGAAATCACTAGAGAAGTTCATAATATCATCTTAATTTCTTTGAACAAAATGTTTGAAATGGATTGATAAAGTTTCTCCACTGTTTTTAATATTACCCCTACCTGTCCTAGCTCAACGTGGCTATCTCGCTAAACATTGTCACTTGTAGTCCACTGGGACCCTTCTAAAATACTAACAATTTTCCCTTATCTTAAAATCAAAATTCTTGTAAACCTACTATTACTTCCTAAGAAATCTAACTTATTTTCTCATGTATAATAGAAATAGCAACGAATTTGGACTCAGAGGAACTCAATCTGAATCCCAGCCATGTCAATTACAATGCGTGTGACTTTAGGCATGTCATTTAAACTGTCTGGGTCAGTTTCCACCTGTATATTAAGAGAACTATGAAGTAGATGACTTCCAAGTTCTCTTCAAGCTCTAAAACTCTGATCCTATGATCTCTCAAGGATCTTATACAACATTAGGTATGGCGAGTCTTCAAGCTCTAACATTGATTTGAAGATGCAAGGTAAGTACACTGAACAACAAATTTTAAATGCAGACACACATGCATGTATATGTGTATGTGTGTACATATACATGCATTTTAATATATGTTTGCATGTATATGTGTATCCACTCATACATATTCTATTATAGAAACTACAATACAAGAAAATATTCTTGTTGTACGCCTTTCATTCCATCGCCCCTCCATCAACTGCCCTGGAGTATTGACTATTAAGACTGGGATGGGATGTCACAATAGGCAATGAGGAAGAAAAAAACAACACTATTACAGACAGAAGAGGTTGAGTCACAATTAAGGGAAGAGGAATGCAAAAATAAGGGTGGCACTACTCTGTTCCTGAGCTGCCCATCAATTCTGCTACCCTTGCTATGTGATGAGAAAGCTGCAGTCCAGAGGTTAGAGGTGACTGCCAACAAACCTCAAGCCTTGTGGAGTTCCAGTCTTTACTGCATCTGACATGGCATGCTCTCATGATGAATGAGTCTAGACCTTTACCTGTAATGACTGGTCATATGGGAATTGTGATTTGGACATCCTCAGGGAACTATACTATAGTTCTCTGCCTGGTCACAGGAGGGCTCAGGTTATAATTATATTAGTACTTCTACGTCAGAGAAACTTCCAGTATCTAGAAGAGTAGGAGACTTAAGGCCCTTCAGAAGTTTGGTTTTTTTGTTTTTAAATTATGCATTGTCTCATTGTTATTAAGATTGATGCTAAGGTAGGAGCGAAAATATGATATGTCATGCTTCACCATGTATGTCTTTCCATGGGGAACCAACTCTACCTTTCCAAGGTCATATGATCATTATTCACTAAAGTATAGCACATGCAAAACTCTGCCTATTCTTTGAAGTCATTATACCCACATGAGCTATAAAATAAGTGTAATCCATGCAGGTCCCTGAATTATTTAATCTTACAGACCATATTTAAACAGCTTAGTGCAACTATAAAAAATGAGTGTTAACCACACCTTAATGGATGGGAAAATGGAAATGAATGAAATAAAGATATGTCAAGCACAAATGACATATTCTTATAGGGTACCTCTCTTAATGCTGAGTTTTATTCATTGACTCTACTGCCATTTCTTTGAAATGAATTATGATATGGCATTTCAAATCTGACTAGAAATCAAAATTTAGAAAATTCCTTGTTCTCAGAATTTTACAAAGAAAAATTTTTTGTTTTAAATAAAAACAAATGAACTTTTAAAAATACTTGGATAATGGTAGTTCAATAGAACTGAGTTTCTGTGTCCTCTGATGTATTTTATTTTATGCATTTTAAAACATTATGAGAAAGGAACTCTTAGGCTTCCCATGTCACTTAAGGGGCCCATGACTCAAAAAGATGAATGTGCTAATATATCATAACTGCCTTATGACAGAGAAAGGCAGATCTAAGAACTAGAATGTCTTTTGCTCTCTCTTAATCACATAGAAAATGGCACTTGACACTTTCACCTCAGTGACATATACACAAACCACCAGGGTTAAATATGGAATTCCATAATGAATGCTACCATGTCACCTGGTAGTTAAATTATAACCATAACAGAGAGGTGTATAACTCCTCCTCCACACACTTGGTATTCTAATTTAAATGAACTATTCCTCTTGTCACCCTTATTTCTTCCATCACACATTCCTACCACCAACCAAGCCTGGAGAGCAGTCTCTCTATATCTCTCTGTACCTTTTTGTCTCCTGTTCTTTCTTCCAGGCCTTGCCCAGCTATTCTTTCTTCAACAAGTCTTCTCCAATGTTCTGTACTATAAATGATGTGTCCCCATTCAGATCTTTCATAGAACTTTGTCGAGATCTCTCTTTTGCAATGACCACATTTTGCCTTTTGGTTATTTTCTATACTTATGGTAACTCCTTTAAATTGTTAATTATTTGGGATATTTTCAGGGAGTTTTCAACCTGGTATCTCCAGCATCCAATCCTGAATCTTAACATAATAGACATTAGCGTCTTTAACTGAATTGAACTGAACAAGTAAAAACTAAAAGCTGTATTTCAGTTATACGCAGCATTGCTCAGATCAGTTAAAAACAAAATTGATAAAGAGTAGTGTCATTTTTAGGTAAGTATTGACTTTTTATATGACATGTGACAAAGCACATAGGGACCAGGAAAAAGAAGCAAAAAACAATTTACGGGATGGAAAATAAGACCTATAAAGAAGTGTGAAAACACTTAAGCACTTTATTCTGAAGGCCTAAAGGCTCAGGTTGATTTAATAACTACCTGCACATAAATGAAGGATGCTAACCAGTCATTCTCTGTTTCCACGGAGAACAACAAAAAAATGGAAATAAGATATAGTGAGAAGGATTTTTTGTTTAAGGAACAAATTTATCGACTCCAAGTCAATTACAAAATGCTGTAATGCCTACCAAGATTGTGGTTAGGAGCCATTAGCCCTGATAAGCTCTTAAAACTGAATTGACAATCATCAGTTGTTACATACGTGCCTGATGATAAAGTCTTAAAAAAAAATTTTCCAATTTAATGATTCTATGAAATAGCTGCTGAATGAGTTCTTTCATCCCTGACTTGGTTGCTCCATATACAACTTTTGTGTGCTTTCCATTTTCTCCCTGTGAAAAAGGAACAGGTAACTTTTGTACCTCTTTCATTCCAAAGATTCAGCCCATTCCTTTGAGTCATCATATCCATGTGAGGTTTAAAAGAGATGTTTGACACATAGGCTCCTCAATTACTAAGTCACATAGGTAATATTTAAATGATTAAGAAAAGAGCAACTGTAAAATAATAGAGTGTCAATCACATCTTAATGGATAGAAAAATGGAAGGGAATAAGGCAAAGATGTGCTCAAATACCAATGGCAAATCCTGTATCCTCCATCTCTTAATTGAATTTCCATCGATTACACTATCTTTCCCTTGAAATGAAAGATGGGGTTGCATTTCATGTTTGAGTAGAAATCAACATTTAGAAAATGTCTTATTCTCAAAACTTTACAATGAAAGATTTTTGTTTTTAAATAGAAGCATGTTTCATAAAATTCACTTTATAAAACTATTTACCAGAAGCTTTTCTTCTCTTTCTTCCTTCTCTTACTTTCAGAGATAGTAGCTCTTCTTTTCAAACTTTGGAACATGGCAAGACAACTCTGGAAGTACTTGGTACTTAAGGATAAATGCAAGGTTTTAAAAAAAACATTTAAAAGAGGATAGTACACCTGTTGCATGGAATAAAATGAGAAATGGAACAGGAAAGAGCTGTTGTTAGAAAAACAGACTTCTAAGGTTTCTTCCTCTAAGTAATTCATCTGGTTCAAAGATTCGAGTAGGTTCAGTTTATAACTAAAAGCAAATACCTCATTCCTGCCCTTGCAGCCAAACCACATACATTTTCATGCTTCCATTATTAATAAACAGAATAGTTCTAAACAGAAAGAGGCAAGGCTCCAAAAATAATGGGAAAGAATAACATGAGAAGGGATAGTCTTCCTCCAAAGACTTGAGTTTCTTTATTTTATTTGGTGATTTTAAAGGATAAGATGGAGAAAGAGAAGTTGTGGAAGGAGAAAAGTTTCTTTCTTTCTTTTCCCCTATTACCTCAGTGCACTTTGGCTTTGAGAATATCTTCCTTAATTAATCTGGCCAGCTTCCTAACAAATTTTGTTCTTACGTTACACTTTTCGTAGTTATTTGAGTCCTGTCTGACTACATAATCAAGAAAGACTCTTAAGGTATTCACAGTCAGCTCTCTTGCTGTTTAAATTTAATGCTATTTAATTTCTTAAAGTAACACCCCTCCCCCAGCTCCACCATTTTTACACATATAAAAATAGCTCTTCTTACTAAGAGTTGTCTATAACATGCTCATTTCCAAGTACGATGACAGGTAGAGAGAATACTCAGTATGAAGACCCAGCAACAGGTACTGTGAAATTCTTACTCAAACTCATGTACAAAAAGAGCATTTTTATATTTGGTAAATCTATATCTAGAATAAAATTAAAAATCAAAATTTTAAAATTTAAAATGTTCTTATGATAACCTTGTGAGGTAGATAAGGCAAAATTTATTGTCTCTTTTTTTTTTTAACAGAAGAAGAAATGCAGGTTAAGAGAATTTAAGTGACTTGTCCAATGTCACAGAACAAAGTAGATCAAGGGGATAGAACTGGAACTCAGAGATTTTAAGTCCCAAGGCTCATTCCAGAGTATCATATTGGCTTTGAATGGTTAAAAGAATTAATAATTAAACCGCAGCAAAAACAAAACAAATGAAACCAACAAAGACACCTTAATGATATATTCCTAAAATATAAAGTAATTGTTATTTTTCCTAATTTTTAAAATAACCCTCCTAATTCCTCACTCTCTAATACCTCTCACATTTATCTTAAGGATATTTTGAAAGCTTTGAAAAAATAAAGTAGATTAGGCATTAAGTATTGAATCATACAATTATTTACTTTTTCTACAGAATCAATGTTAGATCTTTATGTAAAACAATAAGGATGCTCATAAACTCTCATATATTCTTTAGTGTTCGGATGAACAAAGTTCAAAACATATATGAAAAGTTGATACCCAAGAAAGTGCAAAGGTGGCTGAGGATGAAAAAAGAGAAGAGTTACTATTGAAAGCATTTACAATTATATAGACAGAAATATCAATCCCGACTTCCTTATTAACTGAGAGACACATGAGTAGGATAACATAATGATAAGTTATAGATTTTCTTTTCCAGGAAGTTATAAAAAAGGGAAGGGATGGGTAAAGCACAGCTTTGTTAGAAGTCGTGAGTAAGACAAACTGTCTCAATACATCCCTACCTGCCTGCTGAATTCTGGACTAGAGATTGAAACGAAGTAAAAAATAAAATGCACACTGGTGACCTGGTCACTTCCGCGGAAGCAAGCCATACATTACAATGAAACTAGTTGGGGAAAAAATGGCTCATTTGAAACAAATGGGATTAAGATTATGTGTAAAGTACATTATTTTTCCCTTATTGGATGAATTTAGATTTCACAGATGATGTTTACATAATGAGGTAATATATGCTTTGATTTATACACACATCTACGTATATATGTATGTATGTATGTAGTATACACATATGTAGGCAAATAAATATGCAAACGCTATGTGGTTCACAATTTTCCAGTGCTGCAGAGTTTGCCAATGATCAGCTGATAAAAGACTGGAATGCCTTAAGGGAACAACCTGAGGGTAAAAAGTTTTTCTAATCAAAATTGATATTTCTCTCCAATCCACCTATGGGAGAACTCAGAACAAGCTAGTTATGGAGAGGAGGTGGGAGGTGGAGAGGGATTACTAAATCTGATTAGCTAAATGTACATTTTCCACTCTGGGTTTTATGAGGGAAATAAAGAAGGAAAAATCACAAAATACCAACAAAAAAGCAGGACAAGTTATTGAACTTAATTTGAAGTTTTAGGTTTAAGAAACTGTCTCTTGACAATTATCGCTCCATAGACCAACTGCCTCATCTCTTTGAGAATGATGTATTCACACACTGAGGATATTCTTGATGAAAACACAAGATGAGAATATATAAAGCTGTGAGGACAATTTTATGGAGTAGAATACATTATTAGAGAATTTAGAGCAGAAAGAGACAATAAAAGTTACATCCTTGGCTTTATTGATTAGCAAACAGAAGAAGAGAACATGAATCCTTTTTGCCAAGTCACATAAGGCTAATAAAATCAGAACCAGGATCCAAATTTGGTGTTCTTCCCTAGATAGTTATATACATACTGTCACAAAACTGGCTTAGAGATGAAAAAAATATTACATTTAATTCAGTAAGAAAAAAAGGACTGCTAATACTCTCCTCAAATACGTATGTGTATGTATATGTGTATACTAAAATTAAACAAGATTATCTGACATTTCAATGAAGTAACTGCATGAGGAAATAAGGATTTAAACAGTGAGACAAATTTTAATGTACGTTATTGGACATCACCACTATCTCTGTCCATGTAAGACAACCAGACTTAATTGATAAATGTTGTATGTGTTCTGTGTGCTCCAACTGGCCATTTCCCATCTCTCTCCTTCTGACTTCCCTGTTCCCTGAGACACAACAATATTGAAATTAGACCAATTGACAATTCTGAAATGGCCTGTAAGTGTTCAAGTGAGACTTCATTTATGTAGCAAACTTCGTTGTTGTCTTAAAAAAATTGCCAGAATTTTCAGCACTCACCACCCTGATCAGTCAGCAGCCATCAACATCAAGGTGAGACCCTCTGTGAGTAAGGCTCAAATGATGGTTAGTAAGTATTTTTTCATTGAGGCATATATACTCTTTTAGACATTACACTATTCCACACTCCATCAACCATAGCATAGTGCAAATTTAACTTTCATATGCACTGGAAAAGCAAAAAAAAAAATCATTTGACTCTTTATTGCAATATTTACTACACTGCAATGGTCTGGCACTGATCCCTCAACATCTCTGTGGTGTGCCTGTACTTACTAGCATTTTTACTGTGGGAATATGTCTGCCTCAGTTTCCGCAATTGTAAAATAGGGATAATAACTCCTACCACCTAGTGTTGTTATAAGGGTAAAATGAGATTACATTTGTAAAGTACTTCACAAGCTTAAAGTGCTACAGCATTAATAACATATTTATGTGTTAATGTAACACATTAATATATGACATGTAACTAACATAAATGTCCATGTGTAATGTAATGGTTATAAGAATAACCATTATTAATTACCTATTATTATAACTTTTATCATCACCATCATCATCACTTGAGTATTCACAAGACTATTTAATAACCCAAACCCCAAAAAGGCATAGAAAGGTTTAGATTTGAAACAACAGAAGTACTCATACCAATGAAATTAGAGCCCTCTACCTTTCCAGACTTACTACATTTTATTCACTTTCACTTACTCTATATTTCAGTCAAGTTGGCCCCATTCACAAGTCTTCATTTCCTGTCTCCAAAAGTTTGTAGGGGCATGTACTCTTTCCTTACCTCGTAGAATATTAACTTTCCTTCCAGTCTCATTTTAAGCACAATACCCCTCACTTCTAGTTTCCATCATAAGAAACACATAATTTTATACATATTTAATATCTTTCTTATGTATAGATACTTATGTACATGTGTCAGAATTCATTTGGAGAATAAAAAGAGTTAGAATATCAAAGAAAGTTGAAAAAAAGTAAGTTATGCACAAAGAAGGAAAGACATTTTCATACCTCAAACTATATCATAAAGCAGTAATCATCAAAACAATTTGGTATCAGTTTTATAACAGAGAAGATAATCAATGGAACATTGTATTGAAGGGAGAAATAGAATTAATATATAACCCAATGTTTAACACTTAAAAATATTTTAATTAATATAAATGATTATATTATATATTTATAACACACATTTATATTTACATATATTATATATGTAAATAATAAATAAAACAAATTATTTAGGAAAGAATTTCCTATTTGATGAAAAATGTTGGGGAAACAGGAAAACATTGCGGCAGAAATTAGGTTTAGCATAACATTTTACACAATACTGTATTATAAATTCAAATGAATAGATGACCATTTTAAAAATCATAACAGAAAAAATAGAAATAGATTATATACCTTTCACTGCTATAGGTAAGGGGTACATTTATAAAACCAATGACTGGGGAAGTTACAAAACTCCAAATGACTATAAATAAGAGAAATTTAGATCAAAACAATCTATAGGTTTCACTTCACATTCAGCAAACTGGCAAAGACGGGAATAGTTAATGTTGAAGGAGTTGTGGGAAAATAAATACACTAGATTAGTGCTGATGTTCAAGAAAGCACAGCTGGACAATAAAAATAACCATATTAGACAATTTAGAATTATGTAACTAATGTAACTAAAATGTTCATAACCTTTCATTCAGAGATCCAACTATTAGGAAGATACTTCAAGGAAGTTTCAGATAAGGTACAGTTGTTGCATTTTTCTGTAGTCGAAGACTATTGGAAACAAAGGTAAATATTCACCAAATGGTGAATGGTTAAAGCAACTGTGGCAAATAAATGTAACGGAATATTATTGGGCTATAAGAAATGCAGAATGCAATAAAGCAACAGAGAAGCATGCAAAGCCTTAAGTGAACAGATGCTGAGTGCAGCAAGCAGAACCGAGATAATTGTGTGTGTGGAATAACCATGTAAATGAAATGAATAAACAAGAAAACATTATGAAGTGAATGTTAGAAATTACAAAGGGCAAGCACAATCCAGAGAAGAAATATGAGAAGACTCCTTTCCCCACTCCTATGCAGAAGTAGGGAGTCCACAGGGATGACATATTGTATGTATTTTTAAATGTTCTTGATGTATAGATTTGCATGTGTATTTACCTGCCATTTGTTAGTAATGCTCAACTAATATTTCTGTCTTCCTAGATAATCACTAATGAGGGTAAAGAGAACTTTTAAAATGTGTCTTCTAACAAAAGTTTTACTTTGGGTTCTTGCCATGGTTATTTTAGTCTAAGAGACACTGCAGTGTACCTACCATATTAGGCACAACGAACCAGAAAACAATTGCCTAGAATTTTCCCTTGATTCCAAAGCAGTGAGCCTTTGGACAGTGCTGCAACCTTGTCTAAAAGACTTGGTCTGTCTTCCTTTCCTGGAGAAATCCAACCCTGAGTGACTTTGATCACTGAATTTCCAAATAGTGTGAGGCCTTTTGCTGGAAGAGAAAATTAGCTGATTGCAGTGTGCTCAGAGGAAACTTGGAGAATGAAATAGAGTTTTCAGATCTGGAGGTCTCCTTTCCTAATCCATTAGAGCCTAAATTTACTATACTCTTGAATGCATACAATCCCATGAATAGATAGATTAAGTAGGCATTAACATAGGAGCACTAAGACATTCTTTTCCAAAACATGCCATGATGCTTGACATGCCACCTTTCAACTTAAGATATTCTTTTATGTACACATATGTACACTCAAATACATTTCATTAATGTATTCCCAATAACTCTCCTCTTTTGAACCTCTTTTGTAACACTTTAGTATAGCTAAGCAAATACAACCCACACAGTGGGTACTTTTTAAGACATTTGTATTTTAAGCATCTGTTATAATGGAAATCACTTAACTAAAAGAAACAAGACCAATAACTTAGCAGCAACAATCATCATATTAAAATTGATTAATGCATCAATTATCTGTCAATCAAACCAAGAATAGATTTGATTTATGAGGGAAAGTAAAGAGGTGCTAACCAAGAGGAAAGAGGGACATTTTTCAAAACCCTAAAAATATGCTAATTAAAAACAATATGAATACAAGTATTCTTAAATACTAAAATATTCTCAATTCAGATATTGAGATGTATTTGGGTATAGTATACTTTATCAAAATGTGTGTGTGTGTGAGAGAGAGAGAGACAGACAGACAGACAGAGACAGAGAGAGAGAGAGAAGTTGAGAGAGATAAACACCACTTTGGTTCAGTTTTCTCCTTCCAGTGTTTTAAAGAATAAATGAAATATGAAATCAGCTCACTTCATTGTTTTCAAATCTGATTAAATATACTCTTTCTGCAACTAGAATCAAATATATTTGGACTTTGTGTTTAAAATTATACTCTTTGGAAGTGAACGCATCTAAATCCAGTGTTAGGGAATTAATGAGCCTTTCACGTAAATCACACATAATTGACAGTGGAATTTGTCCTTGTACCCGCTGACACCTGCACTGAATAATAACGAAGGAAAGAGGTTTTGACATTTGAAGCTGGGGTGCAGCCTACATTCATCCTGATTCTCCCGGAGAAACTAAGACAAAACTCTATTTTAAACTGCTAGTACATTTAAGCAGGAAACATTTGGCTCACCTACAGTTCTTTCCTACTTCCATTTGCACTGAAGGAAAGAGAACTTCAGCGATACCCTACATCATAAGTACCACATATGATCAGTGAGTATATCTTCAAACAAAGGGATATTGAAAATGTAGAGATGAAAGAACAGATATATTTTAAAGTATTTTTAGGACTAACAAAAATAACCCCTCTATTTAGAAAGAGGATATATAATGTCACAAATGAAACATTAGATAGAAAATAAAATTTGATATATATATTTGATATATATATATCCATTTCCTAGGTTTTTATTTTGATTGAGCATTCAAAAAGTAGAAAAACAAATTCCTTAAGACTTTGAATATATCAAATGCCAAACAATTCTGCAACCAGTTGGCAAATAAAAAGTTTGTTGCCTGAAACTAATATCCAGCTTGCTTGTAGCTGAGATGAAATTATTTGACCCTTTGATACCAAATGGAGAGAACCTCCCAAGAAGGGGTCAGAGATGGTGCAATATATTTAGAACAAAATGCCTTTGTATGTGAATCTTTGTAACTTGTGTTCAAAATGCTACCCTATATTTTGATCTTTTCATGCCTTTTTATGTTTATCAGCTGTAGTACAAAACAGAAATGACACACATGCAAAAAAATGTAATGTTTCACAGCATTCAGAAGCCTGACCAGAAATAATCTAGATGCCTGCTTTTTCTTTTTTCCCCTGAGCATAAACTGCCTCCTCAACCCCCTCTTGCAAAGTCTGGTAAGGAGAATGAAAATAATAGAGAAAAAACATAAAAACAAAGGCTTTCTTATTACTATTCATTCAGGAAACATAAAGCCATGTGCGGATGTAACTCACCATAGGATTCAAGTATTACTATATACTAGAAATCTGACTGAAGTTTCAAAGGGAAGAAGAGAATTTTTTGGCTCAAAGAAGCAAATTATTGGCCTTTAAAGTTAAAAAGCAATTTAAGCTAAAACTGTCAGTCTTGTTTTTAGCTAATAACATTAACAACTACATGCTTTGGGGGGTTTTATGCCTATATTTTAAGTAGGAATACATTATAATAATATTTTAGAAATCAGGATGAATTCTATAGTTGACTTCAAGCCGAGGAAGTAGTATATTTCCAAGTGGAGGAGCAAATTGTCATTTTACGATGACAGCAGATGCTGCAGATGTAGGATGATGCTATATAAAAAGTTCTGGACATGGAATTCTTCAATCTGGCTATCAGTATCATCTCTTCCACTTAATGCCTATTTAAGTGGAAGACTATTTATGTGCTCTCACTCAGTTTCACTTAAATTTTGAACCTCATGAGTGAAAAACGTTAGGGTTGACCTAAATGGCTAATGCCCCTTGAGGTTCCAGACTTATGACTGATCCCATGATTTGCATTCAAATCCTTGGCTCCGTCATTTACTATTGATGTGACCTAAAGCAAATTAAACACTCTATGCCTCAGTTTCCTCTTCTGATAAATAAAGGGGATTGGATTAGATGGCCAAAAGGCTATGCCCAGGATAAGAGTACAAGTCATAAAATTATGAGTCAAGAACTAGAATGAACATTAAAAGCTATTTAGGTTGACTCTCATTTTTCACTGATGAGGAAACTGAAACTGAGATATATTAAGTTATTTGGCCAAGATCACAGTCACTAAGTGTTAGAGCTGAGACTGAAACCTAGGTTATAGTAACCCATGTCCAGCATAGTATGAATATATGTATGTATAAGTACATGTATGTATGTGTATATACACATGCATATATTTATACATATGTGTGTGTATGGGGGCAATACTTTAAAGAAGAAAGTTATTGCTAGGCTCAGTTTACAGATTAGCTAAAGAAAGAACAGTGACATAGGATGACTGCTGATTAAAATTAAAACTCACAATATTGATCCCATCTTTACTGTGGTATTTTCTGTTTTTCTCCCTTTAAATATCACCTATAAAAAAACATAGGATCCTGAAGATACTGGAATCTTGTAGCAAACATAAGCATGAGTGAATCACATATTGTGATAAAATATATGTATTTTAGATGTCTCACTTGTCAACCACTATCACCAATCTCTTTCCATTTCCAGATTTTAGCCTCTAATAAAGTGTTTTCAAGCAAGATGTCCTAACTGCCACCACTGCACAAACTATACAGAATCAATCGGCATGAGCCAGCAGATGGTACTTTACAGTTAGGTTCTAAATCACCAGTTTTATCAGTAGTAACCATGTATAGCTAGTTGTTGAGTAGCACAATTTTTTCAAGTTCTTCTCTTAAATGATATCACTGTATTTTTTTGTGATCTGTGATACAGATTTGTTCAAGATGTAGAAATTGCAATTTAAAAACATACATACATATATGCTTACATGTATATATATGCCCATACATGTACACTTTTAGATTGTTTGTTGTGCCCCAGTATATGTGTGTGTATGTGTATGTAATATATATTATAATATATATACATATGCACACACACAGAGTGGACCCTTCTGCAGATCACTAAGTAAAGTAATTTAACTTAATGCAAATTTGTCTATGCCTTGAGGAAGGGAGGAGGAGAGCCATGAGCCCAAGGAGAGAGAAGCCAGCCATGTGGGGGCAGGGGTGGAAGGAGAGCAAGGAGGAGGGAGCAGGAGCCAGGACAAAGATGGAGAACTGTAGAGAGGCAGATGGGTGGGATGGGCAAAAGTCCCTTCTCTCAGTCAGTCTTAAGCCAAGCCCCCAGTTTCATGGAGGTGTCTGAGTTCATCTCTTCTTCTGCTTTTATTTGGAAGGTTTTTTAAAATTGTTTTTTATTTTTCAAGGAAGAGTGAGAAATGGAGAGAAAACAGAGTGAAGTACAGTAAAAGTACAGGTGATTTTTTTCTTAAATGTTGATTTCTTTTAGAATTCTTTATGTGAAATCAAGTTTACATAATGCAAATTTATATAAAATAAAAATTCTCTCCAATTATATGTATGTATGTACATAGACATATAGATACACACACATACCTATTTATCATACAGTCATACTCAGTCTCTGTGTGTATATACAGACAGAACTCATTAATACACTTAACTGGATAGTACGACATGAAGTTATAAATGGAAGTTATATTCTATATATAGAAATATCCAGTAGGCAATTCAAAGTATATACCTAAAATAAATATTATGATCCTTAAACATGTGAATTACTTTTTATTTGTATGTTCACATACACATATGCATATAAACACATGCACACATAGAAACATACACAAACATGCACACATAAACACACATATACATCAGCATTTCTGTTTTCTGATGCTATTTATTTTACACACAAGAAGAAATGAAGTAAATTAGTTGTATACTGCTTGTCATGGCCAAAAAGTAGAATCAAATCCTCCCACTCCCCAAAAAAGTATTACTTTGATCTAATTAGCAAGATGAGTTAATCATTCAAAGGCAATGATTTACCTCACTATAAGCATAAATGCAAAAAAATATAAAATTTAAAAAATGAATAGAAAGTAAAATCAAGTGCCAAATGTAAAAATGTCAAAATAGTAAAAAAAAAAAAAAAAAAGTCCCTCACATCCCATCTCTTTTTAATTCTTCATTTATTACAAATTAGAGGTATGGGAGCTAAACAGTCATGGATTTATTTATGAAGCCAGAGTTCATTTAGCTGATCATTATTTCCCCATCAATGGCAAGCATACTGCTCACTAGAGCTTGTCTCTAATGGCAGGGGAATACATATCTAAGCAATACCATCCAGGCCTGCAGTTGATTGATTAGTAGCCCTGTGGTTTTTTTCTGAAAAAAATAACATAGAAAGATGGAAAAATTCAAAGTATGTGATACGTTGCAGCTCTGAAACAACCTTATTCCACAGGAGCAGCTAGCAATTTAAATTACACTCTTCATTCATTACTGATAAATTTTGAGTGCTGATTACATGTAAAGTAAAATTAATTCACATTGTCACGTTCATACTATGAAATTGCTTTTAGTAGACTAGAACTGAAAATATTTATAAACTTAATTTAATTTGGAGAACAGAAAAGGAATTTATAAAAATCTTTACTAATAGTTACTAAGCAGAGTTCTATATTTTTTCATATATTTTGGACTTTCAGTACTAAAACTTTCACTTCTAGTGATATCTTCCTAATGTACATACAGAATGACTTTAGGAGAAATAGGTGTGGAGCAGGACACAGGAGAGAGAAAAATAAAAATGAAAGCATGGAAAATATAACATCATAAAAACTCCATTCCAACTTACTAAAAAAAAATCATGTACATGTCTCTATTAACAAAATGGATGTGGAAATGTTTTATGTAAATGTACATGTATAACCTATATCTGATTGCTTACTATCTCAAGGAGGAGGGAATGGAAGGAGGGAAGGAGGGATATAATTGGGAACTCAAAACATTGAAAAAATATTAAAAAAAATTATTAACATGTAATTGGGGAAAAATAAAATGTATTGTAAAAATTTAAAAGAAAGAAAAAAATAGGTTCAGTTCATACTTACTCAAGTTCATCTACCATGTTTTGTTTGTATGGCAATGTCATCAATCTTCACTATACTCATAACAATTAGCAAAGCCAAAGATCAATCTCTAATATGATGTAAGTGATAATAAGCTGAATTTAGATTATAAGCAAAACAAACCCCCAAACACCTAAGAATACAGCAAATACTGACTATTCCATCAGAATTACTAATACTGACAAGTTTTAATAGAAGAGTACACAATAGAAAGGAATAAAATTATTGACCTGGTAAGTTTCTATCTCCATTTCGGGTTTAATGATATATATGAATCCCTTTCAAATATGGATATCAGTGAAATAAATTTAAAAGTAACAAACACAGTTTGGGTTTTTTTTCTCTTATTCTTTTCTAACTTGACATTTCTTTGAAGTAAAGATGATTTTCTGTGTACCCAATCAACAATCCTCCTGATTCACTTAGAGTAGAACTTCTTCATGCTTGTGTGCATGAACTTGTTTTTGAAAAATAGTTTAATAACAATATTTCAATGTAATTTGTTTTTATTTATCTTTATTCATTTTAATAAGAATGGGTCTATGACATATTTAAAATTTAGAATCTCTTTTACATACCAATGCCTGAGAAAAAAATCTATATTTTTAGAATACTTCAATATACAAAAACAAAATAGAATAAGCAGTATAAACAATTCAAAGGGAAATGTGCGCATTACACATACATGTAATCTTTCTTTTGAACATATAAATGAGTGAGGGACAAACAAATCTACACACGCCACTTAGCAAAGTGTTTGCTGAGCTTTTCTTGTTTTTGATACGGACATGCTACTGATGATCGGTTTCTTTAATTTTGCCTCAGATATGTCTGGATAAACTTGTAATCTTCTCTATGAGGCAAAAAGTTATATGGATATCTTTATTTCTCCAGAAATATCATGCTACATTAGCATTACTCCTCAAGATGAGATCACCATACTTGTCAACGGGTGAAAGAATGGGAAAGAGAATTTGAAGTTCAAAAAAAAAGGATGAAGTCAGCATAGCAAGGTCAATAATTTTAACAAATCATTTTTACCCATCATTCCAAACTAATCCAGTCTCAACCATCTCACAACACCTCACAGCCTTGACCAAGAAATTAGTAAGATTTCCTATCTACCCTTTCAAGTAAAATTTTATTCATTACATTTTGATCTCATAGATCTCTCCTAATAAAAAATTAAAAAATAGTGTTATGCTTGTGTGTGCTATGTTCCTCAACCAAAGTATATATTAAAGAAAGATTAAAGATTAAAGAAAATCTGTTCTCCCAAGCATTTGGCTCATGTAGGGAAATGTGAGATTAACTCCAGGAGTACTAATAGAAACTTTTTTTTTAGAAGGGCTTTATTACCATGGGCAGTTACTGAGAAAAACTGACTGAGTCATAAAAAGGGATTGGGGAACACTAGAGAAGACAAGTTTGTGATGGTACACATACAGAGACCACAATTGCATAACTATATAACTTAGAAGAAAATAAAAGAAAGAAGCAAAGTCATGTTTTATTCTGGATTACTGAAGAAATGCATATTTGCCTTTACAACTCTACTGATGTAGTTTAATTAAATTTCCACTTAAAAGGGTTTGAAATTACAAGGGTATATTGCAAAAGGAATTACTTCAAAACACATGGAAGAGATATGTTTGATGTACCAAAAAAAAAATCTATTTCATTAAAAATAATTTTAAAGGAAAAAAAGTGCAAGACCAACTGTAAAATCACAGTTCAAAATGTCGTTGTTTCTGAATGTTAACACTTCATCTTACAGGGAAGTTAAAGGATGTTCTCAATTACAACTCCAGTAAAAATGCCTAAGAATTAAACCCTTTGGCAAATGAATTGCTCTTCTTTGGGTGAGCGGACAGGACATATAGAAATTATTTTATAATTTGAAATAAATTGATTCATAAATGTGTTATTTTATAATAAACATTCTCTTTCTCTTTTAATAGATTCATATAAATATTGCTAATTTTATCATTTAAGAACCCCCATCTTCTCTTTCTTCCCCTAATTTGTTACCCATTCAACTTTTAGTTAACATTACCCCTACTCATGTATTCTTGTTTCTACTCCATACAAACAAGACTTCTAAATGTTCTCATACTTCATCACACTCCCCCCATATCTATGAATTTGCTCTATCCCTTCTCCATTCCAGGAATGGGTTACCTACCACCTTCATTGGATTGATGATGTAGTTCCCTGAAACATTGAAATCATAGTCCAATTCCTATCCCTATCATTTATTTTGATAAATCTTTTGAACAAGGTCTATATGAAATATTTATAATCAAATAATATCTGTGTGGCAAATTTAATGAATCACTATTAACCTCTGAGGTTCTCTACCATGAACAGGAAGTGATACTGACAATTTACTCTTATGCCACATTATCAAACGTGAATGTAAATTCTATGGTTAAAGCAGATTATCATCTGTACTCCAGCTAAATATCTGAAAAACAACTCCAATAGGACCAGTGATTCAGTATCAGGTTTCTCAGTTGACCACACTATGCAGTAAATTAGTTTTATCCTATAAGAGCAAATGAAAATATCATTTGTAAAGACAATTTTGTTTAAAAAATGAGTGATGATAAGCAAATTACCAATTTTGCCAGCACACATTTCTATGAGTTATATCTCTTCCACCAAACTGAATACATTTTAAATCCTGTTGTAATAGAAAATGGGTATATCTAGGAAAAGTGGGTAATATTAAGAATAAATAATAAAAACTGTAAAAATAAAAACTATTAAATACTGTGTTGCTAAGGACACTGCTTGATACAAAATCTTTTAACTCAGGTTTAAGTACAGTTTAACAGAAACCAGTGGGATTCCAGATAATAATAAAATCTACAATAATGAGAATGAAAGAAACTATTCTACGTGCATCCATTATCCCATTATGCTTGATTATAGGAACAAAAACTGAATATCAGAATTTTAAGCCTTCTGATTCTTAGTGGATACTATGAAATTTTAAAGTGGAATGCTCTAAATTTTATGCGAATCATTCATAGGTAGTCCAAAAGAACAGATTAGATTTTAAAACATCATTTGTTTAAATTGTGGACCAATCAATAATATACGGCTCCATATCTCAGCCTTCTTCCAGTTCCAGAAAGCATCCAAAGATGTGAGCTAAGGATACAGGGCAAAGATTGTTTATTTGGAACCAGCAAAATTTGAGATGAAATCTTAACTCTGACTTAATCCTAGGCTTAACCTCTGTTTGTAATTTATTTGGAGGTGAGATTAAAGCATTGTGTGAAAGATCCAACTCAGCCATTACACTGATTGATCTTAAGTTATTTCTCCTATATGTCCGTTTCTGTATCAGTAAACACCCCAACATACACAGGGGGCCTGCTACCCCAGGTTCTTAGATCTGTATTCATAAAAGGAAAGGCAACTTTTGAGGGTTTAACAATCACTTTAATCAAACACATGTATCATTCAGTTAGTTCAGTGGAAAAAGTCGGCATACTAAACTTCAGAGAAAACAGAGAAAACAAGTCAACAGACAGAGCTTTCAAAACTGTCTGACCATTACATAGAAACACAGTTAGCAGGCGAGAGCAGGAGGGTGGGTTGGGGTGAGGATTAAGTGGGGGGAACACTCCATAGCTGCTTCTCAGAGTCTCTCAGGTCAAAGAAACACTTCTAGTCAGTAAGTCCCAAAGTAAAATCTCACCCTCATAGTACTTACACACTTTTCAGAGTCAGAGGGTATAACCCCCTGATGCAGTGCCTCAATAGAAAAAGCAAAAGGTACTTGGGACCCACCTACAAAACAACCGCCCTAATCAAGCTTCCCTCAAAGGGCACGCCCATCAATGGGTGTGGAAGATCTTTAAGCATATTATTCAATCAGAGGCACTTTTAGAAAAATAAAAACAGCCAAAGATCCTAATTTGATTGCCATCGCAGCTTCCTAGACTGAGAGTGGGGATACTATGACTTCAAATTTCTTCTCTACTTTTGTCATAACAGTAATATATGAGCTTTCTATGTATACAGAGTGAAATATGAATTTAATACATGAATCATTTTCTGTCTCTTCATTCTCATTATTTTTCTCTTGAATTGCTACATAACTTGTTAGGTTTTACAAGCTACCTAGGACACCAACGATGAGCGATATTGTTATTCCTAGGCCAGTTTGTATAGCAATAAAATGAAAGACAGAAGCCATGTAGTTATATTAATTCTAATTGATAATAACTTATGATAACACTGATGGCTCTGGGAGCTGATGGAAAGTCACAATTTCTTTTACATATTAGGGATTTCACTCCTTAAAATATAATACAGACTGTTTCAAATTATGAAGCTACTGAAGGCATGAAAGAGGCATCTTGGGAGAGCAGGCATCACACCAGACTGATTGATCCATCGATTGATCGATCCATCGATTGATCTGTCTCTCTGTCTGTCTGTCTGTCTGTGTGTCTGTCTGTCTGCCTATCTATCTATTTGGATAAAGAGTGAGAATTTTTGCTCAAGATTGCTATATTTCCAGAATTATCACATTTAAAATCTTTGTCATTCAAATTATTACTTAAGAGATAGCATTATTTTTAATTATCTGTTAGATGGATTCAGAACGAATTAATATTTGTATATTCTGTACTGTGTTAAAGGTAAACAGATTAAGACTCAGCAGAGCAAATTCTTTTTTAAGATTTAAATTTATTTATTTTTACTTTTCAACATTCATTTCCACAAAATTTTGAGTTCCAAATTTCTCCCCATCTTTCCTCTCCCCCTGCCCCAGGATGGCATGCATTCTGATTACTCCTTCCCCCCAGTCTGCCCTTCCTTTTATCACAACCCCCTCATATTCCCTTCTTCTTTACTTTCTTGAAGACAAGAGAGATTTCCATATCCCAATGACAACATATTTTATTTCCCAGTTGCACGTAAAAACAATTTTACACGTAAAAACTTTGAGTTCCAAATTCTCTCCCTTCTTCTCCCCCCACCTACGCCCACTGAGAAGGCAAGCAATTCAATATAGGTTATACATGTATAGTTATGCAAAATACCTCCATACTAGTCATGTCATAAAAGACTAACTATATTTCCCTTCATCCTATCCCACCCCCAATTATTCTATTTTCTCCTTTGATGCTGTCCCTTTTCTAAAGTGTTTGTTTCTATCCCCTCCCCCAATCTGCCCTCCCTTCTGCAATCCTCCCCATCTTATCCCCTTCCCCCCTACTTTCCTGGAGGATAAGATACCCAATTAAGTGTGTTTATTATTCCCTCCTTAAGCCAAATCTAATGAGAGTAAAGTTCACTCATTCCTTCTCCCATCTCCTCTCTTCTTCTTGCCTCTTTAATGTGAGATAATTTATTCCATTCTATCTCTCCCTTTCTCCTTCTCTCTCACCAATATGTATTCCTCTCTCACTCCTTAATGTGATTTTTGGATATCATTCCTTCATATTCCACTCACCCTGTGCCATCCATCCATCCATCCATCCATCCATCTATGTATGTATGTATGTATGTATGTATGTATGTATCTGTCTGTCTGTCTATATCTATTTCTTCCAACTACCTTAACATTGAGAAAGGTCTCATGAGTTACAAATACTATCTTTTCATATAAGAATGTAAACAATTCAACTTTAATAAGTCTCTTATGATTTCTCTTCCCTGTTTACCTTTTCATGCTTCTTTTCATTCTTGTAATTGAAAGTCAAATTTTCTATTCAGCTCTTTTCAGCAAAAATGATTGAATGTCCTCTAGTTCATTAAATTTCCATTTTTCCCCCTGAAGGATTATACTCAGTTTTCCTAGGTAGGTGATTTTTAGTTTTAATCCTAGTTTCTCTGATCTCCAGAATATCATATCCCAAGCTTGCTGATCCTTTAATGTAGAAGCTGCTAAATCTTGTGCTATCCTGATTGTATTTCCACAGCACTCAAATGGTTTCTTTCTGACTGCTTGCAATATTTTCTCCTTGACCTGGAAACTTTGGAACTTGGCTACAATATTCCTAGGAGTTTTCCTTTTAGGATTTCATTCCAGAGGTGATTGGTGAATTCTTTCAGTTTCTATTTTACCCTTCAGTTCTAGAATATCAGGGCAGTTTTCCTTGATAATTTCTTGAAAGATGATATCCAGGCTCTTTTCCTTTTTTTGATCATGGCTTCCAGGTAGTCCCATCACTTTTTTTAAATTCTCTCTCCTGGATCAATTTTCCGGATCAGTGATTTTTCCAATGAGATATATCACATTTTCTTGTATTTTTTCATTCTTTTGGGTCTGTTTTATTATTTCTTGATTTCTTATGAAGTTAGCTTCCATTTCCTCCATTCTAATTTTGAAAGAATCATTTTCTTCACTGAGCTTTTGAACTTCCTTTTCCATTTGGTCAATTCTGCTTTTTAAGGCATTCTTCTCCTCATTGGTTTTTTGGACTTCATTTTGCCATTTGGGTTTAGTCAATTTTTTAAGGTTCTTCCGTATTTCTTTGGGTCTCCTTTAGCAAGGTGTTGACTCAGTTTTCATTATTTTCTTGCATCACTCTCATTTCTCTTTCCAATTTTTCCTCTACTTCTCTTACTTGATTTTCAAAATCCTTTTTTGAGCCCCTCCATGGCCTCTGACCAATTCATATTCCTCTTGGAGGCTTTGAATGGAGGAGCTTTGACTCTGCTGTTCTCCTCTTGTTGTATGTTTTGGTCTTCTTTGTCACTAAAGGATGATTCTATAACCTGAGGCTTTTTTTTATGATGTTTACTCATCTTCACACCCAAATACCTGACTTTATAACTTTTTGTCAATGGAGGACTTTACTTCCAGGTGGGATGGGGGGTGGAGTGGAAGTACTGTCCCAGGCTTCAGGGATCTTGTATTAGCTGCATGATCCCACACTGTCTGTGGGTGCAGGGCTCTGGAATCAGCCTCCGCTGTTGCTTCTGCTGCTGCCACTGCCTCTACACCTCCTCCCCACACCCCCCCCACACACACACTGCCTGGGGTTGAGACCAGACCTGGCCAGGCCACATGCTTCTCTTACTTGGGTCCTGCAGAATTTTCCCATTGACCTTTTTGGCATTTATAGGTTGAGAACTCTGAAAACTGTCACTGCTGCCAATGAGTCAGTCCTTTGAGGCCTGCTCCAGTCTGTCTGTGCTGGTGTGGTCCATGCAGGACTGAGCTCCATTCCCTGTCTGGTGTGAAAGACCCTCTTGTTTACTTTCCAAGTTGTGTTGGGCTGGGGATTTGTTTCATTCTCTCATTTTGTGTGTTCAATAGTGCTAGAATTTGTTAAAAGTCATTTTTTTTTAAACAGATATTTACAGGGCTATGGGGAAAAACTCAAGGAAGTCCCTGCTTTTACTCTGCTATCTTGACTGCACCCCCTGCAGAAGCAAATATTTTTAAAAACATATTTTCCAAAGAAAAATTCTAACTGAAGAAGCTACTAGATATTAAATTATTTTTTTTTTGCTGCCATTATTAACTTTTTTCAAAGGTCTTAAATGAATTTGGTCCTTAATATGATAAAATATTACTGGACCTATGGTCATATGACACATTAAAATACCTATTATAAACTATTATAACCAAAGATGAGATAAAAAAAGAAACAGGAATGATTGTGTGTACAAGTTCAGTGAAGTTTATGTAAATCACATATATAAACCTTGTCTGCAATTGAAGGTTTTTATTCCCAAGTGATGCTTCATTTTAGTATGTTTCCAAATAAGAAGTTGTGGCTAGAATTTATGTTAGTTTCTAGACAAATTTTTTGGGGCACTATATGTAGAAGCTAACTGTCTTAAACAGAAATAACTATCTTAGTCTGAATCAATGTGTCCTTCTGAATGCCATGTCTTTTATACCTGCTCAGCCATCTCATCAAATAGATTACATTATAGAGTCATAAGTTTGACAAGACTAGCTGAATTTCTTCCAATTCTATTTGTATTTTAAAATGTCACAATAGTTTGTTTTTCTTATTAATCATCGTAATTTTTAATTCAACATAAAATTATCTCTCTCTCCAAAAAGGCTGTTTATTTACATATCATTATTACTATTTGTCCTCCAGCATTGGCCTAGAGCTTTTATACACAGGCCTCTTCTAAAATAAAGCACAACTTCTGTTGTTTTTGGAAGACAAAGCATTTAGTTAGACTATATTCAAGCTGTCAATGGGATCATCTTTCACTAAGACTACTGGAGCCAATATATGGATAAAACAATTCATCACTTCCACTCTACAAGCCATTATTTCTAATTAAAAACTAACCCATAAATACCTATTTTATAGCAAGGTCTCTGTAGTAAATAAATTCCACTGGTCAGTAAAGCATTCACAAAAGAAATTACCTTAAAAATTACATCATTTCCAAGTGTTTCTTCCTTATTAAAATGGTTATTTCCCATGCATATCCCTGAAATACTGTTTGTAATAACTCCAGGGTCTTGTAATAAGCTATTTCTTAACTAAGTCACTGTCCAAACTTTATCGTACTCCTTACAAATGAAACTTGTTTTTAAGCTGAATAACTGCCTTGTATACCAAATTTGGAGAGCTTTTTCAAAAGCAACATCACCTTGCTGACAAAGGTCTGTATAGTGAAAGCTGTGTTTTTTCCAGTTGCAATGAATGGCTACAAAAAATTGGATTATAAGGAAAACTGAGTGCCATAGGATCAGTGTTTTTGTACTGTGGTGCTGGAGAAAACTTGTGAGAGGACCTTGAACAGCTAGGTCAAATCAGTCAATACGTAAAGGAATTAATCCAGAGTATTCACTGGAAGGTCAAATACTGAAGCTGAAGCCTAAATAATTTATTCACATATTGAAAAGATGGGACTCATCAGAAAAGCCTCTCATGTTAGGAAAGATTGAGGGCAAAAGTAAAAGGGGATCATATAAAATGAGATGGATAGAGAGTGTCATGGAAACACGGAACATGAACTTGGACAGACTTTGAGAAACATGGATGAATGGATGGATAAAAGGGCCTGGTGTGTTATGGTTCACTGGGTCATGAATAGTCAGACATGAGCCAATGACTGAACAATAACAACCCTCTCAGTTCCACTTTGGTAGATAAATTAATAAAATAAATATTTATTAAGTATCCATGAATAGGGACTGTAGCGGACCATGGAGCTTAAAGAATTGTTCCTTGCTTTCATGGAGTTTATACTCTTTTAAAGGGCCTTCACTCCTAGAACAGTTTAAATGACCATTAAAATGTCTACTCTGTTATGAGCCTTTCCTGTGTTACAATAATCCTCATTAAAATTATTTTCCATTACTCTGATTATTCTTTTTGAAGTTCCCTCAGTTATTATAATAATTATTATTATTGTAATTATATAATTGTAATTGTAATAATTGTAATTGTAATTGTAATAATTATAATTATTGTATTTGCTCTTCAGGCTGACCATAGAGGGACAAAAAGGTGGTGCAGTGGCTAGAGCACCAGTGCAGGAGTCAGGAAGACCTGAGTCCAAATCTCACCTTAGACACTTGACAGTCACTAGCTGTGTGACCTTGGGCAAGTCACATAACCCCAATTGCCTCATCCTGGGTCATCTCCAGTCATCCTGATCAATATCTGGTCACTGGATTCAGATGACTCTGGAGGAGAAGTGAAGCTGGTGACCTGCAAAGCTCTCGCTCACTCAAAACAAAGTCTAGGGCAAGTCATGTCATCATTTCTCTGATGGCATGGTCTTCAGCAATGAAGGATGAACACAGAGGAACAAACAGCAAATGAAGAAATAGAAAGCATTCAAATTTATGAAGCTCAGTCCTTGAATCTTTCTAGAGTTTTGCCTTTACTCCCTCCAACCTTTCCTATATTTGGTTTGTCTTTGGAACTCACATACCCTAATGACAGCCAATGAAGTTTTCATTCACATCACACCTTATGGTTGATAAAATACTTTGTGCAAAACAGCCTCGTTAGTTTTACCTTGGGATTCTTTCCTATAGACATATTGGTAGTATGTAATACAACATGGCACCTGTATCTACTTGGAAAAGTAACTTGAACACTCTTAGACTCAACAACCTTATCTATAAAATAGAGTTGTTGAAAAATAAAGAACTCTAAGCTTCCTTCCTTCCATTTATAATGGAGCTTATACATAATCACTTGCCTGTTTTCCATAAGAAGAAGAAAAAAAAAACTAGTCAAAGGACACTGCTTTAATTAAGAAATATTTATAAGTGACTGGTCATCTAGATTATATAGTTTATAAGAAATCATTTAAAAATAATTCCACAAGGAAAGAAAATTCTCTAGGGGTTTGACTTTTTAGGCCTGATATTTTTAAAAGCATGGTTGTTTGGAGTCATTTTCTTTGGGAAACTTGTTGATAAATCTTTAAATTTTACCATGAAAGTTTGCAAGCAACAAATAGACATTGATGTGTCGAAACTGTTTTCAAGAGAACAATGAGATGACATTTTAAGAAATAAGCATATTTACTCACTGACTGATGCAAATAGAAAATAAAACAATGTGATTAAAATATACCATATTTTTGTGTATGTCATTAAATAAATCTGTGACTTTACAAATAGGAAGGAGGTGCCTAAAGAAACAATAAGATAATTTCTAATGATGGCCTCAAGTACTGTAATTTACACATGCAAATATGGAATTTCAATATACATTTTATCAGATTCTGCCCTTAATCGAATAATTCGAATTCACTGAAACTATAATTTCAGTCATTTTCCAATTGTTGGACTCCTTGTGACCTAATTAGGGGTTTTCTTAGGTAAGATACTAAAATAGTTTGTCATTTCCTTCTCTAACACATTTTACAGATGAGGAAAGTGAGGCACATGGGGCAAATGACTTATCCAAGTTTACACACCTAGCAAGTGTCTGAGGTTACGTATGAACTCATGAAAGGGAATCTTCCTGACTTTAAACCTGGCACTCTATTCCATTGTACCACTTGGGTTTCCTGAAACGATAATGCCACCCTCAAAGGCAAATAAACCTTGCTACTCACTTATAGTCACTCTTCTGGATTTAAAATTGAATAATTTCAAGAATAAAACGATAGAAGAGGAACACAAGTGATAATATTTCATGATCCATGATAGATGTAATAAATTCACATACTGTTTTCTAATGGACTCTTAAGTTCATTTTTCTCTCTTTTATGCTTAATGAATATTTCATTAATTATGAATGTGTATATATGTAGGCCTAAAGAAAGTTGTGTTTTAAATTTTAATTATTTTATTAGCTACAAATATAGCATAGGAAATGGACCACCAGTTAGCAATCACCTCAACGTGCCCCTCACAGAATCATGCATCGTCAAGAATGTTAATAAAATTCAAGTAAAACAATATACTCATTCACTGACGTAAACAATCAATAAAAAATGTAGTTTTACTAGGATACAAGAAGGACAAACTGCCATACTGAGAATTCTCAGAACTGAATATGGGTGTTTTTTTTTTCCATTTTAAAGGATTGTTTCCTTACATGGAATTCATCAATCTTTGCTTTTTTTTTTTTTAGAAGACCAGACCTTTTAGAGAGACAAAAAAATCAATAGCAACCTTATTTCTCAATCATATTGGAGGAAGTACATAAAGAATACAAAGGTAGTAGACAGATGATCAAAAACAGGAAAATGAAAATCTAAATCCAGTGCTACAATGAGTTCATTTCTCATTACATGAGGGTGGTCATACCATTAGTATCTGGGAATCAAAAAACTTCATTTTGGAGAATTAGAAACATTCCTACATTTATTGAATGAAATCAACCTTCAAGTTTCACACAATTCTAATGAAGTATTCTAAAAGATGAGTTAGAAGCTTTTAAAATGTATCCCTTTAGGGTCTAAATATATTGATAGCACCTCTAAAATAAAATACCAAAAGAGAAAAAAAAAAGATAGTGTGGAAAATTATTACAGATTTCATTCACTTTTTGTCATTAAAAAAATGTGGCACATATTGAGATAAATATGGTACAACTAGTATATTTATCTTTACTTTTATCACCTCTGATTTACCTGCTAAAATTTTTGTAGGTACATAGTTGTTTGCAACAGGGAGTATAAAGGGGAGTTATGGGCAGGGATCATATTTTTGCCTTTTTTTGTATCCCCAGCCATTTAACACAATGCCATGTGCATGATAAGTGCCTCTTAAATATCTGTTGACTGATTATTCCCATATACCCTTCAGTTTACCTACTGTCACTCGGTAATATAATAGGATGATGATAGCTCAATTTTTCACAACTCCTCCAATTCTAACATTCTACTTACTTAATCAATTTCAAAAGATAAAAGATTCCAGAGCAGAGGTTACTGACCTTGTCTCAGAATAATATTTTAGATTCATACATAAAAATACAAAGGATTACAGGGAAGGAGGAAGGCAGGGAGAGAGGGAGAAAGGGAAACAGAGAGAAGAAGGAGAAAAGAAGAGACAGAGACAGACAGAAACAGAGACAGAGAGATGCAGTTATCTTTTTTTCTTTGTTTTCACTTCTCTCCTGATCTCGTTTCCCACACCTAAGAATTTTATGTCATATAATTAAAATGTGTTTTATGCAATTTTTAGTTTAAAAAGAAGCAAAGGAAATATGTTACATGATAAATTACAAAATAATTTATCTAAAAGTTTAAGAAAAATGAGAGTAAAACAGCAAATGTCAAATCTAACCCACTTTTGAGATATCATGAACATTTGAATTTAAGGGTTCATCTTATCAAGCTGCCTTGTTAAAATATATTAAGACCTTACTGAAAAAGATTACCCAATTTGCTTAAATTCCAAAGTTTCTAAAAGTTAACTGAGCCATAATGTAAAAACATCTAAAATAAACATTCAAAGGTATGGACAGAAACACCTACATTGTTCATTTAAATTTATTAAAATAATATAAGGTTTATAATGTGCTTTGCTAACAACTCATATGTGATAGCTGATGAAGGCATTATTATCATCAAATTACAGATAAGAAAAACACTTTTTAATAATGTTAAATATAATTGCTGACATTGATAGAGCACATAGTATTTGCAATATATTTAAATACATTATGCCATTTGACTATTTGACATTAACTGAATTATTATGATTAAACAGTTAATAATTATCAAAAGTGAAATTCATACCCATTTTTGACTCCAGGTTGTAGATTATTAAAAAATCTTTTTAATAAATACTAATCAAAAGGTATATCTGTCATGCTCTGGTGCAGTCACTGACTGGTCCTCAAATTATATAATATGCTGAAAACAATATAGATGTGTATATGTATACACACATGTCTAAATGTGTATCCATACACAGATATAATAAATATACAAAATAGCTTGATCTTTAAGCTGAGAGAATGCTCTAAGTATCCAAATTATTTTTATCTTAATTTGGTGAAATACACCAAAATTATTAAGATAAAATATAATTTATTATTATTGCTATTGGTCTTGCTTTTCTGCCAGAGAGTGAGGGAAAACCAGCTTTATATGAAAGGTCTTTGATCAGGCAGGCAAAATTGGACTCAGGTCACCAGTAAAGGGAAACTAGTGAAACAAAGAACCAGAAACATTACCACTTAGCGCAAGATGATGAAAGAATCATCTGTCCTACTGTATTTTTTCACTCCTCCTTTCCTTACTCCTACCCCCTGTTCAGTATAAAAGCAAGATAGAATATTATCTAGAAACTAAAGATTTTATGCCCATATATAAACCACCAGCCAAATTTTTCAAAAAAAGTTGAAAACATCCATTTTAATCATTTTATCGAAGATAAGCCTGGAAAAAAAGATGAGCTGCTTGAAAAGTTGATGCCAATATAATTTTCTTGTTGGTGGGACAGTGTACTGGAATAATGATGTGCCCTTGTAATGAAAAATAACAGTCATAAGGTATCAAAATGCCAGCTCAGCAGTTGCAAACATTTAACAGGCTTTCATGGAAGAAATATATTTTCTGGCATCCTCACTGAAACACTTTATGAAGCGCCACACATGCCATAATAATACTGCCTTGCATTTATAAAGTAAGGCTTGATCTCTGAAGAGTTCACAGCAGGCTGCAGACTTTATACAATTACTAGTCAGAGCCTCTCTGAGGCAGACAAGGGGCCCACATTACTATCCTGATTTCCCTGGTGATAGAGTTTTCTACTCTCTCGACTCATGCCACAATGCCAGTCTCTCACAAATATCTGTGACATGTTCCTAGTAACTTTGAGATAATTTCCTGTCTTGCCCCATGCCCCACAGAGATGATAAATTCCAGCCAGCACTGCGGGGCACGAAGCAAGATGAGAAACAGACCTTTTGCAAGTTTGGACATAAACATTCATAAGAAACTTCAGGGGAAAACTCTACATAACTGCCAGATAGAAAAGGGGTTATTTGACCAAAGTATGCTTTTAATAAAATGATCCCAACCATTAAGAACTACACAATCAAAGCTAGCACTTGATTCTTGCTTAATTCATTATTCAAACGTGCTAATGGTATTAAAAAATTAGTACAAAATTGAAAAGAAAATAACTGAGCTTTAATTTTGCACATCTTTCCTGATGTGTAAGAGATAACACCATACTAAGTTTTTACTGCTATCACTATTTATTAAAGTTTTCTTCTATTTATCATCCCTAAGTTGCTAAATAACTTGAAGGTAAAGAATCTTTCAATATGGTTCCTCATTTGACCTCTACATATAATCTAAACCACAATTTTAAGATATTTAAAGTACTAATTTAATACAGATTTGCATTTGAAAAGTTGCAACAATGTCAATCACAAAAGTTTCCCATGATACTTGTTTATATGAACAAAGTTCTATACTTACAGGTTATCATGAGATTAAGTTATAGTGTCCATCAATATTTGGTGGCATGTGACTCTCAAATGTTTAAAGTAATTATGTTCTTAGGTCATATGTTTTGCTTGATAAGTAGCAAAGGTCAAAGACTTTGGCAAGTTACTGAGATGTAGTATTAGAATATGGGGGAAAATATTTTTCTTCTTTTTATAGCATTATCTTCACTATAATTTAACATGTACTCAGACCTTTCTTTTAATATAATTAGGAGAACAATTTTGCAAACAGAAATAGGTCAAACTATCATCTTATGCAATGTCATATAGTAGGTTTTTGGTCTTTAAATGAGAAATGGAACTATGGGTCAAAATATACTGCTGTGTTACAGAATTGGTGTTTTAATGTGATTAAGTAAAATATTAGGATTCTTCTAGTATGTCTCATATACTCAAACAAATATCTCATTTCGTGGTATACTTAATGCTGTGGCTCATCCACTATATGCCAAACTCTATTTAGTTTAACATGTAGCACCTTGTTACTATCCAAAAATATGACAAGAAGCTATCAAAATTAAAATATTAAAAAAACCCTTTAGATAGCATATTTTTAAGTAAAACATAAATTAAAATAATGTGATCTGCTTGTGAATGACTTCCTCCTAAAGTCACCATATGAACACAGTGTGGAGAAAACATGGGAAAGTGGAGAAAAGACTAATAAAAGAAAGAATACAGCATTATTACATTCAACCGAGATAATGGATAGGTCCATTTATACTGGTCATCTCTCTGCCTAATATGATGCACAATAAGAAATCTCAGGAATTATGCCTTAAACTATAATTTTTTTTTTCTAAAAAAACATATCTTGCTGCACAACAGCTAATTTATTTAAAATCAACTTTTTCTCCCTTTCATTGTATGGACAATTATATTTACATAAAGTCATGTGAAAAAGAGAGGTAGGTATTTTAAAACTTTAAGGATCCCTGACTCCACTGAGTGTGAGTACATTGACCTACAAGGCACATCAAAAGTCTGGCGAAACTTGGTAGTTAAATGGATCTTAGAGAGGGATTACAGCAAAAAAGAAAAAAAAAATCCCATCATCTTGAAGCCAAAGATGGAATGAGTTCCTCAGAATTCACCTGGTCTCACTCTGACATCAGAAACACAGTCCATAATTGAAACAATATGCAATGCTTTTCCAGCTTGGTAGGTAGGACCTGCCAGAGCGTGTACTTTATTGTTTTAGTGTTTAAGAATACAGGACCATGTCCATGGTGAAACATGGGAACAAAACATTAGTGTGAGTAAAAAGACATAAATATTAACATGATGGAGGTGGTGGCAAGAGTGATGCATAAAAAGTGGAAATGGTTTTATCTATATATGTAACACTAAGTTCAAAATTTCTTAGTCATAATGGGGAGTATAAATAATCACATTTTTAAAAGAAAGAGCCAGAAATAAGGATATAGCTCAGAAGCATCTAAAATCTGATTCTGATCTCAAGAGACAGGATTTGAAAACCAAAATACATAAAATGGAAAAGTGATTTTTTTTGTCTGAGAAAAAGAGAGACAGAATATTGAGAAGAAATACTTTGATATGTCTAGAAATCTAAATGACTAATGCTTCAAAGAAGAGGTTTAGAAACTGACCATCAATATTAATATCTGTGTTACAGTACCCTTTGAAATAGATAATTAACATACTTACAAGAAATAACTCTGTGAAGTCTTCCCTGATTCTCTTATAAATAAATGGTAACTCCTCCTTTGAATTTAGCAAAGCAAAGTCTCATATTCATTTCTTTCATGATATTAATTTAATTCATTTATGGAAATTCCACATCATAACTGTACATTTGTATAAATATCAAAATCACCATCAGACTGCAAGTTCCATTAGGAAAGGTGTCCAGTCCCAAATATCTCTATGTCTTTGTCCCATCACCGGCACCTAACTCTATGTTTCAGACACAAGTTCTCAATCAATGGTTAATGAATTAATTAATGAAGGAGGTAAAAACTTATGGCCAATTAAAGAGGAATTAATTATTACCAACAGATTATTATTAACAAATCTCTACAGAAGAGAGATAGTTTAAAAAAAAGAGCTTTTGTGTGTAAACTTTCTTAATTCTATGCCAATGTCTTCATTTTAAGGAAAGACACAAGAAGAGTGTTGATATTCATTAAATGTATGCTGAAATTTTCAAAAATCTCTTTTTTTTCCCTCTATGCTTAACTGAACTCATACACTTTATCTCAGAAATAGAATCTCAGACATTTGAAACGGGAGAGAACTGCTGAGATCATCTTGTCCAAAGCTTTCACTTCAGAGGTGAAGAAAGGGAGGTTCGTGATAATTAAGTGAATTTTCCAAGTTCAAACAGGATTAGGTTTTACTTTGTATCCTCTCCAGAATCTACACAGGTTCATTGTATATAGTAAATACTTACATAATAAATTTTAATTGCTCCTGCTAATTGAACAGAGAACATAAGTAAAGGAAATAAACATTTAAGTAAACAGTTCACTGCTAATCCATGTCTCTTCAGTTCATTTAAAATACCTACTAATAAGGGACAAGGTGACTCATTTTTATTTGAACTGCTCTCCCTGCTTCTACTCTGTCCTATAGTAGAAGTGCTAAGAAGAGGTCAACTTAAATTGTAGATGGAAAGAATATCAAGGACACAAATAAAGGAACCTGGATTATTAGTTGAACTCTTAAGACACATCTTATTCATTGAGATATTCATCATCGGAGACTGTAAACAGTATGAAAAGGGTCATTTATAGAAATTGTTTTTCAAAAAACATTCAGTGATGACTCTAAACTCTCAAGAACAAGTAAGTTCTTGAAGGATGAAGAATTTTTAGTATTCCCTAGAATATTTTATTTCTTTTTGTACAGAGATGTGAAACCAATAAAACACTGTTTTTTTTAAATTCACATGGTATTTGTCTATATGCATGATTTATATTGTTGATATGATTTGAATTTCACTTATTTACCTTTTTGGAATGACTAATTTTTACCTATCCACACAGAAGATTTCAATGTACTTTGCAGCAAGAAACTGGAAGATGTCTTTATTAATCCTCCCTCCCCTGCAAAAAAAACGTAAATAAAAACCAAATTTGATCATAACTCTGTGGATAATACATTTCTCCTTTTATCTTAACAAGACATTCCAAGTGAACAAATCAGAGAGATGGTTTTGATATTGACAGGAATAAACTAATCTTCAGAATAAGGAGAAAATTCAAAGAAAATGGTTCACAGAGAAGTTCTAACAACTTTTTAGTACTTCTTTGGTACTTTGGTCTATGCAGTGTATCATAGTAGAAAGAGCCTTTGGGTTTGGGAATCAGAAAGAGATAATTTCAAACTTGCACTATACTTCTTACTGTCTTAGGCAGGCTACTTCCCATCTTTCAAATTCAAGTTCCTGATCTGTTAAATAAGGACTTTAGACTGGATGACCAAGTCTCTCTAAATGTTAAATCCTAAGAAGTTATTATTTTTAAGAGGAAAGTGGTCAGCTCAGAATCAATTCTAATAGCATTGATGATATAGTAATATCCACTATTCCTGTATGATTTGGTCCCTTATACATTCAATTCTGAAAGAATGAAAAAGTAGCAGGCTTTTCCTATAAAAGACTTGATTCTGAGCCTAAAAACACATGTGTCATTTACTTTCAAGATGTGGGAACTATAATACAATTGACCTCATTTTTCCTATCAATTAAAGAGAAAAATGCTATGGTTCAAAGCAATTTTTTTTTTAACCTCCCACACTAAAATGCGTATCAAGTCTGGAGAATCTCCTTGACTTCATCTCTGTCTAAAATCCAAATCCCATTTTACTTCTTTTGGTTTCTGGATCCCATATGAAAGACTGCATCAATCCAGATGAGGAGAATTAGATGACTCCTTTTGAAGTTTTTCAAATACCATTCTTTAGCATAGGAAATCATTGTTTTATAAGACAATATCCCTCTTAACCTATACATGCTTTCTTTACTCTTAAAACAATGTAAAGAGCAGCTAACACAGACTAAGATACTCTTTCTGCCAACAGAAGTGACACTAGAAGCCTGGAAATTGATATCTGAATGACTGTGTTCAATATTTTCCACAGCAAGTACCTCTATGATGAGTTCCCCAAAGGAAACTAGTTCCAGTAAATAAAGAATATAAAAAAAAAATAACACTTCTAATGCAAAATAACAAAGCTATTATTTTGAAAGGAAGAAGAAAATAAAGTATAGCCTACTTCAGTATTTTATTTTCTTAAGATTTAGATAATGGATGGATGATGGGAAGAAAAAAAACTTTTAAAATTTATATAGACATAAATATCAATCAAAGCTCAATCTTGAAGCAACAAAATTTCATGAAGCTTTAGATCAGAGGGTCTTAACTCAAGGTCTGTGAACTTGTTCATGAAAAAAACGTATTTCAAGGTTTGCTCTGTAATCCTATGTCATTTTTTTTTTTTTGCATTGAAAGTATTGTTCTGAGAAAGGATCTGTAGATCTCACAAAACTGCCTAAAAGGTCCATGGCATAAAAAAGTTAAGAATCTCTCCTTTATATAGAAAAAGCAAGGCTGCAGCCTTCAGCCTTTCACATCAAGGAGGGCTAGGAAATTATGGTGAAATTCTTGGCAACTGGAGATCATCAACCACCTTCTCCCACAAGCAGAGAATGACCACATTAATCTCTGCATATCCAGCAAAGAGGCATGTCTTTACAAGCAACATAGCTGCGGAAAATGGATTACAGTTTATGCCCCAAGGGCAACAAATACCCAGGTGCAGGGTCAGCAGTTTAAAATAGCCTTCTCATTGCCAACTGGGGACCATCAAGAAAGTTAAGGGGCTGTGCTAATAAGCATGCTACATTTGGAAGTCATTGGGAGAAAAGAGAAGAAAAAATATGAAGAAAAACAGATTGTACAGAAGTGACTCAAGCATTTTAACACAAAACACCTCTTTCTAGTTTTTAATATTTTTGTGACATTCCTTCATCACATTCTTAGATAGAATTAGACTTAGTGACATAAAGTTTAACAATGTCATTTTTCAGACAAGGAAACCAAGACTCACAAAACTGAAATGATTTGTCCATGGGAGTAAGTGGCAGTGTTCAGTGCCATTTTGATTAAATTATACACCAAAATCTTCACTAAACTATAACCTATACTTTCAAAAGATGCTGTAATGTCCCATCAATGCTAAAACCAAATATTTTCCATTTTTTTCTTTGTATTACTGCAATTCAGCTAGTTTTTCAATTGTTTTGTAAGTAAACATATGAACCTGAGACTTTGATCTAAAATATTATCAAAACAGAGTCATCTATGAATCACAAGTGCATGTAGAGAAGAGTTCCCAGCATTGATAGAGACAG
This sequence comes from Bettongia penicillata ogilbyi, assembly GCA_023548195.1. Lineage (NCBI taxonomy): Eukaryota > Metazoa > Chordata > Mammalia > Diprotodontia > Potoroidae > Bettongia > Bettongia penicillata. The sequence continues at coordinate 23,380,828 of JAJHZJ010000470.1, forward strand.
AAATTGTAAAGCATTCATTCAGTATTTGGTGAGATCAGTGGCAAAACGTTTTTACTGACTATTACATATGCCAGATTTTTCCCTCTCTTGGAAATTTCATCTGCTCCTCTTTCTTCCTATGCCTCTAAACTACTGAGAGGCAACAGAATCCTGTAAGAATATAACTGCAGTAATTTTTGTCTTCTTTTTGATTTGGCATAGAATTATAGGAGAAAAGTGAAAAAAATAGAGCATATATTAATATTTGTCAATCCACAGTCTTCTTGATGTGTATATTATTTATAATTTTTGAGCTGATAAACTACATATACATCATTTCATATGATTTTGTCCGTGTTTTCCATCAACTAACTTCTCTACATGGATACATCTATCTGTGTGTGATAGATTCTTAGATCTACCTAAGATGTCAGATTCCTCTTTCTAGGTCTTTTAATATCACACGAGTACAAATATAGTACCAGGCTATCCAAATGTTACTGGATCCTTTCACCACAATGATGGTCCTTCTCTGACCACACATTTTCTAAATGATGCTTTTCATGGAACTTCCTGAACACAAACAAAATCTTCAATAAGTTATGACCTGTGCACCTATTAAAATCAAACAAAAAAAAAGCTTACATAAATGCAATAGAGATAACTTTGGTCAATAGCCTTCTAATTATCATAATCAAGAGAGGCATAAAACAAGGAATCTTATACTCACTTTCCTCTTCATCAGTGTCATAGAGGGCACCCAGAAAACAGCTCAAATGGAAGTGATTGGCTATAAATGATGAAGTCATTACAGATGCTTCTATCAGTCAACAGCAATATCTTATAAAGTTCATCCTATTAAGTCACATTCTAGCATGAAATATCTTTAATTGGATGCACACATGAAAGATTTTGACCTATCCATCTACAAGGAAACATCCAGAGAGTGAAGGATGACTATTGTCTAGCCTGTGATGCACAGTTGAGTGAATGAGTTAGAACATAAGAACTCAGATCACAGGGAGACACTATATGAGAATAATGAACTGGCCTACAATGGGAAAAGAAAAGGTGGTGTTGTTTCTGGAAAGCTGTGTGGTACAACTTGCAATACATCTCTTTCAAACAAAAATCCATCATATAAAAACCACTATTTTTCAGAGAAGTTGCATTGTCCTTAAACATGGAATGTCACAGCCACTAAATAATAAAACTAAACGGTGACCCAAAGGGTGAGAGACATGCTAAATATATGTGAGGAGACTGAAATATGTTAACAAAGATGATTTATAAAACATGAAGAAATAAAATTTAGTATATAGTTAACATGATTTAACAAACACAGATTTTTTTCCCACACTTTTAAAATATAAGGAAATAATTATTTTTCCTCACTCAGTGGATAGTAATTGAAGAGGTCAATAAGGTTAGTAAAGTGGATAATCCAATATATTAAAAACTAACATCTGTTAGAATGAAGGAGAAAAGTTACTCAAAAGGAACATACATTAAGATCTAATTACTCCATGTAATATTTCTCCAGACAGCTCCATATTTAATGGTTTTTCATATATAGGAGATAATACTTTGATGGTTCAAAGTATCTGTGATCTGATTCACAATATTTAATGTGATCACATTTTAGCACAATAAATCCATAGCTTCCCATCCTTTCATCTGTGTTTCCAAATACATTCTATGTAAAGGCTCCACCCAAAAAGCAGGTCACTTTTTTCTAAATTCTTGATATTGCATGGGTAATAATGGTATATGTGGATTGTCCAGTAGTTATCTTTTTTTTTTTTGCTTATAAAAATCTCTGGTGATATTCTTTAAACTGGCTGTGTTGTGCTACTCTTTGTTAATAATACTTTGCAACTTGTGCATTTTCACCATGTACCTCTCCATTTTTCTATGACTGACAAATACGAATTCTTTCATGACTCTTAAGCAAATAGCATCACTGAAAGAATATTTATGTTTTAAAAGTTGGCTTTCATTTCAGGGAGATTGAAGTTGTAATAATCTCTACAGAATTCCCCAAAAGCAATTCAGTCCACTTTTCTCCCCTCTTTTTCAAATCTGAGTCCAGACGATAGTTGAACAAATGTCCACCCAAGACATATGTTCTGATGGGCAAGCTCTATGGGTTGTCTATTCAAATGTCTCACATAGTCTAATTATTATTCTCTCTATATGTGCTCTGTGTGCATGTGTGTGTGTGTGTGTGTGTAAAGTTAGGTCAATCTGTTTTGAGTGATTTTGAATCTAATTGAGATGGAATCCCAGGCTCAATGAAATCAGCATAATGTCAATTACAAATCTGGAGGACCTAACCATCAAAAATGAAATCTTTTCGATTTGGATTGGGATGTGGACAAACTCATTGATGAAGTCAAATATCTTTTATTTACGTATGTCTAGTTGGTTTATGCTTCTAGTGATTTAAATAATTTCGAAGATTGTTGAACAAAAGTCCTTTGTCACATCCTTCAAATAATCTCAAATTATTCTGATATATGTAGGGGAGACACTTTGCTGTAGAAGAGATTTTTAGGCAGATTTTGAATTGAATGGTCTTTTTAAAAGATGTAATCAACAAGCAATGTAGTTAACACAACTTCCTCTGTAAACAGGAGGCACAGGAGGAATCTCACTATTCATTTCAATTTTAGCTTTATACTGGCCATCATCTGTAAGAGTACAAAATTCCTTTGCCAAGTATACATTTTTTTCCGCTTTGTTTAATATTAATAGCTAGAGGGGTATTGGACAAAATTTGCTATTGTTACATCTTTCAGGGAATCTTGCAAGATAACAATTTAGAGACATAATTCTTAAGATGTTAGCTTCTACTATATAAGAAAAGTTATGAAAACTGAAGTGAAAAAAAAAAAAGAAAAAGCTTTCCCAAGAATGTCTTGACTCAAAATTTCAGAGCCACTTACAGTAACCTATTCAGATCCTACCAAAGAAATCTTTAACTTAAAGTTTAGCTTTATTATTCTCAATATTTAGGTGTAATATAAAACCTTAGCCTATATATTTTATGACAGTTGATTCTAGGGAATGATTTGTGGTATATAGTTTGCTGTTATTAGCATAAGGAAATTCCAATGACATCATTTAGCTATTAGAGAAGATAAGCTCACCTATTAAAGAACAATACTTGCAGTGTTTTGCATTTTTTTTTTACTAACCTAACATATGCTAGGTTAAAGTTGTATAAAAGTTGCCTTTTTAGAAAAAAATTCAGGCTAAATGATTTTTTTTAAAAAGTCTCACTGTCTAATTCTTTAATGCACCCCTCTCCACACATATACAGAAATGCACAATTATACTGAATATGACAGCAAGATAAATTTGGTAACATTTCAGTTTCATATTCCATTCTGTTACATCTGAAAAATGAGTAAAGAAAATAGTCTTAATAAAGTACTTTGAAATCATAAAAAATGAGAAAAAAGTTTCTCATCATTTTAAAAATGGTCATGTAAAATTGTCTACAGTATAAATAGATGAAGATTGATTTTAAAAAAAATTCTTCAACCTCTAACCTGGTTTAAAAAAAAGACATAAATATCTCATCAATGGAGGACAGTGGACAGAATCAGCTAGAATACACAATATTATATTACCATATGCATTAGCAATTCCTAAGAGGACCATGAGTTCCTTAATGAACATTGGAAGAATTAAATTATTTGACCAAGATGTATTTTGCTAACTCACAAAACATTTCAAGTAAATGATGACACTCATTGCCCAAGTAATACTAGCAAATTTTCATTGCAAGGATTTAATGTTTAAATTATTTCAAATTTATTTACTTCTTGTAAAATCTTTGTCTCCATTATAAATGTATGAGCCAAAAAGTGATATAGCATAAATTGTGAGCCACATCTGGAAAAAGTATTTCTGCAAGGCTTAACATCCTAGTGACAACCATATGTTGCATTAGATTGATCAAAACACTTTTTTTTTTTGCTTGTGGCAGACCACTAACTAAATAATGTTAATTATTTTGAAAAGTTGGCATTTGACAATGTGATAAATATAGTTTCCATTGAATGTGAAAAAAACCTGAACATGACATTTAAGCAAAAGACAAGGACAAACTATCTACTGCCATAAGTAAGGTACATGGGCCCCAAGTGAAAAAAAAATCTACCTTTCTCATATACATTTATATTAAACAGTATTCAACAAAGAATTATAATTTTTACAGTATAAAATTAATATGATGAGGGACTTATAATGCCAATGAGGAACTAAATGAAATACCAATGTGATTCAGATTAGCATATGAAAACATTTTGATATTCCAGGGTTTTTTTTCTTCTTGTTTAATGATTTTAGGATAAAAAAAAAAAAAGTTGGGTCTACCTTAATCATATACCAGTTTGTTTGTTTTATTTAAAAAGATTTTAAAATGTGTTGCTTTGCTGTCATATCTCTAGCACCTAGCATGGAGTCTAGAATACTGTAAGAACTGTAATAGGTTATGGTTTTAATCAGAAAAAAATTACCATTCAGTTTATGATTAATAAATTAGTATAGTTTACAAAAGATTTGGTATCATGAATGGAAAGCATATAGCATCAGAATTAATCAGTATCCAATTTCTATAGGGCTTCTACCAATAATTGAGAAATAATCTGATATTAATTTATAAATATAAATATTAATTTATATATAATATAGTGAAATTCATTACCTTTTCCCTCTCTTCTTTCCAGCCTCTGCCATTTTGTAAAAAACTGATGATATAATATGTAATAATATATGATAGTGAGTGATCTGATAATACATATGATAAATACTTTATGTCTAATCATGTAAATTTGAAGTGAAATTGAGGTACTATTGCAAAAGAAAGAAATAACAGAAGGGGGATATTATGAAATTTTAATTTATTTGTTCTGATTATGAAATTTTAATTTATTTGCTCTGAATAATTTTCTGTTAAATGACTTTTCACCTTTAGGAATATTAATTCTGTAACTCTTTTCAGTAATTACGCAGTAGTCTCTTCAAAACCCCCAATGAAAACCTCCTGACAGTAAACAACATAAAATTCTTAAACTCATTCAATCAATTATTTCTGTTATTTAATACAAGTTGGGCTAGGTATACCTTCTATTAACAGTTTTCTGGTTCTTAGAAGGCAAGATGACCTTGATCTCTTCCACCACCTTTAGAAATTCTGTATCCATAAAGTAGTTCCAATTTCCTCCCTGTTTCCTTTCTTTGTGCTTTTCCTTCCTTTCTCATACCCAATCATTGCTTTATTCACTGGTTTCTTCCCTTGGCCTATAAGCCTACTCAAGTCTCATTGACCTTAAATCCCTCTCAGTTCTACCAACCCCTCGTCCTTCCTTTAACTTCTTAGCGTCTTGAAAGCATAGTCTACACTTCTATATTTCTGCTTTTATTTCTTCGCCTCTGTTCATCCCATCCCATCAATTCCTCACCCCTGAAAGAAATCATCAGCTAAACTTTAGAAGTCTTCAGTCATCAGGAAATCTTCAGTGCTGAAATTCCTTACCTCAATACCTTTCAGAATAATCCATTTCCTTTATCTCTAGAGTCTGTAATCCCAAATCCCTTACCCTGACCCAATCCCTCCACTCCTTTTGCCTCTTTAAAAAGCATTTCCCCTAAGGCAATGGCATTTATCTTTTCTCTTTCCTTTTCCTTAGCCATCCAATCCACTGCAGTGACTTCAACTATCATTTTTATACAAATAACTTTCACTTCTGATCTAGCTCCAGGTTCCAGACTAACAGTTCTACCTAGATGTCCTGCCCATCATGTCACATCATAGACAATATGTCCACATATAAAATAACAGTCTTTGTCTTTCTCCCTCCTCCCCCACCCAGTTCCACTTCCCAGTTATCTAATATTTTCAGTGGCATAATTATCCATTGTTCATTCTGGAAACAAATCTCGATCATGTACTTCAGGTCCTCATTGCCTTTAACTTGGAACAGGGGTGAGGAATCTGCAGCCTGGAGGCCACATGTGGCCCTTTACATTCTCAAGCATAGCCCTTTGACTGAATCCAAACTTCATAGAGCAAATTCCCTGAATAAAAGATATTCTTAATAAAAGGTTTTGCTCCGTGAAGGTTAGAATCAATCAAAGGGCCACACTTGATAACTCATCCTAGAGGGTCACTTATGGCCTCCAGGGTGCAGGTTCCCCACACCAGTGTCTGGACCATGGCAAGAACCTCCTAACTGCTATCCCTCCCTTGAGTCACTCTTCACATCCTTTACATAGCTGCCCATGTGCTACTCTTAAAACACACATGTGACCATGCCATTTGAGATAATAATCTCAAAGGTTCAGTTCAAACTCTTCTATTTGGCAGTTAAAACCTTTCACAACCTAACTACCTTTAGACATTCTATCTATCCCTTCCCACACTCTGTTCTGACCAACTCCTTCAAATGCTGTTTATTCCTCAGTTGTCACATTCTATTTCCTGGTTCCTTCCTCTTCACAGGGGCTGTAACCCATGCAAGAAATGTCATCTTCCATCACCAGAACTTTTCTTCAAAGTTCAGTTTTTCATGTTCCCCCTAGCTACCTTTTCCCTAAATTATAGTGAACTTCTTTTCTGTGTATTTTGCGTTCGTTGAGTAAGTGCAAATTAGATGTATGTGCATTAAATTGCAAGCTCCTAGAAGGCAAGAAATATTTTTAGTCTCTTTTTGTATACTCAGGGCTTAGCACTGTGCCTTTTATCATAATCCTTTAATATATGTCAATTGAGTGATTGATGCTGCCTAAGTATGTATAGAAGATAAGCTTTATGAAGACAGATATGGTTTTAATTAGACTTTCATTTTCCTGGTACTGTGTGCAGTGAGAGGCAAAAACTAGGCACTTTAGAAACATTTCATGATTGATTAATCACTCTCCTTCCTTTATCACCAAAAATCCACTCTATAAGCCACTAAAAATCTACAATTTAAATTTCTCTCCCTTTCATATTTTTTCTTTCAATTCATACTACCATATATTTGTTCCTTATTTCCCTTTTGAACGCCAATATTCATTGTTTAGCACAGAACCTGGCACACAGTTGGCACTTAATAAATGTTTATTAAATAAGGATTCAATATTTTCCTAACTGGACCCCCTCCCCATCAAATTCCTTCTAGAGTACACTTCTTAAAGTGTATTTTCAATAAAGTTTTCCATTAACTGAAAAACCTTTAGTGACCACCCCTATTTCCCATGGTCCAGAGAATGTCAGTGTATCATCTTTATACTGCCCTAATCCATCAGACTCTATCTTCTGCAATTACTTCCCTTTATAGCACCTTATGTATGCTATGGTCAAGCTGTAGCATTCCTTCTTCTCCAAACAGACAACACTCTATCCCTCCTCTATTGCATTGTTCATGCCATTCTTTCTAATACAATGTCATTTTCCACCCAAGTTCAATACATTCTTTGAAGTTTAGTTAGGTAAAATATCACTTACTTTAACCTAGATGAAGAAAGTTTATCTATTCTTTCAGCCTTATGCATGCGCTCTCTCTCTCTCTCTCTCTCTCTCTCTCTCTCTCTCTCTCTCTCTCTCTCTCTCTCTCTCTCTTTCTCTCTCTCTCTCTCTCTCTCTCTCTCTCTCTCTCTCTCTCTCTCTCTCTCTCTCTCTCTCTCTCTCTCTCTCTCTCTTTCTCTGCATAAAATTGATCTGCTTTATATTCTTTCTTAGAAGGGCACCTGAGGTCAGAAACCAAATTTTGTTCATCTGTGCAAATCCAACAGTACCTTGAATACAGTAGATATTCAAGAAATATTTGTAAAATTAATCTGAGTTTAATTTGTTTTAAAGAAGAATTACAACAGAACAAACCAATATAGACATATTCCTGTCTTTTTCCGCAAAATTAATTTTCAACACTAAAAGTTGTCACTATAACAGACAATTATTTACATCTCTGCTACATGTCTACTGATATGTTACAGCTGTCTGTAATCTACATTTAGATGTTCAATTTATTTGTATAATCATTTGCAGGTTTGACTAATTACATGTTTTTATACTACTATCATGGATCAATTGTAAACCTTAGGTGCTCTTTATTTCTTTCTGATGAAGGCACTGTATGACTTGATTCCTGAAAATGAGTCATTTTTTCACTGTTGTGCCATAACTTGTATATACCCTTTTGCAAAGGTCAAATGTCACCAAAGTGTTGACTTAAGCTATCTTCTTGTATGCTTAAAGATATTTCTTCCTTAAAGAGAATAAGAAAAGTTGAAATTCTTCAAAAGCTCCTCCATTTCTTACTATTAACATGGAGTATAGTGCCATGCTAACTGACAAGCCAGAAATGAATCTAAAAGTTGAAGTAATTTTCTTCCTTTAAGTAAACACAAATAACTTTTTAGGTAAAGCAAATAACTTTTAAAAATCATTTTCATATTGAGTAAGCAAAGTATGCTATTTGTAAATTGTCATTTTCAGGAAATGTATAAAAAAAGGTAACTTCAATTACATGAGCTATCTAGCCACAGTCTCACTTTGCCCCACAATATTTGAATATGAAGAGTGTACCACACAAAATATCACAAAGAACACATCAAATTCAAATTGTGGAAGAAAACGAAACTTTCAGGACTATTTCTCAGTCATGTTTCATGCAGATAATTCATCCTAGAATTACATAAATGTTAAAATATGAAATTTATTCAATCATATGTTTTATAAAGATTCAGTGCTTCTTGTGCAATATAACAATAAGGGCATAAATAAATAATTTCTGAGAGACTGTTATCTATATTGAGAATATTGGACACACCTATTGATGAATTAGACTTATAGGTATGGAGCATGCCACAAACATTTTGCCTAATCTTTTCTCATCTCTCAAGTTCAACATAACACCTAAAAATTTTCTCCCATAATATATGTCTGAAGACAGGCCAGAAAGTTGTGAACTTTGTGAACTAATCATAAACAAGTAGATTCAGAGCAGATTGAATTACTTTCACGTAAAGAATTATCATTTGAACAAACTGATGTCAACCTAAGAAATTATATTTAGCCAAATGCTCCTGGAATCTGGAGTCCTTAACCATGTTTAAGGGAATGAATACATACATACATACATACATACATATGTGTGTGTGTCTATACACACACATACACACATGCATGCATACACACATATATAAACACATATGTGTGTGTATATGTGTATGCATACACATAGATATGTACATGCATAGATATATGTTATATATACTTATTAATAACTCAAAGACATAAATTGTATACCTATAAAATACATAGAGAACGTAGAGCTCAAAGTTAACATGTCAAAGGACAGAATCAGGATTCAAAATTTAGCTAGAATGATGACCCCAAAATCTAATGAAATGAAATTCATTAGTAAAAATGTAGATGGTTACTCTAGAGTTATGAAAATTGGCTTTATAAATAAAGGATGGGGGTTGTGGTGAGGCATGACCAGGCAACCACTTGTGTCAAAACTATCTAGTTTTGAGTGCAATCAGCACAATGACTTTGCCAAATAAGAGTAACCGAAAGGCTTCACTATCTAAAGGGAGATACTCTTTCAATTTGGATTTTGTATTAGATATCTTCAGTAATGATGTCAAATACTTTTGGTGCACAGATATGTCCCTATTTATGACTCATCTGAAGTTAATAAATCAGAGGACTGTTGTACAAAAGTTTCTTTTCACTTCTTTCAAGTAATCATAAATAATTTTGAGAGATACTGAGGAAATGACTTCATGGAGAAGAGATTTTACGGTGATTACTTTTTAAAAAAATCTGATGAACAAACAATAAACACAGCAACATCTCCAAATCCCTATATTTTTCAGTCAACTGTGTGCCAGGTAAGATACAGCTTATTATCGAATATCACTTGGGATCCCTGCCTTTTCCCTAAGTCTACATTTTAAGAGACAGTTTTCAGAATGAAGTGGATGAGAGTCTGACTGTACTCCACCCTTATCAGACATCCAGAGAATTCTGTTCATTTTCCGGTGCCACCTTTGTGGAAGGACATCAGCACACTATAAAGTAGTTAGAGGATAAGCATCATAAAAGGGCTGCATGATTAGCTGAAGGAATTGGAGTTCTGTAGCCAGGGGAAGAAAAGACTTGTTAGAGGTGTCTTGACAGCTGACTTAAAAGTACTTGAAGGACTGACAAGTTGAAAAATTAACTTGTTCTCCTTCCCCAAGGACAGAACGACAGTTGATGGTTTGAAGTTACCAAGACAGATTTTAGTTTAATATGAGAATTAAACCATAAGTATAAAGAGAGCTGTCCAAAAATGTGGAAAGGAATCACTGGAGAGTTTTTGAGGTCCAGAGCATCAGAATTCTTTGAAGGTCAGATATCTACTGATTAGAAATGTTGCAGGGAAAATTTCCTGTCAGGTTGCATTTGCACTCAACCCCTCCTGAGCTACTAATTTCTAACACTGAGATATTATGATTGTATATTTACATTAAGGTTGTTTGGATGTCATAACTATACAGAAATGATGTTTTGAGTTTTGGTCTTGCTAATATATAAAAGTAGGTGAAAGCAAATGTAATAAAGGCCTGATTCTCTCTAAGTGTGCTAGTATAATTGAATGAAAAATCATAATCTAAACGTTTAACTTCTTTAATGCTCAAGGATTATTGCCGTGAGCAAAAGAACAGATGAAATATCATCTTAAAACCAATGAAGATTTTGCCAGTAGTATATTATGAGGAAATACAAATGGAAAATGGGGCTAGACAACATGACAGATAGTATTCATTGTTGTCCTTAAACAGATTTATTTCCCCTTTAACAAACAATTCAATGAGAACTGACTGATTTTAAAGAAGAAGTTTGTCTTTTAATAAATTATATTTTTCCTAATTTTACTATATGAGTATTGGACATTAATACTTGGTACCAAATAGGAAAAAGAAGAAAAGTCTTAGAATGCAGGATTTTAACTTTTCAATCACAATTATATACATATATTAATATATTTTATGTATATACACATGTATACACATATTTAAAATCCCCACCAAGATACTGTAAAATATCAATACATTTAATAGGCTTTGTTTTTTTTTTTTTTGGAGTGGGGGTCGCATTGTTTTGTTGTTTTTATTTTTGGGTCAGATGAAAGAATTCTGGAAGGATATACTTTTAAAATTTTATCCATATGCCAGGGATGCTATTTTTTTAGGTCTACCTGAACTATATTTGTATGACATTTTGCATGTGAAATTACATGAACTTTAATAATTATTGAGAATTTTTGAAACTTTTTCAGTATTTAGGGATTTTGTTGCTGAGACTTACATGTTTTCCTCCAAATGGGTAAAACTTATTCTGAAAAGATTTTGGAGATATTTACTTCAGATAGGGGCAAAGATAGAGATGAAGAGAAAGCATAGGATAATTAAAAAGAAGGGCAGCCTACTACTGTTTGAGGTAGCAAGAATTCAAGGGTATTAAGCTACACTTGGGAGCCCTGCCTTTTCCCTTATCCAGTAGTCAGATATCCTCCAACTTAAACCCCCTGGAATATATCCCTGAATGAACCTAAAGATGGGAAAAAAGTTCCCTGGGAAATGAGGAAAACAGCTGTCATGAAATCATGATACTTTATTATAAAGGAGAATAGGGAAATCATGATGAAGAAAGAGCTCACTGAGTGTTTTCAGTATAATTTAGAGGTTTGCGACAGCACAGTATAGTGGATACAAGACTGGACTTTTGGGTCAATAAGACTTGGAGTCAAGTTTTGAGACCATGTGGGAAATATCACAAGTTGAAGGAAGGAAGGAAGGAAGGAAGGAAGGAAGGAAGGAAGGAAGGAAGGAAGGAAGGAAGGAAGGAAGGAAGGAAGGAAGGAAGGAAGGAAGGAAGGAAGGAAGGAAGGAAGGAAGGAAGGAAGGAAGGAAGGAAGGAAGGAAGGAAGGAAGGAAGGAAGGAAGGAAGGGAGGGAGGGAAGAAGGAAGGAAGGAAGAAAGGAAGGAAGGAAGGAAGGAAGGAAGGAAGGAAGGAAGGAAGGAAGGAAGGAAGGAAGGAAGGAAGGAAGGAAGGAAGATAGCTTTATCTTATTTCCTGTTCCCCTCCTCAATTTGATCCCTTCCTGAAGGGACAATGAGCAGAACCTTGTACACATCTGGGGCAGGGGGTGACAGCAGGAAGTGAATAAATTACACTGAAATGAAATGGGATTATTTCAAGCTGGGAAAACAGCCCTTCAGACGTCCATAATCCCTGAGGTCATCAGTACAATACATCATATTTTTGTGATGATAACATTAAACTATTAACAGTACTCTACCTAATAAGCCAAGGAAGCTTGCAATGTCCTCTGGAAAGATTTTCAATAAAAGTTGTAAAATAAGAATAAAATTTTAAAAAGTTTCACTCTAAAAGAACTACTTTTGAGTTATAAGAAAAATTTGCTCACCTATAACATTACTAAAATCTATGAGCTGAAGCTTTAACTTCTATATATAACTGCCTGTTTTTCTTAAAACTTATCATTAGATTTTTAAACTCTCATAATTATAAATGACTCAGAAAGGGACAGCTTACAAGAATGAATGATTAACAAGACTATATAAATATGAAAAGGAATATACCTTTTCCCTCCCTCCAAATCTGAGTTGAATGGGATATCTCTTTAAATATAACTAAGGAGGACTTGAAATAAATAATTCTCCACAGAAAATTTTAGAATATCAAATTTCATAAAATGAATTGGCAGCATCTTTGTAAGACACCAGGGCTGGAAAGCCAACCTCATCCTTTCTACAAAACTATATAGTTTTCTAAAATGTATCTTTCAATATTGCCTGGATGTGAATTTCAATTGCTCAAACTGTTCCATATATAGGTTTTGCTAAGGTAGTAATAATTTTTGTTTGTGTAGCTCTTTAACATTTTCAAAATACTGTTCATCCATGATCTTGGTAAATCCTTTTTAAAACACTGAAAAGTAAATACTATACATGTACCTATTTTACATGGGCAGCTAGGTGGTGCAGTGGATAGAGCACCAGTGCAAGAGTCAGGAGGACCTGAGTTCAAATCTCACCTCAGATACTTGACACTCATTAGCTGTGTGATCTTGGGCAAGTCACTTAACCCCAACTGCCTCATGCTGGGTCATCTCCAGTCATCCTGATGAATATCTGGCCACTGGATTCAGATAGCTCTGGAGGAGAAGTGAGGCTGGTGACCTGCACAGTCCTCCTTCACTCAAAACAAAGTCAAGTGTAAGTAATGTCATCATTTCTCTGATGGCATGGTCTTCTTTGGTAATGAGGGATGAACACACACACACACACACACACACATACATTTTACATATGAGGAACCTGAATCTCTGAAAAGTTGATTGACTTCCATAAGGTCATGCAAGTCATGTGTCTTCCTGACTAAATTCAGCATTCTGTGCACTATTTAAGTTCCTCCATATAACAAACATAATTAATGAAGAATATAATCTTTATACATGCATACATAAAGCAGTCATATTAGTTAGAATAAACTGAAGCAGTAGAATCAGGATACTTCAGTTTAAGGGTACTAATTTAAACTACAGATATTTATACACATTTCATTTAAAACCACTAATCTCTAATAAGCAATGTTAAAAATATGACTGATTACAACGAAACATTGTCAACCAAACATCCTGCTTCCTGTGTTTAGTCTTGTCAGTGGTTAGGTTTACTGCATCAAGTTTTTCTCAATGTTTCCATTAGTAGTAAGCACTATAACAATGAGTGACATTTTACAAAGCATTTTAAGGGTGGTATAGTCAACTTAATATTTATAAAGTGAATACTAGGTGCTAGGCATTGTGCTAATCTTTTAGATACATTGCTTCATTTGAATTGAAACAAAATCAGGATAATTTATTTGATTAAGAAAAAATGTTTACATCACTGGTGACAATTATCATTCACAATATAAATTTGGACAATAGCAATATAAAGTAATAATGCTGAAGGAAAAGATTTCAGAAAAAACTTCCATAATATTTCATTTCCCATGGGCTGATTTTTTTTTTGGAGGGAGTGGGGAGGTTAAGAATTTTCTGGTAGTATTAAATTTAACACAAAGGGGAACTGGACACTGAGGCCCCAGTATTGGAAGCATGCTTGGAAGACAAGCACAGACATTTGGTGAGTTTGCATCTGGAACTTTGTGAGGAAATGGAATGGGGTGACCTGGCTCTGCAATTCAGGGCATCAATACTCTCTGACTACCCCATAAAGTTATTGTGTAGTAAAGAAAATGACTTTTATTTGGCCAATGAGGATGAAATGAGAATACATACAAATAGCCCCAGTGGACAAGCATGTTTTTTTCTTCCCGTTGGCCACACCATGTAGAGATTACTCTCTGAATTCCTTAAGACAAGTGTGAGGGACAGCACCGGTATACATACCCTTCTCAGCAGGTGTATGCTAGTACTACTGTTTTGTTTGCCTTTTCTTTCCTCTGCTCAAGACTAGAGTTCCCAGAACTTTTGAGACACCATGGGTCTCAGTACCAAGAAGTGAAGTCATAAATAGGAGATAAGTTAGCAGCCAAAAAAAAAATGCATCACTGTGTAAACAGGAAGTAGTCATAAAATGTCAGCATATGCTCAGAAACGGAAGCCCCTCCATTGTAAGTATGTCTCTTGAGCATGCCCTCAAAACTCTACCCTCATTGGTTAATGTCCTACCACATTAACACACACTCAAATGTCATATATAATCATTGTGGGGGGTTAGTCTTTGACTACTGAAGTAGCTTTGTTAAAGACTGTCAAGTTCAATTTTTTTTTTAAATTGAAACTAAAAAGTGCTAATGTACCATCTTTTCTGTCACTGTAGTGAAATTCAGTTGTACGGAACAGATGGTATAAGGGAACTGAGAAGAAAGGTTCTCCTCAATTATTAAAATTTATCTAAAAGTATATTGTTTATTTTCAAGGCAAAACCAGGATTAAAATTCATCCTGTATAGTGTCATACAAGGATTGTTAGAACTTAGAAGTATGTCTTGATGAAAGAATCTTTTACTGTTTTTCATGCCTTAATACCATGCCCTTACATGGCAAATATGTTAGAATGAGTAATAAGGAGGAAGAAAGGATTCAAAGGAATACGATGACTTCCCATGTGTATCATATTTTCCTTTTAAGCAAAGGTGGTTATCAATAAACACCCCAACACACATGAGGGTGGGGAGGAGACTGCTACCTCAGGTTCTTTGATCTGCTTCTCTACAAGGAAAAGCAACCTTTGAGGGACTAATAATCAGTTTAATCAAGCACAGGTATCAGAGAAAACCAAAATCAAAATTTCATAGAAACCAAAAGTCAACGGGCCTTCCAAACTGCCTGACCATTAACATGCATACATCTTTACCAGAGAAGGAAGCACCAATATCTGGGTTTTGAAAGCCAGGGGTCTGCTTGGAGGCTTCCCAGAGTCTCATCTGGAACACAAAGCTTCTTCCGAAAACTAAGCCCCAAAATAAAACCTCACCCTCAGAATATTATACACTTTTCAGAGCCGGAGGGCATGACCCACTGATCCAGTGCCTCAATAGAAAAAATAAAAGGTACTTGGGACCCTCCTACAAAACAACCCCCTAATTAAGCTTCCCTCAGTGGGGATGCCCAACAATGGGTAGGAAAAATCCTCCTTAATCACATTATTCAGAGGCATTAGATTTCTTGGTATAAACAAAAACAGCAAAAAGTTCCTACTTTGCTTGCCCCCACAGGTGGCAACCATATTACACACAAGTACATGTGGGGTACTCAATAACAGACTGTAACTGCTAGTCAGAGAGAGCCTTCTACCTCCACTTAAGGGAAGCATCTCTTTCAAAAAGGATAGGGCCCTTTACCATCATCAATACAAATATTGCCCTTAGTTATTTTTCAACGGGTTGGTGTGTGTGTGTGTGTGTGTGTGTGTGTGTGTGTGTGAAGTTAACTGTTTTAGGACAATAGTATTTCTATTCAATGGATAAGAATATGTGAACATAATTTAATACTGAAAACCTGTACTATTCTTTTGTTTTGGGTCCGATTTAATATTTCATTTCATAATACCAATGATGTAAAAATTCCTTCCACAGAGGTAGATTAGTAATTCTGCTGAATCTAAGAAAGTTGCCAAGGACACCAAGGATTAATTGACTTGACCGGGGTCTTAGAGCAAATATGCGTCAGAGGCAACATTTGAATGCAGGTCCTCCTCAGCTCCAGATCACTCCTCCATTCACTATGCCATACTGCCTCAGAAGGCTGATGGATGAGAGGGTAAAAATCAGGTTTATTGCAAAGTATGTTAGAAAAATCAACAACCCTGGAAAGAAAAAGATAACTTCTACACCATGTATATGTGCATTTGTGTGAGTGTGTGTGAGTGTAGTGTAGTGTAGCATAGTGCAGTACAGTATAAAGACATGCAGGAAAACCAATATGGAAAGACTTTGTTTACAAGTGCAATCACATAATCTGTTTTGGTGCTGGTGTTTATTTCAAACTTGAGGAATCTGAGAGCTTTATTTACAACTCACTATCAGGAGCCTGGGTATGAGATGATCCATATTTTTGTTTATTACAGCTCTAAAAGTAAGGTGCTCAAAAAACTATTGTCTCTATTGAAGAAGGATTTCTTCAATATGAAATCATATTTTCACATGTTTATATATTTCATGTATTTATATATCACATTTCAAAAAGAAATTTAAAAGCATTTGATATGTATGCTAAGAATATTATCCAATTCAAGGAATTAAATTTGAGACTGATTTAAAGCAAAAAGTGCTATTCCAATAGTTCATTGTACTCATACAACTCAATTTAATGAGCATTTAAATGAACCAAGTGATAAATACTTATAAAGCACCTGCTATGCAACAAGCACATCTCTCCCATGTTTTCCTGCAGTGCCTCTCAAACACTGAGCTAGTTCTGTGTAATGTTAATGGGAGTTAAAAGATCTTCCCCACCCATTAATGGGCCTCAGGTGGAGCCTACTAAAGGAAGCTTGTTTAGGGGAGGCTTGTTTTGTAGGAAAGCCCACACCTTTTGTTAACCTGTAATGAGGCACTGGGTCAGAAGAGTCTTGCACTCTGGATCTGAAAAGTGAATATATACTCTGAGGTGAGGTTTTACTTTAGGGGCTGACTCTTTGGGAGAAGGTTTGTGTGCCAGATGAGACTCTGGATAGTTGTTAAGGAACCCCTTGGCTTTGAAAACCCAGTGGAGTGCAAGTACAAACAATAAAACAATTCCTACCTATAAGGACCTTACATTTTAATGGGGAAGATAACAAGGATATATCCGTGTGTGTGTGTGTGTGTGTGTGTGTGTGTGTGTGTATGACTACTCTTCATTCTCAAAGAGAACCAAAATGATATCACTAAGTTAGTATCAAGTTACAGTGTGTCCGACTGTGCCTGATCGGATCAATAACAGAATGGATACTAAGAGTCCATATGAACATTCTCTAAATGTGCACATCTCACATTTCTTTTGAGCTCCTTCAATTCTGGTTTGCTCACAGAGCACACTACCTTCTCTGATGAAGGTACACCATGCTGGCAATCCTGTGCCAAAGTCCACCATGTCACACAACCATTTCCAAAAGAATTAAGACAGACCTTCAGTGTTCTTGTATCATTTTTTCTGATCACCATGTGAGCACTTGCTCATTGTGAGTTCTCCATAAAATAGTCGTAGTCAAGCATATCTTTGGCATTTGAACTATGTGGCCTGCTGAGTTGTGCTCTCTGCAGTATAGTTTGAATGCTTGGCAGTTTAGTTCAAGAAAGAACCTCTAGGTCTGGCATCTTATCCTGCTAGGTTATATTCAGCATCTTGCTAAGACAAATTAAATGGAAGGGATTCATTTTCCCAGCATGGCTCTGGAATAGTGTCCAGGTTTCACTAACATACAACAATGCGATCTGCACAGCAGGGTCTGTGGACTTTTAGTTTGATAGTCAGTCTAATACCTCATCTCTCCCATGTTTTCCTGCAATGCCTCTCAAACACTGAGTTCTGTGTAATGTTAATGGGAGTTAAAAGATCTTCCCCACCCATTAATGGGCCTCAGGTGGAGCCTACTAAAGGAAGCTTGATTAGGGGAGGCT
This sequence comes from Bettongia penicillata ogilbyi, assembly GCA_023548195.1. Taxonomy (NCBI): domain Eukaryota; kingdom Metazoa; phylum Chordata; class Mammalia; order Diprotodontia; family Potoroidae; genus Bettongia; species Bettongia penicillata. The sequence goes on from JAJHZJ010000470.1 coordinate 23,398,993, forward strand.
TGTTTTGTAGGAAAGCCCACACCTTTTGTTAACCTGTAATGAGGCACTGGGTCAGAAGAGTCTTGCACTCTGGATCTGAAAAGTGAATATATACTCTGAGGTGAGGTTTTACTTTAGGGGCTGACTCTTTGGGAGAAGGTTTGTGTGCCAGATGAGACTCTGGATAGTTGTTAAGGAACCCCTTGGCTTTGAAAACCCAGATGTTGGGGCTTCTCTCTCTGGCAACTATGTATGTATGTAATGGGCACACAATTTGATGTCTCTGTTGATCTGTGATGTACGTATTGTCAGACAGTTGGAAGCCCTGTCTGTTGGTCTTTATTTCTCTGCTTTATTTCCTCTTTTGGTATGTGTGATTAAAGATTGTTGACCCCTCAAAAGTAGCCTGAGTTTTAAAAAAGCAGATCTAAGAACCTGTGCTAGCAGGTCATCCTGGATGTGTCAGGGTGTTTGCTGCTTCTCTTGCAGAGTGTCAACCTCATTATCAATGGATACATTCCTGGAAAGTATACCACCAAGGTCAGTGAACTTATCCACAGCATTTAAAACCTCCATTTGCTATAACCAATAGTTCCAAGTATGGATAACATGATGCTGGCCAATGAGGCATCTGTGGTTTCTTGATGTTAACTGTGAGGCCAAAATTTAGTACAAGCAGCAGAAAATCAATCCATACTTTGTTGTATCCCAGCTTCAGAAAATGCATTGAGTGCACAAACATCTGCAAACAAAAAAATCATACATCAACACTTCCTCCATTTTGGTCTTGGCTTGCAGTGTGGTAGCTGACCTTGATGTCTTGAATGCATTTGACAACATGGCTGAAAACATGCTAAAAAGCATGGGAGCAAGCATACAATCTTGTTTCACTTCATTGGTGACAGAGACATCTTCCATTATCCAGAACCCAGGCAAGCATGCTGTTATGAAATTGATGTACAATCCTGATGACTTTCTCCAGGTAACCAAATTTTATTCCACTTTCACCTGTGACTCCAAGAAGCTCTGTGAGTGTATACACACATGTATATAGAATGATAGATATACATACCCACCTAGAGATTCACACATATGTATATGTGTATATATGCTATATGTTTATTTGTGTGTAAGTTTAAATATATAATAGTTTGGGAGGGAGGACACAAGTAGTTGGACAGATCAGTCAAGATCATGCAGAAAATGGTTCTTAAGCTGCATTTTAAAGGAAGTGACAAACAAGGTGTCAAATTAAATTCTAGGAATACAAAACAAAAAACAAAGTAAAAAATCCAATCTGCTCACATGGATATTAGATACTACTGGGAATATAACTCGTAAACAGATAGGTGAATACAAAATAGTTTGAGGAAGGAAAAAACGCTTAAGAACCAGGGGAATTAAGATAGGCTTCATGTAGGAGGTAGCACTTCAGTTGAGTCTTGAAGGAAGCTAAAGAAGCTAATTAGGTGAAGACGAGGTGGTACGTTCAAAGCATGGAAGACAGAATATACAAAGCCTGATGCGGAAGATGAAACAGGAAGGCTGGAGCATAGCAAGTGAAGCTTGAGTACAGAAATACCAAGGATATTCCTGAAATCACTAATCTATTAGGTATAGAGATGGGGAAAAAGAAAATTTATGGCTCAGGAATTTTTTTTTTAAATGTTATCAGGGAGGCCTTCCATATTAAGCAACTTTGCCCATTGACAGAAAAGGATTTACGACTTTCTCTAATCAACACTATATTTCGTAACAAGGGTGCCATTAAGGTCATCAATTCACAACTGGGGTACTAATAAACACTCTCCATCCATCAACTTGAAGGCCATATTGTCACCTCAACATCTTCGTGTTTGCACATTCTTCATTCCCGTAGCTACAATTTTCTCTCTCTATTCTGTATGCATTCTGAATCAGTAGTTCCATCTCTTGGAATTCTTTTCATGTCAGTGATAAAATTAATGTGGGGCAATGGAGCTTTAGACAGTTTCTTAGGCATAGGTGATCAAAGGAGGAATACTAAGTAAAACCTTCAGTCCCAGAGTTCTGTTTCCTGAACATATAATGACCACTTACTCTTAGTGACAGAAAATTTTCAACAATTCCTACCATGTTAAAAAAGGAAGAGAGAAGGGGAGGAAAGGAGACAAATTCATCCCCAAATTTGCCTGATCTGGTACATACTGAATGTGGAGTAGAGTGGAAAAATAAAGGGCAAAGAAGGAAAAAAAATACATTCAATGTTTGAATTTTGAAAATTCCATCTGAAAATCTTAATCACAATTTAAGTGCAGCATCCACATAAATACAATAGGCCTTTCAGTCTAATGCTGAGCCACGTGACACCTAGTAACCCAATAGCATAAAATACAAGGGAATGGGACTTTTTTTTCAACTTTAGCTGCACATATGGACAATTTTGTTTCACTTCTGGTTAGCTTTCACATAATCAAAGACCCCTACTGTAATGCTTTACACAGCACTCAGTGTTGTGGTCTCTATGGAAACCATAATTCTGAATGTCCTAACTTGTGTGATTAAAATTTTACACAAAGTAACATTGATAGGCTTTCTCCACCACCACAACGACTGCCAATATACAATTCTAATTAGCTACACAATCACTGGGTGGGTATGAATAATCCTGCCTCCTACCCTGACACTCAGAAGCATCAATATTGCTATTTATTCACGGGAAGCTTCATGAACAGCATGTAGTGATGAACTTCTATGTTTGACTATCTGCTACGAACAGAAGTAAATGGGGATTACTTTTCAGACCTTTTTATTCTCTCAAAGTCAGACTGCATGGAACATAAACCCCAATGCTTTCTTCTAGCAGCATATTAAAACAAACAAATGAACAAACTGAAAGTGTATCTGTTCCATTCATTAAACTGAAGCAAAAAGAAAGGAACCGTCAAGGATCATAGATTTAGATATGTAAGAGACTTTAGAGGTAATCTAATAATAACCCCTCCTATTACAAATAAGGAAACTGAGACCTAGAAAGGGGAAGTGACTTGTCCAAAGTTACATAGTTACGATGGAGTTGCACAGCTGAGACATGAGTCAAGGTGCTCTGACTCCAAACTGTGCACTCTGAAAACTTGATTAATGGAGTAGGGTCATAAATTGAAGCATATGACAAATTAATTCTATTTGTGTTAATTATGCTATTCTTTTCTATAATTCCTAAACTATTGAGGACATTTCCATTGTGTAATCAGTCTTCTGGATCTATTCATAAGGAAGAAACAGAACACTCAAAGTTATTTTATTTAGGATCAGTGACAGACGTAGATTTAGAGTTTGGGGAGACCTTACAGATCACTGGTCAGGTTTGTTCATTTTACTGAAGAAAAAATCTGAAGCCAGAAGTTGTGTGTTTTTGCAAAACCACGAAGGTACTGGGAAAAAATGGGAAGAAAACATATTTATCAAGTGATTATATGCCAAGCATTATTACAAGTACTTTACAAAGATCATCTCATCTGACTCTCACAATAATCCTGTGTGGCAAGTGTTATTAGTGACCTCCATTTAACAGATGAAAAAATGGAGGCAAATAGAGCTTAACTCACTTGCCCAAGGTCAAATAGTCAAAAAAGCTGTATTTGAACTCATTTCTTTCTGAATTCCAGCCCCAACTCTATTCCTAGCTCTAGGGCACATAGTAGATAGAGAACTGAACCTGGAATCACAAAGACCTGAGTTCAAATTCTGCTTCAGATACTTACTAGATGTATGACCTTAATCAACCTCTGCTTGCCTCAGTAAATTGGAGATAAAAACAGTGCCTACCTCTTAAGATTGTTGGGTTTTTTTGTCTTTTGTACTCGAAGACAACCATGACATCAGAATTATTGTAAGATCAAATAAGATAGAAACTAGAAAAGTAGGAATCTAGAAAACCAGATCCAGCTACATAGGAACAGAGTTGAGATTAGAGACATGGTCTTCTGAGATTTCATTGATATTCTATTTTTCCAGCCCAATACTCTTTCCACTATGCCATGGTACTTCCATGGACCATTACTATTTCTAGAAGACCTTGCTTCATCCTTCATGCCTATGCAATGCAATATCAGTGAAAGAGGTCTGGAAATTAATTCCATTTGTTCAGTGGAACTAATAACCAATCCATAAAAAAAGGAAGGATGAACTGTGGGAAGAAATTAAACTAAATTGAACTCCACTGTTTTTAGTGTGTACAATTTGTTTAGGCGGAAAAGCTTGAAAAGTTACTTTCACTACCCTGTCCCGAATTTAGACTTTATACAAAGACCATTTTGAAATCTTTTCAAGATGGCATTTTCATTCACAACACATACTTACAAAGCTAGTATAAGATCCTGTCAGCAGTGTTGTTTCCTAATGAATACTAAATTCTTATAAAAAATGCACTCAAAAGCCATCTGCATTTCTAAGAGTTTTACAGAGTTCATCGAAATGCTTTCCATCTTCAATTGCAGTTCTGTGTTTTGATCTGATTAAATATTTTCTACTTCAGGAATGGCTTTGACACTTAAACAAACAACAGTTTTAATAAAGCCTGACACTGGGGAAGATTTCCATTTCCTCATGCTCTCTTTTTATAAATGAGTATCTGTCCTGTCCTATAATAGCCTGTTCAGGAGCTTTGTCTCCTATTAGCTTGTATATAAGTTTGATTAGCCCTTATGTAAGTTAGTCCCATGTTAAAAAAATAAATCTCAGATTGCCTAAGGACAACCTCTGTGTTTCTAGATTTAAATCTTTTAACTTCTGGGTAGATTTAAATTGTCTTTTTAGACTCAGGAACTAGCAATGCTTATACAGGAAAGTATGATTTTTCATTGTGCATATATTACAGAAAGAAGGAAATATTCACATAAAAGTCATGCTTAATCAACTTTATTATCACCAAGTATTAAAATAGGAAGTAATATATATGATATAAGCGTGTGTGGTTAACTAAGTACAGCACAATACAAACTTTACTGTTGGTGAAAAGAAAATGAAAGAATTATTGTAGTAATGTTTTTTAAACCACGGAATAAACCTTTATTGCTTGTTTTAAAGTTCAGTCATACAATCTGGCATTTTTTAATACCTCATCTTCATTATAAAAGGAAGTTCGTGGCATATCAGAACATGTAGTTTTTTTTAATAGATTTGCTAAAAAAAATGAGGCAAGAAAAAAAGCTAAAATTAGTCATTTGAAAACTTTTAAATACTTCATTGATAATTATTATCAGTATAATTGTCTCTAAGTCTCCAAAGGTGACTTAATTGTAAGTCTGGGACAAAATGAGGATATAAAAATAATGCTACAGGATATAAGAAAGGCTTATGTTTTCAGTTGATTTTCCAACAGTATTCATGGGTTGGTGCTTAAACATTCCAAAGACTCATCCCCAACACCCCTTGTGACCAATGACTTGTAATTTAGAAACGGTTGGCTGGAGGCAAAGGTTCAATCAATGGTCATGAATTCACAGAGTTAACAGACCCATATCTGTATCAAACATGCAACTCGTCCCTCCATCAGCAATACGTAAGAACAAATGAGCGAATTCAGTACAATGCTGCTCTGAAAGAAGCAGTTTGGTAACAGTTGGGAGGGCAAGATAACTGTCTAGTATTTTATAAAGAACACTTTTATATTTTTAAAACTGTATTTTTATTGAAAATTATGTTACCATATTTTATTTATATGACACTATTATCAAAATGATGGTCTTTTTCATCATTCACTTGTTTGGCTACATTGTGAGGTTTGATAAAGATTTCCTAAATATAAATAATGATTCTTTTCAGTAATTTCAATAGGCTTCTGTTTAGAGCCTCTATAAGCAGTTCAAAGCAGAGCAGTGTAGGGCATACACAATGGACAAGGACCCTCAACACCCTTGTTGGTTTTTATTTTTCTTCCATGCTAATCTAATTTCAGTGAAATATCCAAAACCCTTGGGGGAATAAGATTTAGGGAATAAATAAAATCCTTCTGATGAGAGGTAGCATGTGCCAAGCAATGGCCATTTGCAAATTTGAAAAAATTAGTCATCACCATGGTGATCCAAAATTTCCAAGGTGAGGTATCTTAGAGAATATTAACAAGAGACAATAAATTTCCAAGCAGCACCCTGCAAACATAGGTTTTACAGCCAAGAAAGTAAGTAGAAAAGTCACAATGTATTAGTTAGAATATAAAAACTTCAGAGCTGGAAATGCACTATGAAATATACAAGGATTGTAAATGGAGACAGGTTCAAAAATGCCATAGCAAAAGTCAGAATCCTCTGTCACCCAGACTATACATATTGCTTCCAAATCTCCTCATCTATAAAAGCAGAGTAGTATCAGGGATGTACCTTATAGGATTACTGTGAAACTAGTCAAATAAAAGGATACAAGGATCACAAAATTAGAACTAGAAGGAATGGCAAAGATGTTTTATGTCTTCATTTTACAGATAAGCAAATGAGACTCACAGAGGCTAACTTGCCCAAAGTGACAGAGGGAGGAAATGGCAAAACCAAGATTTGAACTTGGGTCCTCTGAGACAGTACTCTTTCCCCTGTGCCATGAGTTGTCAAATACTTTTGAAAAAAATGCTAATTTAGCAGGAACCCAGAGAATCAAATAAAGGAATCAGTTAGAAAAGAAAAAAAAAAAGTCTGTTGTTAAAATAACTATATCCAGACACTGTCTGGATACAGTACATACAGCAATCCTCTTACAATACTGAAAACTTCTATGATGCCAAATGATGAAGTAAATCAAATAACACCTATGCCAATCACATGAAATTTTCATTCCAAGATGAGACCATAGCCTATAAAGATGGTGGCTAGGACACAAGCGACTGACCATTTTGCTCTACTTTTAGAGAAGCTGCTAAAGTCCACTTAAAAGTAAAAATGTCTATAAATCACCTGAGTTGGCTGGGAAAATCTCTCTCAGTTTAAGTGAAAGGTATCTGTGGAGGAAGGTCTGCAGGACATGAGATGAATTACAGGACTCATAGTATGAAAGGATCACTGATTTAAAGCTCTAAGAGATCATAGAAGTCATCTCATCTAACTTCTCCATTTTAGTTAAGGACGTCAGAGGCTAAATGACTTATTCAAAGCCACAAGCGGCTTTGGACAATTTATGAAAAGACAAAGGACAAGGATTATTTAGGATGAGCAGATGTGGCTATGTGGTATCCTTCATATCAGAACCTGCAGTACTCCATGCTGTTGAGAAAACAGATTCGTTGAAGTATGGAAATTAGAATCCATCTTTTGTAGAATAGTGAAAACAGTGTCTTTACTGAAGTATGGACCAGATGACAGACTGTAAATGTGAGGACCTGCCTCTTTTTATTTAGAAAGGCTCATTGACAAAAAGACAAATTATCAGTAGATGAATGTTATGTTCAGAATAACTCATGAACTACACTAAGAAATGGGGAAGCTATGATCGGAATTCATATTTGAAAGGATCCATGACCATTAAGTCACATATCTTTTGAAGAATAACAAATTTAATTCTCTTTAAGACAAAGAAAAGCCTTACACAGAAAGACAGTGAGTACATTAGGCAATGATTCAAAAGATGTAAAGGGAAGCATTAATATTAATAGTTGCTTGCTGTCTTTAAATGAAGGTTTTCAGGGTCAACTTTATAGAATCAGGCCAACTTTGTAATTAGACCTTCAGCTCAAATATACCCAAACCAGCATACGTGAAAGCCAAAATCAGCAGAAGGCTGGTAGAATGCATTTTAGAAGTAGTTAATAATTCCTAAGTTGGAAAATGGTTTAAGAAAGGACAAACTTGGAGTAAAAAAAAAAACATAAGTTCAAGACCTGGTACTAAAATATACTAGCTATTTGTATGATCTTGGCCAACATATTTTAACTTCTGGATTCTCTCATCCCACATATAAAATAGTAATGACAATACTTGAGCTATCAGCCTCACTAAATTGTGAGAAAAGTACTTGTTAAGCTATTCTAATATATGTAAACATGAACTATTATTATGGTTTCTTAATAACAAAGCCAGGAGCTTCACTATGTGTTGCATATAACAGAATTATGTAACTATAAATCATATGCATAAAACTTTTTTTTTTAAAAAAAAACTATTCAGATAAAAGCTCTCAGTCAAATATTCCCTTCCATCTAGCATTTCAAAAATTAAGTAATTTAAAACCTTTTCTTCTTTGGTCAAAATAGGCCATACTCCTGCATGAAAGGCAATTTGAAACTAATCTTCAGTTATGGTCTAATAACTTCAAAAATGTATTGCTTGAGGGTGATAGAGACCCCATTATTTCATTATTTCCCATTTGTCTGTGAGCACAAGAAGAGCTCTCATACAAGAACAAGTATTGACTACTTCCAACTCAGATGGAGGTTTCCCTTACACCCATGACTTTCCAGGGTATATTTTGAATTAAAATGTATGCTTTGTCATTCCAATGAAATCTAATATGGGCATTCAACCATTTCATTTTATCTTCTATTTAAAATAGTACAATCTGGTTATTTTAACAATAGAGGTTTGATGAGGCCAGATTCGTTGTTCAATGTCCTCATAGAAATCTAATTTATTGTCAGTATTACTATTATTTATTGATAGGTTTCTATATATTAGTTAATATTAATTAAAGGCAACTATAAACTAAAGAAATAGAATTAGAAAAGCATTTGATATAATAAGGTGTCACCGGCTAAAAAGTAAATGCACTAGTAATCATGCAGGGTGTCCTTCATTCAGGGATTGCAAATCTTACGAAACTACATAGGGAAGAAGTTAAAATGGTTTATTTCACTGTCCTTTGGAAGTTCTTTTGAATATGGTTACTATAGGATAATCAACCAAAACATTTACTGAATCGGATAATTAGCGTTAGCCTTTAATTGGCTATTTAACTGTAATGGTAGCAACCCCAACTTCCTTTCGAAATTAGTAATCCTTCTAGTACAAACGCCAAACCATTACTTCTGACCTAGTTTGGCAAAAGAAAATTAAGACTCTTAGTCCAGAATACTGATTTAACATTATTCTAATCAAAAGTATATTTAAAAAGAAATTAAAGAAAATCTTATATAAACTTAAAAGTGCATTCAGGAATTCTTTATTTACTGTAGAGAACACTGAGGCAGAATTTAACTGAAAATGTTTGTCTACAGAATTTATTTTCTCCATTCAGATTTACAATGGATTGTTTACATGATTATACATGCATTACCACCAAGTTTTATAAAAATCTGTCCATTCACAATTCTTGGCAACAAAACCAGCAAACAACTGCTTGCTTCCATTACACTTGTAAGAGGCAATTTGAGAAGATACTCCCCAGGAATTAAATTTTGTGGATAAACATTTTAGCTAATTGCATCATTGTTCTCAGAACACTGAAGGCAGCAGTTAGCCAAAGCATCCAGCTAAGGAATCTCCTTTCTTTTCTTTCTTTCTTTTTTTTGAACACTTCCATTGTCCTCAGCTGGCCCATTTAAGAAATCGAGAAAAAAATACAAATAGAACTAATGTGATAAATACTTTTTCCTTCAGTAAGTTTTTAAGTAAATAAAAATATTTTTATTTCTTTTAGTAGAATTTTAGAGATTTGGTAAATGAAAGCTTTTGAAATGAAACAATAAGTGAATTTAAATTCAATCATCTATGATGCTAAGGAGACTCCTGTCCACAGACTTCTTACTAACTAGCATGATGAATCAGCAAATGGTTTTCTTAGAGTCATGATCACAGATGGTACCAATGCATTCTCTATTTCTCTTTCTATAAAAATATGGCTGCTAGAAAAACACTCAGAACTGCACACACACACACACATACATATGAATATATGTGCAGCTACAAATATATACATGCATATATATATATTTAAAAACATAGTTATTTTAAAAATAACAGAAATGAAGATGCTTCATTATTAGTTCCTCTTCACCCTTGGAAATTATCATATCTAATGCGTTAAAAGCTAGTAAATTTTGCATTAAAGAAAAACCAGCAGGAACAATAGTCTACTTATCATTTTTAACAATTAGCAGTATTTTAGTAAAAGCCCCTAAAATTAGATTTTGAAAACATCACTGTTTACTTAAATATGTGTTTCAAAAGGAAGAAATTGATTACAGAATGAAACTTTCTTAAACATTTGGAAACTCAGAACTATAGATATGATAAGAAAAATAAAATAAGTTATTGTTTAATGACTATATAGAAAAAATATTCCATAATGCCTCTTTCCATAAAGGCTTCCTAAACTTTAGGTAAATCTAATGTAGCACTTAAAATGGCTGCAGGGGTGATAAGTATTTTAGCAGATGGAAAAATTTTCAAAGTAGGAGATTTCCTTTTATGTCAATGTTATCCTTTTTTAAAAGAGTAAATACTTTTGGATGCAAATTTACAAAGTTTGTTATATGTTGTTTTTTAGTTTTCTAAAACTGTAAGCTGAACATAATCTTTTCTCAGTGACTGAGATAATTAGTATCAATATAAGCCTTTGCACAGTACAGCATGCAGCAGATCTTTTATGAGTATCAAGCTATTTGCCTCTACACTAAATGACCTACTGGGATTTGCCATTCTAGTGCTTGCTTTTTATATTTTTTTAGCTCTATGAGCCTGTCAGCTGTTACTTTTTGCTGCTGTGAGTCTATCTGCCTCTAGTTCTCTATGATTTTCTCCTTCTTAAGGCCCAGGAAATAGGGGGTAGACACTGTAATCAGACGGCTCACATTGGGTACAAATTAAACTGAGAGGTCCTGTGAGTAAGGATCTAAAGGATTTTCCTCTGACTGGTTTTATTGTATGAACTTTATGCCATCTACTTTAGTTTTTCAGAAATTTTTATACTTATATTTGACTTCTCACTTAATTTCTGGATAAAGTCTTATGGCACCTGAACAATTTTACCTTATGAGATATGAATTCCAGTGAATAATTGTTTTTCAAAATAACTTTTCTTTGTATATAACAATGCACATTAGCATTCTGCAGACAGCAGTACTTAAGTGCATTTAAAAGTTTTAATTTTTAGTTGCTTTTTTTAAACATTTTTTAAGGAACACATTTATCACAAAAAAAAATACCTGTTAACACTAATTCTAGCTTATTAGGCATATAATTCTGTGTGCCCTTAGTAAGATTTCATGAGACAGGGTTTATTATATACACCAACTCCTGGTCATTGCTTCCTAACCTGAATTATCACTAGTGACACACAACTCATATTCAGGTCAGCTCACCAGCAGTGATCATTATTAGCTACCATTCAGCTCAACTTACTAGCAGCTAGAAATATCTTCCTGTAGATTTCTGAAGGCCAATGCTTATGTATGTTAATTTTGAAAAGCACCAGCTACTACATATGTCAAATATGATTCAAAGTTTCAAACTGGAATGAAATTTTAAAAACAAGAAAAATTTAGACAGCTTCTAATTATATCCAAAAACATTTAACAATAACTAAAACAAACCAAATAAGAACTCCTTGAGGAAATTAAATTTATGTCAGTAACTAAAGAATTTTCCTCTCTTTTGACTGTCATATGAACAAGATTTCCTTAAATGAGACCTTGGAAAAGAGGTAGTTATCTCTATCAGCCCCCCCTTATCAAAAGCATTTTGTCTTATGATACTCAACCATTTGCTATCCAAAAAATATACTTCCTCTTTTCGCTAGTATAAAACATTAGAGGTATTTCATCGATTTCATAAACATCTGTAGTCATTATACAGAGGTTAGCACTGAGAGAGCTAGATCAACGAGATATGGTATTTACCCTCAAGGAACTTGCATTCCAATGTTCATTTAGTTAGTTCATTTTTACTAATGAATGCATGTATGTAGTTAGCATATGCACATGTATACACATATATGAGTGTATATGTGTTATTGTTCAATTGTTTCAGTTGTGTCTAATTCTTCTTGACAATATTTGGGGGTTTTCTTAACAAAAGATATTGGAGTGGTATGTCATTTTGTTTTCTGGCTCATTTTTATAGATGAGGACCTGAGGCAAAGTGGATTAAGTGACTTGCCCAGGGTCAGCCAGATAGTAAGTGTTTAAGGCCAGATTTTAACTCAGGAAGATGAGTCTTTCTAATTTCAAGCACAATTCTCTATCCACAGAGCCAGCAAGTTGGGTATACATACGTTATTTTTAAAAAGAGTTATAAACTTTATGTATATACACACAAGTTTCTCTTTGCCTCTCAGTTTGATTTAGTTATATATTTTTTCTTTTGCTCATTAAAAGGGCATTTCTCTGACTACTTCTTCTTAAAGAGGCCTATTCATTCAATGAGCGTTACCTCCCTCAAAGTGAGTACATCAAAACGTCTGGCCTAAAAAGTCCAGGGTTTCCTATTGCATCCTGGCCCTTCTCCAGTCATCCTGATGACTATCTGGTCACTGAACCCAAATGGCTCAGGAGGAGAAAGCGAGACTAGTGACCTACACAGCCTGCCCTCACTCAAAACAAAGTGAAGGGCAAGTCACGTCATCATTCTCTGAAGTCATGGTCTTCTTTGAAAACCAAGGATGAACACAACAACACCACATATATTTTGATGTTATCTGATTAAGAATTCACATCTAAAGAAGGAATCCATAGTGTTTCATACACAGCTTACTAATGATCCTTTCTAAGTGCACATTATATATTTAAAATATTACCATCATCAATTAATTCCCTCAAAACTTTATCACCTTAGGTCTATAGGACCAGAGCACTCTTGTTTTACCCTGATAAACTTCCTAAATTCACAAAATTGAAAAATAATTGAGTAAAAATAATTAAAACTTTCAGTGAATATATTTTTCCCATGTCTAACGTGTAAGCCCTTCTAAGGAACTATATTTCAGTGACAATGATTCATATATTTGAAATGAATGTCCTCAATGAGTTCAATATTTAGATAAAAGAGATTTCTTTTTCAAGGGAAGGAAGGGACCAGTATAATTTGTTCAGCAAAGAAAATCTGAGATTCAGCTACTTGAAAATACTTTAGAAGAGAAATAAATTTGAAATCATGTCAAATTAAATTTTAATGAATGAAAAAATAGTTCAAAATAAGCAATATGAAATAAGAATAAATCCTCCTTTTTCTGTATCCCATATTTTATATGTAATTTACTGAGCTAAAAAATTCCTCCACCTTTGAAGGAAGACCTTTTTTCCCCTCCTGTAAATTAGAATTCTTTTATTTCTATTAGAATAGGTTAACAAATCCTATATGGTTCTATGGGTTTGATAATTTTATTTAAGATAGAAATAAAAGTAACATGCCCCAAAGTGGAAAAGGATAATTCAAAATAAAAGATAACCTGGAACCATTATTCTAGTAAAATCTAAGTAAATTCAAAGAGCAAAGAAATCTGACCCCCCAAAATCAATTAAGTATGATAAGCTTCAAACCTATTGCTACCACTTACTGCATTTGGATTCTTCATCATTCTGGTAAAAAAAAAAATACACATACTAGAACTTATATTAAAAATTCTTTCAAGACCTTCCAGCAAGCTTCCTTCCACATGCAATCTACAAATAATCCAAAGAAATCAAACCTTAATGGAAAGTCAGTTGTACTTCAAGATGAGGACATGAAGTTTAAAAAACACTTTATCAAAATGTATATTTTGCCATTGCTATTTATGTGCTATATTTGCCAATATTGATCACTTTGGAATATAAGAGATACCAGTAGGTAGGGACTAAATACAAGTCAAATGAATACTTTTATTGATGTGATATTTGACAACTGAGATTTTTAGAAACACTCATCTAACTTAGAAGTTAGCTTTTCTATCTCTTGGGGAGCATTAATTGTAGGTGTTTTTTTTAACACTGACCACTCCACAATTTTTTTTGAGGGAAGGTTTTTTTGTTCTCATTTGCTTTTATAAAAGCCAAAATCCTCATGCTTGTTTACACACTTTGGCGTCGTCTATGTGTTCTGTTTCTTTCTCAAAATAAAATAATTAAGACAAGGAATGCCAAAGTGACTTTCAAATTATTTACGAAAATTCACAGAAATACACAACTAACATGATAGATACAACTGAATATAAAACTTTGAACACTACAAATTCCTTTACGAAAGAGACTATTTCATTTCTAGAAATCATTTTGTTATTCCCAACACAGAGGCAGTGATCCGAACACAGAAGAACCCTAATAAAAGGGTTTTTTAAAAATTTAAATAGAACTTACTATGTCTTCAATGATTTCTTAATTAAATTAAATATAGTTGTCACCAGTGATTGAATAGTTACCTTGACTTGCTCCTCAGTTGCTAAAAATCCATATTGTTTTTTGCAGATCACAGCAATCAACATTTCTGTAAAAAAAAATATAGGAAGACTAAATTAAGATTAAATTATGCAACTAAAAATTACATTTTAATTTACATTTGAAGCAAGCAATATTAATGGCAGCATGGTAAATATATATTTATATCTTGGGAGAAACTTTTAATGATGCTTTTATTATAATTAAAATTGTGATTATAAGAACAAGCTTTAAAACACAACACACACACAAGAACACACACACTCACAAACAAATTGACCTCCAAAAGAATTTCGCCATGGAAGCCTACAAATATTTCTGTGGTGTTTAAAATCAGTTTACAAGTCACTTTTCCTTTTAAACCCATATTTATTTGCCTCAATAGACTTGCATTATTTGGAGTAGTTTCAGAATTTCAACTCTGACCTACAGGACAAAGATTTACTTACTCCACAGACACTCAAAAGGATGCAGCACAGAGTGTGAAGGGCAAGAAAGAGCTCTAAAAACTATTTCTAACAATGGCCATGTTACTAAAATACCTTTCTGCCTTTCCAAAATGCTTACATTACATGAGAAAATTCTCAGTCAGATGCATTTATTTGCTCAAAAGATCTCAAGGTAGCATTTCATATTGGAAAACTAAATGGATGAAAAATGCCAACTCCCCAGGCTCTGACGTACAGTTAGCTGGTCGGTCTATTGTATTTGTATGTCAGTGCATGTATTGGAAATAGACACAGCAGGAAAGAAAGGAGTGGATTCCACATTTGAATAGGAGGACAAGAAGGGGCTAGCATGCTGGTGAAGAAAGTTACAGTGTTTATAACAATCCCAGGCTGCTAAAACTCAAGCTTTGTTGTTTTCTTTTTCTTTTAATGCCAGTGTTTTCCAGTCAATTCTGTCTATTTGTGACTATTAGAACACAAATATTTTTGAGGAATTCAAATTGCAGGTGACTTAAAAGCAATGGAAAAATTTCACGGCAGCTTTAGGCATGATCATAATTCAAACCTATATGAATGAAAAGGAGCCAAGGATGATACTGGGGAGATGCATATTTGAAAAAAAAGAGCAGATAGGAAGAGCCATGGATAGAGTTCTGGGTCTGAAATTATGAAGAACTATTTTTGTCAGTTCAAATCTCACCTCAGACACCTACTGATCGTGTGATGCTGGGCAAGTCACTTAACCCTGTTTGTCTCAGTTCCTCATCTATAAAATGAACTGGAAAAGGAGATGGAAAACTATTCCAGTATCTTTGCCAAGAAAACCCTAATTGAAGTCACAAAAAGTCAAACACAACTGAAAATGACTTATCAACAACATACTTGAAAAGGAGGTGACCCATTTCATGCTCTAGAGCAAAGGAAATGACAGAGGAAGCATGGGTTGTACTAATACTAAGAAAGTATGAAAAAGATTCAGAACAGGAGATCCTAATCCACTCTTTAAGTGATCCATTGGATGGACAATCTTATGAAGTATATGAAATCCTCTTCAGAATTTTTTAATGCATAACATTAGTTGCATATGGTTATGAAGGAAACCAGTATATTGAAATCATTATCAAAATATTTTTAAAATAAAAAATAGTTCATGGACCTCATTTAAGAAACCCTGGATCTACAACAAAGCATTCAACATATTACATGGTTCATATATAGAGACTCTAGAGAAGGATGTACATTTAATTTACGCAGGATGAGAAAGGCTAGATGGTTTGCTATCTGTACAGAAAAATACCCAAATCATAAGATTGTAGATTGATTGAAAAGAATTTTAAAATATAAATTATATGAGTTCTATCACACTTCATTTTCACCATTTTATATTTTATTTTATATGGCATGTTGGTAGTTGATAGATTTCAGCAAATCAAATAACACATAGCAGTTGTTTAAAATCTGAAATAAAGTTCCATTGAACATTGAACAGATAAATAAACACTTAGAAAAATACCCTTTGGAAAAAGATGACCTTCAGGAACACAGGCATTTCTGAACCACCAAAAATACATCTCCCACCTATTTGTGGACCTATGAAAATGAATTAAATAAGTCATTGCCAAAGGCAACTAGCATAACTCAGTAATTTGATGCTATAGAAAACTCTTTAATTAGTTTGCTATAACCACTACAAGAGTGATAGCTCTGAAAAAACAACAACACAATAAACCTCTATGACTTAAATTATTTAAAGAAGTCTAAAAGCAGGTAGTCCTAGCAAGATAAGAGAATAAATGTGCTTCAAGAGTGTTCCTAAAAAAAAAAGAAAAAAGCAAATAGAAAAAAGACAACTGGGGATGGAGCCAAGATGGCGGAGAAGGATGGACCTGTAGAAACTCTCCTCCCTGTAAATACCTGTAAAATACCTTTAAAATGACTCTAAAGAAACTCTAGAGCAGCAGAAGCCATAAAATGAAGGAGTGAAACAGATTTCCAGCCCAAGACAGCCTAGAAGAACAACTAGAAAGGTCTATCGCACTGCACTTGGAGTGGAGTGCAGCCCAGCTCAAGCAACAAGGCACAGACAGGACTGGAGCAGGCTTCAGAGTGAGGAATCATGGGTAGCAACCCACAAAGGCCAAAGAAATCTTCTGAGGTCAGTAAGAAAGCTCTTTCACCTAGGAAAAAGGGAGTGTGATCCTTACCACAGCCCCAGGGTGGCAGCAACCACTACGACAGCAATATCCACTTTGGGAGTCCTCAGCCTAAAGATTCTAGGGGAATTGAGTGTATGATCTGGGCCTCAGTCTTGAATGGCAGTCTTGGGATAAGGAGGAGTGGTGGTGTGGTAGAGCTGGTGTTGGTAGTGGAGAGGGAACCCTGATCACAGTTCCAGGGCAGAAAAGAGTGCTTATGGTTGCTCACAGACCAGAGCACTGGCCAAGGAGAGAAGTAAACTCCTCTCCCTTGGTTGTGCCACCTTGGAGGAACTAAGAACTTAGAGGTCCCTAGAGATATCTCAGAGAACAGCTGCACAAAACCTCTGAAGCCTAGGGAAGTACTACCCTCTGCTTTTGGACAAAGAACTCAAAAGTCAAGTAACTGGCAGGGAACATGCCCAAAAAAGGGAAAAAAATAAGACTATAGTGGGTAACTTTTTTGGTGAAAAGGTATTTTCTTCCATCCTTTCAGATGAGGAAGAATAAAGCATATCATCAGAGGAAAACATCAAAGTCACAGATTCTACATCCAAAAGCTCCAAAAATATGCAATGATCTCAGGCATGGAAGACTCACAAAGGATTTTGAAAATCAAATAAGAGAGGACAAGGAAAAATTGGGAAGATAAATGAGAGCAGTGCAAGAAAATCATGAAAAATGAGTCATCAGCTTACTAAAGGAGCCCTAAAAATATGCTGAAGAAAAGAAAACCTTTAAAAATAGAGTAATCCAAATGTCAAAAGAGGTCCAAAAAGCCAATGCAGAGAAGAATGCCTTAAAAAAAAAAAAGAATTGGCCAAATGGAAAAGGAGGTTCAAAAGCTCACTAAAGAAAATAGTTCTTTAAAAATTAGAATGGAGCAGATGGAAGCTAATGATGTTATGAGAAACCAAGAAATTACAAAACAAAACCAAAAGAGTTAAAAAATAGATGACAATGTGAAATATCTCATTGGAAAAACAATTGACCTGGAAAACTGATCCAGGAGAGATAATTTAAAAATTATTCATTTACCTGAAAACCATGATCAAAAAAATAGCCTAGACATCATCTTCCAAGAAATTATTAAGGAAAACTGCCCTGATATTCTAGAACCAAAGGGTAAAATAGAAATGGAAAGAATTCACTGCTCACCTGCTGAAAGAGATCCCCAAAGGAAAACTCCCAGGAATATTGTAGCCAAATTCCAGAGTTCCCAGGTCAGGGAGAAAATATTACAAGCAGCCAGAAAGAAATAATTCAAGTGTTGTGGAAATACAATTAGGATAACACAGAATTTAGCAGCATCTAAACTAAGGGATTAAAGGGTTTGGAATATGATATTCCTGAGGTTGAAGTAGATAGGATTGAAACCAAGAATCACCTACCTAGCAAAACTGAGCGCAATATTTAAGGGGAAAAAATGGAATTTCAATGAAATAGAGGACTTCCAAGCATTTTTGTTGAAAAGACCAGAGCTGAATAGAAAATTTGACTTTCAAATATAAGAATCAAGAGAATAATGAAAAGGTAAATAGGAAAGAGAAGCCTTAAGGAACTCATTAAAGTTTAAGTGTTTACATTCCTACATGGAAAGGTGTTATTTGTAACTCATGAGAGTTACATAACCTTTTTTCCATTTTCAGGTTTTTAAAGGGAATATATGTATATATGTGTGTATATATGTGTGTGTATATATGTATGTATGTGTGTGCATATATGTGTATGTGTATCTATACATATATAGGCGTATTTGGGTATGTATGTATGTATACATTATTTATGTATAGATATATGTATATATGTATATGGGTATGTATATACATACATATGTGTATGTGTGCGTACAAACACACACACACACACACATACATAGACAGCCAGCATAGGCTGAGCTGACTATGAAGGGAGAAAACCTAAAAAAATAAAATTTACTCTTGAGTGGAATGTATTAGGAGTAAATAGAGGTAGAATGTAGCAAATCATCTCACATAAAAGAGGGAAGAAAGAGCTTTTACAATAGAAGGGAAGAGTGGGGAGAAGAAAGGAAATAAGTGAGCCTTACTCTCATGGGATTTGGCTTAAGGAGAGAATAACACACTCAGTTGGATATGGAAATCTATTTCATCCTTCAGGAAGGCAAGGAGGAAGGGGATAGGAGAGGGAAGATTTTAGAAGGGACAGCAAACTGGGGAAAGGGATAATCAGAAGCAAACATCATTGTGGGAGAAGAGATTAAGGGAGAAAATGGAATAAATGGAGGGCAGGATAGAAGGACATGTGGTTAGTCTTTTACAATATAACTATTATAGAAGTACTTTGCATTGTTACACATGTATGACCTATATTGAATTGATTGGTTTCTCAATGATGGTGGGTAGGTAGGGAGGTAGAGAGAGAATATGGAACTCAAAGTTTTAAGAATGAACGTTAAAAGTTGTTTGAGCGTGCAGCTGGAAATTAAGCTATACAGGCACTGGAGGACAGAAGTCTATTTTGCCCTACAGGAAAATAGAGGAGAAGTGATATGGAAGAAGGGTGGATAATAGGAGGGATGACAGACTGGAGGAAGGGGTAGCTGGGGTACATGTTGTCCTGGGGTGGAGGTGGGAAGAGATGGGGAGAAAATTTTGAATTCAGATTCTTGTGGAAGTGAATGTTGAGAACTGAAAATAAATAAATTTTATAAAATTAAAAAGTAAATTCAAAAGGTAACCAAAGAACTTCAAAGAAAACTATCTACTAGGGTAAGAAAAAATGAACAAGTCACACCCCCTAAAAGGACAATTATAATGTGATAAACCAAAGTTAAGGATTAAAGGATTACGAAGATAAGTCACTGGAAGGAATGAATAAAAAATAACTTTAAGAAGAATCCAAGGAACAAAGCTGGACCTAACACAAAATACACCAAACTGAGTAAAAGACACACTAAACGGAGGAGTATCCGGCATTAGTAAAGAAAGATCCGGTTTTGTAATGAGAATCCTATTACCTGCACAAAGATAACCAGACAAATGGATAACAACGTGGAGAAAATGGAAAATTTGAGCAATGACAATGAATCAATAGGAAATAAAATTCTTAGGCTGAAAGACACAGAAAGATAGTACTAGCTATACTTAAGAGTACTGAAAAAACTGAGTACTGGCAATGATATAAGGGATTCTAAAAAGCTTGCCTGATCAAATGTATCTTAAGATAAAAGTACCCCACTGCCTAAAATCTTTATAATTAGAGTCATTCCTTGAAGGCTTTCTGGAAACATGCTTTTTAACTGAGCTCAGGAATTATATTATCTGCAACAGAAAGCACACAAGAAAGCCAACATATGAACAGGGATTAATTTATCTCATTAAGTGAAAATCCATTGCCCATCCACAACTGAGAAGAGGGTCCTAAGGTTATAGGTGCCTGACAGATTAAAATAATACCAACTAGTGCTGGAATTTATGTAGTGTTTTAAGATTTTGACTAGGCTTTATTCACTCATTTGAGTATCTCAACAACCCTGTCAGATAGGTCTATAGGTTCACAATTTTGCAGATGAAAACGGGGCATAATAACATTTTACAGGTAAAACAGGTTCAGGGAAATTAAATGACTTTGCCATGGTTACACAGATAGTAAAAAAATAATTGGGGAAGAAGAATATGGAAGGTGATTCCTGGAACATACCAGAAAAAGTCCTAGTCCTAGTCAGGACAGATCTAGTCAGCCACCTTATGAGTAACTAAAATTGTAGAGGGGAGATTGAGGCAACAATATGAACTTTTCTTACAATTGAGTTTTTCATATCATAACATTGTAGATATAAAACCAGGACATTTGGGTTCACCATATACACCAATCCCTTTATTTAACAGATGGAGGTACAGAGGAATTATCACTTGCCAAAAAATTATTCAAGTAGCAACTGGCATGGCTAGAATTTGAACCAAAATTTTCTAATTCCATTATGTGGTTTTTACTCCACTATGTTTCTATCCCATCTCATATCATTAGCTCCCTGTTGTTTGTCATTTTTCAGAATTAATGTTCGGAACCACTCAGATGATGCTTGATTCTTCCATTTTTAGCTCACAGTATTTAAATTGAATCTAATTGTGTATCCTATGTAAGCCATCAAAATGAGAAGGAAACCTATCAACACCAGCAGCACATTTGCAAAGCCAAGTTCCTCAAGAGCATCTTCATTTCTCATGCTATACTTCATGGTACAAGATTTAATTTTACTGAACATGGCAACTACAGAAAGAATAACCAATGCTAGTACTGATATCTCACCCTTAAATCAATAAATAAACTTTCATTAAATGACTACCACATGGAGTCAGTAGCATTTATTAAGTTCCTAGTGTCATTCACTATATGCTATATATCCTGCTGATAAAATGAAAAGCAAAAAATAAGCTCCATATAAAAGATATAAAGACAAAAATGAGATCTTCCTTCTTTCGAGGCCTCTCTTCTTTTGGAATTTATAGCTAACATCATTTCCATCTTTCAATGAAATCCTCTAAATAACAATGAGAAAAAACAGGTGCAAGATAGGAAGTTAACGGTGTCAACGAATTCCATTTTATAAAATCACTGCTAAGCATCCAAATTGACTCACAATATAGGGGAGGGAGATGACCTTTCTCTGAATATTTGTTTAAAAATTTTCTTGTAGAGTTCCTAAACATCAAGTAACTTATGAAAAACATCAAAGGGATTCAAGTGGAGTGCCATTGTATTTATTTCCACTTGCTATGTCACCTAGATTTGACTACTGAGTAAGACAGTCCTTGTACCATAAAGACATGACACTATCTGAAATAGTTTTTTAATGGATGACCAGGTAATATTCAGGAAACAACTTGAGGAATATTAAAGATTGAACTAGCAGAAATTTAGAACAGTTTAGTTACACAGTATAGTCTTTCTGGGTCTTAAATAAAATAATTTTTTGTAGCTTTCTTACCACTAGTCCTAAAAACAGATTTCATCAACCCGTGTGCAGCTTCATGTAGAATTGTTAGAACTGAGGTGGAAACATTACATTTGGCTTATTGTAATTAAAATAAGGAAGATTACATGTAAAGAATCTTTTTCTTCAGTAGTATATATCCTACATATTATTAAATACTTCAAGTGATTTGTAATTGCACTGCTCTGTTTAATCGATTTTTAGACACTTTAGAAAGCTTACATATAAAAAGTGTCAATACAGAATTTCTAGTTAAAGAAATATGGTTTTAATGGTAATTTTTCTTTTAGAAATGAGCATTGGGCTTTAGTCAAATATATAGCACAAAGGAAGGAATCAATGAAAGACAACTCATATATGTTAGGATGCAATAAATCATACTTTTAAATATTATTTTAAAGAAATGTGCACATTTTATGCCAGAAAGATCTAGTCACAATGGCAGGCTTAAATCATCATATGTGTAAAAACCAAGGTTAAAAATTTCCTGTAAGCATAGAAAGTACAATTTTTCACATTTAAGGTATCAACTATCAAAACTATTCAGGTCACTTTTCTGTAGCTTGATCTAGAATAGAATGTCCAGATTTTAAGTGATGGAACTGAAACCAGACAGCACATGTTTCCTACTTTGACTATAATGTATTGCTACAGGAAATTGACAAAAAAGACAGACTGAAGCCCAAGTATGAATACCCTTAAATGTCAGACAAAAGAATCGTATTCTGCCGGTGAAACAAGTGAGAACCACTGATGAAACAGCTCTCACTTCATTCAGTAAAGAAATGGGAGTAGATGTGGGGAACAGGCTGAGGGTGGCTACGGAGACAGAATGCTCCTTGTGTTGTCATAGGATGCGGCTCTTTTGACTTAAATTTTTTGTTGTTGCAAGGGAGAGTTCAGAGTTGACAGAGAAAGAGACCAGGAGGAGGAGTAAGGAGGTATTCTCGAATGTCTATCAGAAAAATCAAAAGACAAACAAAAAGAAATGACCGAAAAAAAGTCATTCCATTTTAGTCTACTGAATATATTCAAATAACCATTGTTTCAAATTATAATGAGCAGAATGTATTATATTACTTTGACTTATTTTCTGGCCAAAGATAAAAGGTACAATATTAAATCGTCTGAATCCATATTGGATCAAATATTTGATTCTGGTGCTACATTGTTGACTAATCATACTACTACTACTTTATAAGACCAATAATTCTCATAGCGGTTCTTATCAGCCTGAAATAGTCATGCTACAAGAAAGCAAATGGAGAATCATCACTGTAATCCTCAAACTTGTTTATTAAACATCCAACTGTTCAAGGAACTACAGAAATCAAGTTGAAGGATACAGTTCCTGATCTCTGAGAAATTGCAATAAAAATTGAAATCATGCAAAGTAGACCTCCCAAATATATATTTATATAGGCATCTGTGTAGAGGTATTGGTAGAAAATAAAAGTTATAAGGTTATTACCAATTTCTGTTCAGCCACTGAACACATAACACACCCAGAAACCAGAGATATATTCATTATATAACAACCACCCCAGAAAGGTCACAATTTCCTTATCTGTAACATGAGAGATTAGATCAAATGATGTCTCAGTCCCCCAATTCTAACATTCTATGTCTCTAGAACTGCATTTAAAGGTATGAAGCAGGTATATAAAAATCATGGTGTATTATCTCAGTCCTACGTGATTAAAAAAAAAAATACCAAAAACTTGCAATGATCAGACTTACTATTTTCACGTTGCAAACAATGGGCAGTTATATTTTTCAATTCGAATTGTCATTTCTATCCCTTCACCTAAGTGCCTAAAGAGGAGCCTACTTTTAGACCACAACCTAGGTACTGGTTTTTATATATATTTTCTGTTTTTCCTTAGTCCTGAGTCACTGTGCAGTGTGCTAGTTTTATGAAATAAAAGAAATTACTTTAACAAATGATGAGAAATTGTGAGGTACAATCTCCTCATATATGCACAGGGTCACATTACTGACATAGTTTTTGTCACCAAGGTTTTGCTTAGTCTTAGTCGTTTTCTTTTGTGGCTATCTAAGAATTCTATAGTCCAAGCCCTAATCTCCTACATGAATTCTTCTGGGTCTAAGATACAGGCTTTAGATAGTTCTCTAAGCACAACTATTGATTGAGGCAAGGCCACAACTTTGAAATGGAAAAGTGGCATTTGAACAGGCAACTCTTTTCTTCAAGATTCCTGCATTAAAAATTGTCTGCAAGTAGTTTTACACAAAAAAGGGAAACTGTCCATCTAATGTGCTTTCTCTTCCCCCTCACACCTCAGTCCTGTTGGTTTTTTATTTTCACTTGTCTGACTCATTCCTCATCCTCACACACCTGAGTGAAACATCACTTTTCACTCCATTTATTCTTGTCTATAGCAAAAATCTCAAATTGGAGAAAGAAGTCATTACACAGATTGAAAGAGTAGTAAACGGTAATCAAGCATAAAGAAAGTTATAAAAGTTTTCTCCTATACATTTCTTTTACTTGGAATAAAAACAAATGTATGCTTATTTTTTGGTCCTCAAGAAAAATATTACACACCTTAGAAGAAATAATATTGACCTGAGAGTTCTGAGACCTGGACCACCAATTAGTTATGTAACTTTACATTGGGTCATTTAATTCTTGATGGGATTAGTTTTCTTTGCTTTCTATACTCAACCTTCTGGCAATCTCAGCCACTCCAAAGGTTTATCATAATAACCAACCTTCTGAGAGCTAGTCCTGCATTTCTAACTTCAGGCTGGACATCTCCACTTCAAATTTCCCATTTCCCAAACTGAACTCCACTTTCCTTCAATGGGTCCCACCTCTTAACTTCCTTTCTGTTTCTATCAATGGCATTACCATCCTCCCAGTTACCCAGGTTCAAAGCATCAATCACCTTTCATCTTCCTTTTCTCTTAACCAATGGGTATTATAGGCTCAGTACAGTAAGTCAGAAGTTTAAAATGTCATCAGTACTTGGGCTGCAAAATCCTTTAAAGACACTTTACCATGTAAGAATAAAAAAATACTTTAAAAAGATAAATAATTAAAATATTATATGACAACTCCTCATGGAAAATGAGCAGGGAAAAACAAACAAGTGACTGAGATGAAGCTTCTGAGTCATTTCTGCTTAGTCTATGCTTCTCTTTACAAAGTATCTTAAAGTGTTAGTGCAGTTTTAATAGTGTAAAACTTCCTACCATCACAGAAATTTGCTTTAAACGATTATAACTTAAAATTGAATGAAGACCTTTGGGATACCCTGCACATTGGTGTTGGTGGTGGGGGAAACAAAATCTCCTTTTCAGGGGTCAAACTAATGCTGAAGTAACTCTTGGATGGATTTGCCCAGGAAAGAGGCTAGAAGACGGGAGAAGTAAAAGGGAAAGGAGAGAAGTTCAAGTCACAGAGGCACACACTCCAAGCTAAGCAACTGAACTTGAACACTGCTTTCTTCCCAACAAAAATATCCCCGTGCCCAAATTGCTATCTACACAAAATCAATACAATTCCTACTATCCTGGGGCTCAAAGTCTAACTCCTACACTTACCAGCTATTTGTTCATGGCAAATATCACCAGATTCTCTCAGGACTATTTTTGTAACCTGTGAAGTAGGAATTCTTGGACCATCTATTGAACAGGATTGTTGTGATCCCAGTACTAAATGAACTTTAAAAACACTATAAAAATGAGTTATTATTTGTGTTGAGGCAACGTGGTGTACTGGATAGTGTCATCCTTAGAGCCAGGAAGTACTGACTATAGCCCATATTGGCTCCGTGGTCCTAGCCAAGTCATTGTATCTCAAAAACCAAGGCAACTCTAAAGACTTTAAGTTTCAGACAAGGGGCAGAAGTATACCAAATCAAGGGTCTTGTTACTTCAGCATAATATTTTAAATTCATAAAATAGAATGCAAAGGATTACAAAGGAAACTAATTATATTGAAAGAGTTAATAAGTTCATTATGATAGATTTTAGTAATCCTTTCTTTTTTAATCTACATAATATGTACACTCTAAAAGCCAATGCTGATAAGCTCTCCAAGATATAATTAAATATATTTTATCATTAACTTAGATAAACATGTTTAACATGCTCCTAATCACTGATGACTATGTCCATTTATTTCTCTTTAAAAAACATGAAAAATATACCACAAAGAAAGGAAATAATATTAATCACATTGGTACTATATAGCTCAATTTATTAATGCAAAAAATGGAAATTTAAGGTTTCTCATATGCTAAGAACAAAGCTCTGAAAAAGAAAAAGATTTAACGCCACTGGTTTAAGAAATTGTCTAAATAGATGCACGATGACTGAAGTACAATTTCAACTTTGAGATTTGCACAAAAACTATATTAATTACAAGTTTTCTTACCATTTGTCAAAATAGCATTCCCCCCTTTAATTGCTTTATTCTTAAGTGTTCATAAGGGACTATCATCCCTCTAGTAAAGACACTGCAACGCTGCCTTTCCTCATTAAAATAAATTCTCCTGGAACATAGTCATTATGTTAAAGTTGAGTTTGGAATTTAGCCTAGCAGAATGCATAGGATCAGCCTAAATATTATCTAGGGAAATAATGAAGTTTAATGAATTTTTTGTCAAAGTGAAATCAGTAGTACAATTAAAAAAATAGAAATGTATTAGTTATCCCCAGATAGTACTTAAATATCAGTAGCTCTCTGACAGGAAATGATTTGAAATAATCCAGCAATGTGGAGGAAGGTTAGAAAATTCCTACACCCAAATATAAATTCTAAGAAACAAGTCTATATTGATGATACAGTATTACTGTCAAAGAAAACATGTTTTAGTTTTACATTCACCTGTTAAAAGTAGCTTTGAATTTGCCAAATAAGTTAGCTAAGCAAATTTCAGAAGTTGCAAAATAAACTTCAAACCCAACAATTTATACAAATTTTATCATAATTTCTTAAAGCCTGAAAAATAATACAGATTTATTTTCAAATACAAGGAAGATCCATATTAAGAGGTGTAAGTATGCAAGTTAGCAAATTCATTAAAAGGGAATTTAACCAAAGATGATTCTGGACACATGCTAGGTCAATACAAGAACTGCTGAACTGAGGGACCCACAAGTACCAGTTTGGGAAAAGTCAAGAGTATATCAGCTTAAACCTATGGAATCAGAAGCAAGTAACTTAGCAATGTCCACACACAAAATGCTGTAGGTAATCTAGTCAAGCATGCATCTATTCCTAGTGTCCTTATTTCTCAATTCCACTCAGAGTTCTGTGCTAAAATATTTTTACTTTCTGAAATGTAATTGTCCTTTATTTAACCATTCAATGTATCAACCAACTGAATTCATCACTCTAATATTGTCATTTAAAATAAGAGTATGTAAGGCAGCATAATGGACAGCTAGGTGGCATAGGTGAGAACCCAGGGCCTACAATCAGGAAGATCTGAATTCAAATCCATCCTCAGACATTTACTAGCTGTGTGACCCTGGACAAGTCACTTAACCCTTTTTGTCTCAGATTTCTCATCTGTAAAATAAGCTAGAAAAGGAAATGGCATTACAAAAAAAATCCTCATGGGGTGATGGTGTCAGACACAGCTGAACATTGAGTAGAGGGAGAATGACAGGTTAAAAAGAGAACTGTTCTGAAATCAGATCACCTGTATTCAAATTCTTTGCCACTTTTTTTTCTGTCTGATTGTGGCCAATTTACTTATGCCCCTTTGGCATTACCTTTTTCAGCTGTAAAATTAAGAGGATTGGACAGTGGGTTTTGTGGTCCCTTTGAAATTTAAACCTATGATCCTAGGAGGAATCCCTGCCTTTTTCCCTATGCAAGTTATTGCTGTCCAACCAGTGACCAGTGCCAACCAATGGTAGACTCTAAGCTGGTCCAATAGAATAGATACTTTTAGGTAAGCAGCCTTTTAGATATGCCTTAAATTATATGATGTAAGCAGTCACACAATTAAATTGACTATAGACTCTCCACTATTAAATTGCAGTGGATTCACCATTTAATAATTCAGTAACCCTAAACCCTCAGTTCTTTGAGGGAAACTACTTTGGTAGCCTTAACCAAAGATAATTGAGAGTTAGAAAGCAAAAAATAAAAATAAAGCAAAATGCAACAAAGGCAAACAACCCCTTCCCTCTAAAAAAAAACAAACCTTTGAGCAGTCATATGAGATGTCAGAGAATATTTACCCTCAAGTTCATGTACCTCACTTAGGGGATACTCCCCTTAGACCCTCACGCAGAAATCGGTAGAATGTAAGTATTTCGATGACAGACTTCATTTTTTTTTTCTTTTTGTATTTTCCCAATATATAGTACAATACCTGGTACATCATAGGCACTTAATAAATGCTTGCCAAACTGACTAGTTTACTTTGATTTTATAAAAGGTGGGAATAAACTTCACTTTCTGGCTTTCAAGTCTGCAGTAGAAGGGAAACAGAGAAACCAGCAGTAATGCTATATGAAAAAGCTGACCAAAAAAAAAAAAGAAACAGCACACACACACACACACACACACACACACACACACACACACACACACACCCAAAACTGTGAAAAATTAGATGCAAGAATTCTACAGGCTTAAGTAATTATGGAGTTCTTCAGTATAAGGGCAAATAAGTCCTACATACCTCAAAGTTTTACAGGTTTATGAGAGTGATATTATATACAGTATGATAAGTGATGTTGAGAAGCTACCTAAGTGTGCATGCATTTACACAACACACACACATAAACACATAGAGTATAATAATTGACATTGATAAGCTGAGTCAATGAAGAATAATTTAAATGGTGTTGACTATTTTCTGTTAAAAGCAAGCAAAATATTTGAGAAAAAAATTTATAAAAAAGTTTAAAATGTAAGCGAATTTGGGCTTTTAAAATGGTACCTTCATTTATCTAAAACACTCTCTTGTGCAAAATACACAATTCATCCTCCTCTAAACAATGAAAATATAAAAAGAAGCAAGAGGAAGACAGAAAGAAATATGCAGTCTCTCCTGAGCTTTGGATCCAGAGAACTACAATTGCTTTATAAATTGCACATTATTTTCATAATGTACCTGTAGTTAAGTGACCTCAATTTCTTTTCCTACTTTGCATCCGTGTTTATTGAAAGTTTACCTTTTAATAAAATATATACATGATAATAAGAAAGATACATATGCAAATGAATTTGCACAATGGATAACATCCTATGGGAAGTGATTTAAATAAAATTTAAGCGCACTAAGGAAGCTCAGTATTTAAAGGAACCATGGGGGGCAGGCTTTTGTTGCATAAATAAAGAGCTATAAATGTTTGTTTTATGAGCTCAGGTTAGCACGTGCTTCAGATGTACCTTAAACCCAGTGTGGAAAAATGGGTGCTGAGCCAAGGTGGGTCCAGGATAATCCTGTGAGAATGTTTTTTGATTATTGTAAAAATTATCTCAATACAATAAGGAAAGCTTCTTTTGATGAATTTTCCTTCCAAAGTTAAACTGCAATAAAATAAACTGAAAACTAATTTTTGAGACATTTAATAGGATGAGGACTGGATCTGTAATTTCACTGCTACGAAGAACTTCCAGGAGTTCCTGCCACCATGCAGGTCTGTATTTTGAGTACTGCTTATGGTCATTCAATCAACGAGCATTTATTAAACACCTGTGAGGTATCAGGCACTGGGATAAATGATGTATATACAAAGAAAGGCAAACGATTAAGTTCCTGCTTTGAAGGAACTCACAGTCTAATGGGGAAGGCTATATGCAACCAACTATATAGAAGATAGATCGATCGATCGATAGACAGACAGACAGAAAAAACTATTACCACTATATACAAGATATTTACAATTATTTGCAAACAATCTGAAGGTTAAATCTGGGATAGTCCTAGAGGGAAGACACTAAGCTTAAGGACTACGAAAGCTTTGTATCAGAAAGTATAATTTAGCCAAGACCTGAGAGTAACTAAGGAAGGAGAGAAGAAAAGGAGGGGTATTCCAGGCATGGGAGAATAGCCAATGAAAGCGCCTGAAGTAGAGATAAAGTGTCACGTACAAGTTTCAAAAAAGGCCAGTGTCATTGGATCATAAAAGAAAGCTTGAAAAGTTAGAAGAGATCTGATTACTAAGGGTTTTGAAAGTCAAACAGAAGAGAGGCTTAGAGTACTGATAACTGACTTAACTTATCCAGTATCACAGTCAATAATTGTCAGAGGTGAGATTTGAACCCAGGTCTATCTGGCTTTGATGACAGCTCTCTATCCACTATAACCTCTAATTTGCATGTCATTTAATAGCAGGTACATTTTAATAGGTGAAATCTATTTTCTCCTCCTGTTGACCATTATACTGCAATCTCCTAGAGAATAGGTACCTGTCTTTTTTCTTATTTTGTACACCCGATATTTATCCAAGTGCATGACTCAAACAAAGTGCTTAACAGATGTTTACTGACTGAGTTAAGAAGACTGACATATTGTCCTCAAACTTGCATTTACAAATATTAGTCATTTTATAGGTTATTACTTCTTCAGTATTGAAATCTGAGGAGTCACTAGAGAGACAGAAATTATTTCTTCGTTAGTTTAGGAAATTCCTTAATCAGGGAACTCTCTCTATTAATGCAGGTAATTTCACTGGTAACCAATCCAGGAAACTTTCAAAAGCCCTAGATTGTGAAGGAAGTGCTTACCTTCTCTCTTAGAGCTTTAGAAATTTATCAAAAGCACCATGATTTCCTTGGCATCTCACCCACAGTAATGTCAGAGTCAGGACTTGAACTCAGACTTTCTTGCCCCCATTGTATCCATCTTGCCAGGTATTACACCGGTCACTGCATATCTCTACCACTGTCCTGATGTAGATAGTAAGTTACAATGTTACTGATGCCAATTAGTTGAATCTTTGCATCCTCTTGGGCTCATAGGCATTTAGCAAATGATTGTTGCATTTAATTTAATTGTATAAGTATCTAAAATGTCTTCCCCTTTGCCTATCTTACCAAGCACAATTTCTTTTGAACAGTCTTTTAAGGGCCTACCAAGTATTACTCTTCTCTGATAATCTATCTTGTTTCCTATTAATCCCCAACATATGCAGGGTTTCCAACTCCTCTTCCCAACCCTTGTCCTTACGTCTCATTTATATATGCTATGGTCACTCATGACTCCATCTACATTTCCCCTACTTAGCATGAAATCCACCCTCCCCTCTATGTAATAAATCACTTTTTCCTTCATGGGTCAGATCAGCTCACTTCTACAAGTGACTTTGCCTCTTCTATCCCAAGCTAATGAACTTCAATTAATCTTTCATTCATTACATTACCATAGTTTAACTTTTCTTTCCCTACTCTTTGGAAACACCAAAAGGGTGCTTAAAATGATCAGATTTAAAGAGGTGAAAGGAGCCTGCTCAGAGCTCATTTGAGCTGATCTACTTATTTTTGTAGATAATGGAACTGAGTCTCAGAATCACCCAGTTGTGTACTGGCACTGCCAGAACTAGAGGATATTTCCTCTAAATTCCCAAACAGCATTCTTTCTACTACTACATAATAAGAAACATATGATGAAATCAGCCTGGTTGTGAGAAGATCTGAATTCTAACTTCAATTTGGCATTAACTTCTTTACCTTTTGAAACCTCAAGGGTTTTTTTCATCCATAAAATGAGGAGGTTGAATTAAATGATTTGAAAATTCCATTCCACTTTTGAAATTCTAGGAATCCCTCATATGCCTCTAAAATGTAGCATAGTTTTGGGCATATTAAGAATAATTTATTTATCATGAAAGATGACATAGTAGATAGAATTATTAGCCTTGAATTCAGAAAGACCCAAGCTCAAATTCTGTCTCAGACAGTAATTTGCTATGTAACACAGAGCAAACCATTTAACATCTATCAAACTCATTTCCCTCATTTTTAAAACGGAGATGATGAGACCTGCCTTACAAGATTGTTGTGTCTCAAATGTGACTATGTATATAGTACTTTGCAAACCTCAGAGTGCTATATAAATTTTATGTATTAATTGAATAAATACATAAAGAGTAGTTATCTGTCA
This sequence comes from Bettongia penicillata ogilbyi, assembly GCA_023548195.1. Classification (NCBI taxonomy): domain Eukaryota; kingdom Metazoa; phylum Chordata; class Mammalia; order Diprotodontia; family Potoroidae; genus Bettongia; species Bettongia penicillata. The sequence goes on from JAJHZJ010000470.1 coordinate 23,430,999, forward strand.
ATTATGCATCTTAATAGAGGAGGAAGGAACAACATCCCAGATAATTCAGACTATAGTTCATTTTAAGACACTTTAAATAGTCCGCTCTAATAGTTTTTATTTGTCTTTCTTCTGCTTAAACATACATTAAAATTCACATTTCCTAAATAGGCAGTGATAGGAAAAGGAAGTTGTTTCATCGGCATATTGAGCTCCTGGTTTAAAACAACACCATGGAATTAGGCCCAATTCCTTCCTTCCTTCCTTTCTTGTTCATATCACAAAGGCACAGAAATATTCTTCCTCCTCTGACGAAATGGCAATGCCCTGATGAGGAGATCAAGACATAAGACTGTGTTGGCCTGAATGGGGGATAGGGGTAGGGGATATTTCTGGGAGCACTGCAACTGGGTGCACAGCATTGGTGTCCTTCATTAGTCTAATACATCTTTCTCTAACTTTTTGTAGACACATAGTATATTAGGTAAACCTTGACATAACTATTCTTGAGAACTTCATGTATAGCTGATTCATGGAATGAACAGTTGTGGGTATGTCCTTCTGCCTAAAAGATGCATGCAGCTAGTGAGTGCCCTTTGGCAGCTAGTGCCCTTTGGCATCACTCAAATTTCTTCATATCTCTCAGATCTTTCATTCATTTTATTGGCACATGTTCTATAGTTCTAACATAGGAACCAAAGTGAAAAGATAACTCATGGGAAGCAGCAGCAGGAAGAAAAACACAACAGATAAAAAAAAAAAAAAACACTCACCATCTACTGCCAATATGAGAAGTGTGGGAAAGGATAGAGTTCAGTAATGAAGATCCATACAGACATGACAGATTAATGATTAGTATGCCTTTATTTTAACACTTCTGCATTATAAATACTCAACACCCTATTTCCCTAGCCCTAAGAAAATTTGAGAGATAGACAATAAGATTTCATTTAGTGGTATTTGCTTTCTTGAAAAAAAACAAACTTGTAAAATAGCCACAATTACCCTTCAAAGTTCCTTTCCCGTCATCACTTGTAAAACTGACTAAAGACTCCCTTCAACAATATGTCTGAAAAGTGACACAAGCTATAATGTTTTCCTACCTTTCCAGAATCTTCTTGCATATGAGAAGTTCTGTATATTCATGCATTTGTGCCCTAGACTCATCACTTAGGCCAGATTCCTTTCTTAGGTAGATAAAAAAAAATCATCCAACACTAAAATGCTATATTAACTCTCTTGCCACTAAATATCTTCTTTTGAGGGCACCACAGAGCTATGATTGGAGAAGAAAGGAGTTACTGAAGACATCTTTTTTCATAGCTTTGAAGTTTCTCAAGTAAGATTTTTCTCTCTATTACTTGTAAGCCCACACTCTCAGGACACATCAATTGAAAGAAAATTCAATATGCCAGATTTCCCCACTTTTATTGAATATGAAAACCTAGCTTCTAACAAAAGTATCCCCAGGGGTTAAAATACTTGGCAGGCCAGGCCAGATTTTGAATCTCAAATGAGATTTTTTTTTCTTCAAAAATCTCATCCTAATAGTCATTAAAAAAAGAAATCAATAAGTAGATTCTATCTGAAATTTCAAATGCTCTTGAGAAGTCACCTCTCTCAAAGTCCTTACAGGGAGTTTCAGTTATAAAAAAGAGTTCACATTTCTATAGCACTTGCAGATTTGCCAAGAACATAGGATATCTCATTTGGGCCTCAAAGAAACCCTTTGAAAGGAGCTATGAAACTTACAATTTCCATTTTACAAATAAGAAAACTGAGGCTCAAAGTGTCTTTCCTATGGTCATGCCAGTAAGTAAAATGTCAGGACGAGTATTTGAATTCCACACTTCTTACATCCAGGGTCCTTCTTACTAAACCAGAGTACCTGGCTATAAAAATAGTACTCAAGAATCAGGGCTTTGACCTGACTTAACAAGCAGACGAGCTTAAAGGTTTTTATGCTTGTTTTTCATTTGAAATATTACTAATTTTATCTTCATGCAAAAGTGTAGAAATCTGTACCCTGAAACTTATATAGTGACTTGCTTTTAACGATGCTTTAATTTGAGAATTTCATAACTATGTTTCATGGCTTTGATTTTTCTATATATGATTCTCATTCATTGTGCAATATTTACTTTCCTTCTACTCCAATCAAAGAGAATTTTTGATATAAAACCCATTTCCATGAGTTAATTGGTTTTTTGGAAAAAAAGACACAAAATCAAAATTATTTTTACTACCAAAATATTTATATCTTTTATGATAATTTTTTCCCTATCTCAAAATTCCTTTTGTAAATATTTTAGAGAATTTATTATAATACTTCTAAATTTATAAAATATTTTACATACAACATCTCAAATTCATTGTGTTGCCAAGACCTGTTAATATTATCTTTGTAATAATATCAGTCATATATAATATGCTCCCTTCTCTTTTCTGATATTGCTACTACGCTGAACTCTGCCTATTCCATTTCTCTCCACTTCAGTCCATTCTTCATTCAGCCATTAAAGTGATTTTCCTACAATATTTTTCTGGCTATTACCATCATACTCCATAAATTCTAGATATTCCCTATCACCTCTGGTAGCAAAAACAAAAACCTCAGTTTGGTTTTCAAAGCCCTTCACAACCAACTTCTCCTACTATTTTTCCTTGCTTGTTTTCCTTATTAGTTCATAAATTCTTCATGACCAGGGACTGTCTTTTGCTTTTTCTTTGTATCTCCAACACTTAGTACAGTGCCTGGCAAATAGCAGGT